>JBBKCR010000122.1:5982243-5999102 GCA_037577295.1 Ladigesia roloffi | reverse complement strand
TTTTCTTTATTAAAACTATTATTTACTGCTGAAGCGTCTCCCCCTTCTCCTTTCCTGCGGCAACGAGCCGTGACAGGGAACCCCTCCCCTGATTGAGCCTCCATGATTTATAAAACACTCTGGCATTGTATGCTGATTTGTTTAAGTGATTCTTATTTAATATAATTCTTATTCAATGTTTATTTGATTAAAAACAATTTTAACATCTCATTACTGAGTTTTGTAGTATAGATGATGTTTATAGCACTATTATAGGGTGTTTGTGAAATCACATGTGTAATAACAATCATATCTGCACTACACTAAATACACTATTTTAAAATGGATAGGTGGGCTGTTACAATAAGCATCCCTAGCAAAGGGTTTGGGAGGATTTCCTCATCCCCGAAGATCAATTACCCCCGTGCCTTCACCTCATTATACACAGCACGACATGGAACATGCGCAGGTTATTTAAAGGGAGTGAGAATGTGAACTCTGATTGGTTCATTGCATGCTATGCCCAAAACACACCCATGACTAATTTACTCATTTAAGGCAACCCATTTGAACTATGCGCCAGGCGCGACGTTCACTTTTCCTACTGGCACTATAGTGCTTTGCGCTGGCCCCTCCCCCAAAGACAACTGCGCTTCAGACTTCAGATAATGCGTGACTGACCCTGAAAATCGGGCCCACATTGTTTGATTCCAAGGGCATTGTTTTGTACCAGAGAACTAGTCCATTGGTACCAGTGGAAATCGGACAGGGGTTCTGTATGGCTACAAAAGATTCTGGATATTATAGCAATAGTGAAACCCTTTTGGTACCACGTTAATCTAGTTTCACAGTCATAGAAAAGTTTAAACACCTATATACTTACATGCTTTTCTAAATAACATTCAGGACTCAGACACAGACTCAGTTTTAAACCTTGCCCTTCTAAATACCATTCAGTATTCAGACACAGTCTCAATTTGAAAATACAATTCCAGGATTAAACGTCTTTGGTCAGGCTTTTGTAATTATTTTTTCCCTGTCAGATGAAGGGCGTAGAGCTGGTGGGCACAGACAATTCATATAAACATCTCAGTTTGTTGGCAATGCAGTGGAGGTGCCTAACTAGGCTACTAGAGAGTCACACTAGGGTCTCAGCTTGCACTCCTTACAGTTATAAACCATACCATGTAAATTTAAGCAAAAACAACAAGGTCTCTCTTTTTAGTCCAAAGCTACAGTGAGTCCCCTTGTGCTCTTTCCCTATCCAATAGCAACTGCTGCCCAAAACTCCAGCCATAACTGTTCCTCGAGTTCCTGTTGTTATGGATTAGAGACATAAAAAGCTACACTCACTGCCCTTCTTTTGCTCACTAGGGACTCAGATCTGGACTCTGCAAAGCTGCTTTGTTACAACTTGGATGTAAAAAGCACTATAAAATAAAATGTTTATTTTTATTTATCACACACAGATCAGCCAATAAATTCAAACTAATCACAGGTGAAGTGAAAATAACTGATGGGATGTTTGGTTAAAGTGTCACCTGTTGCAATACAATGTCATCAGGCAAGATATATAATGAAGAGTCACTTGTGTTGGAAGAATCTGAGCGAGACTGATTATTGTCTTGTGAGGTGTTCTGTTGTTGGTACTTAGCAAAAATTACGCCAGTGATCTGTTCACAAGGTCACTAGCCCTCAAGGTGCAGTGATGCGCAAAAACTAGACCAACTAGTCCAGTCACACAGAAAGGCTATTCTAGCTCCAACTGCTGAAAAATTTCCCATATTGACATAAATCCACAGTCGAATGCATCAATAGTGGGCACATGAGCATCAAAACTGAACCATGTACCAATGAAAAAAGATGGTTTGTGGAATATGTTAGACAAACAGGTCCAATTCACACACACACACACACACACACACACACACACACACACATATATATATATATATATATTTCCATCATTGTTGTGCCCCTTCAAATATTACTTCAAATTTTACACAATAGTAATCATCTATTTCAAACCGTAGCACATTAGAGCAACAACTTGATCTGTAGCAAGTAAGCAAGCAAGCAAGCAAGAGACATTAATTCATTATAGATTATTTTTATGTGGTCTATCTATCCCTTAAATCCCAGGCTTTCCTCTTGCTAAGGTTATTTCTTTTTGTTCTTACTTACTCGCTAAAGATAAATGTGGGCTACAGGAATGAAAACCTTGATCTCAGCTTCTAGCTGTTTTATAAGCAGTGGTGTCTATAAGATCCTAGTTACACCACGGAGCGGGACATCAAACTCTGTAAACAATCACATGGACGAGATTTTATTTTTCCACGAAACATGTTTTATTTCAGTGTAAAGAGATCTCAGAGATTTGCAAGTCACACATAAAATATTGCTTTGCTTTGGCTTGCATATCATTCCACTAATGGTCAAATTCTTATGCAATATATTTTGCACTGAATTTTTTATGTTATTTAAGGGGGAAACATTTTGACTGCTGTTCTCCCACTTTGAACAACAGAAGAAGATTCTTTATTTGTGACATGCATAATCATACAAGTACAACACAGTGAAATTCTTTCTCTGCATTTAACCCTTTCACTAAGTGAAGCAGTGGGCTGCTGCCAACAAGTCACCTGAGGAGTGTTAACATGAGTACCTCAGCGGTGACAATGGCAGTTGGGATTCAAACCTCAGCCCTCTGATTGCAGGGCCAACACCCAAGACTATCCAAAAGCATAGCACACACTCTTTGAAGCATGTACCTAATATTCTGCTACTATTTGTACTCTGTGACTAAACAGCACAGTCAGCTCAAGATAAAGATGGACACTGGCATTAAATCTATAGATTGACAGGAAGGAATAAGGTCCAACTCAAAAGTAATCTAAAGTATCTAAAGCATCTAAAGTAAAGTTCAAATTACATAAGTTAAAATGTAATTACACAATATAAACAGCCACTTGGGGTAAATTGATCAGGAATAGTTGATTAATTCATTTATTCACTTTTTTGTATACAACAGTTTCCTGTGGGATATATAAACATTTCTGATTCAGACTTATATATGCTTAAAATGATAATACCAATACCACTTCTTGTTCTGAGCCTAAGCATCCTGTGGGGTGATTTAAAAAGAAATACATGAGCTTTTAAGATGCAAGGAATGTTCCATCAGCAAGAGAAAACACTGCCCATTTTTTGACATCCCATTGATCCACAAGAGCTTTCATAGACATACATGAACGATGTAAATAAATGTGCACAGGAGAAGTGCACCCAAATACTCATTATCTCACAGCCACCAGATGAATTGTCACTGCAACACTGAATCTATCATTCTCTGCAGTGTCCAAAAGAGCTTATTTCCATCTTATCTCCAAAACAATTCTCCTCATTTGAAGGATGTAAAAACAACCCTCATCAACTGTTGAGTTGCCATGCTAACTGGGAAGCAACATGTTTCAGATCATATGACATAATTTTCCTGAGTTTCATTAGATGACAGTATGGCATTCTGTAATTTTTATTTACTGAACTGAAATTTGTGGCAATTCAGTGTGAACCTAGAATATGCCCTCCTCAAAAACACACTGTCTACCATCCCATGGCAGTACTTAACAATATAGTGCATTCTGCCCGAGTGGTTTGCATTTTTTTTGTTTGTTTTAGATGTTTTCACTCCTGAAACTTAACATGTTGAACAAAATACTACAGATGTAAAACAACATTCTGTTCTTCTTAAGCTGCCTCGTCTGACAGTTCAAATGTCTACTATTGGATTAGGTTGTAATGTCATTATTTCACTATATATTTAAATATACAGCTTGTCATTGTGACTTCTCTATCTTTTTTCATAAGCGACTAGGAACTTCAAATAATCTTATTTGTTATTTATGCATTCACATTCAATGTGCTGCGAATCTTTTGTAGCGTAGGCCACAGAAATGACTGCCATCATGGAGGTAATTTATTTTCTAAGGAAGTTATTAAAGTTTGAAAGCCAGAGATATGTTTCATTCCTCTCTGCTGGCCTCCACTCTTCCAGCAATGTCATTTCACCTACAACAGAGATGAGCAATCTGTGTATTTATATATTCCTCTGAACAGGTAAATGTCATTTAGCCTTAATCCCACACTGATGTTACTCTTCATGTCAAAGCATGAGCTACACAGGCACTCTGTCTGCCTTATTTTATGGGGTTAAGCAAATCTCTATGTATTTCTGAACATGAAAAATAGATTACTCCACTTTGTTCTGTTCAGTATGTCAGGTTGCATGTCTGTGTGCTCTTGTGCATAATAGGCAGAGAACAATAATACGAATAAAACAGTGAAAACAGCACACAGCTTGCAATAATAACGGTTTCAACAGAAGCTTAACTGGGACAATTTTTTTTTTTTCCTGCTTCTGCACCCCATCTCTATGTCATTTGTTCCTTTGTTTAAACGACAGTCCTATATGATGATATAAATTAAAAGCACTGTGTATGGCCTTTCAGCAGTTATGAGGAAGGTCGGTATATTATGGACTTTATATGACACCCATTCTCTTGTAAAGTGGGGCTTGCAGAGAGACCGAGCTGCCCAATAAAGTGTGTGCACTCCCATGCTCAAGGTATTTATGGGCATAAAAACAACAGGCCTTAAATCATGGCTCAAATAGAATGGAGAGGTAGCCCAGGTTGCTACCTTTTTCCTTTTAACATTTTGTTTTGGTAACGAGGGCCCTTTGCTGACAGAACCACAAATCTGGATGCTTCCCGTTTCTCTAATTACACCAGACGGCTTTGAAGAGGAGTCTTTCTGAGAAAACAAACCTGTTAAAGCAATCACAACAACTCCAGAGGTTAGAGCCCACTGACACAACAAGCACCAACAAACACTAGCATTCGAATGGTGTACCTTATTACATAAGAAAGAAAGGGCACTGATGAACAAGTGCATTTGGGGGGCAAAATTCTAAAAATATGTGAATGAGGAAGAACATTACAACTTCAGATTGCCAGAACTGTGTACTCTTTTGTTTTCTCTGCCATTATTAATTGTTTTTTATTGTCTGGAGTCATGTTCTCACACCTGCAAGAGATCTATCCCTTATTGCCTCACAACCCCATGCACTTGTTTGTGTCTTCTTACTTAGAGTACACTTTTGTACAAGAGAATGATTCAGAAGGATGTTAATGGAAAGACCATACAGGATAGTGTGAATGCATCAAGACATTTTATAACAGTGTGAATTGAAGAGAACGTTCTTGAATATTTTGAACTGAGAAGAATGTTCTAGAACAATATGAACAGGGAAGAACACCTTAGAAGAATGTGAAATCAAATAATTATAGGTGTGGGGAGAACACTACAGAAGAGTGTGAAAGGAAATAATATTCTGTAACAGTGAGAATGGAAGAGAACATTCTAGAATACTGTGAATTGAGTAGAATGGAAGAGAACAGCATGAATAGGAGAGTACACTGCAGAAGAACATTCATCCAAAAAAGAATTGTGAGTTAATCAGGGGGAATATTATTGGAAAAAAATGAAAAAGTTTATTTGACAACAGTTTAATTGAAGAACATTCTTAGTCAGGGGGAATGAGGAGAACACTATAGTGTGCAAACGGAGGGCGAATACAGTAATCCCCCACTTTCTGCAGGGGTTATATTCCAAGAGCACCTGTGAATAGCGAAAGAAAATGCCCCAAAAATGCCTATTTTCAGAGTGTTAATTCTAAATATTGCCCCCAAAATGCTCCCAAAACACTTTCATTTAAGCTCACGTATGTCCATATTGTAAAGTTTACACTGAACAGACTGTACTGTAATTCATGCACAGGCATTTTCTTTGGTATGCGCCAATTAAAGTACACACTGGATGGAGATTGAGCTCAACAGCCTCTTTTAATTAAATTAGAGTAATAAAAATACAGGGCTCTAAGAAGAACAAAATGAAAACAAGAGAAACACTCGAGATGCTCCACAGGGGAAATTCTGGTCTTCAGCTGTCACAGATGCAATCAGCAGCAAGGAGAAATAAATAATGCTCTTGAATTGGCTGCTTTCAAACCTCGTGCTTCTGATTACAGCTTTTTTGACTATCCCAAGACTTTCTTTGTGTTTCCCTCCACAGTACCATTTATAACAATGATAAACATATTACCAAAAATATAATGAGTGAATATTTGCAGTTTCCATGTTATTGTGGGGATTTCCGCTTACAATTATCAGCATAATATTGATTCTGCATCTCCTGATCCTACAGCTCCTGATTTTACTGTATTGTGAAACTGTTTTAAAAGGGCAACATTTAGGTAATTGTGAATTGGAAAGAAAAACCTAGAACAGTGAAAACTGGAAAGAACATCCCAGAAGTGTTACTGAAAACATTTTATAACAAAATGAATTGGGGAGAACAATGTGACAGAGGAAAACATTCTAGAACTGCATGAATAAGAGAGAATAGTGTAAATAAATAAATAAATACACAAAACTGAACTAAATTGGACAAAAAAGTGTGTGTATGGGGGCGAACATGCTTGCAGGTTATAATTCATATAATTTGGTATAGCTTACTGCCATGGATCCAACTCTGCCTAAAATAGCCCTATGGCATTTTACATCTGGTATCGATTGAGAATAGAGCTCATGTTCTAAAAAGGAATTTCCCAAAGCATTCACACACACACACACACACATATGCACACATCTCTCTTATTTACTCCTGCCAAGCTGAAATTCACCTCTGGATGTCTTAATCACAAATTGATCAAAAACAGTATTGTGGTTGTATCATTTGCCTTCAGCCATCTTTCAGCTGGCACAGACTTATTTAAAACAGGCAGGAACGAGCTATCTGCTCTGTGAGTCAGACCTTGCCCACAGGTTACGTGCTGGGTACTCATGTTATTTGTTTTTCTAGCTGAAGGCTCTGCTATCAATCAGTAGCAGAGGGGCAGAAAATAATAATGTAGCTATAATAAAAAAGAAAAAAAAGCACCAGCACCAGCCTTTGCCTTAATAGCCAGTCATTGTGACATATGAGTGAACAGACTGCTCAGCAATAGAGACACTGTGTGACAAGGGGCCAGACCTGGCGTGAGCACAGCAAAGACAAAAATTCAGCCTTGGGCTGTGCAGTCAGCAATCATGATTTTTATCCATAAGATCAGGTAAGTGTAGCTTCATACTCAGTAGTCATATTTCAATTTTTAAGGTTTTCCTGGCAGTTTGGATGTTAGAATTGCAAGAAAGATTGTATGACATGCATACATTTTTGGAGCTTCACTGTCTAGAATTGGCTCTGTTATCTAATGAAACACACTAGCTCACATTAGCTCATCATTAGAGGATAATAAATATATTTTTGGATAATATGCTATTACAAAGCACTACATTACTCATGTTATATTTCAAATTATGCTTGTTTAGTGCTTGCATAGCTAGGGTTTTCAGGAATTCTCCATAATAAGCAACAAGCCTGTTCACTGTAAAGCCAAACTGCCTTTGAATTTGTACTGCAGACTTCACACTGAAGCAAAGAGGAAGTGAGATTTCGAGGTGGAGAAACTCAAGCCCTGGTTTCACATGTGATACACTTCTTTCATGTTCCATGGCACCATAATAAAGTTAATAGCATCAGTACAGATAAATAAATATCAATATTACTATACAGATGCATATTTTCATATTCAAACCTTGTGATTGAACTCTCTGACTTCTTTGGTAAAGTTTGACCATCTTTGCAGCAGTTGCTATGCAAGGACACAAACAGGGCTTCAGTTATATGGATGACTGTTTCTGAAAAAATGCTTCTTACAAATGCCTAGACTTTCAGGACATAAGATATCAGGCTGGGGACAGTCTCAAATTCTACACATGCTGACAATGCTTGGCTCTTATGAATTTTCTTTAGCACCGCTTTAGAAAGCATGCGTCTACATGCCAGTTTAGCATCGCTTTGTTATTTTAAATGTTTTGGGAATTTCATTCACTCAGATTTGGAAACTAGCATGCATTTTACATACATTTTTTTATCATTCCTCATTCCAAATATACCTTTTTATCTTAACTATTATATTGTTTTGTCTTTTCTCTGTGAAGACTGCACAGTGTGAGGGAGAAGAGGTGCAGCTCCAAGGGTCCTTGCCTGATTGTTCTCTTCTAATTACCTTTCCCACTGCTGGAAGCCACTATCAGCCTGTTCAGCTGGAGAGGCAATGCACTAATTACACTCAGGTTGAGCCACAATACGAGGGCACGCTCCAAAGGTGGATGAGGAGGTGCCACATGGGCCACAAGTTTCAGAGGATATAGGCTAACGAGATCCGTCATGGCTGCCTTTGGCTGTTAATTTGGATGCACCTGCCTTCTGATCATGCATTTCACCCAGGCATCCAAAGGGCTGTTTTATAAACAACCACAGGAAATGTCCTTTGGGTTAAGAAGTTATTTTAACTTCAACTCAGGTTCTACAGCTGAACAACTCTACAAAAGGCTGCTTCCTTGAAAATAAAGGTTCTTCAATTGTTAATGACTTGGATGTTTGGTTCTAGGAAATACTTTTTATTCATAATGTCAGCATGATTAGGAAGGATGTTCTAACGATTAATCATGCTCTTATAAGAACACCTACAGGAAATGCCCTCCAGGTTAAGAAGTTAAATTAACTCCAGCTCTGGTTCTATATCTTTTCAATCAGGAACAACAATTCTGTAAATGGCTGCTTCCTTGAAAATAGAGGTTATTACATGGTTTATGATTTAAATTTGTGGTTCAAGGATTCAAGGACTTATAATTGATTTTAAAATGACCCATCTTGCTCATCCTGCATAGCTTATTTATAACCCTCTGAGCATCCTCTGGCCATTTTTGGCCACTTCAATTTCTTTTTTTTTCATGTTAGCTGTGTTAATGCAAATGGAATGAAACTTTCCAAGGATTTGGAGTTATTTTAGATCTTTAAATTTTTTACTTCAGCTCAGAAAAAAAACAATAATAAACTCCATACATCAAACAGTCACGCTCAGCGCCCTCGTGGCCATTTTTGGCCAATTGAAACCAATTAAAACCACACTTTTTCATTTATTTTTATTTACACTTTTAAATTATACAATTTTGGATTAAAATGCTTTTATTCTAACCTCAGAATACTGTTTTTTTTTTACCAGATTATGTCATTTATCAATTTTTGGCCAAGCGAGCAGAAGCAGGGGCTTTGTACATCTTCACAATTTACATATGCAAAGTGTTGTGGCCAGATGTATAAGGAAGACAAATCATTCAAGCAATTTGAGCATTTGTCAGCTAAATTAATATTGCATTACAACATCTTATGTAGCTCTTACAGTATATGGGAAGAGAGAGAGAGGACAGCTCTTGTGAAAAACTGCTTTCCAAAGCCCAGTTTTACTGTGTGAATGTGATCTGATCCTTTGCAAAACAGACAGTGCCACCACATATTTAATCATGTAAGTAATGGGTTACCATGATTTTACCACAGCCATGAGATGTCTTCAGTGCTATTTAGGCTGCTTTTTGGTCAGCCTTAATTACTTTGGTTTGTGTGAAGAGGGGCTGTGGAAAGGAGCATCTAAAAAGTCTGCACTAATTATATGGGATATGGGATATCAGCTTCTTCCAGTATAGCTCCACCCAAGGTAAATCCATCTGAGGAAGCAAAGGCAAAATATTTCAGTTGAAATGACCTTGTTTTTCTTTATTTGTCTATCAAACCTACATATATATTCATATAGCTAATGGTTTTAAATTGTGAATAATGAGGCAGCTTTAACGGTTCTCTAGATAGTCAAAAGTGGTTTCTCCAATGCACAGTGTCAAATAACCCTTCATGGCACCAGTTTTGTATCAAAATGTGAATGAAAAGTGTTGTTCGTGTCTTGTGTAGGACAGTTAATTACTGGCTGAGTTGGCACCCCCTTTTGGTAAACTTTACTTAGCAAAGGGTTGGTGCTGGTAAAACAGGATCTATTCAGAAAACATTGTACAGTTGGTGTTGAGGAGTAGGATTCCAGTTAAAATAAAGTTAAGATAAAATAAACTTTAAGATAAAGTTATTGTTGTCATCCACCCTGTCACACATCTGTTAACATGTTTATGCAGTGGTGCATGTTAAGTGGTCAGGATTTCTAAAACATGTGAAGCTGAATATGACAAAAAAAGAAAATAACAATGAATAACTCCTACAGCCCCAGTGCCATTAGCAGAATGTGCCAGAGTGATTGAATGTTATTGCAGTAATTACATTTTCATAATTATTTATTTATTTCCCCACAGCTTCAATTGACACATTCTCACCTGAAGTGTTTTTCAATGTCTTCACCTTCAGCATCGTCTAAGCATTGGTATCTTTAGTAACTTTGGTATCTATTGTAACTGACTGCAAAATAAATAAATTATATCCATGTCCTACTAAAGCAGTGTCATAGCATATACACTAAGTATGTCTGAAACTTTCACATTTATTCTAATATTAAACATGCATACAGAGCAGCACAGCTTCCCCACTTAGGCCAGTCAGACCACCTCCTTACCCCTGCATACACGAAGAAGCAATGCTCCTGTAATCAAGCCCATAACCACATGGCAAGAAGACGCCCTTCTTCAGCTTCAAGACTGTCTCACTCACACGGAATGGGGCGCTTATGAACACCAGGACCTGGCAGCACACACAGATGCTCTCCTGTCCTACATCACATTCTTTGTGGGAAATGTCAAAGTGAATAAACGCATTGGAAGTTTCTCAAAAAATTTGCAACTCTGCATTCAGGTCAGGAAACAACGATCTGTACAATGCTGCCAGAGCAGATCTGAAAAGGACAATTAAAAAAGCCAAATCTGACTACAGAAAATCACTTCCTACCTAGACTACCTAGAAAATCAACACTCGTCAGATGTGGCACAGGGTTCAGCAGGTCCCCAACTTCAGGGGACAGACCCACTCAGATGGGGACTCAAGCTATGCACTGAACACCTTCTTCACACACTTCAACACCCAAACCCCACCCCCACCCCCCAAAAAAACTCAGGGCATTGTGCAATAATCTCTAATTTATTTATTTGTTTACACAAGTTCAATCATTCTCATCTCAATATTTGCAATACTTAATACTCAAACTGTAAATTGTGCATAATTGCTATTTGTCTGCAACTCCATCTGATGTTTATTGTCTATACTGTGTTCACTGTCTGCACTGTTTACTGTCTGCATTGTTTACTGTTTGCACCGTCTAACTGTCTGCACTGTCACTGTCTGTATTTGTTGCACCGTGAAGTAGCCCCTACAATTACATTGTATATATAGCATCCTGCTTCAGTACAATGACAATAAAGTAAGATCTTGTCATATATATCTTATCTTATAGGCAGTGTTTTAGGTAAACTGTACTTCTCACCTTCATGCATCCAGTTGAGGGAGGGCTGTGCAAATCCTAGGATACTTTGACAAAAGTTGGAGGTATTCACTTGCACCTGATAAAATTGTTCTCAATTTACTAAAGTTTGAGAAACCTGCAGCATTTGTTTTTGAGAAAATGTTCCTGTCTTTTAAAACTAACTTGCATTAGTGTCTTAAAAGCAGGTGTTGTTGGAAGACTTCCTTTAACAACAGCAAGAGACCAATTGCACAGATACACCAGCCTCAAAAACATGCAGAACAAATGTTTGCCATCAAACGAACACAGTTTAAAATATTGGGATCAGACATACATGTGAGATGAGGCAGTATAGAGCATGCCACAAGGCAGAAGCAATGTGCGTGTTCTTATTTAATACTCTATTAACATTTCTGTACAATCCAGTATGTTGAAAAACTCTTCGCTCCTATGCGCACAGTCAGAGGGTCAGATTGGGCTGTATATGTAACTAACTGCAGCTTTGATTAATTACGAATCATCAATTAACAAGCACTGTTATTGCATTGTGGTCACATCAAAGCATGTTTTGCACTGTGCCTGTGCTCATAATTACATCTAGGGTTTGTAGTACAAATACATAAGAAGAGTTTTGGATAAGAGTGTCTGCTAAATGCTGTAAACATTAATGTTCTACCATAACCGTTTGCTTTACAGTCTTCCCCTGAGTTTTTCTTTTTTAAATGTCACTTCACACTTCACACTTTTATTTTCACTGCTTATAGGAAGTGCAGTTATGTAAGATACAGCATGCATTGTTGCTGAAAATGATTTTGCGAAAGCACATTTTTAGCAAAACTATAAGGCATTTTGTTTTTTGTTTGCTGTGTCTGAAGTTTATTTAGGCTGAAGACCCAAGCAAGCAAATTCTACCACTTGACAAATAGGCATTCATTTTAATTAGGTTATTTGTTTCAGTTATTTTACCAGGTTGTACATAAACGATACAAAAAAATAATACTTGCTACAGATTGCTGTGTTGTTTTACATCAGCAGCTGAACAATACCCGTATCGAAGGCCTAACCTGTGAAGAAACATATTGTCTGATGCTGTCTACTCCATCCTGCATGGTCCCAAACATCCAGTCCCTTTCCAGCTCATTGACGCCCTTATCCAGAGTGACATATACAAATCAACATCCACCGTTCGACTGAGATACTTCAGCTTGTTAAACCTGATCAATACCTTTCATTGGTACCTAAACTACATCAATCAAGATACATATGCAACACCTGTTAAAGAAATTCTGAAGGTAAAGCAAAGCTAGGAAGGTAAGGATTTTTTTTTTTTTATATAGTTACCAAGTTGTGAGCAAGCAAAATGAGAGGTGGTTAGTTGCCAAGGTGATCCTTGAAGAGGTGGGTCTTTAGCCAACACTCTGATCTGATGGTGAGAGGGAGTTCATACCAGCATTGGGGGCCAAAACAGAGAGGAGTCTTGACGCATGATTACCTTTTCTTTTGAGTGGAGGAGGCTCAAGAAGATCCGTGCTTGAAGCCCTGAAAGGACGAGAAGAGATATACGTTGTTTGATCAACGCCACTATGTATGGGGTGCAAGACCATTCATGCTTTGAAAACAAGAGTTAATGACTAAATTCAAGCATTTACAGGGAGCCAGTGAAGGTTCCGTAATAGGGGTGTCGTATGAGTGAACTTAGGAATGTTGAAGACCTTGCAGCTGCATTCTGAATGAGCTGAAATGATTTAGTTACATTCTGTGGAAGTCCAGCCAGTAGAGAGTTGCAGTAGTCCAGGCTGGAGATGACAATAGACTGGACTAGAATCTGCATAGCTTTTGTGGGGAGGAAGATGTTGTAAAGAAGGAAACTGAATGTTCTGGTGATCTGTTCTGGAATGTTCTGGTCTACCTGTGGTGAGAAAGACAGATCTTTATCGAGAGTAACCAAGATTTCTGATGGTTGACTGTGTAAAAAGCAGCAGAGAGGTCGAGCAGGATCAGAGCTGAAGACTGATCAACTGATCTCGCTGCATTCTTCTGAAATGGCAAGTAGAGCAGTTTCAGTAAAGTAGGCAATCTTGAACCTGGACTTGTGGGTGGCCAGAAGCCTGTTTTAGAGACAAATAGTTTGATTAGATTATAGACAGCAGCATTAATGCCTGTTGCGCCCGGGACATTATTGACTGTGATTGGCACTGATAAGAGCCAGGGACTGGCTTGGGAGAGACCAAAACTGGATGCTTAACCCCTTTTTGTTTCTATAGAGACTTGAAGAGGCAATTGTTATTTCTGATACTTATTTGCTGATTTAAAATCTCACTCTACCAGCATACTATGCCAACAATTGTCGTAATGGTGCTTCTCAGTATACAGGTGATGTGAGGGTTGCAGTTGCAGAGCATGGCCTGAACTATCTTGCGGTCTGTCATTTGTGGCCCCTACTTCATAAAATGTCTCTTATGCATTCTTACCTGTGTGTACTATCTAATCCGTTTCTTAGCCTTGATGTCATGATCTTCCCTTAGAAACACTTTGAGAAGGGATGTTTTAAAGGTAGCCTAACTTTTAATTCAACATTTTTCTCCTTACCACATTGTTTTGCTGTTTTAGAAAGCACAGAAGGCAGGGTAGCTAAAAAATCACTCTCAGACAGGACACAAATGGCTAGAAATTTTTCAAAGCACTCAGTATTATGAACTGGGTCCTCCCCATCAATACCACTATAATGGGGAAAGTCTAGTTCTACTGTGGCCTTGAAGATGGGGTCATGAATGCAGTCATTCTGGGCTGAAGTGGGAATGGACACAGACTGTGCACCGGGGAAGGGAGTGAAATTAGCTTTAGGTTGCATCTAATCATAACTTTAGATTGTCGTTTTACGGTGTGACATACCTGCTGCAGGTAGTTATGCACGGAAGATCGCCAAGTCAACTCTAAGCTGGTTCTGTAGTTTTCGCACCTGTTCCCCCAGCTCACTCACCTGTCTGTCTATTTAACTTCCAGCATCTGCAGAACTGCGTCCAGCTGGCTGAGACAAGTGACCAGCATGAAAGTTACGAGACTGTGGTAATCTTTTTGCTGCTGCTGGTAGCCTAGCCTAGCTTCCCAAGCTTCTTATATAGCCAGACGGAAAATAGGCCCTACAGTAACACAGCGCCCCCTTTGTGAATCAGCCAGTAATGGCACCCAGCTGTTACACTAGAAGAAGAAGAAAAACTGTCTATGATGCCCTTTTATGTACATTATAACTTATGTAATTAAAACATTATCTTTGGAAGAAAAAATATATTGTACATATTTCAACCCACCTACACTGGAGAAGACACTGGTCTTTGGCAATTAAAGTTTTAGACACCCTCTAACCCCAAGCCTGATTCAGACTTAAACACACATTGGTAACAATAGCCGACCTTATGACTTCAGGATTATTTAGGTCAAGGGTTGAACAACTTTATGTGCATGTGTAAGACCACTTCTCTCGATGCTGTAATGTTGAGCTAGAGAGCTAAAATATTAACTGACTTTTTTCTCTTCACATTGAAAGGGATTGGGATTGAGTGAATTTCTTTCTCCCTGGGGATCCAGCCTCTGACAGTACCCATTTAAAAAGACTCATTGGCCTTTCTGCACAATATTCATTCTCATTACCACTTAACTGGCTTATTAAGGTCCAGTCCTGACACACCTTAGATGACATCAGGCATGTTCCATTAAGTTGGGACATCTTGCCTTGCTTGTAAGGGTCAATTCAAGGCAACATAAAAGAAACATTAAACACAAATGCGGGCGAAACCCTGAACAAAAACCTGATTTGCTCCCCTAGCCCTCGTTTAGATAATTAGCTGGGGCAGTCATAACAGCATGCAACTTACCATACTAAATGTCCCATGGGAAGCTCCAAAATGTGCAATCCTTGCACATAGTCTTTAAAATTTGTCTGCAAAAAACCTTCTTGAAAGCACACAAGTTCAACTTGTTTTAAAATGTTTATTTTATTAGTGGCTTTGAATATAGAGATCTATTGCAGGGCAGAGAAATATACACCCAAAGTGCAGCTTTGTGCCTAACAATACTCATATCCACTATTAATGGAATAATCCCAATAATCAAGTGGATTAAAACAAGCTTAGTGAACTTACCTGGAGGAGGATGCAAATTTCATTAATTTTCATGCACAGTAAAGAGGACAGTTAAAGAAGTAACAAATCTCCTTGAATCATGGTTGGAGTGTTTTTTGAAGATCAAATTCTGGGGTCACAAATTTTCATGGCAGCAAAGTCTTCAGATGAAGTGTTATTTTATAAAAGGTTTTAATTGAAATCCTCACTGCCTCTGCCAAATATCTTAAATTAGGTCATGGTTGGATCTTCTAATAGGACATTGGTCCAAAACACACCCAAAAATAGTGCAATGACCCCAAAAACAAGCTTTTTGCATGGCCATCCTAGCTGTCTGACTTAAGCCCCATTAAAAACCTGTGCATGGGACTGACGAGCAGAATCCAGAGATGAGGATCTATAACTTTGGAGGATCAAGAATGGTTCTGTATCGAGGATGGAGATGGAGATGGAGAAAAGCCATTAATGTTATGCTAGCAAGTGGAGGATGCATAAAGTAATGAATATAGTGGTACCAAAAACTGAAATCTTGCACAAATACAAAATAAATATAATTTGAAAACCAACTTTAAATATATATATTTCAGCATGATAACATTTTTTATAACAACACATTTTGTAGCTTTTCCACCTGTTAGACAGTTTACATTAAATGTGCACAGATTATAGCACAGGATATTCATTTCTTTTAATCTTGTTTGAAATATATAAATAATATATGTGTAAATGCACTGGCACAAATGTTATCAATGTATTACCTCTCAACATGGGGGAGACGCTATATGTTCAGGGTTTTGAGTGATAGCATCTTGCAGCTTTAGTGGGTTTGGTGCCTACTCTCCTGTAGAGATAAGTGCTCCCTACATCCCCCACCATCATTATGTCTGTATAATGACTGACATGACTCTGACTCTACCACTTACCCACTCTGCCTTTAGTGAAAGGACGCTTGAAGGCTTCAGTACCTGTACTGGATATTTTTCAAGCTTTAAACTGCAGTAAAATATTGCACAGAACTTGAAAGTTCTCTGAGGATACAACTGGATGCTGATAAAACACCAATTGCTTATGAAGCTTATGAAGGTCATGAGCTAAATATAGAATCCCACCGCCCCCAATTCCCAGTCTGTCCACATGAGTGTATATGACCAATCTGGAAGGCCAAAGGCAGCACAGCATCCATGAATGCTAATCATACATTATTTTTACACAACTGAAGATAAATGACTATGTGTTTTATGTTTTGAATACACAAAAGCAACTCAGAAACTGACTCACCCACACAAATATGTATGTATATATATATATAGATAGATAGATAGATAGATAGATAGATAGATAGATAGATAGATAGATAGATAGATAGATAG
>JBBKCR010000122.1:5947272-5968393 GCA_037577295.1 Ladigesia roloffi | reverse complement strand
TCCTAACTACAGGGGACAGTCTCCCTGGAGCAACTTGGGGTTAAGGGTCTTGCTCAGGGACCCAGTGGTTGTGCTAGAGGTAGGATTCGAACCCACGACCTCATGGTCCAGAGGCAAGTGTCCACTGAGCTACCTCCACCCCACCCCTCTTTTGAGGAGAACAGTTGTACGCTAGCCGTACATTCTTTGTGTGCTTAATTCAGACTCATGTTGTGCTAGGAATATAAGTCGCTGAAAAAGGTTTTACAAATGGTGAATAAATTGCCAATTTGAAGCATCTCAAAAACCCACAAATTGTATACTTATGCCTGTTCACATTTTCTTCCCCTCAAATTTGCCATTAGAAAATGACACCAAAAACATTATTGTGTGTACATCTATTAAGTATTCTACAGATAAACCTATTGATTCTACAGAATCATGCCAGTTGTTTGTGAACGGCTGCCAAGGTGTCCCGATATAGGGGAATAATGGATGAGGCAGGGGAAAGAACTCCATGATGCAAAGCGGATTATTATTTTCCTATATTGGGACACTTCTAAGGCCGTTTCCTCTTTTATCACCTGGATGGAACCCATGCATGTAGACAGAAGGAAAACACATGGATAATGAAACATGCAGTGTAGCATTAGTATGGAATGGTGATTAAACATTTTACCAGAACTACTTCATCCTGTAAAAACACTGTGTCAGCCAATCAGAAAGCAGTATTTACTTTCTGCAGGTGATAATGCAGTAATGAAGCATGCTTGAGTTAACATGAGTTGCAATGCCCCAAAATGTGTAGGGTCACCAACTGGTGCGATGCAGATGGCCAAATTGAGAGAGGAGAACAAGTTGGTTCTGCAGAAGATTAGTCATCTTGAAGAAAGTGTTAAACACCTCAAGGAGGCCAATATTGACCTGGAAAAGGACAAAGATTTCTTGGTGGCACAACTGAAGGGAGCAGAAATCCAGTGAAAATCCAGGTACAATGCCATCATCTGTATTGCTATCGATAAAGTGCTTGTTTATAAAACAGTAGTATATTTTCAAAGAAAATTTGTCCTGGTATCCATATGAAATCTGTGATAAAACATGCAACAATATATTCAGTCAACCACACAGTTTTTGAAGGTGGGCTATAATGACGGCCCAAGGTGGTGAAAGTTGAAATTGCTTGTTTTAATTGCAGGTAACTTACATGGTGTGTATAGTTGTGGAGATTTCAGATACACTGCATTCCTATTGCCCCTGCTCTCAAATGATCAATTGCAGATGGCCACTACACTACACTATCAGCCTGAGAAACGGGACCAGAGGAACTCAAAAAAGAAGTCCAAGAAGAATTCCCACAAAAAAGACCCACAAACACCTACCCTTAGATTCCCATAGCCATTCAAGAAGTAAGCAGAGATTGATTTTTCCACATAATTATTAGTTTTCTTACCCTAAATTAACGTAAGTAGTTTGTAGGAAGTGGGCCAAATAGGCCCCCCCTCATCCTCAACAAAACCAAATTTTTTTGCATGCTCTGGCCATGCTGATTGTGAATTTGGGATGGAGAAAGTTGGGAAAAGTCTCAGTGGATCTTAAAACACATCTAGAGATCATATGTTTTCAGAAAATATAGTTTATGCTGTTTAACCTGTGTATGTACTCTTGGTTCATTCGTTTTTTTTTTATCTTTAACCCTATGGAGACAGATGATGTATTTTGCCTTACACACTTAAGGGAAACAGGTTAAACAGCAAAAACTACATATTTTCTGAAAACGTATTCACCGTAGATAGGTTTTAACATGCATTAACATGCAACTTCCTCCATCCTTTGGACTAGGCATAGTTTTTTAATGTATTTCAACTGAATTAAATGACTCTGAAAACAATCCTTTTCAATGGGCATGGTTGAAACCGGTAGTTCATCCCAACATTTTAACATTCAAATTCACATTCAGCATGGCCAGATCATGTAAAAAAAAGTTGGTTTCGTTAAGAGGTGTGGGGGTACTCTATTTGGCCTGCGGCTTACTGGCTATATCATTTGTAGCCTTAGGAAAACTAATTTTTGTTTTGTTTCTTCTTCCAAAGTAAGTACTGTGGAAGGTGTTGTGAGACGTTACAAAGAAGCTTTCAAGTTGTTAAAAAATATGGGCTCAATGAAACGCGCCTTTGACCGGATGAATGTGGACAGAAACACCATCGCCAGAACGGCAATCATTGGGCGATGGTGTTCCCTGATGTGCTGAAAACAGTCCAAGAAGAGCAAGTAGCAGAGTCAGAAAAGATTACCAATTTTGCAGAGAGGTGCCGTCAGCCTGTAACTGAAGAAATGGGCGCAGTCCTCTCAGCCAAAAAACAGAGTGGGGGGCTTGTGCCTAATGTTCATAAATATACCTGAGTAACCATTTGGAATGTAATTGTTAATTGCTTTAGTGCCTATGTTATGGACAGTTGTCCATTTGTGTATGATCTCAGGCTTTGGCTCGGTTTTGATTAAACTGCTGCCCGGTAACTTGAATTTGAGAGTTGATGTCATTAAACCGGTTCTGCAATATAGGTACATGTTCACTCTGGGAGGTCACACAAAACTGCAGCAGTATATGTTGTGGCATGTGTAATATATGTTGTGGCTTATGTAAGCACATGATAGTAAAATGGCACTTAATGACATGTTCAGGAATCATCTCAGATGGTTCACTGTACTTTGGGTCAAAGGTAAGTATTCATGGAAAGATTTTGCTGTGTTAATGACAAGTCAAATCTGTACCACTGTAGTTGAGGTCCAGGAAAGTATTCAGGCCAAATACAATTAAATTGGTTCATATAATAATTTAACAATGTCAAGTTGTCATGACAATAATTTAAATGAGTTACACTCAATATCATCTTGGCTAATGTCAAATTATCATGACAAAGACACCATCACACAATGTCATCTTGGCTAATGTCAAGTTGTCATAATGATGACACCCAGACGATGTCATCTTGACATTCCAAAAACCGAATCACACTTTATGACAAGTCATAAACATAAATAATGTGTCATTAATGTGAACGGCATGTGTCATTTCATTCTTATGACAGCTACATGTCACCCATATGTAGACCCCTTCAAATAAAGTGTTACCGATAGAACAAATTAGAGAATGCAGCTTTCTGTGCTAGATGACGGATTATACACATCTCTCTTTCAGACTCGAGCCCAGAGGAACATTTCTGCTCGAAATGGACACCTCTAGACTCCTCACCTCATACCCAAAAAGAACAAGCACCTTACATTTTCGGATAATCACCTATCTCAACCTTTCACATTTTATGAACTATAAATAAAAATCTCCCTGCACTTCTAGACCCCCGACACTGTGTCTGTGTCTGGTCCTGAGAACCAAATTTAGAATGCAGGCATTGGACATGGACACAAATCCCTCCATGATCTGCACACCTTCACCTGAATCTTTGTTGCAGTACATCTTAAGGTTTCTTTGCGGGCTAGGACTACCTCTTCTGACCCCAATAGAAATGCCCATCAGTTCTTGGTGAAGATGATAATGTAGAGGCCTTTATCAGCAAATAGGAGAGGGTAGCAACACAAGATGGTCCTAGGAAGCATGGGCCAACATAATAACCTCTTCCTCACTGGTGAGGTGTAACATGACATGTCATCCTATTGGATGAGTGTTTAACCCACTGGGTCTGCTCCTCCCACCTGGCGGCATCAGTGACACAACATGAAATGCCCGGGAGCTGGGCCTCAAGAATAAGGTGTCGAAACCCAGCCTCAAGATATAATTATATATAAATATAATAATGCATTACTGTGTCCACAACACAGACCATTACAGACATATACAGCCTCATAGAACTACACCCACAACACTGTGCCAAGATACACTACACTTTTTCCTGTACCCTCCTTGCACTCAGGGTCTTCCCCTATTCCATGTTCCATCTCTGACCCCGAACATAGGTACATCAAGTATATTACATCACATGCACTCTCAAATTGACCTTTAGCTGCATTTCAGCAATCCCAACAACTTGCCCTAACACCCATACCAGATAAATATATTTTGAAATGGTTAACACACTCCTAAGTTTATGCACACATATACTATAGCATAGTGTGCAACAGTTTCTTATTTGGGTAAATGGGATGTTTTCCATTATTCTGTACATCTTATCTGCATACAGCATACCAAAGAATGCATTTGCAGGCTGAGCATGGACAGGTCTTTTGAAATGGAGAAGACCCAGGCAGAAGTGATGACAGCACAGCCTTTGGTTATGTCTCAGCTGAAATGAAGCCAGTGACTTGACACTCCACACAGTTAGCCCACAGCGGTACAGCAAGCAGAAACCAACAGAACTTTAGCATCATATTCCTGAAAGCTAAACCAGAGCTGATTGTGAGGCCTTTCTTGATTGCTTGCATCGAGTTTGCTCTGTGTGTGTGTGTGTGTATAATGTAATGAACACACTAATAGATAGATCCACTCATCAGACTAATTGCAGCGAGACAATATCCACTGATAGCATACCCAGATTAAGTGTGCTGAGCACTCCAGAAAAGTCTGTTAAGTAGGAAAAAAGGGGCAAGCAATTAAAAGTAAGAAGAAAAGAATTAAATGTGGAACTCAATCAGGCGCATGGTGGATTTGTTAGGGCCCACCAATGAACACTGCTGAAAAAAAGGTAACTATTTTAAGCATTCAGATTGCTATTGTCTCTACAATCATCTGTTATATCATGTTTAATATGTGCAGCATATGAAGTGGAGGAGGCTGGGAGGAACTTCCTTTTCCTCCAGAGGACAATGATACAACAGTCAGCCACGGATGTGCATGACTATTTTTACAAATAGTATCCTGAATAATGTGTACATTCTGTTCCTTCCACCCATGTGCTCCCCACTACAGTGAAGTTTTTCAATAATTACTGAATTATGATTCAAATTTAATTAGTCATTGCAGGCTCATTTTATGCACCTGACAATAAAAAGGCAAATTCACAGCTCTCTGCAAAAATGATAGAAATTGCTTTGCAGAACTGGTCCCGAACATAACTAAAAAAAAGACTCAAAGCTCAGACACTCATCATTTATTGGGTTTTCATTGTGTTTGTATTTGACCAATAAACAATAAAAATTCAGCTCTGCCACACTTTTTCCAGCACAGCCCCCTGTGGTGGCATTAGCTGCCTCTTCGACCATACAGCTTTAAAAAGAAATGAGAGAGAAGATAAGGTGACTTTTAATTATTCTCTTCTCTCTCTCTAATTCTCTCTTTCTCTCTCTCTCTCTCTCTCTCTCTTCCCCCCCCCCCTCTCTCCAAAGTCTTTTCTTTAAATAAAAAAGATCCCTCAAAAGCAATCCCACATTTATGGAGAGTTGGGGAAACAAACTACTGAGTTATTAGATTTGTTTGATCCTTTTCTCTCCCCCACCCCTCCCAGCCTTCATCTGAAGGTACAGGGGTCTCATTTATAACCATTGCGTACACACGAAATGAACCTAAAATATGTGCACAACTCTTTCTACACACAGGTTGCGATCAATAGAAGAAAACTTGACGGCAGAATGTGTGTATATGTGCACAAACTGTGTTAATAACTGCGGCAAATCTGTGTGTGAACAATCCCAGTTAGGGTGCGATTTATAAAGCGTAATTTGCGTGCAGGTGGGCATTTGTGCACTATTTTATAAATCTGACTTTTCCTTTGTGTACCCCATTTTCATCTTTTTGTCATACATACAGGTTCAGTATGTGTTCTACACAAAGTTTTATAAAGAAAACCCCAGATCCTTTGATTTATGTAACCTTTTAAATTTGCTGCCCACAAGTTGCATCTTCCCCAGGCTAAAAATGCAAATAACTCTTGTCTTTCTTTCTATTTTACATTTTTTCTTTCTTTCTTTCTTTTATGTGTTCTCAATTAAAGTCAAGTAGATGTTAATGTCATTTCAACAATATACATAGTAAAAAGTTAGATGAAAAGGTGAAATATTCCTGTAGGGCCGTGCTGCAACAAAGACAGAAGCACATAAGTCTACAGTGCAAGCAGGATGGGGCTGGAAAGTGCTAAAATCACTAGCAGTACTACAATATACAGGACAAGACAACATGCAATCCAGTAGACAGGAGCAGTGACAGTACTAGTTTCAGTGAATACACTATTATGGCATACTGTATTCAGTGATTCTAGGAAAGCAAAAATTGAAGTACGCAAAAATATATAATTGTGCAAAAAATGTGCAATATATAAAAATTTGCAGTATATAAATAAAAAGATGGCATTTATGGTGGTGTTTAGGCAGTTCTGGCAGAACAGTTCATTTTGTGAGTCACCTGGGCAGGGTAGTTATATTTAGAATAAACCAAAATATTAGCAAATTAACATATTTTATTGACAATAAAAAACAAGAACACATAAAAGTGTTCACTTATGTATGTGACTCTGGATAAGAATGTCAGCAAAATGCCATAAAAAACACATCAGGAGTAACAGCTTACTAAAGCTGGGGGATATACAGACATATTACATAAAATAGGGCACAGCTGAAACACACCGGAATAAACATGTCTGTGTAGATATTGGGCAGCAAGGAAGGAAAGGGCAGAGCTTGAGATGAAAACATGTGACATGGGCATGAGTGGGGATGAAGGTATAAACAGAAATCACGGGAATGACAGAAAACAAGAATTGACCAGGGCAGACAGAAGATATGACACATTATGTGCAGTTTGATTGGGTGGATATATCTGTGCATCGCTGCACAGTTGTGGGTATCAGCATGAACTTCAGAGGGCCAAGCACAACACTGATGTTTTCTTTGGCATGGGGATGATGGTGGTGACTTTGAAGCCCTTTCGAATGGTGCTGATCAAAGAGATATTGAAGATGTCTGTGAGAACCTCAGCCAGCTGGTCTGCACCTCCTCTGAGCACATGACCAGAAATTTTGTCTGGTACGGCCACCTTACAAGGGTTGAGTCTAAGCAGAGATTTCCTCGCATAAGACATGGCCGCACAGATCACCTGGGGGACGTGGTAGTTTTCCTCAGAGGAAAAGAGAGGCCTCACCATCACAGGCAGGAAGAGATATCCTATAGCTGGAGATGGCCTTAATGCCCTCACAAATGCACTGTGAGGTTTGCATAAGCGACATTTATGTAAAAAACAGCTGGATGTTTGCCCCCTCATTGGAAAGGCCGTACATTGATGGAATTTAGGGAGAACTCACTTGAGATTTGCATGGATGAAATCTCCGATGACAATTAACGGTCCATCTGGATGTGAGTTTTAGAGCTTACTGATGGTGCCATAAAGTTTGGCCACTTAGCATTGGTCATTGGGTGGGATGGACACCATGATTATGAACATGGTGCCATGTCTCCGCAAAACAAAAACACAGCAATCATTGAATGGTAGCTTGCTGGTGTCAGATGTAGTCCAGTTTGTTATCCAGGAACCAAGCAGGATTGATGACTGACAGAATCTTAGAGCTATATATAAAGTTTTGTTCTTTTAAAATTTGAAAGTGTGTGTTGTATAAATAATTAAATTATTTACAGAGGAAAGAAATGGCAATTACACTCACTTGTACTCAGTGAAAAACAGTTTGTTTCATATGTTTTCTATTCCCTTTGGACCTTGTAGCTGATGTGATAAAGCACTCTGTAGAGGGATACATGGTGCATTTAGTATCTATACATTAATGTAAACTATATCATTATATCAATTATATCATTGCTGTAGAAAGACCCTCCAAAAGTGAAGCAGTGTGTATTACGATGGTGTGATGAAATCAATGACATTCTATTCTCTGAAATGGAAGTCAAGCAGAGCAGAGCAGAGTCTACACTGGATAATTCATTCTTTTGTCTCTTACTCTTCTCTCCCAGGTGTTTTGTGCTCACATAATTTTTAATAGCACAGACAGTGATCACGCTCGTTCTTGATGAGGTCCATGTGGAGCATTTCTCAGAGACACTTAGAGCAAACCTTTCTGTTGGAACTGGTTTTTCATGCTTCAATAGGTTTTTAGGCTTAAAATGTGACTGGAAAGCTGAGTCAGAAGCAATGCTTTCCTTTCAGTTAGCACAAATGAAACAGAGATCTTCTCCACAAATATGTCCTTTCATTTCATTTGTTGCCAGGCTGGGTTCCATAGAAGTTTGACAAACATTCAGTTGAATCTAGTAAGAAATATTATTTAGAGTGAATTTATAAAAATGTAACTATTTGTATTAAATTGTACATTATTAGGATATATTTTGGGCTTTTTGTTTTGTAATTCAGTGACAAATTAATTGTAATTTACACCCTGTCTAGTTGAACACTGTTTAATTTAGTTATGTTTAAAACCGAAAACTCTACGCTATATATTGACTCTAACTATATATGGCTACAATTTTTCACTAAATTGAATCGGAGGTCCCTGCGAGCTTGGATAAGCTTGTCCAGACTATGAAAAAACATTTGGAGGAGGAGCACAGATTGTTATCACTGTGGAAGGTTCGGCTCAGGCCATTTTTAGCACCTTGGGCATCACTGCAGATGCCTCATTGCAGTGCTAAAGTTACTTTTCTATAGTGTCCAAACAACCCCGATCTCATAACTTTTCGTGCAGCCATCAGGATATACAAGGAAACCAAATATATGCTGTGATCATGCTTAAGGCTTTTTTTCGCTGCTAAGATAATGAATCACTACCGTATGCATATTCATGCACAGTGTGTAATACTGCCACTATCTGCTCTAACTCATGACTGTCAGGGTTGAGGTTAGGGTTAGGGTTCAGGACTTACACTGTCTCATGGCATTTCAACATCCATCTAAAATAATAAGGAATCAACTCATTATTTCTCTCCTACTGTACCTCAGTCACCAGTTACCACTGATACGTAGAATAGTGAAGCGTTGTCCTAGCATAAAAAAAGCCCTAAAGTGCAATCGTAGCATATTTATTGATTACATTGTATATCGTGATGACTTCACAAAAACTCCCAAACATCTATCATCATCAATCATCAAGCTTTTATTATTATTTTCATGCAA
Source organism: Ladigesia roloffi (assembly GCA_037577295.1). Taxonomy (NCBI): domain Eukaryota; kingdom Metazoa; phylum Chordata; class Actinopteri; order Characiformes; family Alestidae; genus Ladigesia; species Ladigesia roloffi. Next base: position 5,959,356 of record JBBKCR010000122.1, on the reverse strand, counting down.
GCATTGATGCTCTACACTGAACTATGTATTGACTGCATTATTGATAAATTAACACAGGTGATTTTACTTGCTAATGATCAATAAGTTATAACCACTCTCTGATTGGCAAGTCTGAGATTTTATTTATCGTAGTATAATAGGCATATTATAACAGGACCCAGATCTCAATTCTCACTCATAATCACTAGGCTGCATGCCCTCAGGCGAAGAGCTGTAATAGTGGTGTGTTGATGCTGTACAACTGAAATAAGGCATCTTCGTCCTTCTTCTCCTCATGTCCTCTCACAGACGATCTGACAGCTTTATTAAGTAGGTTCTGATTAACGACAGTTAAAGAACTGCGTCACTGCACTAAAGGCAAGAAGGGACTAAATGAGATGTTTGTGAAGTGCGAATGTGTGTTTGTGTGTGTGTGTAACCATAAGTGTGTGTGTGTATAGGACAGACTGATGGACTGTGAGAATCTGTAGGGAGGTGGTGTTCACATTATGTCCTCTCCCTGTCCATCTTGAAGATTAATGATTACGCCCAGTGATAAATGGCGAATGCCTAGTGTGTTTAAGATGCATTGTGTGCTATTCTAATAGTGGCCAAACTTAGATTACATTACTGATTTTTTTTATATATTTCCATTTCGATACCTAATTAAAGAAAAAATTTGACAATCTTCTAATTTTCTAGCATTTTTTCATTAACATAATTTTTTATGTTTATTTTTAAATTTGCTAAATTGCTTCACAAGCTACACTGGAATTCTGTGTCTGAAGTCAGGGTTTTTCAAGCTAAATCCAAGCTTTGATTGGATCTGCTAGATGGAGAATTTAATCCTTTAATCCAAATGATGACAGCAAAAACACAAATGGAGAAAAAACGCAAACGAATGTTGACTAAACTTTGGCCGTCAATACACTTCTGAATATAGTGCTAAGTAGACCACAGGACAAGGGAAAATGACAGAACAATACACTAAATTATTAACTATTGTTCATTTTTGGGTTTGGTTTTTGCTCCAGAATTTTAGAAGCATGTTTATACATAGCTGGAGCCATGGGCGTCGTCGCCATTCTACAAGATGGGGACATGTATGAAAGATTTAATATTTAACAGGGTTTCCAAACATACACGCAGCAGCTGCCAGCTTGGGTGCAGAGCAGTGAAGTGTACAGGCAAATATCCTGATTTTATTGTGTCTGTGACTAGAGTTTGTGCCGGGGAGTAGTGCTGGCATGGAATACAGCGTGGCAGTTAAAAAACTTGTGTCATTCAAACAATTTCCTGCATTATGTCTCGAAGCTGATGAGTCCATTTCAAGCATTAGATGCTCAAGGTCATTGGCTCATGTTCAACTCCCAGACATGAAGGCTATTTTATTCAGTAACTAGAATATACTGCAATATAAAGGACAACATTTGTGTAGATCATTTATGTGACATATATTGGTCATCATGTCTGGAATTTTAGGTCTATTGATTTCCCAAATGTTTAAAAAGTTGTTTATATTTAAAAACAAGGTGTTGTGATATATGCATGATAGTTGCTTTACTTATGATTCAAAGGATTCAAAGCGTTTATTGTCAAGTGTACAAAGAAATTGCATTTCTCTGTGCAATTAAATTATTTTTTTGCTGTCCACAAACAAATGCTGAGTTAAAAGTAAATAAGCACAAAGCACCAACACTATGATTTTGGTTCCTGTTCAGAATCAACAGGACCTATTGGCACTCAAGGATGTTCTCCTTTTTGGCAGATATTGCAGGTGAAAGCAATTAAAGTTTAGTGAATTATTTACACTTTCAATACATCAGTGCACCAAGCACTATTATACCACCATTGCAGTAATATATTTAGGAAGCTATTAGCCGTTATCCAAGCCAGCCTCCAAAACAAGAGTTCTATGCATGTGACAAGCTTTTTGCAATTGGCAAAAAAACACATAATATTCTGTTATTACAATAAGTGTTAAGCTTAAAACGACAAAATGTTGTTCTGGGTCACATTGAAACCTGACTTGAGTTCACCCAGTGTGTAAATGTAGACCTATTTGAGCATGCAACAGTGCAGTGTATCATTTCAACCAATATGTTGAGCTAAAAAGATAGCATGTTGTCTTCAGAGTGTTTTGGGACCAGTTTACAGCTGGTCAATTCATGTGACTGATATGAGGATTGTATCCTAAGATTTTAGCCACATGCATTTACACTTGTCAAGTGTGCATTCAGAGTGAAATCCAATTACTATGTGTTACGTAATATGCAAATTATCTCATATGGCCTCCGCTGCTCCTTAGTTTTCTTTTCTGTTAAAACAAAGCACAGCCAGCGTTTACAAGAAGATGGTTGTTAGTAGTAATTATTCTCCTATCTCATCATCATCATGAACACGATGAGCTTAAAAGTAATGTATTGTATCGAGATGATGAAAAAACAGTGATGCAAAGTAAAGTTTAACAAAACTGATGCTGTATTTGAGCTAAGTAATTCACCCAAATTGGGCTACAGAATTAAAATTAAACTCACATCAGAAGATAAATTGAAAAAACAGCAGTGTCTGCATTAAGCACTGAAGGGAGGTCTCTTACATTAGCAGATATGCAGGAGATGCTGTCACTATACCAATGCATCTTGGAGAAGTGGATGCATTTGGATAGCCATAAAATGAGATTGAAAATATCAGACCACTTCCTGAAGTGGTTCAAGCAATCAGATTGATATTTGTTTTAAAGGCTGCTTTGGTGCATTTATACCTGCATTTTTATGCAGCTAAGCCTACACCGAAATATCCTGATAGTCAAAATAACAAGGGACATGGTGTGACTGTTTCATTTGTCTCTGAAGAAGGTGGAAAGTGGATTATTTGCATCATATTGGTTCATGTTTTGTTCAGTTCCATGTCTATTACAGTTTGATCATAATCTAATTTTGCTCTGCTCCCTCCAAATAACACTCAGTTATTCCAGATTACACTGGAATTCAGAGAAATGTTTGCATGTCATTTTCTTAGGTGGTTTTGAATTTTTCAATGTCACCAGTTTTAAATAATTTAATTTGGTTTCAGCCTGTGATGGCTAGCTAGCTGCTAGATAAATAAAACACTTACCATGTTAAAGGTTTTTGCAGACTGCAGTTCATTTTAATTAAAACTACTTTTCAAACGTTTTATGTTTCTTCTCAAGTTTAAACAGCAGTTGCTGAATGTTTAATATAAAACATGAAAATACAATGTGCAAAGTCTTGTTTGTAGATAACAGCTCCTCTCCTCAGACTGATGGGGAATTAGACTATGTTTAGAATTTGGTCTTGTCAGCTGGTTTGATTGATCTGCTATAAAAGCCTGCAAATGCTGTCATAACCATTTTCAGGCTTTCATGACATATTATATTACTTCAGCTCACAGATGACACTGACAAACATGCTAGTATACCTGCCCTGACAGGGAGGCTACATCCCTGCATCACACACCCAGACAGACACACATATACACTCGAAAAAGGGGTCTTGTGCCAGGCCTAGCATCAGCATGTGGCCGCTTCAAAGAGTGCAGAGCAAAAGGGAGACACCTGGTCCCCTCATGCTCAGCCAAATCTCCTCAAATTAGGACTCAGCTGTAATGTTTTTTCTGCCCCATCACTACCCAGCCTGGGCCATACGCATGACCACATGCATAGCTTTGTTGATCTTATGTGTCTCTTGCTTCATATACCTTATGATCTCAATTGGCTGAATCATAGCTAGTAGTTACAATAGCAACAAATGGATAACTGGAACTACTGATGGAAAGAGAGAATAACATTCAGTGCAAGGTTCTCTAGAATATAATGAGTTGGGCACATTTTTAACATAAAAAAGTTGGGAAGGTTTATCCTTCTCCTGTAAAGTTACTTTTCTGGAACTATGAAGCTTCATTCTAACAATGACAATTTGTTTAAATAGCATATACAAATATTGCATTGACACATCCTAAGTGAAGATACTGAAAATCAAAATGCTGTTTCCTCAGAGGTTAAATAAAATGGAAACACATCCAATTTTATAGCAGGGATATGTTCCCGTTATCATTTCTAATCCTGATAAAGCATCCTGGAGCTTGAGAGGTGAATTAGCATTCTCGCTAATCACTAACCCACAGAAACTCAGTCAGAGAAGGACAAATATCAACAAGTCTATGAGCAGGCTTTTCTCTTTTCTCATTAGCCAGATAGATGGTAGATAACAGCTATAGGGAGAGAGACGGGGGCAGAAACAGATTAGTCTCTCCTCACAAACAGCAACGTATCCTTGACTTTTAATTAAAAATGCCATCACAATTAGACACGGTAGTTTAAAGCGCCGGCAAAACTGAACCAAGAGAGTTGAGATAGAGCTATAAAGCTGACCAGGCACTGCTCCAGGAGAATAAAGCCTTCCACTTTCTTCAATGTGGTATCTTTTTTTTTTTCAAATCCGCTTAAATGTTTCACACACAAAAAACAAGCTGGTTCTGAAAACACAGGCAGCAAAGAGAAAGACCTCAAAGTCACAGTGCTGCTACTAAAGGACAATCCGAGATTGGGGTCAGAGAGAAAGAGGAGAGCATTTTGCACACCACAAATGAGATCAATTAATCAGCGCCTAATGGGAGCCCCACAACGTACTCATCTGATCAATTGAATTTTATTAAGCAGGGAGAAAAAATAGATAAATATGTTCAGATTTAACCCTGATAGGACATGAACACAACCAGCATTCCAATCTAGTGTGCTCTTTCAACCCTGAAAAACATGCCTCATGAAAGGATTCCCAAACAATAGGCTGCAGACTGGTACCAGATTATGGTTCATTTTTAATATTCTCCTCATCAACCATCTCTCGGGATCTCCAGAGCCACCACCGGGGCTTCCGCACTCAATCCAATTTTGTCTATTGTATGCCTGTACCAGTTCAGGGAGGTGCATCCTCCATCGCTTGACTCCCTGGTTTGCAGTGTATTCAGCAGCTTCAGAATGGTCTGATTCTACCTCTCACAGACACCATTTCCCTGCGGACAATTGCTTATATGCACTTTAACACAGCCACACATAGTACACAGATCAATTATCACCTGGGACTCGAAAGCAAGTCCAGCAGCCATTTGGGGCACCCATACCATCGGATCATCTCCTGCCAGATGACTTGGGCTGCCATCTCTGCCATCTGATTTCTTGGCACTGTGAGCACAAAACTGGAAAATATGTGTACAGAGCCCCTGGCCACCCTAAGGACAGAAAGTCCACAGCCAATATTCCCAAGGGTACGTGGCACAATCAGCCCTAGAAAAGGGGACTCACATTTTCCTCATGGGCCCACCAGGCTCTCCTCATAATCCCCCAGCCATTGCTCAATATCTCTCCCACTTGGGACCCCTTAGGTCAACAGAACAGGGCGTCAGCATTCTGATGCTCCTGGCCTGGCTTTTGGCACAAATCAAAGTTAAATGAGAATTTAGCACCCCACATGTAGTTCTTAAACTTCTCTACCACTGCAGATTTCAGTGCTAATAGCTCTAGCTTAAAGACACTATAATTCTGCTTGTTCTTCTTGGAATCATGCATACCCCTCAAGTATAGGCTATAGGACGCTTGCATCAGTGCAAAACAAGAAAGACAAAGTATAGTCAGCACCATGGCCACCACCAGTAACGTCTTCAGGATCTCAAAGGCCTGCTGACACTTTTCTGCCCATCTGTCGGGACACAGCCCCAAACCCTTTCAAAAACACTTTGAGGGCCCCAGCCCTCTGGCAAACCCAAGCATGAACATTGGCTGTGGTCAGTCCTGTACTGCTTTAGTTGATGGTCACCCCTTCACAACTGACAATGTGACCCAAGTAGCAGGCCGCCTGTTGAAACAGCCAACACTTCTCAGTTTGCAGCTTCAGCTCATTGGTCTCTAGCCAATTTAACACAAAAATGAGACCTGAAATCAAGGGAATACATGATTACATCATCTAAATTAATCAATAAATAATTGTGCACCCAAACAGCATTGTATCAATCACTGGAAAGTTGCAGGGACGTTACACAAGCTATAGAGCATACGGGACAGATTTAGGGCAACTGGATGGTAGGGATGAGCCGGATACGCGGCTGAAAAGAGTATCCGGTACGGATAAAGCACTTTTGACGAGTACTAGTATCATACAAGTAATACAAGTCAATATCTGTGCTCGGATTGAATAAAAATTCTCATTGGCTAGCTGACTGTGTTTGCGTTCTGTGCAGTGGAGTCTGTCCATGCAAGTGAGTCAGCGCGCACGTGTAGCGCTTTAAGTAGTCCATGTAGTTTCTTTTTTCAAGCCAGCGCATGTCGAGATTTCAAAATATATATATTTACATATTTGGCCTTTCAGACCAGGGGGGCCATAAGGGGGGCCAGAAGCAATTCTAGCGGAGCTCTCTCTCCCTCTCTCTGCCGCTCATCTGAGTTTTTTTTTACTTCACGCACACACTTTCTTGCTGTATATTATAAAAATAATAAAGGTAGATGTGTTATAATTTAAATTACAAATTAAGCTACACTCAAACACACACTCACACACACTCACACATACCTGGTGAGGAAATAAAAAATCACATTGTTCATAAAAAAATTAAAAGTTAAAAACAGAGAGTTATGTGGAGAATTAAAACTACTGATCATTACATTTTACTTCATAATTGCAACCGCATGTGTTGTATTCATTGTTGTAAAACTTGTTCTGTATATAGCTCGTTTGTTATCATGATCAAAAGCACTGATCTTAAGCTCAATGCTGGTTAAAGCCCCAACCCACTTCCTGGTTAAACCCCGCCCACTTCCGTGATAGGCCCCGCCCAGTCCGAGTACAGATACAGGTACAGATAATTAATCTGGTTAACAGATACAGAACCAGATACAGATAATGCTGTACTCGCTCATCCCTAATGAATGGCCTAATGGTTAGAGCGTGGGCCCTGAAACCAACTGCTAGTGTCACAGCTAAGGTATTCTTGAGCCCCCTCACACTGTTCTCCGGGTGCCTCATTGGTGGCAGCCCCCTGCTTCACTTAGTGAATAGGTTAAATACAGAGTTTTACTTGCATGTACTTGCATGTCTATGCGTGTGACAAATAAAATGTGTACGTTCGAACTTGTAGAGGCCCATGGGCTTTGCAAGGACAGTCTTTTCTTTATCTTCAGGGTGCACCTCCATTTGCAAGTCAACACTGGCCAAGTCCAAGGTGGAATACCAAGCCACCTTCTTCAGCCAAGTCAGCGACTCCTCGATTCTTGGCAGCGGGTATGCATCTTTGTGGGTCACTGCATGCAAATTACAATAGTCATTGCACAATGCTCCAATACCTATCTTTCTTTTTGAGGAGGACTACAGGAGCTGCTCAAGGGCTAGAACTCTCCTTCATCACCCCTCCTTCCAGCATAGCTTTGAGAAGCTCATGCAGTTTAGGATACAAACTTAGAGGCATTAGTCTGTACCGAGCTGGTTGGGATGTAATAGTAGACTGGATCAGTCTACCCATAATTCTACTCACTCCGGGCGAACACCTCCTGCCTATGGTCTTCTTTCACTTGGCCAGCTCTGGGCCTGGATACCTATCTCCATGGTCCGCTGCCACTCCTTAAACTGAACCCTCCACTGTCATGTTGGATTGGACACAACAAGGGCATACATATCACACTACCGACACTGCAAACCCCAAAAACAAACACATACATATGATGAGACAATAAACAAAACAAGACAAAAGATAAATTGAGCATTTAAAAGTCCTGGGCCCATATGCTCCCACCGTGAGGCCATGCCCAGTCCACTGCACTTGCCCTAACTGTGTCTTCGCCCTCTCTGTTGGGGGAAACCCTACTCCTTTGAGCTACATGATCTTGCCATACTGCAGCGTCTCACACCATCTTCCGTGCAAGCAGTGAACTCGTCTCACACTCCAGCCCTCATGCACCATTTCCTCCTTGCTGAAAGCAGATCAGCCCATGTGCAGTCCCTCAATTCTGTTTCTTAGTACATAAAAACAGCACTTATTCATCCCCACAAGCAAGCACACCAAACATTGGTGGCTGCCTTCTTTAAACGCCCCAGGGTCCACCCTTCCAGCTTGTTACCCAGGAGCAGGCCAACAGCTGTCTAGAGCCACCAAAACCTTTTCTCTCCCAGGGCACGGTCTGCCAAAACTAAATCTAGCACCCTTGAAAAAAAAAATTAAGAAACAGAAAAAATACGAACACACAAAACCCTTAATGAAAAAGAAAAGAAAGTAAATACCCTCATCATGCCAGGACAAGATGTGTGCTTCTGTTAGCTGCCGAAAAAAGATAATAAACAACAAAAGCAAAATAAGGTTATTAAAATATTGTAAACCTGCTGAAAGTGTAGAAACAAGTACTGTGTTTAATCTTAATGTATACCGCCTACCAAAATTATTGTATTTAATGGGACCTGATGGGCCTTTGCAGACTTATTATGCGCATCATATGACAGTTCAGCTACTAGTTTGTGAATACAGTTGTGGGCTGCACCTCAGTCCATACTGTTAAAAAGGTTGTCTTTGTGCTTTAATGAATACTATTACTATTGCACTTCTTTAGTAGCACAGAAATATCTACTTTATAAATGTGATATAATTATAGTTGCAAAAAAACATTTTTAATGATGTGTTGCTGATTAACCCAAAATGGCAGCTTAAAACAATTTCAGCCTGGGTGTTTCTTGTTATCTAGCATTCTCTTTTGTTTGCATTCTTTTTTTATAGCTGTTCATTAAATGTGTCATTGACTACCTTTTTGCATTCCACATTTCAATAACCACTGGAAATGCATTATAACATGTAAATTTCAAGATTTTCTTAATTACTTAGAACACAGAGGGATATGTATTATGCTGATAACAATGGGCATCAGGAGGACTGTGTGAGACAGACTAAAATGACTATACCATTGTTACAGAGTTTTTCTGGCTTTCTGAGAAAACGGCATCAAATCGCATACGGTGACACAGTGGTCCCCCCCAAGGTAATTGGTTTTCTGGAATGGCGACCATGTGGAGATGAAAAACAATCAGTGAGCCTCTTAACAGATGCTGTAATTACCTGAGCAGTGTAAGATTGCTTGAGCACAACAGGGCATTTACACTTTTTGTGCTTAACAGATGCAGAGAACTCTCTGATCAGTATGTGTGCCAGAAGACTGACCACAGGCCTGTTCTCAGGTGGGCTTGCATTGCATCTGCATTGCGTTTCTAATTGCACATATCTTAACAGTTGAATATAACAGAGTGACCTTGATTCCACACAGTTTAGTGCCTGGCATGATGAATAACTTTGAGTAAATCTGAAGCTGTGGACTTGCGGAAAGCAGTAATGGGTCACTGGTGCTCTGCTGAAAGTATTAAGATTAAGAACAGAGGATAAAATGTAAATCTTCGCAATGAAAAAAAAAACACTTAGAGATGGCTCTGCCTCACAGCAGGGTGACCAGCTTCGAACTTCAGAAGATGAAATCGGCTTTTGGTCCCAGCTTTCTGCTCCATTTTCTATTGTACTGTCATTGCAGCAGCATCAACGGCCCTCAAACTGTATTAATGTGGTCCACTTATGAGTTTCTGTCATAATGTCTAAGAGAGGTTTAAAATACCACATGTACACGTAGTAATTGCAACCAAATAATGACTTCAAGATTTGGTCTTAAATTGCGTTTAATCCTTGTTACTCTGTCTTCTCAGCAATCAATGTGTTTGCAGCAGGGTGTGTTGTCATGGAGACAGCAGCACTGTCTTATTTAAGTAATGTGTGATGTGCAGTGCACATGTTCATGGATCAGTAACACTAAGACGCTGGAACTCTCTGAGAGACTGATAAGCTCCGCTTTCAGCAGGATATCAGAGTAAACACTGATGATTACTCATACATGCAGCAGCACCAAGGCCTTCAAAATATTAAAGCTGAGAAGAAGCCTTTTCACTTCTGACTCCAACAAGTGTAAGCACAGCTCTTGCACCTGCAAAATACTGCAAGCTTCAAACTTCCTGACAAAGGGAATGAGAGATTATGTTACCGTGACTGCCAGCTACTACCAGACGCTATGGATTTTCCAAAGCTATGTGTTGATTCTTATATCATGGTTTGTTATTTTCAGTTATCAAAACAAGGATTTTCTCTATGTGCTTCATGAAATCATGCATTTCGATGGCTTACTTTTAATGAATTTACTTCATAAGAAACTTTCTGAAATAAAGTTTCCAAAGGAATGTTTTTTGGCTTTTTTTGGCATTTGATTCTAGGCAAAAACATTGAGCTTATATGAAGCCTTTACATGTGCTCCAAAAAATGTGTAAAGTGGCCCTTTTCATGATGCATGACCTCACAACAGCACATAGTGTGAAATCATTCTCTGCATTTAACCCACTGACCCAAGCGAAGCAGTGGGCAGCCAATGATGCAGCACTCAGGGTGTAGTATGAGTGGATGGTTCCTTGCTCAATGTAACACCAGTGGTACCACTCGCTGTCCTGGGATTGGTATCCACAACTTTCTGCTCAGGCAACCAATGGTGTTTCTATGCTGTCTGGGTTCAGCCCCGCCTCAAACACACTTCTCTGATAATTGACAGTTTTATTGTCTGTGTTTAATTTGGGTAATCATCAAACTGTGCTGGAGAATCACACTCCAGGACCAGGATTTAACATTTATTTGCCAATGATAACCCAGCCAAAGCCCTAAATTGTGATCGCAGCACATTTTATAATAGATTGTATTTTGTGATGGCTTCACAAAAACTATATACCAGCATGCCGTTTGTAAAAACAGCTTCAGAAATTTCCAGGTGAATTGATGACAATTTTCACATATTTAGAGCCAAATGTGTTCTTAAAAAAATCAGTGTTATGTTTTAGTATATTTTCTTGCTGCATAAATGTCAAGTTTTAACATTTAGATTTAGATTTTTATTTTAAATCGTAGATCTAAATTTAAATATAAATATAATGTAAAATCTAAATCTAAATGTTAAATCCTAAATCTAAAGATAAATATTAAATCTAAAGGTAAATGTTATATGTAAATCTAAATATTTAATCTAAATCTAAATGTTAAATCTGAATCAAAATCTAAATGTTATTTTTACAAATGCTGTTTTTACAAATGCTGTTTTTACAAATGCTGTTTTTACAAATGCCGTGCCCTTTGATTACAATTGGCTTTTACTTTGCAGGGTGCTGGACTGCATGCTGTGAATCCTCCTCTCCATTATGGAGGATTTGACTTAAATGATCTAACATCTAAATGTTAAATATGAAAAATATATATCTCACTTTAATTTGAAACGTCACAGTTATATAGGGCTCGATGACACCTTTCCAACATTTCCCTCATTTAACATGATAGCCCCAGAAATGTTAGCCGAAAACCATTCACATCTGCCGGGTGTCCAATTACTTCTGTCTGAGATTTTGGCTAATGACTCCAGAGAACTTTGAAAGTGCACAGGTAGTGCAAAGTTAATACAGACAGTACCTTCAGGCAATTTTCTGGTCGCCACCACCTTGAAAAAAAAAGGTATGATATATTGACTAAGAAGCACGAGCCAAACTACGGCTGATTAGTCACGTGTGAATACTCCCATCAGTTGTAATGGGAGTTGGTGCAACAGAAATTGACGCATTTTGTAAGAATGGAAGAATATGAGGACATTGACTTTCCCTATCCTTTCTATTCATTCATTCCTGTCAATCTACTTATTGTGCCTTAATTTCAAGATGGCGGTAACTGGAAAGTTCACTGAGGGTACAGTCAGTATAAACTGTCCTTTAAATTAACTACCAGCACACTTTCAAAGTTCTCAATATCTCGTTTTAAATATCAGGGCCCTCAGAATTCTAGAAATGAAGTGTGGAGCTACTTTGAGCCTGGTTAATGGTGTAAAAATAGCGATTATTATGCACTGGCTATGTGATGCACCATGTCCTACCATTATCTATCGTTTGTAAAATCAACACCACAAATTTAGAGGTGACATTTTTTCAACATTTAGCGCAATGTTTACACAATTTTCACACATTTAGAGCTAAATCTGTTAAAAACAACATTGTT
>JBBKCR010000122.1:5929862-5947172 GCA_037577295.1 Ladigesia roloffi | reverse complement strand
AAAATGTACCCAAATTAACAATGTTGTTTTTAACAGATTTAGCTCTAAATGTGTGAAAATTGTGTAAACATTGCGCTCAATGTTGAAAAAATGACACCTCTAAATTTGTGGTGCTGCTTTTACAAACGGCGCCCCATAATTATCAGCCTAGTAGAGCTTTTAGGATATCATCGGCTAAAAGCGCTGAGTTTCGGTATGCGGGGAGCGAATGAAGGTGGGCTACTCGACAAAAGCTCATCCTCGTTATCATGTTTCAATACACCCCAGGTCCGTTTTAGACCAAACTTCTCCTTTAAAGCATTCAAAGGAGCATTTTTTTCTCTCCAAAGAACCTATTTTGGCACATAATATTTAATAACGTGTTTGCTGAAGGAGAGTAGGCTTGTACTGGCTTCTGCAGAGGGGTTATGTACAGTGAAACGATTACAGTTACAAGTGCAAATATGTGCTCATTACTCATCATAGAACACATCCTGAACAAGACAAAAAATGCACTTAGCTGGCTCAGTTCAGCCTCCTCAAGTGTTCAGTACCAGCCAAATTGTTCACTGTTCCCATATGAGGGGACATAGTGTTCACAATAATATTTTCTCTCTGAACAAGGGGAGAAAGAGCTGCAAAATACTTTTTCTTGAATTTAAACTCTTAGTGCAAAAGTCAAATCATTATCCTTTGTCCAGCAGGGCTGCTCGTAGATTTTTCAAACTGACAGCATAACACACTCAGCAGATCAGGGACAGAACTCTGGGGGATAGAGCTGCCTTAACATGACTAGCTAGACAGACAATGAAATATAGAACGTAATAGTGGAAGGCCAAAATATAAAATATTAATTGGTGATTATGGTTTGCTCCAAATTGCTTTTGATATCATTGCTGTGGTTTTCCTAGTGTACATTTATTCATGATATATGTTGAGCACAAATTTTAGAAGCTAATATGAATTTGGGTCTAAAATTTTTATCTGAGGTAAAGGTGCTCCAAAGGTCCAAAGGTCCATGTCTTTCGGTCTTCAAATTATTCTGTCCTACTTGTATTGGCATATTGTCATGGATCTCTGCGTCTGAAAATGAGGAAAAGGGGAGGACGCACTCAGGAGTTGTGGGAATTTAATAAAATGGAATACAAACATAAAACATCAAACACAAGAATAATACAGATACAAAATCGACAACACAAAACACAGGACCCGTGCTCCTCAAACGAACAAACAAAAGGAAAACCAAGACTGCTGGCTCGAGACTCCTGAGCTCGGCCGGGAAAGCTGGTACGTGGACGCGGGGTGCCACACCGCTTCAGGGAAAACTTGGAGGAACACAGGTCTGGGGAGAAACAGAACAAAACAGGTCAGAGATAAACAAGGTAAGAATTGTACAGAAACTAGACAGAAAAATTAACAAGAAAACAGAACTAAAGCAAGACAGGCTACGCATAGATGAAATGACTAAAACAGACTCAAAAGGGAATGGGACCGGGCTGGGACTTAAATAGGTGGGACAATGTGGAACAGCTGGGATGAAAGGAAAATGAGAGGCAGGTGACAGCACTAGACGGAGGAGACACACTTGGTAGGGAGCGAGGGACACTAACGAGGGTGGACGAAAGTAACGGGACACTTAGTATTCGGGAGACGGGAACCGGGAACGACATGCCAGGGACGAGGTGGTCGTCACACATATATCTAATCTAAAAGCCCAAATACATAGAGAAGATCCAATAGGTTCACCTGTTGCATGACTTCCATAGTAACAAATTAATGCAAAATGAGTCTCAATGTTTCAAACAGTGTGTGAACTGAAAAGGATCTAAATCTGGAGAATTATATTGGTACTCAAGACAATAATAAAACATTCTCTCATATTGCTAGGGTAATATCTGCTACATCTGATGTGCTGTCAGTAATATCAGAGATGTACATGCGGTGGCAAATGGAAAATACCAAAGGCTTACATTGATATAGCCGTAAACCAAGTCATTCCTGCTGAGGAGGTTTGTTAGCAAGATGTCAATGAAAACAGTTTTTAAGCAGATGATCAATAAGGGATAATGGAAAGTTATTAAAAATATATTGTACTCAACAAAAGAAGAATCAATTAACTTAAAATAAAATGTAATTCATCAAAGGCTATCATCTTTTACTTCATGATCCAGTGCTCTTACACTGGTGACCCTTGTCCACTGCTGAAAGCGTCAACAATGGACTTCATAGACACTGACTGGTGTCCAGCAACCTGTGATGCACTATGTGTTCTGAGACCATTCTATCACAGCCAGCATGAACTTTTTCAGCAATTTGTGCAACAGTAGCTATTTTGTGGGATCGGACAAGATGTTACAGCCTCAAGGGACACAGTGTTCACAATAAAATGTTCTCTTTGAATGAGAGGAGAAAGATCTATTGTATACTTAATCATTCTCCCTTCTTTGTCCTTTGTCCAACAGGGCTGCTGGCAGATCTTTCACACTGTCAGAAGGCCATACTTAAGTGCAGGGGATAGCTTTAAAAGATACAGTTGCCTTAACCAAATACCGAGCACAACAGTGGAAAACTAAATTGTGGAAATCACAGTTGGCTACAAGTTTCTTTGTTAACAATATAATGGCAAAAACTTTCCTCCTGTACATTTGATCTTTCTGTAGCAGGGAATTTATATCTGAATATTGAATATTAAATAAAATAGCCTCAAAGATTCAAAGGCCAAAGCTTCAGGGTGAGTCCAGGTGTGGTTATTTTTTCCTCCTTGCAATGACATCTAATCAGAGCTTGTTTTCTGACATGGATCTAAATATAGACTATTACCATTGTGAATCGAGAAAACAATCATCTCTTATATGGCCAGAGCTGCTGGTATGCTGTCAGTAAGGTCAGAGATGTACTTGCAGTAACAGAAAGTAAAATAGCAAGGGCTTACACATAAATATTTGAGAACCAAAATGGAAGTAATTACTGCTGAGGAGCTTTGTGGGATGTCAATGGAAACAAACAGGACTGTGATTATTTTAAGAAGCTGATCAATGGGAAGTAATGGAAAGTTAATAGAAATATATAAGGCTTCTCACAGGAGGATAATCAATTTACTTCACTGGTTTGCCAGACTGAAAGGTACTAACACACATTAAATTAAACAAACTAGACACTAAAAGGTAATTCCAGTGAAAGCTGAGAATGAAACATATAGGCTATTATACCAAAATGTTGTTTGGCTTGTAATATTAAGAAATCCCTTTCTGGTGGAAACATTTTAAAATGTTGTTTAACTATATACATTAAAAAAAAAATACTATTTTGCAATGTAATGACCATTAATGCATTTAAATCATGCATTGTATTGTGATGGCTTTATATATAACCTCATACAGACCCATGCAAATATATATATATATTTTAAATTGGCTTTAATTTGTACCTTTTAGTGTCTAGTTAACCTTCTTCTTTGGGTCCACTGTTGTTTATGTACCAGAAATTACATGTACATTACAATTGACAACCCCTCTATACCTTTTTTATTTTAAAGGCATATAGTTATATCTTCTGTTCCACTCAATTTTGAACCTTGTTTAGAAATATTTTATTACTGAAAACACAAATCCATTAAATACAAGTAACACAAAATCCCCCAACAACAACAAAACATGAAGTTTTAATTCTGGTTACAGTACCCTCCTACCTAGGGAGCACCACCAGGGCGCCAACAGGCCCACCAACCACCCCAAGGGCAGAGGAGGAGTAAGCAGTGTAAAAGCATCCTGTGGGCCTCACCCTGCTGCCTCTGGGTAATGTCCATCCTGGTCGGTGATCTGCATGACCAGGGTGGCCCAGGTAGGTCACACAGTCCCTTCTTTTGGCTCTTAGGTGGGAGCCCCCTCCTGGGACCCTTGCCATGTCCTCTAGAATGGAGCCCCCTCCGGGGAGCTCTGCCTTGTCCTCTAGGATGAAGCCCCCTCTGGGGTGCCACGAAGTGCTTCCAGAATGGAACCCTTTATGGGGAGTCCAGTCATGTCCTTCAGAAAGGAGTACTGCGCCCCCTCTGTAGAATTTCCTCTGTGGAGTGCTTGTGAGTTTAGACCGAGCTTGGTGATTGCTCTGCGGAGCTATGCCACTCTGAATGTCTACGCGCATGGGACTGTACCAGAGCATTGTGCTTGGGCTCATTGGAAATGTCTCCTTGGTACCTATCAGTCTGTACATTTGGCAGGGCTCAGTGCTTGCCCTGCAGAACTATGCCTTTCGTAAAGCCTTTTGATTGCCTCCGCACTCACAAAATGAGCCATCATGACGGTTGTCCAACAATCTAAACAGAAACACAAAACACTTAAATACACATAACCTAAAATCCCACCACCAATAACAGAACATGTACTCTTATTTATAATATCACCCAGCTGTAGCACCTAATTCTATTACCCACTTTATAATCAAAGTCAAAGCCTCTAGTGGCCACTGACAGTACACAACGCATACGTGAATGTATAAAAGGGGAAAATTTGATTTTAAGAGTGTCCTGAAGACCATCCCATCCAGTTAAAATGGGTGTAAATTCTTTAAAAGAAGGCTAATCACTATGTACTAAACAGATTATATGTGCTTAGCAAAGAAATCTATCTACCTCAATGTCATTTTTGAAGTCATTGTTAGTACATTCAAACAGAACATCCTCCTCTCGCCCTTGGCTCAGGTGCTAATAATATTCCTAAAAATGACAAAAACAACCCACCAAGAACAAAGGCTGCTCCCCTCTGCTGTCTTCTTCTGTCTGCTGCTCTTTTCACTTTTCTGTGCTGCCTGTCCTTCAGTCTGCCTCTCTGGGCCCTCAGGCCTGTGCTAGGAAGTTCAGGGAAAGAAGTTGATGAACGCAAATTGACATACAAAAAAAATATATTTTAGGAGTACCATAATAAGTAAAATTAGGAAAGCTGAAATCAGATCATACACATTAAAACTCACATTGGGGAACCTGTTTGATAATGTTAATTGTCTGTTTTAACTTCTCAGCTTCTGCTTTTGCCTGAGAAGTGATTCAGAGGTTTCCTATATAATCCACACCTGCTCCCCTGCTGTACTCAATTGTGCTGGAGCTGCACTTTTCCAGGATCTGCTGTGCCATTGGTTCTCAAAAGGCTGTGCTATACTGTGACTGGCTTGAAGGATCTCTGAGTGACATGACTAGGCCACCTCTCAGGTTATCGTGTCAGGCATTGACTGAAAAGTGCAGTAACAGGATAGACTCAGGACAGATTGTATAACGCTCAGGCAATATGGCCTTATTTTCTATCTTTTCTGTCTTTATTACTTACTTACTGACTCCTGTGGGTTTGTGACTGCTTTGTTCTTAGTCAGATTACCTGTGCTAAAAGAGTCTAAAGCCCCAGGGTCTAGGCACATAAGAACCCCTTTTTGTCTGGGAATGGCAGGAACTTTGTTCCATAGAAACACAAGCAAATCAAGCTAATTTTCTGACTTAAATCTAAATAACAGATTGAATCATTTATCCACTTCCAAGAACCAACAACAAAAAAACAGCATTTTCTCACTAACTTTAGATGATCCAGATCGTCTGTAGGCAGAAGGAAAGTGCATCTTGTCTGACTAGAATGCAGTTTTAATCAGACACGAATATTCATTAATATTCCATATGCCAGGTGGCTAGCTAATCCACTCATATATTTTTCAATTATTGTTTGCAAGCATTTCCCATATTATACCTGATGGGTTGTAGCCGATGATTTGGCAGACAAATAGTGACCTATTCTGTACCTTTACTGCTTATGTTTATCAGGCTTTGCATCATTTACTGTCAAACAAAATCCTCACAGAAACATCGTGCTTTACCTGTGATGGTGCAATATGTTTGCACAGTGGCATTCACACTAGCTGGAAGGCCCCCTTTTTTACTGCTTCTCTTAAGAGTGTCACTAGATGATTTTTTTTGTAAAAGCAATATAAGCCGATATAATACACAGCCTTCCCTCAGCTAGGTCTCGCACTGGTGAATTACTTCATCAATATTACAGAATTTTCTACTGGAGTTACATCATCTTATCCAGTTGCGTATAATGAAGTTTTCCGGAATCCAGTTATCATGAAGTTTACATGGTTTCCCTTCTGTTTACAGCAAATGTATAAGTGTGGACCCAGTTGCCATGGTATGTCTGCCCGTGCCATCATGTCTGTGATGTTTTATAAGTGTGTGTGGTAGTTAACAGCATGGTGTGAAAAATACTGTTCAGTATTTGTTGTGTCTGGACATGAGTCACACCAGCCTAATGTGAGCTACATTTGCAGCACTTACAGACAAACACAAAGACTCAAACAGATTTTCCCATCAAATAATATAGAGACCCCATGATTTGTGTGGCATTGCATATATGAATACAAAAGGCGTAATGTTGCAAAAAGCCATTTATGTCCAATAATGTCCCATAGAATAGCATCCTTATCATATAAAAAGGCTTCATGTTTCCAGACACTTAAAGGTTAGCCTTTTACATCCAGTAGCATAGTGTGCACAGCATTTAAAATATATTTCTAAGGAATTCAAGAAGGGATGAATAATACTTTATTAATGAGTACTAATTCATTTGCAAACAATGTTAAAATCACATTATGGACTAAATGGGCAACAGTACACCGATGAATATGAATATGACTTTAAAGTGGCAGGTATAATGTTGACTGAATTGCAAGACAAGGTAAGGCAGGTAACCTTACTCTTGTCCTTTTCATCTAGGTGTTTGACCATTTCAGTGTATTTTCTTTTACTCCATGAAGTTTAACTGACCAACTGATGAAACTCTCGCATGGGAACTGTTTCAGGTCCTACCCAATTATCACATGTATTGCTCATGATAAGCAAACTGTAGGCACATTTCATTAAAGCCTAATCGTTGTGTGAACTCACAACACACTGCCCACCATTTCCCAGCTATCTCACACATACCCACACACACAAACACACACAAGAACTTACACACATGCACACAACCCAGGAGTTAAATAAGAGGAAAAGATAAAAAACCACCACATAGAAATGAGTGATTTCAGAATGGTTCCATGTAAATGTGCATGTTTACAAAACTAGAGCACAGCACCAATCTCTTATTTTTAATTTGTTGTGTTTAAACTAAAAGCATGAGGTGGTTACACGCAAGTGATAATGACATTGTTCCCCTTTTATCCAAACACATATATATATATATATGAAAAAATGTTTTCTTCTTTTTGGTCTCAACATGAACACCTTCTTTCTAGCTATATAAATATATGCAGTGCATTAACAGAAAAAGTCGACTAGCCAAGTTGAGAGGCACAATTTGACACCCCCAAGAGAAATTGACTCGTCGTGTGTTCTGTGCACGTACTTGTGTACACAATGTATTTTCTGCTTATAATTGGCTGGAGCGGACATGCGTTCCTTCCCTTAAAAAAAGGGGCGGAACCGTTGGTGCATAGACGGGAATCTAAACATAAAACCACAAGACTAAGGATGCAGCAGCAAAGGAGACAGACAGACATCACTTGTGTGGAGATACTTCACTGTAGACAAACAGCATGGAGACCTGCACAATCTGCAAGTTGGTGTTAAAATACAGTAACAGTACCGGCGTTCGGAAGTCCTTAATGCCTTAATATGCAGCTACATTGCAATTTCTTCCTGGAGTGTAAAATATTTAAAGCTGCAACAGAGAATATACACATATCTTAACTTAGGAAGATTTAGATGATTTGCCTTTGTTGCTCCACGTTCAATTGCATTTTAGAGCTATAGCAAATGGTGGCCTAGAGGTTACGGCGTTCACTCTGCGATTAAGAAGCTGTGACTGCTAAGGACATCTGAGGTACTCTTGAGCAAGTTAGACACACTGCTGATCCCTGGGTGGTGTGTTCCAGGCTGCCTGCTGCTTCACTTGTGTCAAATACAGAGAAAGAATTTCATGCTGTTCACAGTGTGTTCTGTGGTGTGTTCACCTGTGACAAAATGCTATTTTGTACAAACTTTGTTTTTACAATCCAATCCTTCCTAAACAGAAGCTGCAAGCTGATACTCGAATGATCACTTGAACGTTGTGCAGAATCTCCTTTGCTTTATTGCCATAACATTCTTTGTTTTAATTCTATATAGTGCTGTCAAGTTTTTGATCTTATTAATTACATGGTGTGGCGATTAATTAATCTAATAACTCGTATTTAATCGCACATACGTACAGAATTACAGGAAGCAGAATTTTTACCATGTATTGAATACAAGCCTATTACTTAGGTTACAATGGTCATGACATTTTTATCCCTGACTGAACCAAACCTATGAATTAGATTAAAGTATATGACAGTTGAAAGTTTTGATACACTTCCTCGTTTCTCAAATAAACCCAGCCATCATTATAATCACTATTTCAGCCCTATTCAGACCCAGATCACCCTCCTGCCTCTCCTGCGGCGGTGTAGCGCTGAGATTCCGTCCCTCTGGAGGTCTGGGTAGATAGCTAAATGCAACAGCTAATTCCAGCCCAGTTTTCCCTCTTCTGTAGCCTCTAGGTTGACCTATACCTCTCATACACTGCGATTCACCACTGCTACCCTTATTCTCAATTGGCAAAGTGTTGAAATATATAATAAAGTGTATAATAAATAAATGTTTGTGCTCTGTGTTCCCTCCCCCCTTGCATGGCCGCGCAGCTGCGCTCAAGATTGAACCAGGAGACATGCGAGCATCTTTTCCAAAAGGCAAATATTCTCCTTCAGAGTCAGAATCAGCTAAGTATTCACAAGACATCACAGGACAACTTTTATTAGCCATTTTGGTGTTTTTTTTCTTCCAAATCTCACACGCTTTCTTGCGCGCTGTGAACTGAACTGGCTCTCTGGCTGCTCAGGCAGCAGAGATTTAAAAAGATGGTCTTGAATTGAAGTACCGCATGTCTACCAACTAGTGGCAGAGCTTAAAGCGTTAACTGTGTTCAAAATATTAACGCGTTATTCTTCCTGTTTTCAGAGTGATCTCAGACAGGATTTGGATGTGTGGACTCCAGTTCAACAGAATATGGTACAACTGTGTTAACTACGTTACAAAAGGAACATTAGACTTGAAGGCAGCACCCCAGTGACAATTCAGTATTCATTTTCTGACAGTGTACGCAGAATTTGTATCAATAAAAGTAGATGTTAGGAATGTTTTATGCAGTATTTTTTTATTAAAATAATTTTTCAGTAGCATAATTTAAAAGTGTTAAGTTATGTCATTGGGTTAGGGGTTGATGTTTGAGCAAATTTGCTTATTTGCTTACTTGCTGTGTAGAGCTTCATATTTGTAGCATTTGTGGACAGTGCATAAATATGTCAGTAGGGGAAAGGTTAGAATGACATGGGGTAATATTATCTTAATAAGGGGGGTTGCAAAAATTCTAATCTTTCATGTGGCCCAAGATTTCTGGCGGCACTCCTGTATGTATATGTGTGAGTATAATTGCAAGTAGCTGTTGGCAGTTGGGTTGGATATGGTAGAAACTGCAGAGCTCTTCCCCTGACCTTCTATGACAGAAAAAGATCAATGCAGTTGTTTCATCAACTCATCATGCTACAGTCTCTTTCAGTAGAAGGTGATGGCATTCTTTGTACAATATTACTGTAAACCCATCTTTCTGAGCACCGAGGAAATGTGCTACATTTCCAGCATTTGATTTGCCTTTCAGTTCCAGACAGAAGCACTTTATCATGGTCATAGCACCGCATCTCCTTTTCCTCCTGACCCATGCGCTCTCACTCTTCCTCTCACCTTCCTCCTCTTCTTTTGCTCTTCTTCTTCATCTATCTATGTCTGTCTCTGTCTTGCGTTGGGATGACTTGTGTGTAGAAGCTACTTCGGTGCAGTTTGTTTCTGTCACCCCTGATTAATGACTAGCAATAACACTACAGCTTACATGGCTATGGCAGGGTGGATATCTACCACGCACAATCAATAAATCACTCAAGCACTTCCCAGATTTAGAGGCTATATGAAGCTGCACCTCACATCATATTTTATATGCAAATTAATAAATGTTTGCCATGAGCGTGAACCAGTTGGGCTTGACCACTTCTAATACTATTGAGCGCTGCGTTTCATGACCTAGCAGCCGATCGCTCGAGGACTCAAGTCTAAGGGAACAGACAAGCTTACAGTGCATTAATGCACAGAGCCAGTAATTGGATTTATATGATTATGGGGGATATACTTCATAATCTGGCTGCCAGAGCCTTACTGCATGTTCTACTCCTGCTAAGTCAGTATCCTTTTCTTCAAAAAGCTCAAGAAAAAAATCAATCGATTTCTAATTGATGGAAAGGAAAAATAAATGTCACAGAAAATTTGCATCAGCCATGCATAGAGGCACCTTAGACATAAAGTTCAGAGATGTAATTTACTCATTGATAAAATATTAAAATAAAAGTAGTGAAATTGTTCCTAGCTTATAATAAATGATACTGAAAAATCTACTTTACTGTGGTTCTTTAGCATATTAGAGCTAAGCAGAAGACTAGTAAACCATTGAGGAGTCGAACATTGTCACAGTTATAGGCTTTTAGATAACCGATAACCTTATAGATAATCTTATAACCAGAAAACTGAAAATTACTTGTGAATGTAATTTGATATAAACAAAAAGACAAGGGAAATTGATCAGTATAACCAAGGCACATTGACAATGTCACTGTAATGAAAACACATATTACCAAAAATCATTTCTATAAATAAGAGATAGGTGTTAATAACTAACTAAAACAAATCATTTGTAATTTCTTAACAATGGATACCCTATTAGACTATAAAATTCATTTAATGTAATGTTTGCTAAATTCTTAACAGAGAAAAGCTCCTCTACAATGTTTTTGCAATTCTTCTTTAAAAGTCTAATACACATTCATTTGCTAGGGTCTAGTCATGACTGTTGACTGATATAGATACATGTCTAGCAGGATCTTTCATTTATGTAGTGAATTCCTAATAAAAAATCCACAGAATTTATACAAATTCAAAACTTGCCAATCAGTTACTTCATTCCCGAAACTCAAAAGTTAACCATGGAACAGGCATCCTTCAGTAAATCTATACTTACTATGCAAACACTAAATAAAGATTTTAGAACATAAACATACTTGGAGACCCAAAAGCTGTGAGAACACTCAAGGAAGAGACTTTTGTTCATTGGTGCAGGTGCAGCTTAAATAGGACTTCACATGGCATGGTCACATCTGAGAGAAATCCACAATAATTGGGAGCACACCCATTAGCGTAACAATCAATCAACATGACCATCACAAATATGTATAATACAACTGTATAGTTAACCACACATAATTTGTAAATAGCATTGCTGTAATGATTCTGTTTTCTGTCAGAATTCACATAAATCACATTACAGGTAATTACAGTGAATTACAGCACAGACCACTGTGGGGTTTAGAGGGTTAAACTTTAAAATGTTCTTCTCTCAGACATCTAATATATATACATGATTGTTTTAGGTTTCTAATGGTTCTTTTGGAAAACAAAAGTGGTTCCTCTATTATAGTACTGCTAAGAACATTCATTGATACCTTCAGTTATTAAAGTGAAGGCGTATCAGCAGTACTGCAGTAAAAAGTGGAACCTCTCTTTCACAGTCTCTGTGCAATACCTAATTTAACTTTTTATTTTTTATTGATATCTCCCCCACTCCTGCTCCCACTTAGCCTCTCTTTCATATGATTTGCAGCAATTTTCATATTCATCACTTACTGTCTCTCATTTTCTGCTTTTTGAAGTATCAAAAGCAGGGGCCAGAAAGAAGGGAGTACGGATGAAAGCTGTACTGAGACTGCAGGTTTTTTAATGACTACAGAGGAAGTGTGTGTGTGTGTTTGTGTGTGTGTGTGTGTGTGTGTGTGTGTTTCTATATAGCCATCTTGTCCCCCTCATCACTTCATCTTCTTATCCAGATGTCCATCATTGTTGTTGGTCATGCAAGTTAAACTGTTCATGTGTAACAGCATTTCTTTCATAATTTCCCATCTGGTGCTTCAAAAACATTAACCTAAAGAGAAAATATGATTGTTTGTCAAATCTGGATCAACAACCCCTAAGGTGACACAGCAAATTTAAAAAATCATCACAATATCAGTCCGAGATGCTTGTTTTGTGTGAATGTTATATAAAGGGAGAAACAGAACAAAAGGAGTTGGGGGGAGAGAGAGCGATAATGGAGCGAGAAAGGGAAAAAGAGAAAGAGAGAAGACATGTGTTAGAGCGTGAACATAAGAATGAGAGAAAGATAGAACAAATAGAAGTAATAGAAGTGATAGAGAAGCAAAAAACGAGAAAGAACATGAGTAAAAGAGAGATAAGGTATTAGAAAATTACGTAGTTTAAGTGAGAAATAGAAAACAACAGAGACAAGAATAAAACGTATTTCTCTCTCACACACACATGTTGCTTCTCTGTCATAGAGAGAGCTAGAGAGAAAGAGAGAGAGAGGCATCCTAAAACAATGTGATGCCAAATATGATAAAACTGTTTTAGGCAGACGCCTGGTTTCATCTACAGGACACACAAACACACACACACACATGCAAACGCACACACACACATACACTAAAATACACACACACACACATACTCGAAAACACACACACACACACACACTCATATATCTTTGCCTCTATCTTTTTCATTCTCATCCCATCATTCTCACTCACTCAGGGACACTGGAGGACTGATGAAAAAGTGTGAGGAGAGATCAGAGGGACGCAGGGTCTTGCTTAGGGCCACCAAACACATTCTACACAATCAAATCAGAGCGGTCAAAAGTGGAACTCTCCATTGCCTGGGGGGACACTTTAGCTGTGGAGAACCACAACAGAATAACCACAACAGAATATTGACACAGCACAGCGGGGGTAAACACAAGTCTTCTAAGACAGAACTTGTGTACTAGAAATACTGAATCATGGTGATTGTTCACTTATAGCACACTGCCATGCTATATACTTAAACTGATAGATTACATTCAATCTGTAGTACTATTCAAATGAGCCATACAATTCATAACAACCATGTGTAGAAAATGTGACTGAAATGTAGGGCACTATTTCTCACATCAAAAGAAAAGATTCTAACCATAGAATCCCGTAAACACTTAAAATTCTTAATTTAAATAAATTTTTGCTTTTCAAGGACTGATGCTAATTTAAGAAATCAAGTTGGTGAAAACTGAAAAATATTTTAATATATATTAATTTTATATCATTTTGGGAGCGTAACAGGAGGTGGCCATTTTTGGCCACGAGGACGCTGAGTGTGAATTTTATCAACCTTGCTTTCCCTGCAAAAAATAAACAATGCATAATAATCAGTGTTGTTGTTAATCAGTTCCATATCTCAGACTGTACTCTTAGTAACACAAGAAAATCCAGTAGCATTGAGAATATAAAAATGAACAAGTGCAAAGTGCAAACAAACTGGTATTTGAAGGATTAAAAAATAAAAAAAGACTGGAAATGTTATATTTATGACAAGTGCTGATGTTAATTAAACACTTTATGCAGTAAAAATAGCAAAAAAGCATAAATATAATAAAAATCACAGACTTAATCTGTTGGTGGCCATTTTTGGCCATGAGGACACTGAAAGGGTAGTAAAAACACATAGTTATTTGTGTAATTTATGTCATGAGCTAATTACATATATTTATATGATACGTTTTATTCCTGATTTATGTACATTCAGGATCAACAGGTATTGCACCTTTGACTTTTTCCCACGTTTATTTCAAAATAAAAATGAACGGCAAAAAATGGGAAAAACAGGGTTTTGTTTCTTTCCACATAAACAAGATTAAGTATAAAAAGCAACATCAGCATCATCCATCATCTCTTGTATTCATGTTCAGCTCCCCTCTCAAGCTTATCTTCAACACAAAGTCATATTGTCATTTTTCATTGGGCTTCTAATGAATCTATTTAAGATTATTAAAACCACTAAATCATACTTAATTAGCACTGCATTAGCTGTGTCTTTAAAGTTCTGTAATTCGAAGTGTGGATGCTAGATTGGCTGTTTCTATCTGAGAAAGATAAAAGACTGGCAAGACATTGTTGAAGGGCCTTATCTCCAATGCCATTATATGGTGCAAAGTGGTGTATTTCCCTAGCCCTGCATTAATTTGATATCTGCTCAAGGGATGGAGGTCTTTGCCTCCAGGACACCCAGCAAGCAGAACAAGGCAAGGCCAAGCCAATCAGATTGGATTATACAAGAGAGCTGGTTTGCCAAAAGAGCCGGGGATAAAAGGAGCCCATCAACACAATAGCAACAGTTAGAGTTGCGTAATGGACCTCACCCATCAGAGAGAGCAAGTTAGCTGATTAGGCTGCACAGAGAGGATAGTCTTTCCGCCACCCCATCATGAATAGAGAGATCGATTTAATGGCATGATTGAGATGGAATTTAGACTTTGATTCCTTCATGATCAAATGCGGGCTTAGCCCTCCTACAGCAGATTAGTTAATGTAGTAGGAAAAACACAGCTCAAATTCAGTTTAAAACGTGGGCATGATTTGCTTGCTGCTCTCAAATTATCAAATGTTTCCAGTGATTAAATTAATTGCTCCTGTTTTAGGAAAATTCCTTATGTTAAACACACACAAAGTAATGTACTGAAAAAAAATTAAATGACAACATAGTTCATTTATGTTTAGGAAAATACATTGGCAGTCAAAAAAATTGCTGACATGCATACAGTCATTTTGTCGAGTGCGTAACACCACCAGTATCAGCGCTAACTTGATAAGATTAGGGCTAGGTTTAGTTTAGGGCTAGGGTTTGGGACTTTCCATTTTCACAACTTTTTGTTTGCAAAAAATATCATAAGGAATCAACTCATTATTTCTCTCCTGCTGTCCCTCAGTCAACATTTACTGCTGATACTGGTGGTTTTACACAGTGCACGTTAAAATACATCGGGTAGTAAAGTGTTGTCCTTGCATGAAAATCAGAATCAGAATTAGAAATCTTCATTTATCCCAGAGCACACTGTTTAGCCCTAAAGCCATAAAGCATGATCGCAGCCCATTTTTTAATAGACTGTATATCATGATGGCTCCACAAAAACTCGTGAGACCAGGCTCGAATATACCAGTATAGTAATACTGTTACCAGTCCATTGAGTGACATTCAGGCACAATTTAAATCCCCCCAAAACACCATGCAGTGAACATATGGAAAGCAATTTCTTTAAATATTAAAGACTTTAAAATGTATAGTATTAAAAACTTAGAAAGCAGTTGTCTAAAACCCTTTTAAGCTGGATTAGTTTTACCTGAAGTGAAATTGTGTTTTAAAAGATTACTAACAGGATCTCGCCTTTTAATCCGGTATAAATTCCAGAGTGATTTACCTTCTGTAATTTGTGGAATGTGGAGCTCCTTTGGTATAATCCTGTTCAAATTAACCCCATGGTAACAAAATAAGCTGACAGACAGTAGGAGCACTTATTTTAGTGACTGGAAGACAAAGACATAAATGGAGCTTAACAGCTCATTTATCCTCAAGCTTAATACAGGACCACTGTAATGCTACTCTACAGCAATTCCTGGAAAAGGAGGAGGAAAGGGAAATAGGTACGTCTCACAAGGCAATGAAGTTTCTGTTTGAACCATTACCTAAGTAATGAACCCTGTTCATTAGTCTAATGCCGTTATATATGATATTCACTGGAAGTTGCTGTTTGTTTGTTTGTTTGTGTAATATAAAATCCCGAAACAAACATCTGGGCTATGATGTTTTGGCTATGATATTTGGGATATTTTATCCTGTACAAATCAGCCAGTTCTTCATCTTCAGAAAATACCAGAACACCCATTGGACTAATTCAGCACAAATATTTTGTTCTTTAATAATTAGGAGTTTATCAGCATTTTTTCAGAGTGTCCATAGTGTTTGGATTTTTCTTTCACACACATTCTTCAGTGTAACTCCATGAGATCTAAATGTGTCCTGAATGTCACTATATGAACTGGGTGGCAGCTTGCATTATTTAGCTGCCACTTCCATATTTTTAAATGATCAGAACATCATCACTTAAATATCAGAGGATGACATACATGTCTGTGAGTAGTTCTGTTCAACTGCCAGAATATTCACAGCGTATAACAAAGCATGTCATTTTACAGGGGAGGACTTACTGTGCTTTAGTAATTGGCATAATTTCTACAAATCTTCACTGCTTGCATTTTTTCAAGGACCAGTGCTTAGCTCATTTGTGTGGGAGTGATTTCTTGATTTCTCAGTTTCTCTACCCTCTGGCTGCAGTGCTAATAAGCTATCGCGCCATTATGGTAGTGTTTGCATATTTTTTTAAGGGATGGGACAATAACATTGTTTCAGCAGACTGTTTTACATCAGAATATTTCTATGTTTCTATTAACACTAGTCTACAAACAAAAGAAAAGTTGCAATCCGACATCAGACAAGAAGGGAGCTAAAGTGAGTGGCATCATTGCATAGGCCAAAGTCCACTGATGCAAAATATTGAGCGTGACCTTATTTACTCACAGAGTGTGGGTAAAAAATCAGTGTGAAGATATTGAGTGTGCGGAGCTGCCTGTCTCTGCTCTCGCTCACCTTGAGACTTGAGCGCGAATGACGGAGATTGGTGATGAGGAAATTTCTGGCTCGGCATTTGCATTTACGGAAAAAGCGGCACGATAAAGCACTCTGACAGTTTGGTGCACTTACCAAGCACAGGCCATAAAACATCTGCTGAAAGTCAAAGATAACTCACCTTAAGCCCCCAAACACTCTCACATGCATGGAATTGCACAAAAACACACCCATAGACACATGTGCTGGTGGGTTCAAGAGCACATATTAAGAGGTACGTGGCCAGTTATTGTCCAAGCCATTTATTTTTTTCCCTTTTATAATATAAAATGACAACAGGACAAAAGTGCATGTTTTCCATTTGTAATTCGGCTTGCCTACTTATCTAGATCCTCTTTTCATGCTTTTCTGTTTGAAGTGTTAGTGATGGTCAAGGTTAATGTCTTTGGATTATAGACAAATATCCAAAGGTACAGAGACTGTAACTCAGACATGGGTTCATTGCTGCCTTTATGTCCAATGAAGCCAAGACTTCATACAGCATATTCGATACTGCATCAGGAGAAATATAGCTCACACAGCTCAGTTTTAAAAGTGGGCTTGATTTGTCTACTGCTTACAAAAGAATCAGAATCAGAATCAGAATCAGAAAACTTTATTTATCCCGAAGGAAATTGTTTGTGGTGACCGCCACATTA
>JBBKCR010000122.1:5874906-5888770 GCA_037577295.1 Ladigesia roloffi | reverse complement strand
TTCCAAATAGAAACCTAATTGTAAAAATATATATTTTTTTTTTTTTTTTTGACGGTAAACGGTGGGTTGTTTTACTATAAATAACCATAATTAACAACAGAAGTATATAAAATATTTGTGCTGAATAATAAATAGGTCAACATGTCTTTACTGGGTTTTTTTAAAGAATATCTTTCAAATATCCCTAACAAGCACTGATTTACTGATTGAATACAAGCCACATCATGATTACAAGAGTCAAATGCAGAGCCTTTAAAATTTGTTAATACAAGTGAGGGCTCAGCATGAGTCGGACCCTTCTGTGTTTTACAGATACATCTGGTTAAGGATTTCTCTGTTGTCCTTTATTGCAAGCTGTCTTGATCTTTGATCATATTTATTTTGATGTAATGAAATAGATCTGCAATGTTTCAAAAACCAGCCATGATGTGGCAAACTTTATAATTAATGTTATTTTGCTACAAATCCACCCAAAGACCCTCAAACCCAAACCATTTTACACAATAGATGAAACTCTTGTTTTTGAAACAAATTCGACCTAGTCATCATCTTTCTCACATTCTTCCCTCTGCATCTCTCTTTTCACACTTTCTTTCATGTAGCTATCCTGCAGTGTAACTCTCGCTGTGCTTATGTGGGTGTGTGTGTGCTAGACTACTGTCACTAGCAAAACATTAAAGCGAAGTGTTTGCGTGGTTTTCAACAGCATGCACACACTTTAACGTTAGTTCTGTGAGTTTGTTGCTTAATTGTGGTATTCTGGTATTAAGGTAATAAAAAACGTATAATTTCTACAATATACCAAATTAACAGGTATACCACTACTAGTTGTAATTATCCAAAGAAATATTCTGTTTACTTATTTTTTTTATTATTTTGCTTCTCTTGAAGAAAGAATGTGCTAGTTATCTATTCTGTTTAATGCCCCAACTGAATCTAATTCAATTAATTATAGCTCAGTAATAAACATGTAATACATGTAATGAGATTGCATATGTTAATACATGTAATTGGTTTTCACATATTAGATATATAATCCTTCCATTCAGTGATTTTTTCCCTTTGAATTAAACCAGCTACTTCTGTCTTTAAGACTGATATGTAAATGACATTTGTTCTTATGGGCTTTTCCATAGGAGCTTATTCAGGGCAGTACAAACTAAACTAGCCCTTACACACCTACAATGAATATCTGGATATGCTGATTTAAGTGAATGTGTTGGCTTTTCTGTTATCAGATGGGTTCAAAATGAGCTTGTTTTGCAGCTTAGTTTCCATATACATGTATAAATATAAAGGGTAGTCAAAGCAACATTTTAAAGGAGATTCTCTCTTTAAATCAAAATGAATCCAAAGCTTGTAAAACCCATGAGTCATCACATGAGCACCTTTGTCATTTTTCTAATACTGGATGCCATAGATGGACTTTAAATTCAGGCCATCAACTTCATACCAAGTGCTGAAAAAATGCCCCTGCATCCCTCTTTGCCGATAAATGGCTAAATGGGGGCCTTTCATGCTGTTTGTCTCTCCTCTCCCTGGGTGTATGTCACTACGTTAAGACCCTTTAGAGTGGATCAATGGAGCCTCATGACATGCATCAAGTGGACAATTTTGGTCCACAGCCTCAAATCGAGGAGACTGGACAAAAACAGCTGTAATAGAGGCATGGGGGTGGGATAGAATTCTTGATGTGAAGCAATGCATTGAATTAAAAGCAGTCTTAGTGCATTGTTATCAGACAGCTTCTGAAAGGGTTGTTTGTAGGGAGCCATCGAAAAACCACTTTTGGTTTTGTTCAATAAGGAATCATCTTAGCTTGTGGTGCAAAGTTGGATAAGCTTTTCAAACTGATGACAAATATCAATTCATTCTATGGAAAATGGTAGCAACCTTTGTTTGAAGAACAACATCAGAATGAGAAAGAAACAATGAACTTTAAAACTCCCTGCCATCTCTGGATACTGTTGTTGTAGTTAATCAAATCTAGCCAGGTTGAATGACAACATCATGGTATCACATGCCTTTATCTTACTTTATAATAATGTAAAATTTATTTTTGGGGGGTGATGC
Organism: Ladigesia roloffi; assembly: GCA_037577295.1. Lineage (NCBI taxonomy): Eukaryota > Metazoa > Chordata > Actinopteri > Characiformes > Alestidae > Ladigesia > Ladigesia roloffi. Next base: position 5,886,697 of record JBBKCR010000122.1, on the reverse strand, counting down.
CATAGAATGACCCCAAAATAAATCTTAAATGTGTGAGAAAATAAAATCATAAGTGGAACCAAGTGGATTACAATATTTTACCATTTACCATTTTACCATCTGTTTTACACACACATATATATATATATATATATTTTTGTTTTGTTTTGTTTTTTTTGTTTTTTTCCATTGTGTAAAAATATATGCTTAGACAAATAGAAAAGTTTATTGCATTAAAGTTTAAAATATTTTGTTATTCTCCTGTAAAGTTACATTTTTGGAGATTTTGTTGCAAATAGTTTTTTACATTTTTTTAAATTCTATGTAATGTAGATTAAATTCATCTAGACACACCTGATTCTCACCTAGACCAGTGGCTTCCAGCCTTAGTCATGGAGGCCCCCCTGTCCAGTCATTCTTTGTCTCTTTTTGTACCACAGTCATTTCATGTGACTTGTGTCTGGACTGAATCCTGCATGCATTTCACTGTATGAATTTACAATGTACACATGCTACACTGACATCGCTGGCTAGTCAGATTAAAGTCTAATTAATATGTGCTGAGTGATATGAAAATCAGCTCACATACAAAAACTAATTGTCTGTGTTTGTTCTCATTTTGCTGTTCTGTTCAAAAGTGAAGCACAGTTTTGCACAGCCCGGCCCATTTCCAGCAGCAAATGTTTAAAAGAACACAGCTGTTAATGAGCCTTCAGCATAATAGCATCATGGACCAGATGTGTTCAAATACAGAGTATTGTGGCAAGATAGTGGATTAAAAAGTGAGGTAAAGTCCAACTAAACTGGTGCATTATATAAGCTTAAAAGTTCAAACAAAGTAGCATATCAAATTAAACTCACATCAGAAGGTGAACCAGAGAGCGACTCTGCCTACATTAAGCGGAGGGAGTCTGTAACACAATCCTTTTCCCATAAGCAGAACAGCAGGAGAATGCAACGTTATTAAATTGAGAGGTGTTTTGCTTGTCAAATGTGGCTTGGAGAGATGGATGCATTTACACCTTTATAACATTGAGCTAAAACGCATTACAGACCATCTCCTGAGATGGTTTGAGCAATCAGATTTAAATATGATTTGAATGTGTATTGAATGTGTTTACACTCGAATTTTCATGTGGAAAAGTCCTGTAAAGATATAATCCTGACGCTCACTATATAAAAACAGCCCAGTTTTAACAGGGTCATTGTTTTCCCTACTTTTACACACCCACTTCAACACAGAAAAAAAGCTTTTTAATTAGTTAATTAGTTGGATCAGGTGTGTTGGGAGCACAAAAACACCCTTAACTGTTCAAAGCAGGGGGTTCTCCAAGACTAGGATTGGGAAACACTGATCAGTACAATTAATCAGTTTAAATTTGTGTTATTAAATATGCTTATGAACCTAGAAACAACAACGAATCAAGTGTTTACTTTAAATAAATAATCCAAGTATAAGAATCTCTTCTGTAAAACATATTATAGGGAGGGAACACATTTGTAGTGCAAAACAGCTTCAAAGGAAAAAGCACAAAAACAGGTGCTATAGAAAGAAAATATTAATTAGACTAAAGAGAAATTGTGAAGATTTATTCTTCCTCAGCTTTCCATGTCTTGGCTGGAGCAGGCCAAACGTCTTCATTCATGCCATTTAGCAGACTTACATCACATGTAGAGTTCTCTGGCCAGACAGTGTAGGATGTGCAGTGTGCTTCTTACCAGCTGTCTTTCAATTCTAAGAATATATTTAGCTTCAAAAAAGAAGCCCATATCAAAACAGAGAAAACACAGCAATGGAAATGAACTCTCCTCTTTTCTAAACATCCTGATTGGGAAGCGGCACAGATCTGGCCATGGCCTTTGGCTGGCTTCTCTCATTAATGAAAATGTAAGAATTTCATTTAGAGCGTGAGTTTTTGTACATTAAAAAAAAAATAAGACAACTGAATACCTGATCCAGGCATGCTGGGAGCCGGGTTAGAGAAAAGATGTAAACTGTCTAAGGGGACTGCTTTCAAAACCATTTCATTAAATTGCTCTTTAAAAAAATCAGCAAAACTGATCTGGCACAGCAATACGGTATGAATTCAGCCCAAACCCAACAAACCTGGACATCATTCTGGTTGACCTGCTGTTGAGTCTGACTGTCCAATGTTTACTGTGCAGTGATTCAGTGCTCATCCTTCAACAGCTACTCATGATAGAGTCTCCCTTTCTCACCACTCTCCACTCAGTATGGCTATGTGAGCTGAGTATATATAGAGGGTGAAGGATAGAGAAGGACTAAGAAGTCAAAGCCAAGTAAAAAAAAACGAATCAGGAGGAGAGGGAGCCTCATCTTAACAGAGTAAAAGCAGAGAGATAAAGGAACAGAATTGAGATGTAGTGTGTTTGTATTCCAGTCATGACTGACCATGGCTTGTTGAGAGATCAGCAGAGAGCTTGAAGATACAAAATGGAGAGAAAGTCACAAGAAACCCAATTTAGAAAGGAAGTATATATAGGTGGTGAGATGAGAGAGGGGGTTAAAAAGAGGTGGAGGGAGAAGACCGATATAGAGAGAGAGAGACACAGAAGGACACAGAGAGATTCAATGAGACACAGAGGGAAAAGAAGAGAGATTGAGAGAAAAAAAAGACAGAAAGACAGAGTGTGTGTGTGTATGTGTGTAGCTGCACAGACCAATGGCTCGAGGCAGTCTGGAGTTTTATCATGGTGGCAGCGCTGAAGCAGCCCCTGTTTAAAATCATCTTTATAGAGCGGAATTCATTTCTACAGCAGCGTCTGGACTAGGTAAGACCTAGACCAGAGAGCAAGCACTGCTGAAAAGTGATTGCTTACACACAGTGAAAGCATTAATCACACACACTTTCATCAGATCCGATTTGAGGAATGGGAGAAGTAGACAGAGAGAAATGGGAACGGAAACAGTGAGCTTTTAGACTTTTAAAAGCCCTCTTTTTCAGAAGGAAATAGCATTTATATGCTGTAGCCTGTTTAGAGTAGAATGACAAAGAAATGCAGAGCAAGAAGAAGAGAAGAAGAGAGAAAATGTATGGAGTGAGGGAAGAGGGGAAAAAGAGAGGGAGCGCTTGAGGGAGGCATAGGTTGAGAAAGGTACTGAGAGTGAATGTGAGGGGGTGGGGAGAGCTACTGTAAGCAATGCTAATGTCTAGCCTTACTGCAGCAATCCAGGCGAAGCAGTAGGCGAGGGAGACATGCTGGAAGGTGCCAGCATTAAAGCTGAACATGTGCTAACTCATGCCTCTGCCGATGTTTATACATTATTACAGCATGTAAAATGAGGCTGGAGCATACACTCACATACACCATGACTAATTACACCCAATTCATTATCGACCACTCAGTTTCAGAGATTAAACAAATGTAGACAGTAAAAATAAAAAGATATGAATTAGGAATGTGGGGAAGCATCTAGATTTATGTTATTGAGCAAACTTTGTTTGTTAATCATTTCATCAGCCATGTCCCACCCACAAATGCATGCTTTTGTAATAACTATCATTAAAGTCACTACATAATGTTGAGTTTTCTAATTAAATGTGATGGTTCCGAGGTGGACTATATTGTTGCAGTTAACTGTAATTTTGACCAAAGTACTCAAGAGTTTACCCAAAATGTTTCTGTCTTTTTCCAGACTGGATGGTGTTTGAACCTGGATTTATCTTGGGTGATGTGTATTGGTGCTAAAGCAACTCAAAGCCTAAAGTTAAATTCAGCTAGGATGTACAAGACTGGAGCTTGAGCCAAATGGAGCTGAGCTCCAGTGATGCAATTTAAAGAAAATATAAACTGATTACAGTTTACTTTAATAACCCCCATGGAATCCTTCAAGTTTAAACTGTAAGTAGTAAGTCATAAGGAGTAGAAAGAATGTAAGTTTGAGGTAACTAGATGAATTAGCACAGCCAAAAAAACTGCCATAACTGAGAGAAATGAACTGAGCATTTGTTTTTTGATGGTGGGGATGCAGAACTGCTGACAGAGAACAAGGTCATCCAAGGCTCGTACTCTAACAAGAGACAACTTAGGGATGTCACAATCCGGCTATGCACGTCCAGGAAAGAAGGTGCAGATGCAGACTTCCATTGCTTTTGGTCTTTTATTTAAACAAAAAACAAAGAGGCACGAAGGCCAAAACTCAAACAAAGGCAGATTCCTGAATGCACATAAACCAAGGATAGAGTGAGGAAAAACAGACACTGTGCTGAATCCAACATGGGCTATATATACAACAGTTCCTATCCCAACAAATAAATACAATTATTACTTGATCGCTTACCAGTTCGGAATCCTTATTTTATTAAGCCATCCAGGGGAATCACGCCCTATGTCATAATATAAGACCCCCATAGTTACAGTCCAATGGCGATCTCTAGCCACCACTGGTTTACTATGGGGAGGACAAAAACTTTTAAAACTGAGACTCTTCAAACTAGTTAGGGAAACCTGCCTGGTGAGGGAAACCTTGGCTGGAGAGAAACAAAAGTAAATATTATTTTAGGTGTACGTAAGTCAAAAATTGCAACGTTTCCATTTCTGTTATGTTTTGGTCTTTACAACAGCCCTAACTGAAGCTAGGCAAGTTCGAAAAAAAATTGACATTATGCAATATGACACAATAACAAAATCCACACCCACTTCACTTAATGGTCTGACCTACTGAAAGCACTCAAAACAATTTGAAATAAAATAACAATTCAGTTGGACATGACAATTTCTCAGTATGTCCAATTTAATATTTCCCAACATTCTGTAACCTTGCAACGTGATGAACTAATGCATTTGTGGGTAAGCTATAGACAGGTCAGCTGGATGTAAGAATATCACCGGATCACTGTGGCCTGAAAAATGTGTTTTCTCCCCTGTGTGTAATTGACTTTCATGGCACAAGTGATGCTTAATTAAAGGTGGTTGTGTCCCTTGTCTGTGTGCAGACCCTGACGAAACTGATCAATATGAAGCTGATAATACAGTGTGTGGCCCAGAGACACTGGGAAAACTGTGCTTTCCCAAGTAGCTTCTGTCATCTAGAATAATGCCGTTTCTAAAAACACATGAAATATAGTCCGTTACTATAAGATTTGCTGAGCCTTAACGTATCCCTGACATTAGAATGGTTTAGTAGATACTGAATCACCTTCCCAACAACAAGCCATCAGATAAAACTGTCTTGTCTAGGGGAAAAACATTTTTTTTTACATGGTTCTTCTATGGTTACATAACCATGTTATGCACCTGTCATATCAGCTGGGAGGCGTTGACGACGTGGTATGCTCAGCGTGCATTATAGTAACACTAATGATACATTACTCCTATGCATCATGTCAACCACTGGTGAGGAGGCTGGAAAGGTCCTTTCAATCAAATGCTTTCTGCCCCCTCTAGAGTGGCTGGCAGAGCTGTGCATGAGTATTTCCATAGCAGCCCTGCTGGACCTCAAATGGTCCGCTGGCCTTAGCGCAACCGTGTCCCGCCTGACTGTACTGCTGTGGATATTTCATTATTACACAGTTCCTACCAAGGAAGTGACAGTCCCTCCATCATCCCCCAGACTCTAAATGGCTGCCCTTTTCCTTTTCTTTTCTCTAGGGGTACTGAATAACATCCCTGCATCTAACCAAGGAAACTTTGTAGAACTTTGTGGCACAGATACAGCAAGCAAATGACAAATATAAAGAAGGAAGTAAGCAGATCACTGTGAAGGCAAATGTTATGTAAATGTTATAAAAAATATACTAATAAAAAAAAACTCCTTTTCATCATGGAAAAGATGCAAGTGTTGGTGTGAAAAGAATATAGAGTTATAGATTATTTATGCCACTGAGTTTATGAATTCAACACTATATTTCACATTGTAAAGGAGTGCTAGTGCTTGCCTCTATAAACCGCTGTCTTGGTGTGTATTGGAAGTTGCATATTTGTCTAAACTTCCATGACCAAAATCCCTACATGGATTGAGGGTGAGGTAATTAGTGTACTCTGCATTTGGAAGACAGACGAAAGGAGAACTAAATGATTTCTCCAGTCTCTCTAACTTCCAGAGTTTAGCTCGGGGGGACCAGACTACCCACAGTGAGTCTGGCCTCTTCCACTAGTCTGCAGACCCATCCATCCAGCTGGGAAAAACAAACAAAAGAAGCAGCAACAGCACCTCCATTTTAATGAGCTCAAAGAACAGCTTTGCCTTAAAGCCATTCTAATAGTGGTTCTAAAAAGCTATTAAAAATGAAGGAAGGGGGGAATGTGAACAGGTTTACACCATCTGAGAGTCAATGTTTGTAAGGGCTATACAAACATTATCAATTGACCACAGCACTAAGAAACGTTCACAAATTATACGATAATCTAATATTGTTACAGTTATGCATGCATGCAACACTCAGACATCAATTGTTATATTTCCAATTAGACGCACTAAAATACATCCTTGATAAGTGATCTGAATATTGTGCTGTTTACATAAAATGGTGAGCAAAGTCGATCAGTCTCTAGCATAAGATGGACAGTGTAAGACAGATAATGTAGTCACACAGTGCTGTAAGATCCCAGATAAATGTTCATTTGGAGCTTAGGATGTTTAGCATTTCACATACTTATAACTGCAAAGGAATGCAGGACTGAGCAAGAGGCTCCACCCTTTACGCGAGCCAGGTGTGGAGCCAGGACTCTTTAAATCACAGACTCTCAAGCAGAGTAAGGAGAGAGGGAAAAAGAGACTGGAGAGAGTGGTTAGAAATGAGTGAGGGTGTGGGTGAGATTGAGGGTGAGGGTGAGGGTGAGGGTGAGGGTGAGAGTGAGAGAGAAGTAGTGTGGAGAACCCGTGCTAAGGTTCAGCTCAGAGTGGTGGTGGTTCTGTTCATGTTTCTGAACTATTAATGCTTTTTAAAAAATAAAACTCTGCTCTGCTGTACACTTGCCTCAGTGCCTCTGGATGTTTATGGGTGTTATGTTTAGGCCTGTGGGTGGCAGCCGTTCCCTTGGCCATCTTTTTTTCCAGTTTCATTGTCTTTCAGAACTGATGGAAAAGAATCGAATGAACTACATAAGAAATGTTCGTTCTCTGGTGGCATCCCCAAAGCTTTCAATGAACTTGAACTTGAAAGGTCCTGACTGGTTGGATGCAGGTATGTGGGTGGTCCCAGTTGTAGTAGTTGGATTCCTGCATATATGATGGTGTCAGGATCAAATTTCCCTGTTGGGGGGCTCTTACAGTCTGCCCCCCAACATTATTTTATCCTGCATTTAGATTTTACTCGGAACGCAGTGCAAAATCTGAATGCAGTGTGTTCAAGGTAACCCTCACCAAGTTGTTTTTCTCTTTACTCTGTTCTTGTTTTCTACCTATTACTTAGGACCAATCTGGCCTCTGAAATCACGCAGTCATGCTGTTGACATTTTCTTTGAGATCTATGAGGCCTAAACCTAAAACAGCAATTCTATTCAGAAAATAATGAAAATGATTTTTATATTAAGTTTGTTTGACCATAAGCCATTTGTGTCCTCTGTAAAATCACTGATGAGAGGAAGGTTTTTGGATTGACCCGGTGAAAACATTTAACTGTAATAATACATAATAAGTATCTAATAGATGATCCGAGTCTATGGACCCACAAGCCCTTCTCACTTTATGTTCTTTTCATATTTCAGAATTATACCAAATGTCTAAACCATTTAGGGATTTCAAGATTAGTCATAACACTTTAAAATCTATTCTGTAACTCATTGGAATACTATGTAAAGATTTTAGAACTTGAGTAATGTGGGCTGTTTTCATGGTCCTGGATAAAACTCTAGCAGCAGCACTCTGGATAAGCTACAGTTATTTTTTTTGTTGTTTTTTTAAGGAGTTAAATGACCAATTAAATGACCATTACAGTGGTGCACTCTACTGGATATAAAGCATGGATGAGTGTCTCTAGGTTCTTTTGGACACCAAGCTGTTTGAGTATTCGAAGTTCAGAAGAAAACAGAAAAAATACAGTACTGTAGTCTACTTTTAATGAGTTTCTGTAACTCTGTAAAACTGTTTGTGAATGTCCAGAAATATCAAGACATAAATTAGATAATGTTACCACTTTCTTCTGCTAACGCCTCTTGCAAACATTATGATGAAGAAAAATATGTACATGCAGAAAGGCGGCAAAATGTTTCACAGTAACACCATTCAGTCCCTGCATGCTAAGAATACCTACTGATTTCAAATAGCTTTGATGTTTTGTGGACAGTCACTTAAAAAACAGCTTTGTTTTTAGTGCACAAAATGTAAGACTGTCATGACCACAGCTGTAGTTTTTTTCCTAAACTTATAATTACTTCTGGTCACAAAAAAAATTAATTTAACAAACCAAACTTGTAGGCATTTGTAGCCAGCATAGCTTAAAAAACTGAGGCATCCAAGAAACTCAATTGGAACTCAAGAGAACCACAGAGTTTAAGATTCTGCTTCTCATATGTATGTCAAATATCATTCATGAGTTCCCTGACAACTGACAACCTAGAATTTAAGATACTTTTTGTTAGCTTTCCATAACCCTATATTATTTTTTTCTTAAGTGCGGATTCTCTCCTGCACAGTCCCTGTAGTGGTTGCTGTTGTCTGACAGACAAACTGCAACTACCCAATAGTCCACAGGATTAGCATATCCTGCATTGCTCTTGTGTACAGGTATCATTTAGGAGGTTGCAGGGAATATATAATGTTTTCACTCAGGTACAGGCCTGAGTGCCATTTTCTACAATAGCTAACCGACATCACACATAATGTGTAAATAAATGTTGATAGTTGGCATGTCCAACTGATGGTAATACTGAAATTTAAAATACACATACAATAATATAAATTCAGACAAGCAACAAAGTCGTACAGGTGCCAAGGTTTCTCATTGCATCACTGAGCAGATGCTTTTATCTAAATGACTTCCAATCCCTAGCAACAGACACAGTCTCCTTGGAGCAACTTGGGGTTAAGGGTCTTGCTCAGAAAGCCAGTGGTGGTATGCTGAAGGCAGGAACTGGACCCATGACTTGGTCCAGATACAATTATCATGCCAACTATGAACCCTACTCCTCTCATAGATATTGAGGACATTCATCACTAGATATTTGCACCCATTCTGTAATTACAGCTCAAAAAAGATCATCTATATTTTCCACTACAGTACCTATATAACTGTCCCTGGCCATGTGAGGAAATATAGCTTTCAGTAAAGTACTTCTGAGTCAATATGATCCTAGTTCAGGCATTATATCAGGCTTTTGATTGTGAGAGAAAGAGTACTGAAAAGTAATACTTTTTATGTGATGAAAAAATTATATACTTGCTTAGTCAGAATTTTCATGCATCACTGCATGAATGACATTGAGCAAGACAGAAAAGAAAGGAAGATGGGGATAAAAGGGTATTATATAGTTCTCACAAATGTGTGAAGCAGGTTGAATGGTTAATGCTGGAAGCCAGCTGTAAACGTTCAGCTGTAAAGGTTAGTGCCATTCATAGAAGCAATTTAAATATTTCCACATGACAAATTCTTCAGCAGATCATGCTGATTGGGAACATGCAGTGTGATTTTGAATAGGAATTCAGTGCTCCTGTTGAGAAAGCCCAGATTGCCACAGCATGAGTCCTTCAAGTTGTCATCATCTCTGCAGCTCAACACTGCCCCAGCTCTACTGACTTGCTTACTGCTTCCTCATGTTGAGGGCTAAATACTCACATTGTGACAGAGAAGAGAGGAGGAGAGACAGGATAAGACAAAACAAGAGAATAGAACAAAAGAGAGAAAAGGGTTCATTAGATAAAAAGGGAAAAATGAAGGGAGAGATAGACAGAGATCAATTCAAACAATCATATTTTCAGCAGGAGAGCTTATAATACGAGACAGACACAAATGAGTTTGGTTGAGTAATGTATTTTGTGTTTCCCAAGTGAACAGGTTTTAAAAACTGGTTGGAATTTATATTTCTGAAGGCCCCTTCTCTGTCAGCTATCGCTGGACCTGTCAGTTTATTCTATTCCTAAAAGACATGACAGGCATCAGACAGTCCAGTGTTTACTTTCTTTTGTGTTTTGTTGGCTGTCTGGAACTTAAGGATAAATGCTCTAAAAAGCAGCAGCAAGGCAGAAAAGTCAGGGAATTATGGGCAACATTATATATAGTTCAATGGACTTAACAAACAATCAATTGTCCAGTATAGTGCTGCATATCTTCTAGTAGACATGAAGCGCGAATGCAGAATTAACACAATAGCACACAATAATACGCATTTGGGATGGAAATGAGGAAAAAACAGGCAGTATGAATTCCTTTACCACCACCTTGTTCTAATAAATGAGCACGCTATGGCATCAAAAGCACCTGAAGGCCTGGTGTGTGCCACGATAAAGACAGTTCAATCTGCCCTGCTCACTTCTCAAACTTCAATTCTAAATAGGTGTGTGCATCTAAGCCTGGGTTTGGGTTATTTTATATATTTTTCTGGAAGGATATCTTCATGCCTGTTTGCAGTGATAAGATTATTTACCCACAGGTTCAGTTATCTATTTGTTTGCAATTATTCATACATTATGCAATACTGCTTCACCCACTCTGTTTCCCTCCTTAAAACACCCACTCTGACTCATTGCTTTTAAAAGTCTACATTTTAAAAGCAAATGGAAGAAAAAAATTAAGCAAACCAGATAAACACCTGCAACGAATATGTTTGTATGTGTTGTTTTTCTTCCTTAGAAATAAAAATATTGTCCTGAGGGTCTGAAAGTTGTACAACAACCTTTTTTTAACAAGGCAGTGGTCTTTTCTTTTATATGGTGCAAGGACTGATGTAAGACTTGCTTCCCAAACAAAAACAAAAGGCAAAAGTAATCCTATAACCCCAAAACAGAAAAAGTCAGTAGCTACAGTAGGGAAATGCAAAGAAAACAACACAGTGGGTTAAATTTACTTTGAGTTTTGTTTCATTGGAGACTATTTGAACTTAGGCATGAAAAGTTGACTTCAGAGTCACAAGTCAACGCCACCGGAGAGAGGTCGACTAGTCGTGTTTTTCTCCTCTCTCTGAATCTGATTGGCTTACACTGACATGTGTTCCTCGACTTAACCTATTATTATAGTCCTTTCAGAAAAAGGGTGGTAATTATGGCCCGAGAGGAATCTAAACACAAAACCACAACGATATGAGAGACACGGCAGCAGAGGAGACTGGCACAATTCATATGTGTGGAGATATTCTCTCTAGACACACAAACAGCCTGGTGACCTGCAAAATCTGCAAGTCGGAGTACAATAACACTACCGGCGTCCTGCACAGCATCTGAAATGGCACCGCTAGCTAACGAGGCTAACGCTAGCACTGCAGAGAGTCATCCAGGGGACACTCATTGGCTGCAGCGGTTTAAACTTTTCCCCATTTCTGTTGTACATTTAAATTTACCAGAAAATGCAAGGTATCAGCCTGTGTTATGCCTTGTTTAATTGTCATGTTGACTGTAAAATGTTACAGAGAATTTCAATACAAGTTACTCAGTGTTGGACACTTGTGTTTCTGTGCTGCATTTGTGATGACGCCATCAAAATCTGAAGTTGTTAATACCCTAGTATGAACCCAAGATACTTCACATTCTGGTCGGCTTTATTTCATTGGTAAATATACATCAATTGCCATACACCACAGACCTGCAACCAGTGTTGTGCATGAACTAGTTCAAAAGAACTCGTTCATTGAACACGTTCATATTTCAGTGAACTTTGAACTGAACGCAACTTATTAGTAAATCAAGAACTTGAACGTG
>JBBKCR010000122.1:5845254-5857685 GCA_037577295.1 Ladigesia roloffi | reverse complement strand
CAGTTCAAAGTTCACTGAAATATGAACGTGTTCAATGAACGCGTTCTTTTGAACTAGTTCATGCACAACACTGCATCCCAAATAATGATAGGGCAACATAATGATCTAAAAATTTGATCCCAGTTCTCTTTGGACTCAGCCTTTACTTGGACTTGATCCTCTTTAGACTAACCCATATGGATTTGATTCTTTTTGAACTAGCTCTTGAACTCAACAAAGGTAGTCTTGACAACAGATCTACTAGGTAAGTGCTAGGAAAGCTAGCATGCTATTTGTGAGCTTGCTATTTGGAGCTAGCTAGATTAATGCAAGCTTAATGATGTTAGTAGAGATGTTTTAGCATTTAAAATACAAAATAAATTAATTGAAAATATGGTCCTGCAGTGCTCCAGAAAAGTACTGACACATAGTTCTATATTAAAGCTAATGAAAATGTGTGTTTTTTAGATATTGTGGCGATCAGTCGAGTCAGGAGAGACAGGGACGGAGAATGCCATTTTCTTTCTTTTTATTTTGAGCAACGAACAGTCAAAACACCACAACGCTCACTTCACCCACTCCAACCACCCTGTATTTTTTCCCGCCCGCTATTTTAATACCCCCCTGAAAAACTCGCCAGTAACCGTGTTGATGGCCAGTGCTGTCCATCACCCCCCTCCCACACACACACATCACACCATAACCCCCACATTAACCCCTTACAGGCCCAGATCGCCACAATATTATTACCATCTTAATACAGTTTTCAAACTATTAGGTGCTTGATACAAAATAGTAAAGCCAGTGCTGGGTTCAGCATGGTGAAATGCACAGCCCAGGGACGCTGTAACTCTTTATAATGTAACCGTGTATGCTAAAAAAAAAATAGTATTAATGTTCCGGAAATCAATAAAGAAGCTGACTGTACTTTTTTGTGGATGAACGTGTGCATTCTCAGAGGTGACCTCAATGTGTTTAAATTCCATTTAATCAGAAAGCAACTTAGTTTTCCTTGAAATCTCGAATTGCATTATGATTCAATTATCCTGGAGCAATTTCAAATCATACCGTAAGCTGAATGCACAACAGTGACTGTAAGAATCTCGACAGTTGTGAAATGCAGACAATAAAAGCAATGCATCAAGGTTTTCATTCTCAGCACAATTTCGAGATACTCAAAATATATTGTCATATTTCAGAAAAGCAAATGAAAACCAATACATCAACTAAAAGGACTGTAAATATTAATCATTTATACCATTCCAAAATTAATGAAACTGAATCGTTTTACTTCCCTATTTTCTGTTTGAAAATCGATTTTTTTTTTTCTTATGGTAAATTAATTGTGGTATATTTATTGTTCAAGCAGTAAACCTCCTTGTGCAGAGAATCAGAGATTGAGGACATTCAAACAGTAGAGGGTTCTGGCAGTTTAGCTAAATGCACCATGACTCATTCTCTGACTGAATCTGTCTGATCCAGTCCAAAATCCCACCTCATCCTGGACCCAGACCCTGCCACAGAACATCTTTGTCTGGCATGGTCTCCCACCTCACTGTTCAATGTAGCTTCTACTGTAAGTTCTCAACTCTCTCTCTCTCTCTCTCTCTCTCTCTCCCTCTCTCACACACTCTCTCAGAGCTATAGCAGCAGTGCTACTGCAGTGTTTAGCACTGTCTCATGTGGCCTGGACAAGGTGATGGCAAGCTCTAAGGAGAATAAGAGAGAATTTGCATACACAATGCTTTAGAAATCATCAGCAGTGTCCTCTCTCTCTCTCTCTCTCTCTCTATGCAGCATGATGCTTTATTATCATACTTTTATTGCAGCATCATTTCATCTTGCTGTAAATCAACAAAACCTTAACGCCATCCACGGGGATATAAATGAATGTGCATGAGAGTGGTGAAATAATCAGATAACACAGACACACAGTTAACTCTTGCTTTCCACAACCTTAAACATGTTGAAAGGTTGCCAGTGTAAATTTAAATCCCCACCAGTCCATTAATCCCAACTCTCCCCTGAAACCCATCAAGGGCTGAGACCCATTACTGGAATAATGCAACAAACACACTGAAAGGTTAATTAAGGCATTGTTCATCCATAGCCTTCAGCAGTGCTGGTTGAAAGAGAAAGCTCTCAACCTTGGATCAAGTGCACTCTGTCTTTACCATCACTCGTCAGATTATTTATTCATAGCTGCTAATTGGCTGAAGCATGAAAGTCATAGCTGTATGCTATCTTTGCTGGTATTCATTCTTAAAAGAGCTTCAAAGGGTTTCTATTATCTACTTGCTTATCAGGTGGGCTGTGTTCAGAAAATTAACTCCATTCCATGAACTCCATTCAGGTCTACTACGAGTAAAAAATACACTTGTTCTATACCCAAAAAGCCCACACGCTTCAGCAACACAGCAGGTGGAGGCAGGACAAAGGATTGGGATGGCTCACTGGTGGTCTGTTTCGTGCAGAATATATTCTTTCAGCACTGAGAAGATTCCTTCAAGCTGCAGGATTTTCTGTTCAAACAAAACACCTCTATAAAGTGAATTTCTGAGGCAGATGTGTAATCATGTGAGTTATTTGTCTGCGTGTATGTGATGAGTAATAGCATGAGTCATCAAAGGCAGACTATGTTAAAGTCACAGAGTGACCTGTTTATTCACCTCATGGCAACTTCAAAAGCTAAACATCAAGGGAACTTTCTTCTTTCACTGCTCGTGCAATTACCACGTTCAGTAAATGGGTTTAACTACGACACTACAGGTGTTAGAGAAAACAACAGACATGACAGTTGATTACTGAATACTTTTCATATTAGAAGTTTGTAAAAAAAAATTATTTTCTGTATATATATATATACATATACATATACATATACATATACAAACACACACAGAGGATAGCCGGCAGGCAGAACTGGCTCCCATGGGCCCTTGTAGGCAGAGTAAGTGGCCTTTTGACCGTTAAGCTGTGCTTTTGAGATCAACTAATGGGGGGGGGGGTAGATATGTGGGACCTTTCTGGTATTTATGCTTACAAGTTGTGTGTGATTTGGCATGCTGGAGCTGTGTTTCGCCAGTCACCCTCCCCTGGAGTGATAGTGGTGTAGGTGGAGTGGCAGGTGAAACACTGACTGACTTGTTGGTGAAGTAGGTGTGATTCTGACTTAGGCCAGTTGGAGGAGCAGTTCACCCTGTGTTGTGTGGTTGGAAGCTATGAGGCTTACAATAAACAAACAAGATTGTGATGGTCCAGAGTGTCTGTCCTTACCCTCTTTCATGCTCACCACACAGTGGGATGGAGGCTCTTTCGAGAGATCGATGCACTGCTGGAGAAAGCACAGCAAGTGATGGGTCCAGGAATGGAGCGTGGTGTTTTCCTCAAACGCCCAGACGGTGCCAGTGCTGCCAGAGACCAGCAGGTCGTTGAAAGGAAGTTCACAGCATTCCGCCGATCAGCGGCGTCAGAGATGATGGCAGAGAAGTGGCGTCCAGGCCGTCGGACATCCAGGTGGCCATCAAGCTGCTGTGCTTTGATGGGATAGCCCCATTGGAGCCATACCTGACAAAGATAGAGCTGGCGGCAGAGTACAAATGGTGGGACCCGAACGAGGCTGTGGTCCACCTCGTCTTGGCTCTGGAACGCTAGGCGATGCAGATGTCGGAGAGGTAAGAGACGGCGAGAGCCTGGCTCAGCCAGCGATGGCGAAAGACTGGCGAAACGTGGGGTGTGCTCACAGGAGATCTGAGGCCATGTGTCAAGCCCCAGCTGCCCCAGCACCGGAGAGTGGCGGCTGGAGAAGGGGGGAGGCTCCAGAATGGACTATGGTGGCCAGCGTTGATAACGTCACCCCTGAACCAACGCGTCCACATCGGCCAAGAGTGTGCTACGGTTGTGGGCAGCCAGGCCACATAGCATGACACTGTCCAGAGCCAGTGCCAAGTGAAGACCAGCGGCAGCCACGAGGGCCGTGCTCTCCACCCCTCGCCAAGCCCCTCTGAAACCATATAACCCACGAGTGGGTCGGTTAGGAAACACAGGTGGAGTGCACCATAGAAAGAGTTCGCTGCCGAGCGTTGGTCGACATCGGCTCCACCATCAGGATTGTTCGGCCAGGGGTGTTGCCTCACACTCAGCAGCAGAGTCCACCCAGCTGGTTGGAGACAAATGTGCAGCACTACACGGTGACCGGTGCCCGAGCCAAGATGAAGGGAAAGCAGTGGCTGACAATCACTGTGAACGGGGTGTCAGTCAAGCACGAAGTGTGGCTCGCGAACATGGTGGAGCAGTGCATCTTGGGGCTGGACACACTAGAAAAGCTGGAAGCAACCGTGGATGTCACGGCGGGGCAGCTTCACGTTGCTGCGAGGAACTGCTCGTTCCAGCGGAGCGGCAGGGACACTGACTCTTCTGTGAATGGGACTCACCGGGTGATGGAGCCATCCCCCAAGACACAACAAGCCATCGAAGAGCTGTTGCAGAGTGACAGCAAGGGGCTCAACGTGAGTCAGCGAGTTGAAGCTGCTAGTAGCACAAAACGTGGATCTGTTTGCAGTGAAGGATGAGGAGTGCATCCGGAAAGCCCTGCTTCAGCACCACAGACACTGGAGATGCTGCCCTGGTCCGTTTGTGGCCACACCAGTTATCACTGGTCAAGCGGCAGGCGACCAAGCGAAAAATTGAGGAGATGGCAGCAGCAGAGATGATCAAGCCATCAGACCCGGCACTGTTGGTCAAGAATAAAGATTACAGCTGGCATTTCTGTGTCGAGTACCAGCGCCTAAATGCGGTAACAACAAAAGACTCTTACTCATTACCCCAAATAGATGATGTGCTAGATTACATTGCGGGCTCACAGTGGTTTACCTCCTTAGACCTACGTAGCGGACACTAAACCAAAGACAGCCTTCATGATTGGGCATGGGCTATGGCACTTCCAGGTTAAAGCTTTTTGCGGTCAACACTGATGCGAGCGATGTGGGTGTGGCCGCAGTTTTATCGCAAGTCACGGAAGTTGTTGGGCACGTAGTCGCATACAACAGTCAAGTTTTAAGTCAGCCGGAGCAGAGTTATGTCCGTGTGGGGTGGAGTTGTGATGGCACTGCAAGCGCGCTGAGGAGAGGGAACAGAGGATTGAGATTAGTGCAGTGGCTACCACCCAGCACGTGATCGGGTTGGATTCAGAGAGGCTGCAGGTGAGTGAACCAACCATATGACAAGTATGCGTCGCTCCGACTGGGACGAAATAGCCGCAGTGGATCTAGAGTTAAAGGCCTATCTGTCCCAGATAGACAGTGTGAACTGTGGCAGATACTGGTGCCCTGTGGACTGCGTGAAGGCATTTTACACTCAGTCCAGGGCGTAGTAGGAGTTGGACATTTTGGCGCATCAAAAACCAGCTCCGCAGCCGTATCTATTGGCTGGTGTGCAGGCAGGACGTTGAGCTCTTTGTCCACTGTTGTGATGCGTGTATAGCAAAAAAAGAACCAGGTGGGCAGTCGCGAGCCCCAATGCAGCCATATGTGGTGGGAGGCCACATGGAGCGAATGGGAGTGTTGGGTCCGTTTCCGCAAACCAAGCTGGGGAACTACTATTTGTTGGTCATGATGGACCATTTCACAAAATGTCCCGAGGCGTATACAATCGGCAACCATAGTGCGACCACGGTAGCAAATAAATTACTGGAAGAGTTCTTTTGTAGGTTTGGGGCGCCAGAGGAGTTGCACAGCGACCAGGGGCAGAACTTTTAGGCCCAGTTGTTTGGGGACATGTGTCGTCGGCTGGGTATCCACAAAATGCGCACCACACCGCTACACGACAGACTTGTGGAGCGGTTTAACCATACGCTGGCAACTCAGCTGGCAATCCTGATGGCAGAGCACCAGCGAGCATTTACTCCTGGTCCTGTTGTCTCCAGTCACTGGAAAGGACCTGGAGAGGTCATAGAGCGGCTTGGGGAAGTTGTTTATCGGATGCGACTGGCTGCCGCAAAGCGGTCGTGTTGCATTTGGACTGGCTGGGTCACAAACACACCGCGAGTTTCCCGGAGACGAAACCTGCCAGCTCGTCTAAAAGTTGGACTCTTGGGGTGGCCGTGGATGGCGCTGTCTGTCGGAGGGGGCTGTGGGACGAACCAGCAGGCAGAACTGTTTCCCATGAACCCTTGCAGGCAGAGTAAGTGGCCTTTTGGCCGTTAAGCTGTGTTTTGTGGATCAACTAATGGGGGTGGGGGGTGTACATGTGTGGGAACTTTAAGGTGTTTATGCGTACAAGTTGTGTGTGATTTGGCATGCTGGAGCTGTGTTTCGCCAGTCACATTCCCCTGGAGTGCTAGTGGTGCAGGTGGGATGGCAGGCGAAACGCTGACTCAGTTGTTGGAGAAATAGGTGTGATACTGGCTTAGGCCAGATGGAGGAGCAGTTCACCCTGTGTTGTGTGGTTGGAAGCTGTGAGGCTAACAATAAACAAACAAGATTGTGAAGGTTCAGATTGTCTGTCCTTTCTCTCTCACACATGTGCCACAATATAATTTTATTATACACTCACTTTCATCTGAGATGTTAGTTGATGTATGTAATACCCAATCATTCAATGAAGCTACGATTAAAAAGTGTGTTACGTTGTAAAGATCACAGAAAGGTCCAGAGAAAGGATTTCACTACACAGAAATAAAACTGTTAATTAAGGAAAAACTTTGTTCTTTTATTATACACCTTTTCGGCTCACAGGGTCCTCCAGAACTACTGGCACCCATATTTAAATTCACCACAATGTTTAACAAATGTCAACAAATTCCACACATGGCCATTACCACAAGAAAAAAAAATCACATCTTAAATACTGGCATCCACTCCTTAGGGCAGCTGGGTGACCTAGTGGTTAGGGATTTGCCCCAGTGATCAGAAGGTTGTGGGTATGGATCGTAGGACTGATAGTGGTACCACTGAGGTACCTTTGAGCAAGGTACTCCACATACTGCTACCCAGGCGCCCCTCATTGGCAGCAGCCCACTGTTTTACTTGGTGAATGGATTAAAAGCAAAGAAATAATGTTGCATTGTGCTGTGGTGTGTTCAAATGTGAGTATAAGACTGTTGGTTCTGAATGAGAAAAAAGCTCCAAGAAAAGGCCCAGGAAATGCATTATTTCACAAAATATCAGACTATGCGCCTGTTCCATAAATCTAAGAACTGTTTGGATCCAAATGTATCATATTGCTTTGAATGGTCCATCTCTGTGATTATTAATATTTCCATTAAGTAACTACAGAAATGGCCTCTATATGCAAGTGTCACTCTTGACAAAGGGAACTGCAGCAGCTCTAACCCTGATGACCAACCAACGACGCAACAGTGACCTCCTCAGGAGACAAAATACATCCTAAACACAACAAAATCCTCCTTTGCATCCTAGCACAAACACCACAAATAAACAGAATACAAAACCAAGTGTTTAGAAAATTCCAGATAAGAAGATACACCTTGAAAGTGAACTTCAATGCATGAACAACTCATAATCTCATTATTCTGTAACGGTAGTCAAGGCTCAGCTAGTAATTCCGAAATGTATTGCAAGAATGAAAAAAAATACATAACAGTACTGCTGAGCATCTCAGCATTTTCAGTGATGTAAAAAAATGAATGAGTAATTTCAAGCAAAATTATTTTGGAAATATATATATTCAGTCCTTTCGAATTTATCATCTGGGAAAAACTGTTGGTGCGCAGCAACAAGCACAACCACATGTACACCTGTTTCTGAATGTGCGGGTAGAGGAGGGGGTTGCCCTCTTTAGCCCTTTCTCTACTTCTAACTGCAACATTTGCAATTTAGGTCTAGAGCATGTCACGAAGGCATAGTTGAATCCATTTGAACGAACAGATTGGTCTTTGTATCTTTTCTACAGAGCTCTTTCCAACCTTATCACCTGGGCCAGACTGTCAGCAATCAACTGTAGAAAACACACACATAAAAGCATATTGGTCTTAAAATGCTGAGGAAGAAAGGGGTTGCCCTCTTTATCTCACTCTTTATCTCTCTCCTAGGAGCTGCTTTAACTGAAAAGCCGCGGTTATGACACACATGGGCTAACCGAGGGCACCTGGCAAACAGCCACAACCTCCACCTGCTGGGACACCCTTAATGCACGTTGGAACTGTTATATGTGAACACACATGAACTCAGAAACTCAAACATATGTGAGTCTTTTCTCATCATATTGGAAATTGAAAAAAGAGTGCAGAAAATGGTCAGTAAGCCTAAATGAAATACTTTTATATAAATATGTGCTTAAGATAAAAAGACAGTAGTGTAGTCTTGCACTACACAAAAAGAACGTTGCAAACACACTAGCTTTCAGTCATCCCAAAAGCAACTACATGGGGTTGTCTATTTTTCGCTAAAATGTCTGATTTCAAAATTGTGTAACAGTACATCTTTGTACACTGAAAAGGTCTCTTTTCTTTCTGGCTTGTTCCAGCATTTCCACCCACCAATTAAATGTGAGATGACGGGAAAGGGCATTAAAAATGCATGGCTGCAGACAGAGCAGGCAGCTGAAATATGCACACGATCTTCTTAATGTTTTAGAGAGGTAAATGAACAGTGGTGGTTCTTGAAGTCCTAGTACCCTTTGTGACCCTCTTCTACACATTTTGGGGGGGGAAAGGTTAAAGAAAACAAACCAAAAAACAAAAGAAATGTAGCAAGCTGGCAGCCACATATGTATATTTTTGTGAGGGGGATTAGAGAACACAATTTCACAACAGTACTCAATAACAGGCACTTAAATGGTTTCTTTAAAGTGTCACAAAAAAGCAAAAGCATGAACAAAAGGGCAGAGCTTGGTCAGAGATTAAAATACGAGGCTTTTATTCAGGTTTTCAAATGCTTTCAAAGAGGAAACAAAAAAGTCCTAAAGCATTTTGTTCCAGTGCATAAAGCACAGTGCGATGCAGCTTGTAATGACAAGAACTTAATTGCTCTCCCAAGAGTGTACTCAGTGGGATGCCCAAAAAAGCAGCACATCACAGTTTCTGGCATGCAGAAAAGTAATGCTGGTTTTTGAACTCTAGCTGGCTGCAGCGCCACGGGCCCCTTTATGCACGGATAGGTTTTCGGTGAAAATGCCCTGTTCTAACACACCGATTAGAACAGCACAACATCAAGCACCCATTACTGCTGTTTATGGGCTGAGCAGTTGCTGTGTACAGTCTTTAAAAAGACACTGTGGAAAAGCAAACCACAGTTTAGTGTACGCTCAGAACACACAACACTACATGTGTTCACTTTCAGCATGCACTGTAAGTAACAAAATGTCTTCTTTTTTAGAGGCCATTTATTTGGCAGACACAGAGTTCCTTTGATTCTGAAGTTCTCCAAAGTTCTGTCCGACTGTGGTTACTTATTGGTCAAGAAGGCTCACTGGTGCTGGGATGGATGGGAGGTTTCTGAGACAGCACTACATTGTCATAATCAAACATTTCGTCCAGCCTGAAAGGCACAACTTCTTCAGTTTCATTCTGGTAAGACAAAAACAGGTATTTTAGCTACTTATATTCAACACACGAAGCACAAGCTTTACTCTAATTTCACTGTGTGTTTATATAATTAACCAAATTACATTGTTTACACCTAAACCCAGCAGTTCAAATCAATTTAGTTAAATTGCTATTTCACTTCTGTGCTATTTAGTGTCTGATGAAAGCCCATTACTGGAGTGAGTTAGGCTCTAGAGTGTGTAACATAGTGGAAAGTATGTGTGAAGGGGCATGCAGAGTCCCCTGTGTGTGTGTGTGTGTGTGTACCTGGCACTCAGCAGTGCTCTGGGGAGTGTGTGTCCTGTGGCCCGTGGCAGTAGAGGAGAGTTCCAGCAGCGTGTGGTGACAGAAAGAGGGTGTGTACAACGGCAAATCCTCCACAACCTCTCCAGGAAGCGTACGCACATCTAACAACAAGGGAACAACATTAACCTTCTGCACCCTCACACAGACACACATAAACCTCAAGTACTGTCTACATACACAGAAAATCAAAACTTATGTTTTTTTTTCATCAGAATATGGATATATCAGCAGTTCTGAATGAGTATAATTTTTTTTCCATGATTCATTACATTAATAATTGTGATCCTGTTCATTCACTGTCTGCCTGCAAAAAAATAATACACCTTCACACCACACAAAAAATATGTCTCAATGAGTGTAGTGGAAGCTTGAAGCGGATGAAGTCTGTTAAAGCTCTTGCACATGAACAATATAAGCCAAGATCAATCTGCTGACAGACATATGAAAGGTTTTATGGTGATGTTCATTTCCTATTAAAAGCTTGGGATGTCTATAACCGCCTCTGGACCTGGTCGCTAATTGAGCTTGTGCTGATTAGAGAGACAGGTAAAAAGCATTGTACATGTACGTACACGCACGCACGCGCGCACACACACACAGCTAGCTACTGATGGCCTTCTCATACAAGATATGCTGTCCCATGATGTTACTATTTTTATATTTAATAAACAATATCTTAAAACATTACTGAGTGTGACACAGACTCTGCAATTTCTCTGCAGCCCTCCCCCTACCTCCCTGTGACTTCGACTTTGAAAACCACTGCCTTAAACCTTTTAAAAGGGATCTTAAAAGAACCATTTTAAATGGGATGTGTTATTGTTTGAAATCTTAATATTTAAAGTAATACAGTTTTTTAAGGACTTGTGAAGGATTTGCATTTTATAATCATTATTTATACCTTTATTCTTTATATTAATGTTTAAGTATATATGGACTTGTATCTTAATGCATCCTCAGATAAGCTCTCTGTTTTTCAACCATTTTGCATCTCAGTGTGTGACCTGTTTGTGATTGTTTGTGTGTGTGTAACAGTTCGAGTGTCTGTGACCCTTCATAGTGGCCATGCCAGCAATGCTGATCCTAATTAAACAGCTAATTATCCCCACAGCGAAAGCCATGCTTTTGGTAGTCAAGAAGGATCCAAGGCTCTTTGAATGCACATGAGCATGGTAGTGTAAGATGGCATCCGTCTATGTGCAAATACAGTGTAATGTTCGAATGCATTTTAATGTCCACACCAAGACTCTGAATAGCAGGCACTCACACTGCAGCATCAAAAGGTCATAACAAACTACTGTAAAGAGACAGAATATTCAAACTAATGAATGAATGCTGCTGAGAACCACAACATAAAACTGTCATGCCACAAACAGCTAAAGGAATAACATTTAACCATACAGCAATTAACCCTGATTTAAAGAGTGCCTCTTTCTGCTTTTAAATTAGTTTGATCTCACAAAGCCAGCTATTTACTTAAATAATCTTGTTTTGTTTGTCATAAACTACCATTTAAAGGAGGCAAACAATACACTACACCTCACAGGAGCCACTTCAGTCATCTTTTATTATTACTCTGCTTAAATGTATGACTAGGACCATTTATTGATTTGTCAGTAAATATTGATTTGACTCATGAAATCAACAGAAAGGATTTATTGTTTTTTCTTCCTAATTTGTATGCATGAGTGTTGTGCGCTTCAATCTGTGACCTGAGACTCCAGTCATGGCTGTGCACACACAGCAGTAAGCTGCCCTGTGAGTCAGGGATTGTGCAAATAGCACAGCGGTGTTCTGCTACATACACAAAATCATTTGAAACTATGTTTTTTTTTTTTTTTTTAAGCTTTGTGTTTAGTTACTGTAAAGCTGTTATGTTTTCTTTTAGCATGCAGACACCGGATAAAACTGTTCTGCTAAAAGCCAGGGTGGCTTAAATAAAAATGCAAATATTTCTTCGCATCAATTTTTGCTGAAACTCTGGAAAAAAACAGAAGGAAACGCCGGTACTGGGTTAACATGGCGTTCATTGACTTTCTAGAGGACCAAATATGTCCCTTGATTCCAGTGTTCTGAAAACTGTGACAAACCAGGTTTTAACGAAAAATGTCAGACACTGATCCAGCTCAGCTCGTAAAAGAAGTGGAACAGAGCCTCGTTTGATGGGACATCTCCTTAGCAGAATACAGAAACTGCTGATTTTTAAAACAAGAATGTCAATTGTAAGTTTAAACAAAGAATAAGGATCAGTATTCACAATGTAGAACTAGTGTTGTAGTACTCGAGACCGGTCTCGGACTCAAGACCGGTCTCGAGACCACTTTCTGCTTTCCCGGTCTCGTCTCGGTCTCGACCCTTCAAAGACTCGGTCTTGACTCGGTCTCGGACACCAGTAGAAGGAGGAGGACTCGTAATTTCAGACCGAGTCCTCGAGACCAGTTTATTTTTTATATGTTCATGTTAACAAAAAACTCCAACAATTATCCACCATTACAAATAAATTTAAATAATAATAATAATAATAAGACTGGCATTATTTGAAAATGACACTGTGCATGTTTGTGTAATGGGTGTACGTCTGTGTTTGGCGTGGGGAGATTGT
>JBBKCR010000122.1:5819480-5845154 GCA_037577295.1 Ladigesia roloffi | reverse complement strand
CGACTGCATTTGAAAACCAATGGTCTCGGTCTCGACTTGGTCTCGACCCTTCAAAGACTCGGTCTTGACTCAGTCTCAGCATAGGCGGTCTCGTCCCCATCACTATGTAGAACTACAAACCAAGATGTCCCACATGTCAACAATCTGGACCCACAGGTGAATACACAAAACTACACATCGGGCTGCAGGCAGGCGTTAAACAGTGTCATGTACGCCAGTGTAACTCCCCACTTTACAGAGTTTAATGGGGCAAAATCTCCAACTATTTCACACATGAGGCATCAGTTATGATTATAATTAAAATCTGTTTTTTTTTTTTTTACCCTGGTTTTTGCTGGGCCAGGATACCTTATCCCCAAACCGGTTTAGGATTCATCTGGTTGCCTGCCGTTTTTTGTCATTGAACCCTGCAGTAAAGGCAATTACGGTGTGCTCCACGTCAGGCTGAGCATGCAGAACACTCACTCTCTCCCTGTCTGTCTCATTTTACACACCACAGCAGCTATATAATTACTCATGCTAATTAGGGTGAAGTTCAAACTACCTTTCTGTTAGTCAGCGCCTTTGACTGGCACCCCAGGCACAACATCTTGTGATTTACACACAGACTGACACAGGCCTCTTCTCTTCCCCTCCCTCCATTCTCCCTCTTTCTCTCTCTCTCTCCTGCTCAGAAGGACTACACACTACAGGAGAGGAACTGGCAGGTGGCTGGAATGAGCATGAACTGCACAACAAGCTCCTTTTCAAATGTGCAGTTTTTGTGGTCCAAGCTTTCTTTAATTAAAGTCATTAGTACTAAAGCAGGGACTTACAGAGATGAAAAGGAGGGCTGACGCATGTTCCTTCTCATTACAGGTCTGATCATTGAGCACATTAAGCCATGTCAGCAAAGAAACTTCCTGCCCTCCTAAGAACAGGCCAGTTGTTTGCAATTTGCATGCATCAAATATGCATAATAAATAGTAATATATGTAAATTAGGTAGATGGTGACCCTAATTACAGAAATAGCATGCGCATGATTCTCACTAAACCATATTAAATGTAAGGTGAACTTATTCGCATAAGTATGTTCTTGTAATTGTTTTATATAGCCACTCTGTTGTACAATATAATCTCTTGGGATCAGGGCATATGATGATGAATGTGCCAATCTAAAGAGGAATGTGTGTTTATTAAGCACTATAGTACTTAATATGTCAACTAATTTTGGTTTATAATAAAACAAAAATGTTGTAAAAAATCAATACTGCACCTTCGCCGGCATGCAAGGGTTCCTCTTCAAGCACCATGTCATCCAGATAATTATCAAACTAGTGAGGATAAGGAGACAGTCAAAGTAGGCCATGTATTTACTTTCTATCATACTGCGCAGGCACACTTAAATATTTTATTGGTATAGCAAATGCAAATAGGTTCATTGAGCTGTTTACCTTTACAGGTTGATCTGAAGGAAGTGTCTCTTCTTTGCCAAGTCTTCCTGCTGTGACACTGCCATCCAGCACCAGCTACAATGACATCAACAAAATACTTAAAAATACACATTACTAATGACATCATTCCCACTTTCTCATTTGAAGTGAAGTGACCTATGTGAACACACCACAGCACGGAGTGTAAAAAGCATGTAATTCTTCCTCTGCATTTAACCCATTCACCAAGTGAAGCAGTGGGCAGCCAGGAACACAGCACCCCGAAAACCAGTGTGTGGGAATAGTGTCTTGCTCAGGGTACCTCAGAGATTCTTACTAATCTTGGGATTCAAACCCACAGCTTCCTGCTTACAGGGCAAACACCCTAACCACTAGACCACCAGCTGCCCCATTTTTTTCACCAACTAGGTTTATTCAGACAAACGTTACACTAATTATCTGACTGCTCACTCTGAATTAATATTTGTCAATACAACACCAGTCAGAACAAATAAACCAAGACAGTCCAGCACCAGATAATAGTAGCTAATGACTACCCATATAGTTTATATGGAATACATAAGCGGGTGGATTGCAAGGCTGATAAAGTTCACTGTCCGAAAATATTTTTAACTGCAGCTATCAGCAGTTTTACTATGACCATGTGGAGGAAATACAAAATATAACAGATCAAGGCTAGAGTGGATTTTCAAATATTTCTGATTAATGGTTAGTGCACTGTAATGGAAAAAATCAGCACTGAAAAACATAAGAGACACTTGAGAGTTTAGAATGCAGTACTGAAAATGCTTACGGTTACTTAAATCTAGGGCTGCAACAACTATTTAATAACACTGATGATGTAAATACAAAAGGCAGTTACTAGTACTCAGTTACAGAAACATTGGCAGATTTGTTTCATTTAAAAAGAAACGAACACTGCATGAGAATGGTGCATATCCGCCTGAAGAGAAAATAGCTTACAGAAAGAATGTTAGATATCTATGCCATTTCCTAACCTGCTGAAAATTGATAGTAAGAGTGGCCATGAAAGCTCAATACTCTGTAACTCTGTAATATGAAAAGCACTTCATTTTAGAGGTTCAAGTGATAGCCAGGAGTTTAACTGTAACAATTCTGTGACGATGACAATTATCAGAAAGTTACATTTTATTAGAAGCCTACATTTTTTTTAAGTCTTATTTTTATTGTAAAGCATGTTGATGAATGAAAATGCTTTCAGTGTTTCCAGGGCCTGCTATTTTTATGTCTAGAGTACAGGAATCCTATGGTCTAGCAATGGCAGCACAAGAGCTACTACAGCTGTGGTTTCAGTCCATCATAGATTACCAAAGCTCACGCCTCTGAGTAGAGTCGACCGTGATGTAAAGCCTTTGTGTACCACGCAGTTACCAAGGCAAACATACACCTGAACGTAATGAAGCTGCACTGTTCAGCACTGCCACAATCATAAACGAGCAACACGAGCATGAGCGGGCATGGCACATGAGGCCCAGACTTTACAGTCAGCTGTACTCAGAGATGGGAGGTTTGAAAATAGCCAATCCAAGAACTGGGAAACTGCAGTCTGGTATTTTCCCCATGCAGCATCTTGAATGTTCTCATGTTTTTAATTTTGTTCTTCTTAAAGCCCTGTATTTGTATTACTGTAAATTATATTTATTTATTACTGTATTTATCCAGCTTATACCTAAAAAACACATGTGCATGAATTACAGTGCAGTCTACACAACGACAACATCAACATTTTGCATTCTAGTACTGTAGGAGTTCAGTGTAAACTTTACAGAACATAGGGGTTTACCTTTACATTTTCTGTAAGGCTAATGTGTTAAAAATTAAATTAAAATGTTTGGGGAGCATAATTGGGGGCACATTAGTGTTTACACTAAAAAGAATAGGTATTTTAAGGTATTTAGGGTTTCTCAGATTTTCCAGCAAGTGAGTCCCACAAATGTGTATGTGTGGGGAGGGATACAATTTTCTTTTTATGCTTTTCTGAGCATATTGTGAATACTGTCAGTTCCTACAGAGCATTGGCCAATTGAAGGCTTCATTATAAATAGAGCACCATTTGTCTTGTTTAACTGGATTTAGTGCAGATTGTTAAGAGCTCAGACTACACAGAACTTTGCCCAGAGCATCACACTTCCTCCAACTCTCATCTCTTCCCCAGTTAAGTGACACTCACCCAGCAATCCACATGATATAAAAGAAAACATAATTTATCAGACCTTCATCTATTGCTCCATGGTCCTTTTCTGATGCTTGGTGCGCCCAATGTAGACAAATAGGTTTTTTTTTTTGTTCATTTCATACAGTGCTCTGA
Organism: Ladigesia roloffi; assembly: GCA_037577295.1. Lineage (NCBI taxonomy): Eukaryota > Metazoa > Chordata > Actinopteri > Characiformes > Alestidae > Ladigesia > Ladigesia roloffi. Next base: position 5,841,391 of record JBBKCR010000122.1, on the reverse strand, counting down.
GCTTGATAAATCAAAATGTATTAAAACTTTCAAATATGCCAACTTTAATTAATATCATCAAGGATCATCTAGAAACAATTCAAAAATCCATGCAAATGAGAACCACACAAGAGACAGTTGAGTGCAGGATATGTTTGCCATGATACTTTTCTAGACTGGCAGGAATCCTGACCACTGCTAGAGACTGGCAGATGTTGGTGGACATTGAACAGTAGCTGAAGTTCCCCAGGCACATTGCTGTAACCAACCTTTGAGGAGAATTTTTTTTAAGTCTGAGGCCACCAAGCAGGTTGTGCTGCTGGAGCTTACAGTCCCATTGGAAGACAACTTGAATGAAGCCTTTGTGAAGAAGCTGTCCAATTACGCAGGACTGTTTGGAGCCTGTCAAAAGGCTGGATGGAGAGCGAGGTGTCTCCCAGTGGAATTTGGATGCAGAGGTTTCGTGAACTGCTACTTGGTCAGAGCCCTAAGCAGTCTAGGCATCGAGAGAGAGCGAAAGACGAGAGCCATCTACAGCACCACCGAAGAGGCAGAGAGGGCCTAAGTTGGCTGTGCCTCAACCATGGACTCGTGGAAGCTAGTTAGCCAACCGGATACAAGCTGGGGCCTAAACACCAGAGTTCTCTGTTGGGCAGAGTGGCATCGGAGGCAGCGGCGCAAATGGGTATGCAAACGAACGGCCTTTATCGCCAGCCCCCAGTTTCACTAAAGATCTGTGGGGGAAGAAGCACAGTGGTAAACCTGCCTCCTCACAGTCAGCAGGCTGGATGGAGAGTCAGGTGCTTTCCAGTGGAGGTTGGATGCAGAAATTTGGCAGCCCATACCTTGGTTTAGAGCACTAAGAAATCTAGGCATCAAAAGAAAGCGAAGAAAAATAGAGCCATATGCAGTACCATCGAAGTGACAGAGAGGGCCTAAATTTATGGTATTTCACAGACACTCTTACCCAGAGCAATGTACATCAACTCGTGGTAGCTAGTTAGCCATCTGGACACCAACTGGGGCCTGATCAACCCACATGTGTGTATGATGTTAAAAGACCTAAAAGAGTCAAAGATTCCAAGAATATCATTGATGATTTGTCTAGATGCACAAGAGATGTATTTACACAGCTGTAGAAATTCAGGAGAAAAAATACATGTGTATGACAAAGGTTACATATAACATAAAACCATGTATATGAATCAAAGGTGGATGACCTTATTTTCTACATTAATACAAGTAGTTACATCAGGGTACATCATTAGTAGAGACAAATAAATCCATGTAGATCATAATTAAACTAAACTAAACTTAACCACTGAGCTACCTGATCAGCTCACTGCTATTAGACTTACTAGCAAAGTGTGTGCTACCTGCTGCAATACAAAGCATTTCTTTACATGCCAGTATATGCTATTAAAAACAGTAAGAAACATAAAAATAGCTCTGCCATTTAATCACAATTAAATAGTTGTCTTCACAAACTAGCAGAACTACTTTGCTACAATAGCTAGATTCCTGGCTACAACAGCCTGATAGCCAGTTAGCTTGTCAGATGACATTGTGGCTACATTGATGTAGAATTCATGGTGGCTGCATGCACCTAATAGATAAGTCACTGACATGCTATTCTACATCATGGCACAGTAAATTAAAGTTTTATTTTAGAGAGCCTGTGATATATATTTTTTATGTAACGATGATTATGGTATATTATGTAATAACGTTCTTTGACTGAGCTTTCAGAAACAAACTCTTTTGATGTCTGGTTCTTATTCCCATAATGAACAACTGTGACTTGGTATGCTACTCAGAATCTCACTTCACTGACATCTTACCCATTTGTTTATTCTGATTTTTTTAAATCATTGAAGTCCATCTGACATTAAAATGTTGTACAAATCTAAAAACATCAGATTTCAGGAGCACACCTTGCAGTGTGCAAAAGAACTTAGTGGATTCATGCTGTTCTTTAGATCCACTCTGTTCTGGAAGGCTTGTGTTCACACTGCTGCAATGCACTGGAGTACAAATCATTTTAGTAAGCACACCAAGCATGGTTATTAAACCAACCATTAGTACATACCTAAAATTGTTAGAGACATGGAACTTGCATACAACACAAATATACTATAAAACCAAAATTATGTAATGATATTGTAAAGCAGTCAATTTGACAATAAACTAAACCACATATAACATATAGGTTATATTTTCATGTTTTGTCTCATAACTATCTGGAACAAAACTAGTTGTGATCCAACATACTTAGGTTCTTAACAACCAAGGGATTTTACTGTTACTATAAAAGTAGCTTACTACATTCCCCTAAGAGCTCATTTAAAGAAGGCCCACTCACTGATTCATGAGCTGGTTAGGGGTCTGCAAGCTGCACACCGACGGAACATTTATCATTGTAGATGACTTTAATCGGGCAAACTTTAAAGCAGTCAAAAAGTCTTCTCTCCAGCTCGCAATTAAATCATCTTGGACTGTATGCACAGCAGTCTGCAGGGGGGCAAAGTGAAGCCACATTGCCACTTAAAACATTCTAATCACATGTCATTGTGCTGCCGGAAATAGACACAACTACCAAAAAGTTGATCAGAATATGGCCCTTGTATCCTAATGTGGCATTGATTTAAATAACTGACTGATGTATTATTGGAATCCAGGCATGGCCAAATTTATGACAACTGTGTCTACATCACCATGTATGACGCCATAATGACCAAAACTACTAAACCTGAAGCAGAAGAACAGGGAGACTTGTGCAAAAAAGTTCACAGTGCTACTTTCAGGACAAGTGACAAAGTTGGTCTCTGCACAGCAGGGAAGATTCTCATCTCAGCTTATAATAAGAGCAAAGAAAGCCAACACCACGAAGGTCAAGAAACACTAGACCAACCACAGAGACCAACAGGGCTTGTGGCATGGCATCCAGGTAAACACAGCCCACAAGACCAGACCTGCACTAGTATCAGCGTGTTCTCTCCATCAGACACCCTAAACAACTTATTTGTGAATTTTGCGGCAGACAACACTGAGGCAAGAAGACAACAAAGGAAACACTCACAACACTGCCATGCCAGCTTGGCTTTGCCAGCTGTCAGATGTCCTTATGTCTTCAACGTTTTATTGTCCTAAGAGATCAACAGCAAATGCAGTCTCTAGATTTCACCAGTCTGAAAAGAAGGTATACTAACATAAAAATGCTCTAAAACTGCATGGAACTTTACCTTTCACACAAATACAATGTTCGCATCCAAACAATGATTAATTTCTTAGCTAGTCAAAGAAACTGAATCAAACTGAGACTTTTGCAAGTATAAAAGGCAAACAATATCCCCTGGTGTAAATTATGTTTTCTGATTCTGATTATCTGATCCTGAAAAAGCTAACCCATTTATAATTTCTTTCACATACGCTCCAGCAGAGACTTCTCAATTCCCCCTTTGTGATCCAAGCTCACTCCATTTAAAAATACTCATTTCCTTCCATGCAGAGAAGACAGAACAATCTCCACGGTTCTGCTCCCGACAAAACATGAGGAATATCTCTTCTCTCAAAAGTGTGAGCTGTTTCATGTACTACACAGCAGAATTTAAACATTCATTTTTATAAATCTAGCTAGAAAAGTATTAGTCTGGGCCACATGTTTTAATCCTGTTAAGCTGAGTCAGGTCACAGCAATTGAAACTAATGTTTAATATCAAATCACTGGTGCGCATGTTGAATGTAATGCATTCCTTTAGAGATTCCTCATTAAACTCGCTAATTAATCATGAGTCCATCATACTAATGAAGTCAGTCACCCAGTCCGTCACCACCACCATTAGTTTCCCTAATAGCTGTGACCTCAGCCCACCCTTGCACTTAATACTGTGTTTTCACGTAGGCCTACATTATCAACGGTGTTTGCTGATGACCCTGCTGCCATGGGCTTGATATCCTACAAATCAGCTTTCTAGAAAGAAGTCATCCGGCACGGATAATCATTCTTGACAAAACAGTGATATAAAAAACTGAGGGTCACTGAAATGGTCACAAGCTTCCAGTATATGGAAATGCACAGGGACAAGCCATTCCTTTATGTCCCCCTTCTGTCATCCCTCTCAATAAATCAGACATGCCTGGTGCTGTCATTATGGCAGGAAGACAATAATTACAGAAGAAATTGGGAATGTGAGCAATTTCTTGTCCAGAGAGCTAATAAAGAGAACTACTTCCTTAGTGAAAAAGGTGCAATCGAGCAAAAACTTCCTCAAGATGAACAGAGAAGGGGGTACATATTTCAGGACCAATGTAATATGTCTCCAGTGTAAAAGGTGCAACAGTGCATCGACTTCTTCAAAGATCTAAAAGACCATCAAGAATTCTTTACAGCTTTGAGAAAGTCATTGTTGAAAGTATCCTCACCAGCATCATGTGTTCTGCTAAGGCAGCTGCACCACGTGAGGGCACAAAAGCCCTTTAGTGGGAGGTGAGAACATTTTACTGCATCATCGGGTAGGGTACTCAGATTCAGCTTCAACATCTGTACAGAAAGCAACAGGGACTAAAATATATCCCAGCTAACACCATTCCACATAGCCACCATCTGGCAAACTTTCCAGATACACCCAGTCCCATAAAACCACCTAAAAAGTTTCTACCCCCTGCTGAACTCATAATGCACTATAAATCCCCAGGATCGTTTCAAAGAATGTTTCACCATTTTCGTCCATTTAACTTCATCCATTAGCCATTTCTGAAGTGCATCTACTGTCATGTTTCAAACTGTTCTTCTTTCAGTATTATTCAATGAATCTGTATTGTTTGTCAGTCATTATTTTTCTTGCTTTTCACTTGTCTGTATTCTGTTACTGTTTTAATTATCATGCCACAATAAGTACCATGTGACTCCAACTAAGACACTTATACCAATGTTATACCAATGTTTGCTGCAGACATGAAAATTAAGGGTACTTTATTGTATTTGTGACCTCTTCCAGATGTGCAGCGAGTGAATGATGATTTTGCTGCCCTCTGGTTTGAAAACATCGCTCATCCATCGCATTCTCGACAGTGTCTGGACTCTCTCGGACTCTCCTGTTCATCTCTCCAACAGAAGTGCTATTTTCCCCTCTAAGAGCAGGCAATCGCCCACTTGTCACATCCCCTAAAAGATTGAGACAGTAGAAGCAAGAAGGAAATATAGTTACAAAGGAGGATGAGCAATATTTATTTTGTACCATTTTTGTTTGTTTCTTTACATCATCCACATTTGGTCTTTGTTGATTTTTCATAAATCGATATTATTGGTCAGCCTACACATGGGTCTGTAAAATGTAGAAATGATTAACAAATGAAAATAGTTCAACCAAATTTGATGACAGTATGAAATTTGTAGTTTTTTGGACATATGAGGTTTTGGGCATATGAGGTTTTGGCCCGACAGCGATGATATGTTGTGTTTTATGCAAGAAGCCTTTTGACAGATGTACTGACCTGTGGTAAGGTACAAGAAGGTGGACAGAAACTGCTCATAGGACTGTTCTGGAAAGCCACAGAACTGCTCAAGAGCCTCCGTCATGACCCGATCATGGGAAGTTGTATCAGTATTACTTTTTAAACCTGGCATCTCCCCAACCCTAACAAGGAAAGAAAAATGCAGAGGGAAGATTTCAGAAAAGAAAAAGAAAAGGAACAGGGAGAATATACCTGTTTATTTCAAGACTGCTTATCAGGCACATTATGCTCTATACAATAAACCAGACAATTCAGACTATATGAATGGAAGATGACAAAGGAGTCTAAAAAAACGCAAAAAAGTGAGATGGATGATTGGAGAGTAAGAGAAGGCTGCTCTACTCGATGGGTCACTTAATCACACAATGATATGCATAATAGCCACATTAGCCCTGATTAAGGTGAAATTATCCTTTTGAAGTTCAGCTCAATTACAATCAGTAAAGAGGAAGGAATGATTACAGTGACATTAAAGAGTAATGAACGACCATACAAAATGATCATCGGAACATCTGAGCTGTCACCTTGTAATTTGTCAAGCCCTACCTTCAGGGAAGCCACCATCAGGTAGCACGACATTCCTAGGGACAGAAGCAGGTGCTACACTAGAGCCTAATTACCTTGTGCTATCAATTAAACAATGTGAACCCCTGTATGGCCTCTGGCCTGCGCTGTACTGCCTATACACTCGGTCTTCCCCTGGTCCACCTCCGTTGCACTACTCTAATGGCCAACACCACTGTCAGAGCTGCAGTTTGCCAGGTTGCTTTGAGGGTAATGTAGGCTCACTCTACAGTTAGACTGAGAAGCTTGAGTATGTGCATTTCAAACGCATGGAAAAAAAAATCCCCATAGCTGATTGAAATGCTGGAGGCATCCCATTTTTTTTTCTTTTCAGACTGGCACTGGGGGAGTCGATTAAGCCTCCTCTCCTGCCCTGCGACTTAGCAGCAGCTCAGAGACACAGGTGCTCGAGTGTTTGTGTTTTTGAGTTCTAACACTCTTCCAGGCTCTCATGGTTACAGCTCTTTGTTTTTGCACATACACACACAGACACATATGCACACACATTCCCCACAACACAAAACATTATGCTAATTAACTCAAAACAGCTGTCTCCATCTCTTTTAGTCTCTATCATCTCACACACTTCACCACGTCTTTCTCTCTACCATATACTGCACCTCCATTAATTAAATGTTAAATGTAAAAAAAAATAAAAAACATGTCAGATTTAACAAAGAAGGCTGACTTGATAAACATGTACTCTGCCAGAGGCAATGCAGCAGAATGATGTATGTGTGTCTCAGTGGGCTCAGGGTAACATGAAAGTGCATGAATAATTCTGTCTCTGGATATACACAATGCAACTCGACTCTGAAATTCAGTGGAGAATGCATTTCATCCACTTGTTGATGAGAATGCTATGCAGTATATGAGCAGGTCCAACATTATAATCCAGATGTTCTTCTGTATACATCATCAACCAGTTGTTCTTATGACAATTTCCACAAACAAAAAAACTATTTTATGTAGGCCATTGGAATTGCTGAGTATCTGTCAAGAAAGATCATGTAAATTAGGCAATGTGTATAAGATGTATAGTCTAAAATATTTTAAATACAAATCTGTAGAAAAGCTCAATCTGAAACCACTATTTATACAAATGCTTTATATTATCCCATCAAAGCTGCAGTTATTGGTCTTAAAATGTTAAATTTTCGAAATGTAACATTTAATATGTTATTTAGCATCTTACATGAAACATGCATAACTCACATTATTTGTGAAATTAGCAAACAGTTGTGTGAGTAGGTCTGAATGCAGAGGGACACTGTGTGCTTTTTTCCAATAAAAATGGGTTTAGTGTTGTGAATTTGGCCCCTGTGAGCAGTGCAAACTTCATGCTTGTTTTCATTCAAACATTGTTCTGTTTTGTGCTCAGCCACCTGTTGTAGATAACATTTCACAGACGGTTAACCACGATATGAAACTCTCATCCCCAACCAACCAGGCTTCACAAGCCTCAGAGATCTGCTTCACTACAAAACTCTAGGTTGCTTAGCTGTGGAAGGACACTTTTGGGAAAAACTATTGCAAGTAAACAGTAATCAGTCAGCAGACGTTCTACTGTCAAAGGTAAGAGTGTGTGTAAAGCTTTCAGGACGTTAGTTTGACAGCTAGGCATGCAATGTTGGCATGTTGAAAGCATTTGCAATCATGTGTCGGTTTGAAACAAACGGGCAAGCCTTTAGATGTAGAAAAAAGGCTGAACGTGCAAAAACGAGGCGATGCTGTATTAGTGCATGTTAGTTAAAGCTGATTGTTGATTAACCTTCTATTTGGCTATCAAATAGTACCACGTCCTATTCTTTGATCCTAACAGAACACGTAGCTATACAAAAAAGCACTGTTCTTTCGACTGACAAAGAAGTAATTTAGAAATGTATCCATATTTCATGTCATCCTGTTTTATTTGTTTCTGGACTACAGACTACCTGGCATGTAGAGATGCTAGCTAACTTGCTAACTACACACAAATGTAAATCAATTCATTTACCATATGCGCTCTTTGTGTTTCTTTTGTGGCCAAAAAAATGATAAGAGAATGTAAAGACACTGAAAACACGAATAAATTGCCACTCGAAAGGGTTTGTTGTACAGAAAGCACGCTTAACCAAAACATACCAACAAGGCAGCGTTCCTCCGGCAACGGGGCTTCGCTTTGAATCCTGGGTAATGAGTCCTCTTCGGTCTGGTTAACATTGAACCGAATGGGTGGGCAAAGAAATAAACGCTACAAATGGTAATTGAACATTTAAGGGTATTCTATGAGTCCCATTATTAAATGCTGATAAACTGTTATGTCCTTCACATTTTAAGGCCATTGGATGTGCATTGTTTTGTTTACAATTTTAAATACATTTCATTTTAAATGTTTGTGCTGTTACTCATATAATTGTCCATTATGTTTCAACCAAATATGTATCACTTTCAGCAGACAAAATAAAAAAATGCACTCATATTCTGTGCATACAGCAATATCCAAGGAATATTTGTTATCACTGGCACAGTGCCACCAAGAAAAGGTTCTCCCTGTCCCTGGAAGAAGGCTTGTAATGGTTTTGTCTTTGCACATGTATAATTTAAAACAGTTTAGATCATTTTAATTTTCCAGCTTCCTATTCCAGCATCACTCTGATTTATCAAGTTACAAGTAAATCAAATTAACTGCTTTTTTATTTCTCATTAAACCTTCCAGCCATCTGCAAAGGATGTCCTTGCAGCATCTGACTGCAATAAACTGCTCTGGACTTCTACAACCTGGCTGCTCCTTATTGTGTCTGGAAGATGATGTTTATCTTTTCGGTCAGAAAGGCTGGCCTAAACGCTCCTGCCCAACAGGTGTCTTTGGTGTACGCATTAAGCAAGGACAGCTCAAGCTTCGTGCCATCTCATTCTCCAATAATTCATGTTATCTCCCACCTCTGCGGTGTCCAGCAACTACCCACCTAAAGCCTCTCGATGGAGAGCCTGAGTGTTACCTCATTCATGGTGGCCGAACTCCAAACAATGAGCTGTCTTCTAGCCTCTACATGCTGAGAGTTGAGAGTCGTGGATGCAATCGGAAGGTCATAATGAGATGCCAGGAGAAAGAGTTGGTGGGGGAGCCTCCAGGACCTCGGTATGGCCACACCATTAGTGTTGTCCACAGCAGAGGGAAAACCGCTTGTGTTCTTTTTGGAGGCAGGTCCTACAGACCGCCAGCTGAAAGAACCACTGAGAATTGGAATAGTGTGGTGGACTGTCCACCCCAGGTGTACCTCATTGACCTGGAGTTTGGTTGCTGCTCGGCACATATTCTCCCTGAGCTCACAGATGGCCAGTCATTCCATCTAGCACTGGCACGAGAGGACTGTGTCTACTTCCTTGGTGGCCACATTCTCTCCACCAACTGCCGCCCACCTCGTCTGTTCAGACTCCGTGTGGAGCTTCTCTTAGGCAGGCCAGTGCTTTCCTGTGAAATGTTTAACAATGGATTGTCCATCACAAGTGCCATTGCAACATCTATAGGCTCTGCTCATGAGTACATTATCCTGGGAGGCTACCAGTCAGACTCCCAAAAGCGAATGCAGTGCACCTATGTTGCTCTGGATGATGTCGGCATACGCATGGAACATCGAGAGCCACCACAGTGGGGCAGTGAGATCAGCCAAAGCCATACTTGGTTTGGTGGAAGCATGGAAAAAGGGAGTGCACTGATTGCTGTACCATCAGAGGGAAATCCAACACCTCAAGATGCCTATTACTTCTACCATGTAAGCTTCCAACAAGAGGGAGATGCAGAAGATCCAACCCAGAATTGCAGCCAAGAGTCCACAGATTTTGAGGATTCAGCTCCTCTAGAGGATTCAGAAGAGCTGTACTTTGGACGTGATCCTAATGAGATGGAGTACAGCAGCGATGGGGAAGGTGACAAATACAATGAAGAAGATGAGGAGGATGAATCTCAGACTGGTTATTGGATCAAGTGCTGTCTTACTTGCCAATTAGACGTCAACACCTGGGAGCCTTTCTACTCGACTGAGCTCACCCGACCTGCCATGATCTTCTGTTCAAGGGGTGAAGGTGGACACTGGGTCCATGCTCAGTGCATGGAGCTTTCAGAGAGTCTACTGCTACATCTTTCTCAGGACAACAGCAAGTACTTCTGCCTGGACCATGGAGGTCTTGCCAAGCAAGAGATGACCCCACCACGTCCGACAATGCCTCTGAAGAGAGTTCCAATGAAGACAATGCACCGCAAAGCCCCCTTCACACTGAAGTTGACTCCAGCCAAGAAAAGTTTCCTCAGGAGACTGTTTGACTGACCTGTTCTTTTTTTAACAATGAATGTTCTTACACATATGTGCTATTTGCCAAATGCCTAAAAAATTCTAGAATAACTATGAATATATATGATAAGATATTAAGACTTTAGATATGACTTTTGGAATGTTTGAAAATGTATTTCTTGAACTGTTTGATATAAAAGGGAATACTAAATCTGTATTTCATATGTTTCTTAAGTTTTTAAGCATTAATGGTTGAATATCTAAACTGCTGTTTAAGACAACAATATATTTATTTGTATTAAAATGCATTTTATTACACAAGGATACATTTTAGCCTTTAAAAACTGCAATATAAAGCAATATATGTGCATAACTAAAAATGTGAATATGATCTGATATTTAAAAAGTTTGAAATTGTTTTTCTTGAATTGTTTGAAATAAAAAATGAAAATTATAAAACTATCACCTGTGCTTTTCATGTTTATTTGAATTAAAGGTGGAATGTCTAAAATGCTGTTTAATTAAAGACAATAGACTAATTTGTATTAAAATGCACTTTATTATACATGGATGCATTTTAGGATTTAAAAATTTACTTTAAAGCACAAAGCACATAATTTAAAATTTTGAACAAGATCATTTAATCTGTTTTAAGCAGTGACATTCACGCTATCACAAAAAAGAAAACAAAATAGAGAACAGTATTTGTGTGCAAGTCAACAAACCATAATAAAAATGCAAGTAGGTATAAATTGTGCATGAAAGTGTTTTTTTCCTAATTAAGTAAAAGTAACCATAAAAGAAGGTGAAAATTAGTCTTAAGACTAAACCATTTTACATCATAACACAGATTTACATCCACATGTACAAGTACATTACAGCTGACAGCGCTAGCCACAAATCAGTCAAAATGCATGCCAAAAATTAAAGTAAAGACAACAGCATTTAAAAAAAATAAATTGTATTACCATAAATCATTCATTGATTTAGATTTATAGTATCATTATCATTGGTTACATTGGACTGGGTATTTAAATAGCATCAATCAAGCAAATAAAGAGCAGTACATGATACTGCATAGTGAAACAATGTAATCAATCAATGAAATAACTAAACAATAATCACAAAAATCTTGCTTGAAGTGCCGAATTTTGCTAATGTAATCAATAAAGCAAGTAAAAAATAATAAATCAATCAATAAATCAAAAGACTGAAACAATCAATTATAAAGATTGCAAAACAAGTTGTAATGAACAATAACATTATTATAGATGAGTAATAACAGGCATGATATTGCATTATGATTGTATTTACAATTTAACCACCTCAAGTGTACAGTGGGGTGCAAAGTCGTTTAAATCGAGATGATTCAGAGGTATCGAGATGAAGGAGGTAGAATAATAGCATATCTCTCGGAATGTGCAAATGTGTAAATATGGAATATGGGGTCGTTCAAAGTCATTTTTGCTCCTCTGCTATTTTTCATGATGCCCATGATATATGACACTAAAGTAATCCTTTTCACAAGCTCTTCTGAGACTGAGGCAGTTTGAATTTTCCTAATTCCATTTTGTCTTTGCCCTCTGTGATAAATTAATACAGCGATCATAAACAGGGCTCTTTTAAAGCAATTCCCCCTCTGTGACTTACAGTGCCTTCATCTGGTTCCATAAATAATCCTTCTGTGTAAATTCATGAATGTGTCATAACCTGGTAATACAATAAACTATCCCATATTTCACCAGCAGCAAAGGATGAAATACATAAATTTGCCCACAAACCCTGAGAAGAAAGAATAGCCATTCTTAACATATCTAACCTCTGTCATAAACATTTACTCCAACTTTAAAGACAAGCATTAAAAAGTGCTAATAACAATTAACCAATAAAGTAATACAACATTATGTTGGAGCTTATCTAAAGAAAATAGTAAATTATTCAAAAAAATCTCATAATAGCATCCTCCTTAAAAAATGTCCAAGAATATTTAAGTCATAGACCAACAAAAATCCCTTTTTCAAATGTCAGGTATATCTGGCATATCTGTATCATCTGGGATTTCCTCTGGGTTAATCGTAGCTTGCATCGCTTTTGGTGAATTCTTGTGAGCCTCCATGAACTTCTGCAGATATTTGGATGTGTACAGCCAATGGTGCTTTAGTATGTCTTCTAACTCAAATGTCTTGGACTGCCTGGCATTCATCTTACGGAAGCGGCGGAAAAGCTTGTTACCAGACTCATTGCCCTCACTGGCCCAGGCACCGATTGAGCCATCCCGCTCCACAATTTCAGGTACATGGGCCAATGTTTTGTGGAAGTAGTTGGTGATCTTGCCATCATAGCGATATTTGAATGTAGTGGACAGAAGATCAGCAAAGCTTTGGGAGTTGAAGCTGTAGCGGCAGAGTTGATCAGGGCAGTCTCTGGCTGGGCAGGTGGAGCGCCACACTGGCTTCATCTGGAGGTAGAGTTCCATCAGTTCTTTCAGAGACTTGCGACGCTCCTCTGAAGGAACCAGCTCACATACCACCTCCACAGCCTCACGGGTCATTAGTCGTCGGGCATAGTTCCCATTCATCCTCATTACTGGTTTCAGCTTTAACTTAATCCTCAGTTGCTTATCGAGGGCTGACCGCCAGCGTCGTCGTTCCTCTCGAGTTGGGTTGTTTTTCAGGTACATTTCACCTATTTCATCCTGAAATATCTTGTAGAATTCAGTGGCATTGCCAATATCACAGTGCAAGGCATCTAGTGTGGTACGGGTCTCCATGAATGGCTTAGCTGAGACTCCTTTGACTCGATCCCGCAGCTCGTCTGCAGACTCAGAGTAAGGGTTTTTCCTCCATATTTCATAGCGCTCAAGGTTTTCCTCATGACTTCTGGTGATGGAGTGGAGCACCATGTTCTGAGCGGCTTCAGCTCGTGTGGAGTCACAAAGGGTGCAAATGTAAGTGGAACCTGAGGCCTCCAATCCTTCCATTTCCCTCACCATCTTTTCGTCATAGCCTGTGCCTCGAAAGTAAAAGCGGAAAGAGCGAAGAAGCCCACCTATGGACAAGATGAGACGACTCTCTTTCATGGCTTTGCGCTCTGCCACTACAGGTGCCAATATGGCAGTTAGCGTCTCATGATCAGATTCATCCACAAACATGAGGCACAGGGGCCTGCAAGACAGCTCTGAGTTGGGCTTTTGCTCCTGAAATATGGTGACTGCTTCTTCCTCACCTTCAGCTTGAACACTGATGGACATCAGTGTAAAAGAAAACCGCACTGCCTTCTCAGGAATGGCTGGTCCTCCTCCATGCTTCTCACTGACATCTCCCATTCCATCACATGACTCCTTGATCACCACAGTGAAGCCTGAGGTACAGGTGCTGTCATCTAACCCTCTGTCCTTCAGTCCATCCATGATATCCTCCTCCAAGTCTTTTAGAGTTGATGCGAGTGCCACATCATAGCGGAATCTTCTAGTTATAGTATTTGCTGGTATATCATCCACTGAGGCTGTCCAGCCAGAGAGCCCATCAATGATGCCTACATCCCAAGAGGTGGACACATTTTTGAGTGCTGGCTGCCACTCAAATTGATGGAAGCCTGGGAGAAGCTCCTTTTCAGCACTACGGAGGGTGTGCAAGGGCTGGAAGATCTGGCGTCCACTGGTGGCTTTGACTGTACGGTACATCTTGTGGTACTGGCTACAACTGAGGAAGGTGTTGACCCGTATGGCCAGACACACTGCAGGGTGCAGGCCAAGGCCCCTGCCTGAAAGAGCAGACCAAGAGAAAACAAAGTGTGAGTGAGATACATGCACAAATAAGGAGGCCATGGAACTATATAGATGAAGGTGTGTGTGTGTGCGAAAGGTTTGGTTGAAAGTGGGCAATGGAGAGAGATATTGTGAATATTTTGCACAGTGTGTTTCTAAGTATATGTGTACCTAATTCTCTCTCTCTCACACACACAAACACACTCTCTCTCTCTGTCTCTCTCTCTCTCAGCAAAAAAGCCCTTAACAAATTTGAAATTTCTGATGGTAATTGCAGTATGAGCTGGATCCTAATTGCAGCATTAGATTTGTGATTATTATTCATTTTAGAGAAAGAGAAGAGGTGATTTGAGGGGGCTAGCAAAGAGATCTACTGGTTGGTGATGAAAACGCACACCAGCTGGCCCCATTTCCCCAGAGATGAGGACTGCACTGCCGGTGTCATTTGCAGATACAAGAGCCGCTGATGTTGTTTTCATTCTAACAGGCTCTTGACAAGAGGTGTTACTGTGTGTTAGAGTGACATACACCAAGCTTGTTGGTGACAATCCCATTTAAATTCAACGGTCAGTCACAATGACAAGGAGTTTTGGTTGCAAACTTTAGATGTGTGCTCACAGTACATTCACTTACATTCTCTTTTTACTTTGTCATTTTGACTATGTCCTACCTTTTTGTTTTACTATGTTAATAAAAAGCTTGGATTTAACCTTGTGGATGAAAATATTTGTCTTACCTTGCATCATGGCTTCCAGTTCATCAGCCTGCCTGTGTTCATTTCCAGCCCTCAGCGCCAGGAGGAACATTGTCAAACACACAGCCTTCACATCCCCACCCTCTTCCTTGTCAGCAAACACCCTCACTTGGTTCTTCAATTCTTTCAACCTGTGCTTCTGAGCCCTTCGTGTTAGTGAGAGCAAGTGCTGCCGAGGACGGCCACCCTTGTTGACAGGCAAGTAGACTTCTAGACTCTGCTCTAGACTTTCCTGTTCCTCTGTGTCATTTGTTTCCAGACAGTGATTTAAGCAATGCTCTCCAAAGGAGTCTAACTTAACCCACTCTCCACAACCTTCCCTTGGACACACCAGAGGAAGAGAGTTGAGAACAGAAAGAAATGCTTTGGCAGGGCTTATCAGGTCACATGGGTTAAAAAGGAGGCCACAAGCTGGACACTGGGGACCCAAAGATTGGATGTATTTCTGGATGCAGGTGCGACAGAAGAGGTGAAGACAAGGGGACTGTACTGGGTCAGAAAGCAGGTGCTCACACACCTGGCAGGTAACACCATTCACAAAGTCTTTTGGGAGCTCGCCTGGGAGTAGCTGGTAGCTTAGGTGGTCTTTCTGGCAGTGAGTTATATTCTTTACCCAGAGGGTTCTCTGAACAGCTGGTTTCAAGCATGCCCTTAAGCCAAATGCTTCTGGGTTGTCTGTGGTCTGTCTCCACAGTCTGTTGCTTGATGTGGATGCTGAAGAGTCTCTCTTGGTCCTCTTGGGCGGGCAGTGTATGCTTTGAAGTGGCTTGCCTCTCTTCCTTCCCCTCCTCTGAAGGATGAGTGTCTTGGGGAAGCACAGCAGGCAATGCGAGGTATGAGGCTTCCACACAGGGACACGCGTTCTAGAGAAACTACAGAAACCACCTCCTCTCATGGCTATGGTCCAGCAACGGTGGCAAAACTTTGAAGGATGAATGGTTTCCAAGTCACCCCTCACATCCACCTTAAACACCTTCAGGATGACCTCAGGCCAGCTAGCAGCCTTGCATCCCATTCTTCGCAGGGCACAACTGCTGGACTCATCCAGAGCTCCCTGAACTTCATGTTCTGGGCCTTTAGCTTTCCTCAGAATCATGCCACATAATCGACATAAAGACCTGAAAACAACATAGGAGCTGGGTTCACTTCAAATACATTTGTATCCATGTATGTTCAAGTATTGTGTTAACCTTTAAAAATTAGCCATACATTTAAATGTTTTCTTAGCTTCAACCAACAAATTTAAAATAAATTTAAAATTATAGCTAGATTTTTACTGTAGGAACATGTAGGAAGCCACCCCCTTAAATGCACAGATGCAGTTTATGCTGTTTTTCATATTTTCTGGAATGAGGAATGAGATTTTAATCTCCACCATACCTATAAATATACGAAACATACATGACATCTCTGACTTACCTGAGATAGTTCATGTGTGTGTCAATTTCTTGAAGCTTGAGATCCACCCGTCTGGAAGCCCCCTCCACATTCTCCTTGCTCTTTCCCCCCAGACAGAGCTTCATAATACTACCAGGAAGGCCTCTGGCATCTCCCTGCACATCCACCTTCAGCTGCGCTTCCTTTTCCAAGGGAGGTTCGCTGGGCAGGGGTGCCTTTTCCATGGAGCGCACCCGGAAGAGCTTAAACTTCCAATTGGAGAATTTGGAATAAGGATGGCACAGCTCATCCGGCACAGATGATCGTGGCGTATCCACCGGCTCTGTCTCCATGGTATCAGCACAGTTTCCGTATCTGCATAGTAGACAAGGACCGGGTGTAGGGAAGGAGGGAAAGATTAGTTTTTGTGAACTATGAGACTATGAGATTAGTTTGGCTGTCTGTGGATTTTTTTTTGCACATTATTAAAAAGGGGTTCAGACTCATAAACCCTCAAATGGTTTAAATGCAGCTTTACTTTGAGTCCTGTGACACAATCAGGCAGATTTACTTAAGTCTTCGAGAATGTTTTGTACAAAGTGCCCTCAAATCCCAGCGCAAGATGAAGCTCTCGGCTCGGACCCACAGTACCGCATTATTCCATAAGTGGCATTTAGATTCTCTGTAAAATGCATGAGACAAGCATTCAGGAATCGATCTGCTGCTGAAAACTTCATTTCTTCCCTCCTTTACGCTCCTGCTCTGGGAGTAACTGTGACCTTTTTTTCTTCTACCCTTTCTCTTTTTTCCTCGGGTACAGCAAGTTTGCTAAATGGGCACCTCTATAACTTCAGGCCCGTCAATCACTTATATTAGTCATTTTCTCAAGTGGAACTACATTCACAGCCTCAGGAGCCCTACACTGGCATTTTAAGAGCATTGAACAGGAGACTATGAAACCTATGATGCTGAGCGGTTAATGGAAGGGAAGACAGAGCTCATGTAAAAGTTGTAAGGCCTACTTATCATATGTGAGAAGTACAATAAAAGTACGTTCACTCGTGTTGTAAATCAACAAAGCAACAAAACAACACAAAAGCACCAGAATCCCAACAGCCATCAATTTACTTCTTTCACAATGTTTTTGTCATATTATGCAAAGCATTCATCTCCAGCGTCAAAAATCTGCTTCAGAATCAATGAATCAACTAGGGCTTACCATGATGCTCCCATGGTGGCCACATAATAGCATTATCCCTCATTCTTTCTCTCTCTCTTCATGATTTGTGCCAGTTCCATGCATCTCTCTGATTGTCAGCATCAGCCACAAATCTACACTGAGCTGCTCCCACTCCCACACATGCATACACATAAACTGGCATACACAAACAGACTCAAACACACATGAACAGCTGAGCGGCCCTAGTCTGGCTGTCAGCTGGGCTCTCCTACCTTGTTTTTGAGGCTCAGCTGGCGTGGAGTCCCCTGGGGTCTTTTATGCATGGGAGCACCAAGATGAATATGTGTGTCTGTGTGGCCTTCTGACTGGCTCCTCTCTCTCTGTTTGGATCTCAATTTGGATCTCAGTGATTCCACAAAGGATTGTACGTCTCTCCATAGGAGGGAGAGACTTCTATTTATACCCTGCTGAGGAGCATGTAACTGACACTCCAGGCCACCTGAAGCATATGTGGTGGATAGGGAGGTATGATAGTGTGAACCACAAACACACACACACACAAACACACACACACACAAACAGACACACACACAAACACACACACAAACACACACACTCAGACACACACACAGACATTTGTCTTTATGTGTGATAAAAAGTATGATTAGCTAGTTTCTAAAAAGTATTTTTAAATGTTCAATTAAATATTTTAAGACCTCAAGTTCATGGAAAAAGAGGAAAAATTTACTACAATTATTCATTTACACTTATTTTCTGTTTAGATATCTTGCATGAGATCTGATCCTCACTTTCAAAAAACGATGCATTCTGGAAATTTATTTCATCAACTTTTACTATTTCATCCTATGGTACAGTTCTTCCAGTTATCTCAGAATAATCAACAGCACTGTTCCACATTCTGGACATGTCTTAAACATTGTCATTGTTATTCAAGTCTACCTACTGGTCATTTGAAAGCTTTGAACTTGTATAGGACATATTAGAATGAGTATACAATGGTCTGCACCCAATAATATTTTTAATTCCACACTTATTGCAGGTCATTTTGGACCATTTCTATCAGCCCCTTCATTATGAAAAGCTCTCACAGTGTAAAGGGCAGGAAATGTTTTCCAATGCTGTATGCATAATAGACAACAAGATAAAACATTTTTTATATGAAATACTTTATTTTGTAAAGTCCTTTGCCAGACCAGTTTGTGGTTTCGTACTTTTTCTTGTTTATTTATTTTTTTATTCCATTTTTTTTCCTGAAAACCCATGCTATATAAAACCAGGCACATACACATAGCATACACCACTCACCATAACATGAGCATATGCCTCATGCCCTCAGACATGCTGTTAGTAGGCTTATATGCACATGAATGGAAATGCACATATTTGGCAGCTGGACGCTCCAGCCCACACCAGCCTCCTGCAGCTGGTCCAGAAGCAACCAGCTCCAATCCATCAGCCGTGGGCCCCAAACAGGGCTTTTGATCCTGCACTTCAAATGAGCATTAGAAAGAGCTGACAGTCGTCACTGCTTGAACACTTCGCCCTACATACAGCGAGCAGTCTGGTTTCTAGGCCTGCTCACAAAAGGCTGGGTTATTTCCCAAAAGACCGTCAACGCTCTAATGACCTGTTCAGACTATTTTTTTCTCTTCTTGTTTGACAGATTACTTGAGTGTCGCCCAGCGCTTGCAGAATCTGAAGCCTTTCTTGCTTTTGTTTCCAGCTCCACAAATGAGCGTTACATTTTACGAGAGCTTCCCCGTTCCCAACAGATTTTTTTTTGCAGGCATGAGCATTAATGAGAGAAAATGATTTGACAGTTTGTCTCAGCAGTTCGACGGTGTATTTGCGTAAGAATCAGCCTTGTTTGAATTCGACTGGCAGATTAATCTGCTGCGCTCTCCGCAGGACTGCGCTCTGCTGCGCCAGATCTGTCAGCCTACTTATTAGATGCACAGTCGGTGGCTACAGGCTCTCCCTTTGGCCTCAGACTTTTGCTGCACGTCATCACTAATCACTACTATATATGAGGACCAAGGATTAGTGATCGACATCCAAAAAGAAACGGCTCTGAGATATGTGAAGGGATGCGGATTCATATGCTGAGAAGAGGAGAGCTGCAATAAGTATGTTGAACTTAGAAAGCCATAGGTGCTTGAAAGCCTTAAAAATAGCCAACACTGCAGATAGATGGATTGTTATTTAAGCGAGGTGCATGCTGTATGCTCATGCATTTTCATGACAAAATAAACCTGGCCATGTGGGAACATAGCATTATTTTGACTGTTAATATTAAAATGGAAAAATAAGTAAAGAGCACTATATATATACTTTAAGAACACACTACATATAGAACACACTGTTTTCGTCTGTGTACTATACTGAGCAAATAAATTTAAACTGTGTACAAATGTTTGCAGAAAAGTCCATATTAGTTTTTTCCTTATAGAGAACATATTTTTGCAGTTGCATATATAATGTATATAGGATATGGTTTTAAATTTGACTGTGTCTGCATATGTGTGTGTGTGTTAGAAATGTAGGGCATAGTTTGCTCTACCATTCCAACACAGAGCCAATGAGAGATAATCCTATTCCCTGATGAAGAGGACAAGGCTACAGATGTCTGTCTAACAAACATGCGCTAACCCCCAGAGACCCCCCTATCCGCCTGTTAATTGACTTGTTATTGATAAAGCAACCGGCAGTTTGATTTATGGGAAAAAGGTCTGGTGTTGACAGCCACCTGGCGTGGAGCAGAGCGTTGTTGTGCTCTGGTTGGATTGGAGGGTTATACAGAGAGAGCTAGGCTGTTGTTTAGGTGGGTTTGTTTCAGTTATCACCAACTGAACAGCACACCTGCTGAGCGATGCTGGAGCTGCTGGGAGGTTTGCCCTTTTATGCTGATTTGAAGCCAATTTCATACTTTACTTGTAATGGATTCAACTGTGTCTGAACAAGGGACACGATTTCCATATAATAAGCAATAATACTTGATATATGTAGTGGATAAAATTCTACTTTAGTTACATTAATCTTAAGTAGGGCTGCAGGATTCTGGATTTAATTGAGAAATTATCTCCAATTTCAAATCCCTCAGATATTTATGGCATGAAATATATAAATTTCTTTCTGTCTAAAAAATTAGATAAATAGAAGCAGTAATTACAAACATTTAGAAAAATGTATGAAATCGGAATACATTTAAATATATAAATAAATACATGCATACATGCATTCAAAACAAACCAGACCAAAATGAAACAAACTGCTTGACCTGTGCTAGGAACCAAGAATGAACTGTAGTCTGCAGAGAGCCTTGTACACTTTTATCATTTATTTAGAGGGTGTGCTGGAGCCTATTCTAGCACTCACAGAACAAAAAATTGGGGAACATCCTGAACAGTTTACTATTACAACACAAGACAGGTGCATAGACAAGCACACACGTGCACATGTTTACAGCTTAGAACAATTTAGCATCTTCGATCAACCTGACGTGTCTTTGGACTAAACATTCAGTTCTTGAAATTGATATTTTGCCATCAGGACAACTGGACAAATCAAACTGATAAGGTTCAAATTGTGATGGATAGACAACTTGGCAAAAAAAATTGCAGGTCTTGCAGGGTGTTTTTGGATGCAGGAGTTAGTACCTATCAAAGTTGGTAGGACCCCTGGTGAACCTACAACAATATCATGGATGTCTAATGCCCATTGATATGTGTAGGGCAGGGATGCCCTAACCTGTCCAGAAAGGGCCACGGTGGTTGCAGGTTTTCTTCTAACCAAAAAGGAACCACACCTGAGTAACTGAAAACCAAAACCAACTGAAGAACAAAAGTAGCACAAACTGCTAAAAAAGTTAATGTTCACTGTGCTAGAAAGGTGCTAGCCCATGGAGCTGCATCTCCACAGGCCATTCAGAGTGACCTGGCTCATTTCTGTCCACTGCCGAAAGTGCCTGCATGGGCATGTGAGCATCACACCTGAATCATGGAGAAGAGAGGTTTGGTCTGATGAATCACGTTTTCTTCATCGTTTAGACACATATGTGTTTCTTCCTTGGAGAAGAGGTGGAGCCAGGATGCACTGTAAGAAAAAAAACAAGTTGGCAGAGGCAGTGTGATATTCTAAATATTGTCCTACTGAGTATGTTTGGGTTCACGCATTCATGTGGATATTACTTTGACACATATTACCTATTTGTACATTGCTACAGATCGCTCCTTAGCAATGGTATTTCGTAACGCCAGTGGACTCTACCAGCTGAATAATGTGTCCTGCCACATTGCATAACTTGTTCAGGAATTGTTTTAGGCATGGGCGGCGCGTAATGGAGGCTTGGAGAGGCTAAGCCTATGGCAAGTTGAGAGTGAGTATGCGTTACCATGGTGAAAGACATAGGCTAAACAAAACTAGCCAATCAGCCGCTGGTAGCTGCTCTAGCGCGGGATTTTTAATATGTAGGCTATACACAGATAT
>JBBKCR010000122.1:5787992-5808184 GCA_037577295.1 Ladigesia roloffi | reverse complement strand
GTGTGTGTGTGTGTGTGTGTGTGTGTGTGTGTGTGTGTGTGTGTGTGTGTGTGTGTGTGTGTGTGAGTGTGAGTGTGAGTGTGTGTGAGTGTGAGTGAGTGAGTGTGAGTGTGTGAGTGAGTGTGAGTGTGTGTGTGTGTGTGTGTTTGAGTGTGTGTTTGAGTGTGTTTGTGCAAGTGGTGTGTGTGTGTGTGTGAGTGTGTGTGTGTGTGTGCGTGTGTGTTTGTGTGTGTGTGTGTGTGAGTGTGTGTTTGTGTGTGTGTGTGTGTGTGTGCATATGTTTTTATCTCTTTGTAAGCATCAAGTGTACTCATAATTACATTACATTCATTAAGCAGACTCTTTTATACAAAGCAATTTACAATTTGAGGAAACACTGAAGTCATAATGAACTGAATACTGGAAAATATTGTAGAGCTGAGATCTTTGCTGGTCCTTACAAGGGAATGTGCTGTTCTTGCCACAGATTAAATTCTCTTAGGAGAAACATAAGAAGAAAGATTGCTGTTTGGTCACCAAGGCTAATGTTAGGGTAAGTTTAGATGTAATTGTATTTTTACTGGGATGCAGTTTAACGCAAGTCAGTGGAAAGCCCTCACAGATATAGTAATGTGTGTTTGGTTGTGTAAATAAAGTGGCATTTTGCCCACATCCTTATCCAGAGCAACTTACAAACATTAATTACAGGGACATCCCTTCTGGAGCAACTGAGGGTTAAGTGGCTTGCTCAAGGACGCAATCAAAGAAAGTGGGGGTTTAAACCTGCAACTTTGTGGTCAGCAGGTTTACAAGCAAGTGTTGTACCCACTAGACTAATACCACTCATGGTTGTGTGTGTGTGTGTGTGTGTATGTATGTGTATGTTGTTATATGGGTAAATGCTAAGCTGAGTTGTTGTTGTCTGTAAAAGCAATTTGCCCTGATTTCTGCTGCTGACCGTGTCCCTGTCACAGCTCTGAAAGATCTACTTCATTTTCATGTACAAAATTAATTGATCTGCAAAGAAATGTGGAAACAAGCAAGTTCACTACTAAAACACAACCAGCAAATTAACATTTACTTGTTAGTTTGCTGGTTAACAATTAAAGTGAACTGACCGACCATTTTCACAACATAGTTTAATCAAAATCTACTGGTTTTATTAACTTAAAGGAGCTAGAAATGTTGATATGAAGATAAAGAATATCATTAATTAAAATTAAATGAATTTACTGCAATTGCATTTGCGTGACACAAGTTTACTTAGCACATCATCAGTACCTAAGAAGCTCCTTAAGATAGCTGGGTGGGTAGCTGTTATCTGATCTTTTTTGTAAAAGTTATATTATGTATGTTTGTGTGTTAATGACTCATGAGGGGATTTGAGATGTAACTTTTACAGTTTGACAGTAATAAATGTAGAGTGAAGGACATTGTGTAATTGGTTGAACTGAGAGAAACCTCTGTAATTGTATTCCTGTTTGATTAGATGGTAATGCGTTATCAGAACCAGCTAATACATGTGCCGTTGTTGCAAATGAGTGTAGTGTTTACTGCATTACCCTGATGTGACTACCTAATCATATTTTAATCTGGACTGTTTCCAATTCTGTTTTCAGACTTACACATTCCATCTGATTCACACAAACATCTTACAGATTACAGTACAGGACCTCCTGTGGAGCAAATAATCTATTTCAAATAAAGGTATAAATAGATACTTATGTCATATGCAGTGTTTGATAGAAGTGTACAATTTTACATCCTCTATATAGAACACAGATTAACACATTTAACTTAATTAAGAAAATCATTTTTTTAAACATTGCCATGTTCTGGAGTGTCATTTAAAACCCCCAAATTTAGAAATATATATTTATATATTGGTAAAATATATTTTTTGAAATAAATATATTTACTAATTCACTATTTAAATGCACCAGTTATTCCAAGCTGCTGCCTGACCAGACCTGTGTGGGTGAGTTAAGTCTCATTATGACCCAAAGTTGCCAAAAGACAGATGGCTTACCTGGATTTCTGCTTAGCAAGACAGCAGCGATGATACAGACATAGGTTCTAGCCGTAAATCTTTTAGAATTTGTGCTTATTGATGCGCTTTCAAAGTCGGTTTAGCAGATTTACTGAACAATAGTGAGGTCATATGTCATTTCAAACTTTATGGCTTGAAAAGTGCTCAAAGTTCAGCTCCGTCACAAATGACAGATCTTCCATAGGTGAACATAAATCTTCTTCAGGACTGATGATTCGTGAAGTTATTTCCAATATGTTAGCATCATGCAAGGCTGCCTCAGTGCGGTGGTCAAATTTGGGATTTCAGTTGTGATCTGGTTATCAGGGGTAGATCACATGTCCCAGATACGTGAATGTAGGCAGAATTCCCCATTTACTTAAGCCAGAGAAAAAGAAGTAACACTTTATACCTTTCAGGCTACAAACGCTTGGGGGAATGTCTTCAGTACCCTTAGTTAGGAACATAATTATACCATGTTCTGTTGCAAGTCTATGGTTTTAATGTTTTTGAAGCTTTCTTACTAAATTTTCCTTCTTTTTTTTAACTAATGTGTCTTCAGGCATTTACTTAATTATTAAAAAGTTACAAATGTGCCCTTTCCTTGGAAAATGGAATGTAATGGACCCTTAAAAACCCTTAATATTCGCATGTTTTGACCTTAAGGGCATTTACACTGTTTGAATAATCTCCATAGAAAAAAATTGTCAGTAGAATGGGATGCTCTGGGGCTAAGATCATTATGCTCAATGCCAAGGGTCATCTAGATGGGTAGCCCCCGGCCCCCATCCATCGCCCTGGAGCACTCTAGAATGATTTAATCCTCCTATTGTGTTCATTTAGGCTTAAAACTCTTTGTGTTATTTGATTATAAATCCATGATAATATATAATGATAATATGTAATATACATATTACAACCTATTGCTATGTTGGAATTTTCTACTAAATCAACATTACAAGTTTTGAACATCCATTTCTTTTTAATGGCTTGTAGGCATCATTCACAGAAGGTCATTCAATGTATTTTTTAACAAAAAAATAGAGAGAGATTATTTTGACTGTAACAGATACTAAGATTAAATATTTTGTAGGGTTTATCTCAAAGTACCTCATTTTCAATGTTTGACCATTTAAATTTCCTTCAAAAGTAGCAAAAAATCACATCTGTCAGTTTTCCAGTGAAAAGTGACCAGTATGATTTATTTAGTACAGAAAAAGACCATTTTTGCAGTGGCTTAAGTATAAAATGTGTTTGCTATGTTGTCAGAGTGGGTTGCTAAGTATTTTTAGGTGGATGCTGTGGTCTTGAAGGTTGTGGGTAGGCAGTTTCTAGATGGTAGCTATCAGACACAATATGGTTGTTTAGGAGTTTCTAGGCAGTTGCTATGGTGGATGAGGTGGTTGCTATGGAGTTTTCAGGTAGTTGCTAGGGTGTAGGACTGCCTGAACACATGAAAACAAATGCATAGCCTACCTTCTAAAGTGCTCAGCAAAGAACATAGTTACAAATAAAGCAAAGAACTAAAAAATACATGTATTTTTTTAAACCTTATTCAACTAGTGAAAATGTACAGCTCTAAAACTCAAAGGCATCCAAACATGTAGCACCGGCCATGCTCTTGTGCAAGCCTGTTACTAAGAGCTGATTTTTGTAGAAAATCAGAAGAGGCAATTTTTTTGTTGTGAATCAGAACAGCTGACTCCCATTGAGTAAGAGCCACTCTCCACCTTTTTATCAACACACACAAAGCATTCATATTTGCCAAGTTTGGCTAAAAGATGAGGCTATTGGGAGCCAGCTCTTATTTGAGAGCCGTGCCACAAGAGTGAACTGCATACAGTCTTGCGAAAGAGAACTTCACTCATGGTTCCATTCATGATTTGTAAACCAACTCATTCAGTCCAGCATTCATTGAACATGTTCATGCACAACACAGGTTACACTTACTAACTAATTTCTAATTACCGGTCATTTTTGTCCAGAGACACAATGAGTGTACCTTAGTTCAATAAAACACATAAAATGTAATAAGAACTTTCAAATATTTTTGTGCATTTCAGTGTCTTGTGATAACAAAGTCATGATAACTTACTGATATAATTAACTGCATTTTCTAGAGAGAACGTCTGAAAATTGGTCAGATTTGACCTGAACACAATAGGAGAGTTAATTGAGTTGAAGAGGAGTTTGGGATGCAACATCAGTACCTCACCTCCCTAACTCTCCTGTGTTTGAGAGCAATCTCCTTACATCAGCAGTTTTTAATTCCCTATTTTTGCCCCTGATTTCAGATAACACAGTGCAAAACAGGTGCCGACAAGCATAGTTTACAAACAAGGTTCTTTAGTACACTAAAATGTTTTATTATGGTGGCTTAGCTCAAGCACCAAGCTCTGCCGCCCTTGCCAAATCCCCTTAGTTTTGAACAATGATCAAGCATCAGGTGTTACCACTTAATGTAATTCTCTTTGGAATCATTATAAAAGCTGTCCCCAAATCAGTCTTTGAAAAGTTTAACAAATACAGAACCTGGAGTTGAATGTGATCTGCATAAGAGTCCTTTACTATTGCATCTGTGGCCTGAAAGAGCTGTAAAAGTTTTACCAGTGGGTGATTGAGTTGGTGCATTGCTGTATTTCTGTCTCATATACTCTATCCTGTACCTCCCACCCACACACACACACACACACACACACACGCACACACACACACACTCAGCCATTCCCCTGATGCTGCTATTGTCAGCGTAAAACCCACACTGCCTTTGCTGCAGGTAGGACAGTCTCTATTGTGTGTGGTGGACGTGGAAGCAGCACTATCTACCAACACAAGCACTCGTCTCTAAAGGCACGCTACTCTATATGCAAAGCAGAGGGTGATGTGCATGAGGGAAAAAAAGGCAGAAGAAGAAGTCTGGTGTGGAGTGATTATATTTGTAATTTAATTTCGCTGGTCACACAGGGGACAGATAAGAGAGAGGACCGCTGCAGTTGTCTGCATCCAGCCATGAATGAAGCGGCGAGAGTGAGACACGTGCACGCGGCTTCATTGTGCAGGACGGAGACGTGTGACAGGCGACTGTACATGCGGAAAGCCTGTTTGAGGACACGTTCACAAAAGTGTGTTAATGCATATGTTTGTAGGTAGTGGATTTATGCACTGACACTTAGATACACGTCTAATTGGTTTTGCATACAGATCGGCACAAAGGAGTACTTTGTCAGGATTTCTCATTTATCCTCTCAGCTACTCATATATGCGCCCATACTCTAATTCCTGAATCTTATACAGTCTATATCCTAAATTAAATCCAAGAAAATGTAAAACATTCATTATAGTCTTACTGTCACATACTGGCTAAGCTCGCTCAGCAGGCAAGCAAGCAGCCATTCTCTTTTTCTTTCTTTATTGACAATGACTGCAAAACAAAACAGACATAATGGCCAAAAATGACCAAAACAAGGAAAAAAAACAGAATGAACACAAAGCAGGGATAAAAGGAGGGCGAACCAACCAAGGAGTGAACACATACAGACTTGTAACCCCAAACACCTGAACACAATAATAAACTAATCCCTGGCCAGCTGTGAGTCCTTGCTCTTCCAAACTAACCAGGGGAGCCACAGCTGGTGTCCAAATAAGAGACCCCCCCACACACTTATTGTAGTCCAATGGTGGTTTATAGCAGCCGCAGGCTTCGGGTGTTTCACTCAGTGTTGTGCCAGTTCACACTGAAAAATGACTAAATCCCAAATTAAATCCAAGAAAATGTAAAATATTCATTACCTGAAATGCCCATCCTTAGGGAGGGTTGCAGGTGTGCTGGAGCCTCCGGATAGGTTGTCCATGGCAGACACACAGACAAATACATTCACACCTAGGGCCAATTAAGCATCTCAGAGTAAGAGGGTCCTGGGAGTAAGAGGGTCCTGGGAGTAAGAGTGTCCTGGGTGTGAATCCTGGCTGTGATAGCCAAGGGTCCTCTCTGTGGGAAGTTTGCATGCTCTCCACACTTGTCTGTTTCCTCCCACAGTCCACAGACATGCATATACAGCTGAACTATATGGTGAACTATATATGAGGGAACAGTGTGATCCACTGCAAGTTCATGCATATTTTTAAATACAGCTATCTTTGGTGTTATGTCATCTTTATACCAAAGGTCCTTGCCTCCCCTTGTTTTCTAAGGCAAACAAAAGCAAGCCAGATGCTGATAATTTTAAGCTGTATGACTAATCATGAAGTCCTTCTTTGTATAATTTTCTGTAAAGATAAAAACACACGTCTTACATTTACATTGAAAACTACAAAGCACACCATGACCCATGATTTGGGACTTTCCTCCCTATCTCAAAAGAAAATGTAATCAGCGGGGGGAGCCTGACCCAGACCTTCTATCTAAAACAGCAAAGACGCATTTAAGATTCCAAAGGAGAACACACAGAGCCGCACAAAGCCAGAGAATAGAAAAGAGAAAGTGAAGGACAAGAAGCCTGACCCTGACTATGTTTGACTCTTTTTCTTCAGGCTTTCTGTTTAGGGCATGTGTCTCCTAATCCTGGGCTAGAGTCAGTCTTTTCAATAGAAAACACTAAATCTTCGTCCTCTTTCGGCATTTCCCTTCAGGGGTCGCCACAGCGAATCATCTGTCTCCACCTAGTCATATCTTCACTAAATAAAGACGCACAAAGGGTTAAATCATCTTAGAGCAGCAAGAGAACATGCAGAAGAACTGACAGTGTGGATCTGTGTGGGTCAGAGGACATTATTTTGTGTGAACTCTTGGAAATGTTAACTAGAGGGTTAACCAGGTTTGAAATGGTGATGATAGCCTGCCCTGACATTAAAGAATTTCAGTGTGAAGTGGACCTGGGGTGTAATGAAACATGACAACGAGTATGAACTTTTTGTTGAGTAGCCCACCTTCATACCCCCAACCCCCCATTCTGAAACACAGTGCTTTTATCCTATGCTAACCTCTAAGCTCTACTCATGCTCATCATTCGACTTATCGGGCCTTAATTTCAAGAAAGAAGCAACCACGATATCCCCTGGGGGTACTGTCTGTATAGACTGTCTTTTTAATAAACTACCTGTGCACTTTCAAAGTCCTCAATGTCTAGTTTTAAACGTCAGGGACCTCAGATTTTCAGAAATGAAGTGTGGAGCTACTTTGAGCCTTGTTAGAAGTGTAAAAATTGCAATTTATCTGCACTGGCTAGGTGATGCTCCATGCCCTAACATTATTAGCCTAGTAGAGCATTGAGGTTAGCATTGGCTAAAGGCGCTGTGTTGTGGACTCCAGGGGGCGAATTAAGGTGGGCTACTCGACAAAAGATCTTCCATGTTTCAATACACTCCAGGTCCGTTTCACACTGTACTTCTTCAATATGAAGTGACTCCAAAAAACCCCTAAATGTATTCAAACAGACTAGTTAAATAAAATAATTTCTAAGTCTGACTATATACCAAAACAATTTAGTCCAAACCTGACTGTATCACAAGGCAATTCTGTATAAACATGACTGGATCCCAACAAAATTATGTATAAGCCTGACTGTATCTTAAAGGGCATGGCTGAATCGAGCATGCCACAGTAAAATAAACCTGTATAATGCTATAAAGGTAAGTAGAAGAATAAAGCAAGGAGTAAAATCTGGGGTAAATTTGGGCCAAACCCTTTTGGGTGGGGTGTATGGACATAAAACTGGACCCTGACCCGAACCCAAGAAATACTTGAGAAATAATTGAGCCAGCTGAACCCATCGTGAAGATTCAGGTTGCACTGGGTTCAAACAAACATTTCACATTCCAGTGGCAGCCTTTGGGTTGTGACATGGTCTAGCATACTGTACAGACCATAAACCTCTGTATATAGTGTGGACTGCAGAGAGGAAGTATTGGAAGACTTTGAGTGGGTAACTGGAGTACACTGCGGTAAATGGGCTCAGTCGGGAGGAAACAGGATAAACACTTGTCATTAGTCTCTGGCAGTCAAGTGATAAATCTGAAGGGCCTTGGGGAAACCGTTAAAAGATATATTGTGTCTGAGCAGAGAAAGTGCGTAAGTGAAGCACACTTGGGATAAGTAGAAAAGAGATGGCTGAAGGACATATACCACAGCCAGGTCAAACGCAAACCAAACTGATAACACCCCTGAATTAACTTAATCCTATTTTACACTCAACGCCAGTGTCACCTCACATTCTCTCCATCTTGCCATCTCTTTCTATCAATTTATCGGCTACAGCTCAGATGCTCAGCCAGCCCCCGTCTGTGTTCCTGACCAAAGAGGCATGTTAGCCAAGCTGTGAGATTTCAAGTCAAATTAGATTTGTTTGACGATATAAGGCATGATATTCCATAATTCCTCACATTCATGGACTTGCTCTAGCTGCTTTAGAGTGAGTGTTTTGTCTGAATTTGTCTGGCACCCATTGAACAGAGGAGGCACTTCACACAGTTAAACACAGTTCACACGCACTCATCATACATATGCTTGCACACGCACACGCACACGCACACACAAACGAGCACACGTTCAAGCTCCTGTGTGAAGCATCCGACTCCGATGTCATTAAACGCAAAATTGGGAGGGTTTTTCTTTCCCCACATTTTAATGCAATGATGTACTTTTGCTCTAGGCAAGCTCCAACAGTGCCATCAAGCGGTAAAAGCAGAGAATGCACTCTCTCCCCACAAGGCATAGGTGGGGTGGAGGGGTGGAGGGCTAACAGTTTGGAAAATCTGATTAAGGCCAGCTTGCATTGGCGTTCTGTGTCTTTATTTATTTATCTCAATAAGCACACACTCACTTCATGCCGGGGATGCGAAGCAGTGGTATAATTAGCAGGACGTGACTTCCTAATTGGGCTGTAATTGATATGAGGAGCGTGGCAAAGCTCTGCGCGCCGCCACCTGCTGAGACAGTGGGCGTGGCCACGCTGTCACTCGATCAGTGCGGAGCAGCTGATGGCTGGTCAGGAAGAGGAGCCCCGCCCCCTAATTAGTGAGCGAACGTGAAACATATTCCAGACATCCTTGACGTAATCCCTCACTCCATTCGAGGTGGCTGGGTGGAAACACTCAGCTGTTTTAATGAACATTTTTAATGCTGGTTTGGAAACGTTTTGGCCCAAACCTGTTTTTCAGGTTTTGGGCTAGGTCCTTCACTTCCAGGGAAGGGCAACCTCAAAGCCTGGGTAGACATTTTGGACGCCGTGTTTCCAACATTGTGGGCACAGTTTGAGAAAGAACCTTTTCTTTTTCAGCACGACTATGTCCCAGGTCCACAAAGACATGGCTGGATGAGTTCAGTGTGGAAGAATGTAACAGTGTCCTGACCACAAGCCCATTCAACGAGTTTGGGATGAACTGGAGCTGAGATTGCCAGCCAGACATTCTCGTCCAGCATCAGTTCCCACAGAAACTCCAAAATCTTGTGGAAATCCTTCCAAGGAGAGTGGAAGCTGCTTTAGCAGGGAAAGTGTCAGTTTCACACATTTGTGACTGAGTCTCAGGAATAAATGCCCAGAGGCTTCTTGTTGTGATGTGAGGGCTCATCAGCACTCTCACCTTTCAGTACCCTTTAGGATTGAAAGGTGTATTAATAAGACCTGTCAAATCCAGTCAAAAACCTGCTCTTTGTAGAAACAAAACATGAGTTGAGTATAACAGTGTATGGTCAGTGGGTTAGCTCATTATTGTTTCAAGTTTCAAATTATTGAAAAGTAACACTGAAAACAAATTGACCATTTGACAAGCACATCTGCCAGCCCACAGTGTAAAGTGTACACAATGTATTGATGTATTTAAAGGGATTATAGGATTTGGACTGACAAGGAACGCCTCATATGGCTGCCCACTGCTTCACTTGAGTGAATGGGTTAAATGCATAAGGGAAATTTCACTGCTTGTTGTACTTGTATGACTGTGCATGTGACCAATAAAATTTGATTGATTGATTGATTGATTGATTGATCAATTTATATTTATTTATATACTTGTTTATTATATACTGGGTACAAACAAACCCAGTTATACTGCTTAAGGGTATATAAGGGTTTTTTTACATTTGTTTATTTAAGTTCCCGGTTTACAGCCCAGCCCATTAGATTTTTAGGGCTTTTTACTGTTCAATCACATGTGGCTTAATCCATCAGGGTTTTTTTGCGAGTCAGGCGTGTTAGAGCAGAGAAAGCTCATAACTGTGCCGAACATGGGTCCCCCAGGTCTGCTACTGAAAGCCACCGAAGTTCCTGAGAGTGCGGCAGGGGAACTGTGCCAGAAACCCCAGCCTCAGTCTCAGATAGACCGGCGACTTGTGGTGTTTAGTGGAACTGCTGCATTGCAAAATAACGTGAAGAGGATCTAAGGAGCAACCCTCTGTAAATCTACATGTTTTTGGGGGAGCCTTACGGACGCAGAGGACAGAACTTCAATGTGGTGCTAGAGAAGACGTGAGAGGATGATTATATTTGACTCTCATTTTGAAGCGAGTAAACTCCGTGAAGGCTTTGGTCAAGAGAATCTATGAGCAAATGAGAGGGTGTAGAAGAAGGAAAGCAAAAAACATTACGTTGAAAATGTTTTAAAAGCTCCCTTTTGGAACTGTGTAACTCTAAAGGTGTTCCAATACTGAATATTTAAAGCTGGGGCTGCTTTAAATACAGACCACACACAGACACCCACCCCATAACGTATCAAATGGCTTTGATTCTCAGTTGGAGGCAGGCAGGCTTGTCATTCAGTACGCATTAAAGCACCCTGCCGTCATGACCTTCAAGGACACTCGACTCCCATTCAAACGCCAATTAAGTGTTATCCTGTTGGTAAATTAAAAAAAAGTCCTCTGTGGATTTAATAACAAACTCATTAGCTACTGCTAACAGGGCGGAACTGCCTTTTAATTAGTGCTGCACCTGATTAACGCACAATTAGCACAAGCCAGATCCAGTTCGTTCCTCTCCACTTTGGCGGGATCAGAAAGTAAACACAAGCTCAGCAGCTTCCTCTTTCTCGGTCTATCCGTTTCTATGTTCAATCCCTCTCTCTAAACAGCCGCACAGAGGCAGTCGCTGTGATTGGCATAGAGACGCACAGCAGGCCTTTTATCTCCACATATCAGCAGTAGTCATTTTTGACATACAAAATAAAATACTAAAATAGATGTGTGTCAGAAAAGTGATGAGTCTCTAGCCTTGGAAAGAGAGGGAATCAGTTGTTTGGCCTTGGGGCCCCCAAGTCCCAAAAATTTAATTACTGACCTCAGTATATGTTCAGAGAAAGCAGAATGAAACAAATGAACACAAATAAAACAGACAGACCAAAATAATATTATTTTGTGGAAATTGGTTATTTATTTAGGATTACAAAATACATGTCACTCTTCTTTTAAAATAACAAAAACATACTGAATTACTATTCCCATATTATATCTTAATGTAAGTTCAGCCTGAAGCGCTCAGGTAAGGCTAGGTGCACCTGTGCAGGAACTTAGTAGTAACACAACATGACCACACGAGGGTGCTGTTACAGCAAAATAAATCGTGGATTTGGCTCACAAAACGTCAAATCATGAATGCTAATCAAGTTACAAACTTTTCTTCTTTGTCCGTGACTAATATGTCTAATATGTCCATTCGTGGTATGTCCATACATAATGTTAAAAGTCATTTAATGTGCTATCAGTAAGCCCCAGCAGTTTAGAGTAGTGTGTACTTAGCTTACTTATGGTAAGACTGATGATCAGAAATGCTGTCTCCTGCCCACAACATTAATTTGAAATAAAAAGACATATGTGATATGTCTTTGCCATCAAATAGCCTTACAGGTCATTCATGAATGTTTTGTTTATTAGGCAGTCAGGTAAGGCCGTGACAGATCCTGAGTAATGTGCAATAACCATCCCCAGCCTTCTCAGCTTCTTGAGCTCTCCACTGTTGCACAGAACTTTTCGTTCGTTGGTAGATGTTGCAGATCTTGAGATCAGTAGCAGTATTTGCATAGCCCGTGTCTCTACAGTCTTCCTCATGGTACTGATAAATGCCTCTTGAAACCATTCTCGAATTTTGCCACACTGGGTTTGTAACTCTCGCTGAATGAGCGTGCATACGCCACCTCAGGAGCTCTCCACAACATCTCAGCCTCTCTCATCAGCTCAGGCAGGATGTCCGGTACCACACATTGCTCTACCAGGAACACGACTGGAAGCACAGCTAACAGCAGGGCCCAGCCCACCACACCAAGCCAATAGGAGGAGCCTAGGCGTGTCATGTCAGCCTGGATTTCAGAGATGTGTTGATTGGTAAAGAGGGCCCAGCTGAGGAGAAAGAAAAACCCTGTAAAGAGAGAGTGATGGAGAGAGGTAGATGTGGATATTAGTCACAGACAGTGTGAAGATCTGAAGGAAAAAGAGAGCAATACATTTTTTCCCTCGCTCCTAAACTTTATTCCTGACAGTATTTTCCCAGATAAGCCGCCTCTGCACTCTTTACAGTTTCTTGGACACGTCTGAAGATTCTGTTCCAAGTTTTCCTCCCCTTGGAGATAATGGCTGTCAGTATGGTGGAGTTTCAGATCTAGCACCTCTTCCAAAATGGATTTTGATAATAGAATATCGTGCTGCTTATTGATTTATTTAGTCTACTTCATCATACTGTTTAAGTGATGTGTAGATTCAAAGGTGCTAGCAGTTTGTCTAGTCTAACTGATCACAGTTATTAGCTGCATTTTGGTTTAAAGATATATTGAGTAACTAGAGGGTACAATGCATTGCCAGTTGGTATTGGATTACTTTCTTCCTTCAATAAATGCGTAATGTAATAGCTGCCTTTTTGTTTACTTAAGTTATGATAAAGTCTGTTTGAAAATCTATGACTATTAAGTGTAACTGTGCATTATTTAAGTGCACTGAAAATACGAACACATAGATTATCACTTAATATTGGTAGTCACAAAACAATAATCTTAAGGTAATTGTTTCACAAGATCACAATATAATCATAAGATCACTATTATAAACTATTATAAAGCTTCCACTACTACTATAATACTATAATAATAATAATAATAATAATAATAATAATAATAATAATAATAATAATAACTAAATTTTGTCATTTTAAATAAAAACAAAGGTTTAAAAGTGTATACTGGACTTGGCCTCTTAATTATGAAAAGTAACAGAATACAAATATAATATCTGCACTTCTATCTCACTTATGACCCATTTAGTAACTAATGTGTAATTAATGTTGTGAAAATGAAAAACTAACATGTAAAACTGAAGAGTTTTAAGACTTTTCACTTCCAGGGAGGAATTTACAGCATGGAACGGTGAACACGTCATGTGTAAATACTGACCTGTTGGGGCGAGTGTCATGAGCAGCAGGGTTGTGGGGTAGAGCGCCTGCCCTGCCATCAGCAGAGAGCGTGTGTTGGAGTAAGAGCGCACAGTCCGGGACGTCCAGCAGAGAGAGAAGATCAGGCACAGAACTCCTGAACTTAGAGCCATGAGGAAAGACACTGCAGCAAAAACCCTCTGAGCCCCCAGACCTGTTTACACCAACACAACTAATTACTGGCTGAAATATGATTAAGTCCCACCCATGTAATTATGACTGTGTTTTTTATAAAGCTGTTCCACATTACAATCCAATAAGACTTTCATTCCACAACATAAACCTGCTAAAGAAAATTGCATTAATCTTCACTGGGCAAGCAATCAATCTTTATGACAGAAGCAGCTGACTAATTATTAACTGGGAATTAACAAGCAGCCCTTCTGAAACTGTCACCTAACTGGAGTCCAGAAAAATTCCATTAAAACTGACTCTTATAGTGAACATTCCTACTTGCCTAAAGCCAAAAGAAAGATGGTACATCCCCCTAAAAAACATGTCAGAAATGCTGGAAACACAAGCCTAAGCATGTCAGTCTGGAGCTCACTGCTAAAAAACACACACTTCATTAACATGGTGTGGAAAGCTTGAACATATCCAGCCAAAGGACAGAAAACAAAAATATTTAGCGATGGTCTTTACACCAATAATTTTTTTAAGTTGCTACATTAACACACTTATTAAAGGGGACACACTTTTATTAGACCAATTCATAGTACAGCAAGTCAGCACCTGCAAATCCTTCAAAAATTAAAAACCCATCCCACTTTCAAAAGGCATCTGGAGTTTAATTTGAACTCATTTTCCTACAACAAAATTTAAATGATGTGAAAATTATGGCAAACATTCAATTACTATGTTCTACTGTATTTTATTTCTGTATGTAATGCATAAGACTCCATATATAAGGTTTTCTGGCTAATGAAGCAATGTAGCATTGAGGGATGACACTCCATTAAACAGGTCAGAATGCCACTGGTGTGTAACACATATCCTTATAAAATACAAGTTCTAGAGAGCATTCTTTGTAGCTTTGGCATAGGACACAAACCTGGTCCTGGAGAGCCAGTTGGATGAGTTCCCTTGTCAAACACACTTGATAAATGGCCAGGTTTGTTTTGTGTATTTGAACAGGGAAATTACCAAACAGTACTGATCACCGCTTCTCTAGACCAGTGATGTGTATCCCTGCCATAAGAGAATGAAACTTGTCTCCCTGAGGGACTTTTCATAGAAGGGTTTCCCAGCTGAAATAACCAGAAGGTATTCTTCTATGGATACCAAATTAAAGTTTTTTGGCAGCTTTATTTCAAGTGTACAGATAGATATATACAGTCACGCTCACATCAAAATCATGTCACTTTTGCAATCTTCTACATAATTTGGACATGGCGATCGTTCACATAAACACTTTCAAATGGAAGGTTCAACGGAAATGTGTCAAATGTACTTGGAATACAATATTCTTATTAGGTTAACTAACATGAAACCTTAAGAATGTTATTTATCTATAGGCTTACCTACCTAAATGAAAATCCACCAGTATTAAAACCCTATTGCTGAAGCATGAATCTGGCACTCACCTTCGATGCCCTGTCCTTCTGTCCAGCTATCCTCTTGACTTGACTCATTCTTATTCACCCAGAGTCCCCTTTCATCAAGCCAGTGAGGCGTCCAAACTGCATAGCTGATACACAGACAGCCCGCCAGGCCCAAACATGACTGAGCAAATCGAAAACGACTTGTGGAATCCTCTAATTCTAGTCCTTTCATTATTCTCTCTTCAAAAGACAGAAGTCAATATGCAGAGAAACAAGATCAGATTACATTCGGAGATGAAAGATATAAAGCATTTGTATGTAAAGTGATTATATATCATTTGTACCTATTATACAGATTACTATGGCCAATACAGTACTGTAATGGACTGGCAAACATTTAGAAAATATTATAAATGGCAAACTAGCTAGTTGTCTTACCTTAAGCTGAGGTCCGTAGGAGTTAAACGATCGTGTAGCAATAGCCAATGTAGGTTACACTACACACACGCAAGACAGAGCTGTAACTGGACAAAGACCACGCTCAAGCACTAAACAGAGAGTGAAACAGAAACGTGACGCACACTTATCACACACACACACACACACTCTCACTTCCCCCTCACATAATGCAGTATGACACTGTAGATTTCCCTCCTGTAACTGAGACCCACAGAAGGTGGAAACTCCCCCTCACCAAAAACAGGTACAGGACCAAACAGTGCGGTTAAATTCCCCCAGAAGTCCTTCTGACGCAAACTGAGATTTGTAAAGTGAAACTGTAATTTTTTCACTCACACTGTAGGCTATTTTATGAAGGGGGCTGCAACTTGACCCTAACATTTATAAAGGGTGGGCTGTTTTAAGTGGAATCATTTGTTTCAGTTTAAATCTGACTATAAATGAGCAAAGGGGACCGCCGGCAGAAGTCGAAAAATGAAGTGTCAATAGGCAACAGAGTTTCAGTGTTAGAATTCTTTATGTCAGGTCATTAGAACACAGTATATCTCAGGACTACATCAAACACAGGTTAAATAACAGGTTGGGTTCACAGTAACACACCATTGTGCTGCCCCAGGACGCACGGTAGTGAACAATTAGTGAACAAATATATTTATTTTAGGAAATATTTTGCCAACAAGCACATCTCCACCATGACAAAAATACATTTTAGGCCTAAAACAATTGTAAAATAACACCTCAGGCAGCAGTTTGTGTATTTAACTAATATAATATCTTACTGTAATGTAGTTTTTAATGGCTTTTTATTATTTAACTCATACAACATAAAACCAATCAGAATGACTTTTACATCATAGCCATATAATTCTACAGTGATTAAGTCAGTGGAATCCCTCCTTAAAAAACATAAAACCAAAGAAAAGCACACCAGCACGCTGTGTGTTGAGTTGAACATGAATGTTTATGTGTGTGTGTGTGTGTGTGAGTGAGTGGGGGTAATCCTACCCACGCTTCAGCACTGAGTATGTTCTCGCCCTCAGGTCTGTCACACTCGAGTTTGAGAGCAGAGGTGGCAGGGGTTAAGGACGGGAGCCACACGGGGTTGCTCTGTCGTCATGGGAACAGAGACCCACACAGGAAAGTCTAACCCACTCTTTACTCCACCAGCCTGGGGGTCTAAAGGCAAAGCCCCACACTTTACTTCCTGTTCTAGACTCGCTAGAGTTCACCTCAGAGCAGGATCTCGGATTCCTTTTCACAGTGGAAACTGTGTTCATGTTAGTACTGAAGTTAAACACTCAGCGTGGGCCCACCAGAGGAAACAGAAACGAATAATTCACCATTTTAAACTCTCCAAGCTAAGCTCTTGTTTTGTGATGCGCCTCTTTCCTGGCTACATTTTGACACCGAAAACGCAAATGAAATATGCAACAACACAAACACATTTTGGTTTGTTTGTTGTTTAAGGCTGTAAAGTCTTTAGATATTACATAGATGGTTCTAAGCCTATAAATAAGCCCTTCAAAGTAATTTAATACGAGGAGATTCGGTTCTCTTGAAAAAGAAAAAAAATCATGGCATCTAATATCCCAAAGCATTTCAAGAAAACAATAAAGTTCAACATTGCTGTATTAAAATGAAACGTAGTCGAGGAGGGAATTGGAGTGGAAAAAGCTGAGTTTCTGTTATTACATTTTTTACTAGTTTGTTTGTTGATGCCTGGTTTCCTGCTCTCCTCTAGCACACTGTGCCTGTCAATCACAGTGCAGCTCTGCACCCTGGTGGTCGTTCAATATCTCAGCTGTACTTGTAGAGATGCAGATACAGGCTTTATTTTTATCTTCATCTTTGTTTAGCTGAAGTACATAATATCTAGTTTATGTTGTTTAGAGTGCATGAAAATGTTATCTGCGAGTACTAGCCATGCACATGGTGGTGAAAGTTGTATTTGCTGATAGCTGACTGATAGCTTGCTTATTGCACTTATTTTGTTTGCCTGTTAATTTAACATGCATTGTAGCTAAATTTACTAATGCTATAAATTCAATGAACTTATCTGAGAACTATGGTACTCTACATATACACATGTCTGACCATTACACAAACAGGCACTTAAATTACTTTTTTTAATACATAGACTTTAATATGGAGTTGGTCCCACCCCCTTATAATGCTTTACACAATATTTTTTTTTGTGAGAATTTGTAGAGCTTTCATTCGTTCTGTAGAGCATTTATAAGGTCAGGCACTGATGTTGGATGACAAAAGTCTGGCTTACAATCTCTGTTCCCAAAGGTGTTGGATGGGGTTGAGGTCAGGGCCGGTCAAGCCCTTGCACACCAATCTCATCCAACCACGTCTTTTTGGAACTTGCTTTATAAACTGGGGCACAGACCTGCTTTTCCAAAACTGCACTCGTATAGCCTAAACCCTGTACTTTGTACATTTAATCCTTTCTCTGTCATGTTGTAGCTAAATCTAGAATTAAGATCACTATTGTGCATGTGTAGTGTTGCTTCTGGCGAAGGAAAATACAAACAACAAAAAAAAGTTGTGCGTGCTAGGATCTAATAAGAAGCACTTCATATTTTCATCCCTGTCTTGATGCCCCTTGGAGGTTTCAGACTTCTCGAATCAGCAACCTAGCTCATGAGAACTTGAGAATGTGTTGCACTGTTTATTATCGATAATAAAACAGTTTGTTGAGCAGTGTGCCAGACTCATACACAATAACAAATTCCTCCATTACTTACAAAAGTTTCTAAAACAGAGGCGATAGTATTGGGAGTTCCATACGATCCGTTATATCCTGGCCCTGTCCAGCAGGTCTTTAAAAACGTCCGGCTGTGTCGGGTCTTCTCCGGGAGCCAGCTCCGGTCTGTTTTTCTCTAACCAGTTGGACGACTGGATCTGTTGTCTCAGAGCACCAATGAGGGAGTCCAGACTCTCAGAGGTAGACGAGGGCTGACAGCTGAAGACCACTGTGTCCTCATCAGCCAACAGTAAGCTTTCAGCCTCAGTACCATTTCCCTCACAATGCTCTTTTGTTGGCATCCTAGAGGCATCGATTGTCCAATCTTTGGCATTGCCTTCATGTTTTATGCCCTCTGGCTCTGTGGTGTGCTCTGTTTGTCTGTGGCTCTTCTGTTTGTCCGTCTTTGTTCTCTCACTGTCAGGCAGGATGCTGGAGCCTTGGAGATCCTCTAAAGCCTCTCTGATTCTCTCCAGGCCTGGAAGGGGTGGAAACAGAGCAGAGTAAACTAAACATCAGTTTATGTAGGGCATGGTAAAATTCAAGCTGAATTACAAAGTTAAAAAACCTAATGTGTAAACAGACCCAGCTGGAGGCGACGCTGCTGGTCAGAGAAGATGATCCGAAACCAGCCTGGAGAGCAACAGCTAAAGGCCTGCCCGCAGCTCAGCAGCACTTTGTGCTTCAGAAAACACCTCCACACACACAGCTCTTCCATGAATGTGTGTTCCTTTAAAAACTGGGGCACACATACCCATACACATACCAGGGTCAGTACTACAGGTCAGCAACATCTGTACTAAATAATGATATAAACTGTCTGCTGGTTGTATACAGTTGAACCGGGCATTAAGCCTTGTTCTAGACTTCACTGCATTTTGAATGGAGATTCTCTAATGAATGGTAAAAAAGAGACTAGCCTCAGTAGACCATTTTCCTTTTAAAACTTAAACAATTAATTAGATGTGCGAGTGTATGTGTGCCCTGCCATGTGCTCGCATCCCTGCCTCGCGCCCATAGAGCCCAGGATAGACTCCAGGTGCCTCTAAAGCCAGTAAGGATTAAGCAGTTAAAGAAAAGGAATGAATGAATGTCCACTGTTTGCTGCATTAACAGACTCTAGTCCTCTAGGAAGAGACATTAGAACAGATGTTAGCCTAAATTCATTCAGTCATAGGAGAGTTAGATATCAGGTACTAATGTTGAATGATTAGTTCTTGATCACCAGCACCACATTTGCTAATTCCAAAAGAAGAGGGTAATGAGTGTATAATAAAGGAGAAGTCTAAAATACTGTACATTTTGTAGTGCTAGGCCTGGAGCCACCTGGGATATTTTTGTAACCGTGGTTTCAGCTTCCTCTTATCTTTCATCAGTTTTCCCATTAAATTCAGTTTCTGCCGTGTTTCTAATGCTAGGAGTTTGAATACATCTGAAGGTCTAATGGCTCTTTTCTAGATCAGATTTACTGGTTGAGCTTGTACTGCTATTTATCGGTGGGTTACCAGCTTTAATTGTGAGTTACCAACGTTGATAACAGGTCATAAGTACTGAGTTATATTTGCATTAATTCGCAAAAAAAGATACATGGCCAAGACTAAGATTGAAGGCCTTTTTTCTTCATAACATAAATAAGTGTTTTAAAATAAATTCATGATATACTCCTGTCAGGTCAACATAATTGTATTTTACAAACACAAAAAAAGACTACATATGCATTCAACGATGCTTGGGTGGAAGTTATGCTGATCTAATAACCTGTCCCATATATTTTCTTTGCAGTATCTATAATTTATTTTCTGGGTTTAGTATATTTTGTTAGATTTATTTGACTTGTATTACACCTGATTTATTTATCATAGTACAGTAGTAATCTCATAGTAGTATAGTATAGTAGTAATCTTATTCTTTTTCTTATTCTATTGTTATTCTTAATTTACATTATTCTATTGTCTCGTGTTGGTCTGTGTGTGTGTAATGTGGCGGTCACCACAAACAATTTCCTTCGGGATAAATAAAGTTTTCTG
>JBBKCR010000122.1:5776437-5787892 GCA_037577295.1 Ladigesia roloffi | reverse complement strand
GTGTGTGTGTGTGTGTGTGTGTGTGTGTGTGTGTGTGTGTGTGTGTGTGTGTGTGTGTGTGTGTGTGTGTGATGTGATGCCTCCAAAACAAAGGAAACAGGCTGAAAAAGAGATTCAGGCTTTTTGGACTCTTACCATCAGGATCACAGAGCACAGCTGCCAAAGCACAAAAGATAGAGCCACAGCCGTCCATCGCAATCACCTGATAAGAGACATGCATACAATATCCCATTTTCTGTAACATGATGACATTTATGTAAAAGGGGAAATCGAACAGTAACAATACCACATTGTGCTGTCACGGCTTAACTCACATTCTCGGCCTTCAGTGGGCTTGGAGAGCGGCAGTGTTCAGACAGGAATTTGGCCACTTCCTCTCTCAGGCTGAGGAAAAGAGAATTCACTGCATTTAATAATAACATTACAGTGAAATGAAAGAGGTCTTTTGACAAGCTCAGCAATTCACTGTTCACCAAATCATCAAAGCTTGAAAACATAAGGAAAAGATAATACACAACACCGCAAGAAAACCACTCAACAGACGGAAAGATGTCTTACAAGTGGTGGCCTTTCCAGTCTGGATACTGCAGCAGGGAGGGTTCCATGTGGAGCATGTCTGTCCGGGTCAGCTGGAGCAGAAACCATGAGTAAGTCAGGGCCATGTGCAGCACACTGTAAACAACAGTTGTTTCCTGAAGCTAAAAGATCAGTGCACTACCTAACACTAGACTCTAATTCACTGCGACTGATGTCTACGTAATAACCAAGAAAAGGACATGCTGTCTGATCCGTGTGGACATCTGCAACATACGCAGTAAGTAGACTACATAGGTTAAGACTTCTGTGGGTTATTTCAACTTTTAAATTCCTCACCCGTTCTTGCAGTAGGTCAAAACAAAGCTTGTTCTCACTTGTGCCCATGTTAATTATGCCCTGGAAGAAAGCAACAGAGAAACTATATGATGGTCAAAATTGAAAACAAAGATGTTTACACTTTACATTACTTGAGAAATAAATAAAGTATGCAGTTAATGTAGTAAAAAGTTTCATTTATACTGTATTCCTTCACCTCAAATGTAGTAAAAAGTCAATATATGCTTGGTGTCCGAAGTCTGATTCTTCAGTTTTATACTGATGAGAGAACAGGCTCATCTAACAAACAAGTAATGGCATCTAACGTACACTGATTAGTACAATACAAACAGCTTTACATGCCTTAATCCTGGCTACTCCGAATGTTTGCTGTTATTTGACGTACTTTTGTGACAGATATCAGCATATCACATTTTGTTAGAGTACCACAAGAAAAAATATATTTTATTAAAACATTAATAAATGCCCAATTATTTTCTTTGCATTAGGCAATTAATCTTGCATGAACATTCAACATATTAATCTATGCACTGTAGAATGATTGGTACATTTTGTAACAATGTTTACATCCTATTCTTAAAAATATTTTTTAAAAAGAGAGTTCAGTTTGATGTGTCTGATCCCTTGTCAATTTGTTAAAGTTCACATGTGTGTGACAAGTACTTTGTGCCGCCTACTGGATGGGAAAATAAATGTCTCTTACTTTTAATCTAAATTAACTTAATAGCTCAGTATAAAACAAAAGAATCAAGCTTTGTACACCA
The DNA here is from genome assembly GCA_037577295.1 of Ladigesia roloffi. NCBI lineage: Eukaryota > Metazoa > Chordata > Actinopteri > Characiformes > Alestidae > Ladigesia > Ladigesia roloffi. The sequence goes on along the minus strand of JBBKCR010000122.1, from coordinate 5,786,255 downwards.
AACATATCTTGAAAGACTAACTGGGTTTGGGGTAAAGAGGGAATCAGTGTGGGCGTATTTTCTGTCTGTTACTGTAAGTATGTTATATTCAAGCTGAAAAGCTGTGACACTTTGAACTAGAATCAAGGCACTAGTAAACATTTGAAGACACAAGCAGTGGGACTTACATTGGGGTTGATGTTCTCATCATGTTTGTTGGCTTGGTACTGTGTGAAGCCTTCCTGCAGGATGCCCTGGTGCTGCCGGATGCTGTTGCCCCTTTGGGATAGGTATCGGCTACACTGGTGTGTCTGATCGCCCCTCAGCCTGCTGGTTGTAAAAGGCGCTGTGGAGGGTCCAGGGGACGGCTCTTGCCCTGGTGAAGGGAAAGACTGATGCACTGGGAGGGACACAGGCTCTGATGCTGAAGTGGAGGCAGGTGGAACTGGACCTGGGTTACCAGTGCTAATTGAAGTCCCCCTGGCTGCAGCAAGGGCACCTGTGAATAAAGAAAGCAGACGCAGCTCATGCTCCCGGTCCTGCTGCATCCGTCGCTCCTCCCACTGCTCCCTGCGCTCCTCGGTCCGCGCCTCCTGCTGCAGCCTCACCTCCTCCAGAGAGAGGTACCGCTCCTCCATCACCTGCTGCCAGCTGAGGAAATCCGCCAGCGCTCTCTCCAGGAACCTCCCGTCTCCTATCCCGCGCCCGGCCCGTCGCCGCTTTCTCCGGTGAAGCGAGCCTGTAGGTTTAGGGTCCAAGAGGTCACCATGGACAGACCGGTCTGTCATCACCATTGGGGCGGCTGTCGGGGAAGTGCATGCACCAGAAAAGTCAGCCATGTTCTGGTCGGAAAAATCTATTAAGAAGGACGTAAAAGATGAAAAAAATTATTTTTGGTGATGAGCAGGAAGTCAAAACACAATTTTCAAGAACTACTCAAATTCATATATACTTACAACAAGAGTTTGTGTATAATCTCAACCTTTACACAAACAGGCTTCTGGATTTTCTGACAGTGTGTGACAGACTAATGTTAGATTAAACTGGACAAACACTCCTATACTTCAATATTTCAATTATTCTTTCATTGGTAACAGTATGTCATAAACCACTAAAGTTTCATTAACAATTCAACTGAGACATACATTTAATTGGTTGTAGTAAATACTAATAAAAAAGATTCAAACGGGGTGATAGGTTAAAATGACCAGGACTGGACCGCATAAACATTCCACTGCGACACCTTCTTAGTAAGCAAAGTCATATTTTTCTCAACACAAAACAAACAGCAAAACTACTGTGTGTACATTTCTAATGGTAGAAGAGGGGTGACAGGAGATATCTTAAAGTAAAACCACCCAACATCAACTGAAATGGAGTGGAAAGAGGAAATGGACATTTATAGATTTGATCATTTTTGACCACGGGGATAATTTACACACACAGGGCTCCTTAAATACCGCAAGGTTGAGCACTGCTGGGCTGAGGGATATACGCTTCTATTGCACCTCCACTGAAAGGAACTCCCAGCAGCAGATAGTGAGAACCGGGGTTCCTCTTCCAGCCATCTCCCACCTGTACGAATATCAAGACCATCCACTGTGCAAATGCCACAGTGAAGGACACTTTCCTCCCCTCGCATTGACTGTTCCCTCTCCTTTCATCTGGCAAACAGTTCCGCAGTATCAGAACTCTAACAGAGCTTCTTTCCTCAAGCAGTCTGGGCCCATAACTCATTGCCATCAAAGAACTGTTACACTTTAACACAAAAGGCTCATTTGTCATATATTTGTACATTTGCTCACACACTGTCTACCTCCTGCCAAATTTCCACCTTTTACAACTCTAGGTCAGCGTTTCCCAACCATAACTTGAATTTTAAATACCAGAAGCACATTTCACTTTGCAATAATTGCACACTCACACTTTGTATTGTGCCTGTCTTGTTTAAAATCTTAGTTAAATGTAGATTTATGTGTATATTTTTTGCCCTATATATTTGTTTTTTTGTATTTTGGTACTTTTGATATTCTGTAAGTTGCACCATTGAGGGTTCTCTGTAGAACAGCATTTCAACACACTGTGTACTAAGTATATTGTTGCACTGACAGTAAACAAAATCTTGAATCTTCTATAATTGTTAGCCATATTAACCTTCTAGCTCCACCATAAAACAACATAAGCAAAGTCCAGAAACAAAACACATTTTTGCTGACACAAAAACATGGACTGCATAAGAGGAAAGTTCACATTCCCCTGTTCAGGAAAGGAAATCATTAGATAATTCTAGATTATAGGAGTTAATCTCTAGATGAAAGCATTTAAAGGATATTCCTGTTTACCACTCTTTAGATCAGTAATGAAGAATTTTTCAGTTTCTTTCTCTTCAGTGATCACTACATACCTCTCTTCTTTGTCACTCTCTTGAATTATACAACTGTGCTTTGACTTTATTAGCACACAAACTACCCTAAACTCTCATGTCCCAAAGTTCAGGGAGTGTATTGGGACAAAGAACAAGGTCCAGTAGATGGTATAATCATATTTGAAAAGCACTATCCTGAACGAGGAGGAAATTAAAAATGTTCCACTACAAAAACATGTCTCAGCCCCCAAATCGTCCAGTCATTCTTTAATTCAATGGAGTTTCTAAATGGACAATTTATGCTTGTCCATTTACAAAGAACACACTAGTTACCATCAATTGAAACAATGCTTCTTATAAGCAATATCCCATTTCACTTGAATATATTTTAAATGGCTCAAAACAAAACATGCAGATTTAGTTTGATGATTTGAACAATACAGTGGTAGTTGGAAGTTTGTGCGCCCTTCGGAGGTTTCCACATAAATATAAGTAAACCCAAATTTCAGAAATGAGACAAAAACTTAGTAGTTTTCCACTTTGGATTGAAGGCAATGTGCCAACAGAGCAGTAAGACTACTGGGCTCACTGAATTCAATTTCCCACAAAAAAAGAAAAAACCTTTGGTAATTGAATTTAGAACTATTTAGCTTTTTCATGGGATTCCCAATGACTCATTTAGAAATAATGAAGTGTAATAGATTCCAATATCATCTATCACCTCATGCCCCATTATATTCTATTTAACTTCCTGTTCCATTATTACATATTACCTGATGTCCCATTATACACACCCGACCTTGCCTGATATGTCACTGATCCATTACCTATTGTCCCATTGTAAATGTAACCACGTGGTCCCACAATACCTGAAGGAGAACTGCCCAAGTTAACAGCAGCAGCAGCAGCCGCCGCCTCCCCCCTGGCCTTGTCTTCCAGCCCTTCAGTTTCTGCATCAGCCGATTTGCTCTCAACATCAGGGGTGTGTTCATCTTCTGATCCGATGTGATAGATCAGCTCTGGCGGCTCGTCCTCCTCCGCGTGCAGCTCCTCATGCTTGATCTCCAGGATCTCTCCAGGTTTGGGCGGCCGGGTGAGGGTGTAGGTGAAGGGTTCCGTGCTGGATCCTGGTAAACAGGGTAAAATATGATGCTGCTGGTGCTGCACGGGTCTGCCTCTCAGCACCCTGTCCATCACATCGTAGAATTTCCACGCCCGCCCCCCGCGCGCGCTCTTCTGTTTATCCTTGATGCGCATGTACTCCAGCTTTAGCTTCTTGATCTTCTCCCTGCACTGCTCACCCGTGCGGTACACCCCCCTGGCGTGCAGGGCCGCTGCGATGCGGCTGAAGACGTGCTGGTTCCTCAGACAGCTCTCCAGCTCACTCTGGATCCCCTCATCCGACCACATCTGTAGGAGCTCCACCACTTCTGGCTCGGACCAGTTGCTCCCACGTTCGTACTTCTTCCCATGGTAGTCCATTCTGGTCTTCCAACCTTCAGAATCGACGAACAAATGCATCAAGTTATTGACAACTATCAGAAGGAAATACAAACATGCATCAAATATACATAAAAAAACGAACGTGCATCAAATGTCTTCATCAGATAATTCATCAAAGTGCCTTTTGGTGTAAGGGTCAGGCGTCCCAATAATTTTGTCAATGTAGTTTACTTTTACACAAATGTATATCAACTGTGATGTTAAAAACTCGTGGATCAACTATCTGAAGAGAAAAATGAACACGGATAAACTACCTGACGAAAAAAACGTTAATGTACTTATCTGACGAAAAACCAAACGCAGATCAGCTATCGGGTGAAAAAATAACCATGCATTAACTATTTTAAGAAAAACAAACGTGATTCAGCTATGACGAAAACACGCACGTGCATCAATTATTCGACGAAAACACAAGCGTGCATTGATTACATGATGAAAACACAAACCTGGATCACTTATGGCGTAAACACACACATGCATCAACTATTTGACCAAGAAGTACAAGCCCGGGTTACTAGTGTGTAAAGAGTGTCAGTGAGTCCCACAGTCCGCTCCTGATGAAGACTGGTTGTTCAGAAGCAGCACGTGCTCTAAGACACCCTGAACTGTTTGCTGTTTATCAGCCGCTGCTTCTGGGACACAAGGGCTAAAATATCACATCCGGGTTTACGGCACATGCGTGCTGTCCTTATTCCGGGACAACTTTGGCCCGTGTTAGCGGGCGCGCGCTCCAGGAGAGAGAAGGAGAAGGGGAGAGAGAGAGAGCAACTCACACTCACATGCACACTCACAAGCACATTCAGGCTTCTGTGATTGACTCTATAGCACCGTCCTGTGAGGGCTGAGGGGAAAACCAGGCTAAACGAGTCAGTCAACCTTTACGCTTCTTTCTTCACAGGGACACTACACTGACAAAAGTATTGGGACGCCTGACCATTACACCAACTGCTGTTTAATGATATTGCGTTTAGAATATTTAGACTTTAATATGCATTTAGTCTATATAGTGTAATTTTACACATGTGCATACATTTTGAATTTTTTTATTTTTATTAAATTTTGTATAAAATTCTTTTGTTGTATAATTTTCTATAAAATATTTTATCCAGTCCAAGGTTAAGTTTAGGTCTAGGACCTTGCGGCCAAATGGGTGGATTTCAGATAAACTATATAGACAAACGCAGGGGTGTATCAAGTTTTCCAATAGTTGGGGTCTTCTGAGATAGCGCTGCCAAGTTATAAATAATCAATTTAATCAATTTAATACAATATAATCTGACTAAAGTGGGAGGGGCTGATATCACATTTTAGCAAATGTGGGGGTGTTGAAACTGCACACAGAAAGACCCTGCACCCAACCTGGGAGTCAAACCCAGGACCTTCTTGCTGTAAGCCAACAGTGCTAACCCCTGCACCATTGTGCAGTGTAATCAAGCTCCATAAAGAAATGGTTGGATGAGTTCAGTGTGGAAGAACTCAACTTACTACATAGAGCCCTGACCTAAACCCCATTCAACACCTATGGCATGAACTGGAACAGAGACTGCGAGCCAGGCCTTCTCATGAATAATGTGTTTGTTGATATATTGTTAATATTTTGTTGTATATCAGCACAAACATTTCCACTGTTGTTCACCGGACAAAGAAGAAGAGTAATTAAAGTTGTAATTAAAGTTGTTGCTGTAAGGTCAAAAGGGCTCTTTGTTCTGATTGTTATTTCAGGTTCTTTTTGGACATTAGGCCTACTCAAAAAATATTCTTTTGAAAGTTGTTTGGCCTATCCGTATATGAAGTTTTTTTTTCTGGCTCTAGAACCTTCATCATTGTGCGTTACTGGCTTTGACAACCAAACAAGTAGTAAGTGTCTCTAGGTGTGACTGTCTTCATAAATATCCGAATACATGGTATAATGTATAAATTAAGCTTGGGCGGTATCCAGATTTTGATACCGTCATACCTCCTTCCTATTTTACCTCGGTATACGGTATTACCGTAAATAATGAAAAATTGTGACCTAAGGCTCAGACAGTGTCACCAAACTTTTCTTCATCATTGAACATCTTCAATTCAGAAACGGAATACCAAACACAAATACTGAAACAATAACAAAATGACATGCAGAACAATATTAACTTTTATTATTAACAGTTTTTAAAAAAGCACAAATACAACAGTCAAACCGAATAAAATTTACATAAACATCCAGGACACTGTCTCTAACTTTACTATATAAATGTGGGACGGCTGTTTATAAGACAATTTGCAAATTGCCTCGTCCGGATTTACCACCTCTCCCCTTTCGTTCGTTCGAAACCCGGAAAACGGCCAAACTGCAGAAGTCTTTTTCGAGGTCACTTGGTGCGCGACTCGCCATCTTTCCCCACCTCTCTCTTTCTCCTCCACGCTGTCACGTGATGACAACCACGCATATGCATTTTTAAGCATTAAATAAATTGTATTTAATATTTAATCCTTGTCTCTTATGTGCATGGTATCCGCGGTATACCATATTACTGTATTACCGCAACAAGCCTAGTATAGATTGACTGTGTGTACTGACAAGCTCAGCAGAAACTCTGGGATCAAGTTAGATCTATGAGAGAGTAAATCTCTGCCTGTTTATCTACCTAATGAAAATGAGAGTTTGGTATGAGATGTATATATAGCTATGATTATTTAGTTTATACAGCATGTCTCTTCTTTATTACACCTTAGTCCTCAAACGTAATTAATCTTTAGTAATGAGTCATCTATTTTAACATTGTGTTCTTGCAGTGCTGATTAGACCACCCAGCCTGCCAATATGGTTGAGAAATGTGGGCCCTAAAATACGCACAAAACAGTATATAGCATTTATTCTTTTGCTTACGTATTGCCCATGTTCCCACACTATGTTGGTTGTCAATGTTCATTTTGTCTCATTGATGTGCTCTTAATTTATAAGAACCCTTAAATATTGCGGTGGAAGATAGCTTTCCAAATTAAATGCCAAAGGAGAATTGAGTCATTTAATAATTTGATTAATTTTCCTATTGTATTTTTTTTGCTGTTTATGCTTCATATAAAACACAATATCTTTTGTACATTTCCACACTGTACATGGATGTGGGTAGACCTTCAATACATGTTTATTATATGAATGAGTAAAATTGTTGGAGGGGAGGATTCAGAGAGGAGTCCTGCTTCATATTTACATCAAGAGGCCAAACCCTCCCAAGACCCCCTGGTTGCATAAAAACCAACTACCTGGATAATAGAAGAACTGGACTAAATAAACAACAGTGATATTCAGTTTTTGCCCAGTAGGGGATTTTGTCATTTCAACATCTACACAGTACACAGTGAAACAAAACATTGTTTTAAGACTATGGTCTTAAAGGAATATGGTCACAAAACAACACACGTGTGGCCAGGGTGTGACTATACAGAGTGAAAAAGAAAAGGGCAAGAATCACAACTCAAGCACACAAGGTAAGAATGGCCAGGATCTTTACAATGAATTCAGCTGTTTTGTATTTTGCCTGCCCATTAAACATCCTGTGTCCAACACTTTTTCTTTTACTTTACTTTTTTCCTGACATTTGTGTGGTTGGATTCACCAAAAACAAACACTGTTTGATTGTACAGGACATTTTTGGTTATATGAATTCTGATTGGCTGCTCATTATGTCGAGCTATATTAAGTTTTGGACAAATCCCCTTAATTCCAGTGAAGGGCAACTTTGCTTCCAACTTTGTGGACAATATTTTTGTTTGGGGAAGAAACTTTTCTATTCCTGCATGAATGTGTCCCAGTGCACAAAGCAAGCTCCATAAAAACATGGGTCGATGAGTTTGGTTTGGAAGAACTTGATTAGCCTGCACAAAGCCCTGACCTCAACCCCATCCAACAACTTTGAGATTGCAAGCCAGGCCTTCTTGTGCAATCACTCATCAGTTATTCAGACCAACTCCATACTACAGTCTGTGTATTTGGGTGCAATGTCATTAAAATATGTGCTGCGTGGTAGTTGCCTAGTGGGTAAAACACTTGCCTGTGAACCCGTTGACCATGATGTTGCAGGTATAAACCACCACTTTCCACCATTGTGTCTTTGCAGGTGTTCCAGGGGGCCTATCCTTGTAACTAATGATAATAAATCGCTCTGGATAAGGGCATCTGCCTAATGCCCCTTTACCTGTTGGCAGGGGCCCTGTTAGGGGTTAGTTATATTATCTTAATAAAGGTGGGGAGGCAAAATTCTAGTCTTTCATGGGGCCCAAGATTTCTGGCGGCGCCCCTGCCTGTTGGTGTAATGGTCAGGCATCCCTTTGGATGTGTCCATGGAGTGTAATTTGGATGCTTTTTGCGGGTGGTTGAATGCCGAGCTGTCAGTATTTACCCACTAGGTGGCGCTAACAGCCCACTCTGCGCCAAAGAGCGTGTGCCATGACGCACTTCCTGGGATTTGTAGGCCGAGGGACAGCGGATGTGCTGGCGGGGCTGTAGTCCCACATTGTCAGACACGTCCTGTTGAGCGGAGCGCTGGGGGCGCGTTCAGGACCCCCCACCCCTTTCAGCCCCCGCCCACCCCAGGATATTCCTGTTACACACTGCCATGCCATCCTAACACAGGGCTGAAACGGGCAGCTGCAGGAGCTGAAAGGAGAAGCAACAAAGTTACTTCTGCACGCTTTGTGTGTGTGTGTGTGTGTTAGAGAGAGAAAGAGAAAGAGAGAGAGAGAGAGAGAGAGAGAGAGGGAGAACGATAGAGAACACAGGAGAGCACAGAAGCAGCGCGAGAGAGGAGAATTTGGAGTCAGTGCCGGTTTTTGCTTATGGAGTCCTCAGTGTGAGAGAGTCTGGAGGAGAGACGGACAGAAACATGACCCTCAGGGAAGGAGCAGCCAGACCATCGAGTGTCAGTTAGGACGTACCTTCAGATATGGCTCTGCTCTGCTCTGTGGGGTCTGTGGGCAGAGTTGGGGAGCACCTCTCCGGTTAGAGGAGTGGATACACACCACGAACAGAGGTACAGTACTATCGCAACGTTCATTTTCCATGTTTATAAATGAAAAATAAAGCGCTCTTAGTCTAACGTGTAAAAAAACTAATAAACCTCGCATGGCGGTTAAACCCAGGACTGTTTTAGTTTGTAACGTTCTTATTTTTAATCTCTAAAGGGCAAGTTTTTCTTGAGTTTGTGTTTTTGGCTTCTTTTAAAAGAAACCCTGGCAAGTTTGGGTTATTTGGCTCTTGTTTGAAGTCCCATCTTTTACGTGGAACTGTTGTTTATTTTTGTTTGTGAATATGTATGTTTGTGTTTTAAAACAAACTGCTGCTCACTTTAAACACTTCCAGATAAACTGATGTATGATGTTTGAGATCTTTAGTGCTGTAGTAAACTGAGGGCTCACAAATTAGACTCTTGTCCTTCTGCAGGATTTATTCTTACATAACTGTAAGCTGGGCTGTGACTCTCTACTACCTTTTGCCCTCCTCCTCCTCCTGCTTCGGGCAGACTCTACCTGGCAGATGTGTTAACTCATGGAGCATATGGAGGAAAGCACAAAAAAAATAAAACAATTAAAAAAAAGCTCAGCGCTTATCCTCAAGCTCTTGAATAAACACACCGTGTAATCGTGAGCACAAAACATAACCCAACCTGAGAGATGTTCTGAAAACAGAGCTGTGTTTAAAAAGGTGTGCCCAGTACCAATTCTGGAGGTCCAGTGCCCAGCACAGATTGGTAGAGCCCCTCTCCAGACATACTAAGTAGACGTAGCAATTAAGGTGAGAAGATGAGATAAGATTTTTATAGTCCCACAGGTGGGAAATTTGCATTGTTACTGGAGCAAAGTGTATTGAACAAAAGAAGAAATTAGAAGCCGCATAATCAATAGCATGAAACAGTATAAACAACAGTATAATCTAAGAAGTACGCTATACAAAAATGGGAAAAATATAAATATTGAATTTTGTATATATATA
>JBBKCR010000122.1:5704074-5719811 GCA_037577295.1 Ladigesia roloffi | reverse complement strand
TGTGTTTAATTCAGGCCACAGGACAGCTCTGCAGAGGGTTTCAATGACTGGGCCTTCATGACCACACATGCATGGGACGAAGACCCTCGAGGAGAGTGGACCCTGGAAATAGAGAACGCGGCGGGGCTTAGTGGATACGGTAACAGCTATTTCGAATCTTACCGTTTTAGAGACAGAAGCGTTGTCTTTAGGAATGTGCACAGTGGCGAAGCTAGACTTTTGTACTTGGGGGGGGCTAGGGGGTGGGTAAAGCTATTTCATTGGGGCCAGTATATTCCACGGGGGGCACCACTGCGTATACCTGTGTATAGCCTACATATTAAAAATCCCGTGCTAGAGCATTGGCTAGTTTTGTTTAGACTATGTCTATCACCATGGTAATGCATAATCACTCTCAACTTGTCATAGCAAAGATCCTTCATTTTACTATCACTGACCGCAGCTTCTGCGTTCATTCGAAAATCATCTTTAATAATATTCGCACATCATGTACGTTATCTTCACAATTTCCCAGCATTAATTTTGGGGAGGCTTAGCCTCTCCAAGCCTCCATTACGCGTCAATCATGAATGTGCAGTAAGAAGTACACCACCCCTAAACATTATGGAATTACATTTCATATAAATTGTATTTTTTTTGTATGTACAATCAACAGTTGTGAGTCTGAGAACTGAGTATTTTCCACTGTGTTTCCAGCTCCAAAGATACATTGCCTATTCCCTTGAGCCAGAATAATTACAGACATTAGAGCACAACAGCCAATGTAAAATACATTAAGCCTGACAATAAATGCTATTTTTAGATGTTTAATTCACTACTTTAAGCACTTGGCAAGAACCAGAAGTTATTAATGGGTAAATCATGTACTGTACTCTGTTTAAATGATTTTTTTTCAAATGCCTCAGGATTCAATTATTAATTGTAAAATGGGTGTTATGGATAGTTATTTAAGGATCATTTACAGATCTAGTCATCATCCTGGACACATTTAAACCGTCTTTACTTTTTATTCATTATTAAGGGACAAGTTTCTTTATCTTGTTTGCGATTAACATATGAAACTGCACAAGATTATTGTGTTAGAATTTTTATCCACCACTATACTGCTTTTATTCCTTGTTTTATATATTAATTCTAGAGATTTTTGTGCTAGTGTGTATGTTACATTTTGGAAGCTGAGGCATTGACTGTGGCTCCTCACGAAAAATTTCTCTCTTTTGTTTTTTTGTCTGTCTGTGCTGCTCCCTCACACATACACACACACTCCCTCACACACTCACACCCTCTAAGGTGTTCTTTCCCAGTTCACACTCATCCTATATGGAACAGGCTCCAGTGCTGCGGACCCGTCTGCCTCTGACTTCAGTAGGCCTTCCAACAACAGCTGCAAAACCTTTGATGCCCAACAGATCTGCATTGGTGAGAATGGACTAGGGCACACACTCACGCACCATCTAATCCTGTGGTTGTTTCATGATAATTCACTCTTTTATCAGCTCACTGAGATTTTCTTTCTTTATGGATGCTCATTTGTCTTTATGAATATTAACACAGAAACACTATAGAGGGAGCCGCTGCCAAAAGGGATCAAATTACTGATAATGCAAATTGCATTTAGAAGAAAATAACTTTTGAAGTGTTCTTTCTTTTCTCGTTTTTATGAGGAAGGGTTTCTCAGTGGTCTCCCCCTGAGAAAAATAATTGCTAACATAAGTCGGAATGTCTCTCTTTCTGTGATAATGTATGGACGCTTCATATTGTTGGAGCTGCATGAAATGTTCAGCTGCCTGCGCGTAACGATTTAAAGATTAGCATGGTCACAGAAAAAGTAGTATACTACTGACGTGTGAAGATAATAATTTATCTTAAAGTACCCCTTTCACATTCTCAGCGTGAACTTGTGAAGTGTGGTTCTAATTTTGTCTCCTGTGAACTTTTTCCATTTAAGTGCTTTAAGTGGAGACAAGCACCTTTCTGGACCTACGTTCACAGTCATTACAATAACTGCTGGAACACTGGAAAATTTTGTGTTCATTGTATTTTTGTGAAAAGGTTAAAGCTTTCCTGTGCAACACAGTCTACTCTGTTCAGTGTGCATACTTACGATAAGTGCCTAATAGTCTGCACACATATCGATAGATTAATCATGTTTTTTCAAATGAGAGTCCAAAACTAAACCCCCCAGGGCCACTTGGGGGTGACCATTTATCTCAAAATTTAAATCCTTATTGAAGGACTGGACTTGGTACAGCCAATAATCTCTTTAATATCAGGGCCTGTGGGTTGCCATTATTTTAGCACTAATTTCTTTGCCAGTTATTTCGTGGAAGCTGTTGAATAATATCTAAATACTAAACCTCGAATTTAAGAAGCTATAGTACACTGATTCGCTCTTCCATGTCAGATCTGGACGAGGCATCATTAGAAAGTGTTGCTTGCGGTGGCTATGGCACATATTAACAAATTCCACTTTGTCTTTTGTTGCTACTCAGAGTGCAGCGCCGGTTCCTCGCTGTTTTTGCAGGGCTGCGTAAAGACGTGTCCTCCGGGCTTCACATCAGGCCTGCAGCTGCTCAACCTGTCTCTGGAGAACTGGGTGGAACAGTCGTCCGTTCAGGCCTGCCTGCCCTGCCATCCAGCCTGCCTCACCTGCTCCGGCCCGGGGGAGGCTGAGTGCCTGTCCTGCCCCCCTCACAGCCACCTGGTGGCCACATCCTGCCCTCGGCAGAACCAGGTGCAGCGCAAGTCTCCTGCCGGACCCGTGCTAAACAGCCAGAGGATAGGTGGGTCAGACACAGATTCAGACTTGGACTCAGATGGACCCTCACCCCAATCAGGACTGTCATCACATTTGCCCGTGCTGGTAGCAGTGCTCAGCTGTGCCTTCATCCTGGCCACGTTTGCGGCTGTTTTCGTGTTGCTGCAGTTGCACTCCGGTGCAGCCACTGCCCCTTTTTTCCGGAGGACCAAACTGCCCGTGACCGACTCTAGCGGCCGGGGCACACGGGTGGCCTTCGGTTTTGGCCTGAGCCGTGAGTGGACAAGCAGCAGGGTGTCCTACCACGGGATCCCCAACGTGTGGGGGGACGAGGACACCGCAGGGGGTGTGAATTCAGAATCAGACAGTGAGGAACTGGACTGCCACAGTGAAAAGACTGCCTTCATACAGACACAAAGCGCCCTCTAGCGCCCCCTACCGCGCAAAACCTGCTTTTCACACTCCGTCTTCCTCTCACAGGGCGAGTGAGCTGGTCTAACCAGTTCTTTGTTTCTCTCTCTCCCTCTTTCTCTCTCTCTCTCCCTCTCTCCCTCTCGCCGTCCTGTTCTGGGCTGCTGAGAAGCATAGGCGGGCGTCCCATGTGCAAACGCGTGTGCCTGTTCATAAGCTGTAGAGTGAGATATTCAGGTGAGGCATCTGTTCAGCGGAGACACAGATGTTTGACTTGAATCTCTGATGAATCCCTGCGGGACAAGCTGGCAGCGCAGTGCTGAAATTTCCCTTTATTTTAACTTTAAATTCTCTCAGAGGTTTGAGTCATGAGATTTAAATGGTGATAAAAAGGATCAGCGTGTGTGTGTATGAATGCTAATGTTTCCTTTCGAGCTGAAAAGGGCTGAATTTACTCCAGTCCACCTTTTACTATCAGTGTTCTGGACAGGATTTATGCACAACACTTTGAAGAGTGAGGTGACCATTGCAGTAAGTCCATACATTTCCAGTGTTTGGTCACTCATGTATGCATCATATACTGAAAGCTAAAACCAGTCTCCCTTGTGTCTCTCTGCCCATCTTTGCTGGTTATCAAGCTTGCTGCATTGCTAAATGTGTGGTGGTTATAGCCAGACGAGTTCTCAGAATGCGGCATCACGTTATTTCAGGAGATTGCCTTGATTAGTGTCAAAACATTGGAGCAAGCCATTTGAAAATATAGGACTTAAATGCAGTCTGTCAAAGGCCTTAAGTTCAGAGGTTTAACCAAAAAGATATTTGTTATACTTTCAGTTTGGAAATCTCATGTTGGATTTTTTTTATTTAAACCTTTTTTGAGTATTTAAAGTGTTGGATTTGATCTCAGCATACATGTAGTTGATTCAGACTCCAACCTCTATGCACCGGGTTGATATCAGGCTGTAATTTGAATTATAGCACTGAGTTGAACATTTAGTTCCACTCTAGCCTTAGTCTGTCTCTCACAAACAAAACACAACTAGGACGATATAAACCCAAAAATGATTAACTATACTGAGCTGTGTGCAGTATTTGTGTCAGCATGAAAAGCAGAGTACATATAAGCTATGCCTTAGACTCGGTGTCTGAAATCCCTGAAGATCATCTTGTGTTTTCATTATTGATTTAGAGGTTTGATGCACTAAAACCCGTCAGAAGCCATGTGGGAAGGAGCTCAAGACACTGCTTGGCATTTGTTTTCTGAAGGTCAGTTTAAGGTGTAAGATTCGCCTGATCTATTGGGGATTTACTGGGTTCTCACGCTTGAACAGTCTAAAATGAAACTCCTCTGATGCAAATGGTGTTCATGTACATCACAATTAAGTCCTGCTACAGGAATAAGAACGAATAAGGAGTAGCGATTTTCTCTGAGCTGTCTTTCAATGGTGTTTTCTAGCAGTCATTTTTATTTAACAGACAAGAGTTATGGTCATTAAATTAATTGCAAACATCCAGTGTTGTGTTTTATTCATAGACTCGTCTCATCTTGTAAACAGCCGTGATTGCAAATGTCATCTTATGGGTGTCAACGCCTTACATAACCAGAAGTTTTCGTAGTCCCGGCCACTCTGCAACAACTCATTTGCGATTAGCAATGCATTTGCAATTAGTGTGCTTTTATCTTTAAAGAAGTGGGGCTCCTCTGGGTGTGTCTACACATGCATAGCAGCCTGGCAGGACAGAAAAAAAGACCAGCCCTTTAGAGGTTGTATGCATTATTTATACCAGGACATCCATGCAGTTAAACATGCAGACTGATGATTAAACCTTTAAACTTCTATTGTAATTAATCTGCAGCTATGGGCATAACTTTAAATTGGCAGCCTCGCAAGTGTTTTCCTCAATGTGTGTCATATGAAGAGAGAGAAAAATACTAAATATGTAAAAAAAAGACAAATTTGCAATATCACCCCTCACTAACGTGGAGGGATCTAGTTTATGAAAATAATTCATTTACAATTATTTCCATAATTAGCTCAGCTGGGAGAGAGGGGTAACTCCAATTCATGCTTGAGCTAGAGCACGCCTGGTTTTGTAACTCACACTGCGGCTCATATTTAGATGCTATTAGAGGCTGGAGAAGACGCGAAGCTTTAGTGACGATCAGTGATCGTCACTAAAGCTTATTTAGAGGGTGTGTTAAAAATACGTACGTCTTTCTTTACGTGCCCATCTGCTAATTTGAGCTGGGACCGCCGAGTACTTGCTGAAGTTCCAGTACAGCCAATGTGCATCTGTAAGTCGTGCTGCTTAGGTTGCCAGCTGGGCATGTTGTGCCATACTTAAGCCATTTGCTTCCAGCCTTCCTGAATATACCCGATTATCCCCTCCAGATGTTCTCACCAGCCTCAAATTAATTGCATTAGTCCCGCTCAGCCAGGTGTGGAAGTTGCATACCAAATTCTCTTCAAAGATGAAGAGGATCCTTGATTTCAACCTTCAGGCCTGCGACATTAATACTGGAAGTTTGGGTACACAGTCCAAGTGCAAATATTAACAGAAGGAACATTCAAAACTTTTATATAGCAGGATTTTTAATTAAGGGCAGTTGATTCTCGTTAAACAAGCAAGCTCAGGTGGAGTAATGAGGTTTTGATGACAGCAGCAATACTGTACATCCATCATCAAATATCTCATTTTATTTCATTAATTAAACACAGCAACTGTTTTTTGACTATGTAAAACTTTAGACTAAAAGAAATGCTCCAGAATTAGAATAAAAACTCGACAGTAGAAGTGAATGTGTTTTCCTTCTCCGGTAGATGTGAATGTTCTTGCCTTCTCCTGTAGTTCTTTTGGATTATTTTTTCTTTAGAAAGGGAATTTTTCTACTTTCCCTCAATGTGTCATATGACCAGGGACATCCATCATGACTCCATAAGTGGACCTGATCTGCATGCTTATCTTTTCATCAGAGCCCTAGAGGCAAGGTTGCATTTGGCATCAACTTTGGTCGTCTCGCCTCTTTTCTGACAGACAGATTGTTTAGGACCGAGGGGAGCGTTCACGCCGATGCCTTCGACGCCCCAGGGCAGTTTCAGAATCTGCGCTGAGCAACACACCCAAAACGCTCACCTCTGATACTGTAAGAAACACTTCTAAATTGATGTCAGGGCTGTGTACGCAGGCAATTTCTACCACATTCCAGAGGGAGTGGAGTGAGAGAGTGGGCCGGTCTCAAATTGAGGGGGCAGGATCTGGAGTTGTGCTGGGTGCTTGAGACGTGGGTGGTTGATAAAAAGGGAAGTGTCACTGGAGGACCTCTACTCGCATTCAGATCAAATGGGTTTTGAGAATACGACCCACTACTGCCCCCTGCTTGTGCACCAAGGAGAAGCACCATGTGAGGCTTTTGTCTTAGGAGCAGAATTCAAACATGCCTGTGATCACATTTGTTTTATCCACTGAAGTCTATATTCCTTTCCACTTGCATCAGACTCAGCTATGACATGTCTAGAATGTTATTTGATGTTTATTAAATGTCAACTTTAGCTGCATTTTTGCTTCTTTTATGCATCATTTTTCCTCATTTGCATTTCCAGGGGGAATAAGCACAGAAATTAAATACCTCAAACAATACAAAACAAACAAAAAAACAGACTTTTTTGTTCACCTCATCCTACAGGAATAAAATCCAGCTTGAGGGCAAAGCTAACTAGGA
Organism: Ladigesia roloffi; assembly: GCA_037577295.1. Taxonomy (NCBI): domain Eukaryota; kingdom Metazoa; phylum Chordata; class Actinopteri; order Characiformes; family Alestidae; genus Ladigesia; species Ladigesia roloffi. The sequence continues at coordinate 5,712,921 of JBBKCR010000122.1, read as the reverse complement.
TTAGGAGCAGGGCCACAATATGAGAGGCAAACTTGCGCTATCCAGGCAAAGGGACAAAACGGCTCAAGGCCATTGTACCATCATCCAAAAACAAAAAACCCAAAAAGAACACCAGAACCCACCGGAAAAGCTCAAGCTCCCCTGAAAAGAAAAGAAAAAAAAAAGCCCCCTTGCCAATAGCTCCAAATGTACATTCTCTGTGGCACAGGTAAGCAACGGTACCAGACAAACTTAATGCACGTTTCACAAAAGGTTTTTAAGACCTTCATTTGCTGCAAGGTAGAGCTACAGCTCATCAACAAAAGTGTTATCAGCCTCTGATTCATTCAGAATTTTTAGCATCTCCTGGAAGTGTGACATGAGTGGCCTGGTCACTTAACAGTAGAGTTGTGCAAGTTGTAAAAAAAAAAAAAGACATTGTCCAGCATAGTTGTAAGTAATCGTGACAACTGTTCCGTGAGTGTGTGTGACCCCTGCCCCGACAGCAGTCTATTTGAAGAAATGATGTGTATTCAGCTTTCACAGTAATTCACAGGTTCGAGAGTCTACACAGGTAAGCTATTTCAAGGTGAGTGGCAGAGCTGGTGAGTAAGAATAGTGGGGAGTAAAACTAGAGACAGCATCACAGTTTAATAGACCTCTTCCTCCTGGCAGAATGAAATGCACTCACATTGAATGGCAAAGGTAAGCACTGAGTAGTGGGAATGACTGTATCTGGACAGAGAGAAACACACAATGAAGAGACATTATAACAGACACCACTGGAATGGAATTTTACAATGCATCTGCTATAGCTAGGGTTCTCCTCAGCACAAAGCAACTGGAGTTAACAACTATTAATCTCTACACATTTGGGTTCAAGATGAGCCTAAAGGCGCTTCATATTCTATGTGCAAGATGGTAACCAGTGCACAAGACAAACATTCTTCCCACTGTACCTCCCCTCTGTGCCATTTATATCTCTTCCCTGTGTTGCTTACAGTATATTGCACATCAATGTTCCTTTGTAGAACATAGGAGGTACTGTTTTCTACTACATGGATGCTGATCTCCAGTTCAGAAAGGCCCATTGCACTAGCTTTAGCGTTCTACCTCATCAAACACACCTGATCTCTCTCTTCAGCTTTCAAAACGCCATTAAGAACTGAATTCAGAGTGTTAGAACAGGTTAAACACTCATATCTTAGGGGATGCTGGCGTTCAGCATTTACTATCGACACACTGATCTACTGCATCATTTTTATGCTACACCATTCTTAGCACTATGGGCCAGGAGAAATATAAATTCAGTTTATTCAAAACCAGCTTATGTGGAGGGAGCAGCATTATTCAGTAACAAAAAAGGGGCAGACAGTGACAGGCAACCCAGATATAAAGGGAAGGGAAAGCCAACCACTATCTCACATAAACAAAAAGATCCAGAGGACTTGAGATAAGGAGAACCCAACCAGGCTTAACCACTGACTGATTGTTGAGTGGGAGCAAGGCGTTCTTTAGGGCAAGTCCCTAAACGTCTCAGCTCAGCTGCCAAAATGAGTGAGCGAGCACACATTCACAGGAACATGCAGCTATGGCAAGCAGCACAGTCCACCGAAGTATTAAAAAAAGAGAAAAGAGGTTGAAGCTCAGAGGACAGCGACACAATTTCAAGCACAACTTCTGCAGAATGGAGTTGTCAAAAAAAAAAAAAAAAAAAAAAAAAAAAAAATTATCCCCAGAAGAAGCTTCACGTATTGCACTCGGTCCCATTAGATCATGAAGAGCTAATGACGTATTTACACACGGAGTTCCCAGAATTTCAACAAGAGCAAGATAGATAAAGCAGACAGAGACAGACAGAGCAAGAGCAAGTGAGAGACGGAGAGAGAGCGAGCGAGTAGAGCGATAGTGTGTGTGTCAGTGGTTCCAGCCAGGACAACAAACAATAATAATGAAGTCTCACATCATCATTAAATCACCCATGTCTATTAAAAAACCACTAGTGGATCTGAATCTCAAGCATATTTAAAAGAAAAAATTTGTCAAAGATTTTTCATATTTTCATTTCCCTCAGTTCAGGGACAGCTACTTCATCTGTTACCTTGTGCTGACATCTCCCTTAATTAAAAAAAGAAAAAAAAAAGTTTTATAGGGTCCAGCAACTTCCAGGTTGATACATACATTATCTTGGTTTTGAGAGTTTAAGTTCATCCTCTGCCAGTAAGACAGAAACTGTCCAGCCATTCTGCTCTGACAGCAGTGTGTAGGCTGCTGCTGTGGGACTGTGGCCCCAGTGTGTTAACTCCTAGCGCAGTTTGAGCTTGAAGGTAGACAGCTCCATGGGCTCCAGGCTGATGACGGAGTTGTTGGAGATAGGGGTGCCCGAGTACATCAGCGTTAGGGACATGGGCTGCAGCAGCTGCAGGTCCAAACCACGGAACATCGCAGACACAGCCAACTACAGACAGGAGAGCACACAACAGCCTTCAGTCTCCAGGATGGAACACAAACTAAATTCCAGTACTGATTTAAAACTGGCTCGACAGAAAAACATTCACTCACCACAGTACCTATAATAGATAAAAGCAAGCTTGGGGCATACTTTGGCTTTGAGCCTACACAAGCTTTGTCAGGAATTTGTTCAATTTTCTTATGCCCAGAAATAACTTCTGCTGCACCTTGTACTCAAATCATTTTAAGCTGCTATGACTGGGTCTCTGCATTTTTGCTCCATGTACTGACCTTGCCTTGCGTGGTAGTGCAGTTAAAACCAGGGTTCTGGGCCTCCAGCCCACAGTCTAGTCCCATGCGGTGCAGTAGAAGAGCTGTGAATGGGGACGGTGAATGAACATCCTGTGGATAACAAAAAACATCACTGCAAAAAGACTGACGTCCACAACCAACCACAATGTCAAGAATTGGTAACAGTACTGAAAAAAACATAAAAAGATCCTCTCCTTGAACCCTACCTAACAAACACATCTCAAAGGTAACACAAAGATGAAAAATGAAACTGCTCATTAAGCGAGTTCACACTAAATGTGTTTTTGGGCACCATGAGGCGGCTTTTTTCTGTTGTTTTTATAACGAGATAGATGCGGCTTCGAAAATCTACATCATGGGCCTTTTTTCTATTTCTAATGAAAAATCAGAAAGGTTACCTCATTTATTAGCTTGTTATAAAAAGGCAAGAGACAGATTTTTCTGTCGGTCCACATTAAAAGGACAGTGAGCTAGCACAGCTGACTGTCAGTTAAGACACTGCCATCACTTACAAACCAAAGACTGTTCAGAAAAGCAGCATTCAGAAAAATGCAGTGAAAGAAAAATGCAATTTTTACAATTAACATATGATCATTAACCCTGATATGGCAAGTTGAAGACGATAGAAAATACAAGCTTAAAAACTCTTGCGCCAATTCAAATATTTGGGGTAAAAACACCACATGCTTGTGAACAATTCCAACATCTTCTATGTAACAAAACCTTACTTTAATGTGTTCATACAGATATGAAGTACAGTACTCCATGCTTTTGTGAGGGTTACACTCCAAAAGCACAGTGTATAGTGAAAAATGCGGTTTAAATAAAACTGCCTATTTTAATAATGTAAATCCTAAATATGCCCCAAATATGATCCCAAAATCATTAATTTAATTTTAAACTCAGTTTCATACATTACCCTTAACGAAAATATAAAGGTAAGCCCATACAGACTATACTGTAATTCATGCATGGCTATTTTCTTTGGTATGCACTGATGTTTTCTTTGGAATAAACAGGTAAATACAGTTTTTTTTTTACATCAATAATTTACTGTTCATCAGCATCGCGTCTTAGATCAGGATTCTTCAGGAGAAGTACTGTACTGTACAGACCCGCTGGTTCAATGGACATTGGACAGCGACTGAGCTCAACAGCCAATTTTAATTTAATTTACAGTAATACAAATTTTGGGCTTTAAGAATTGTACAATGAAAAACAGAGAAACACTTAAGAGGAGTCTGAGTCGAACTGGCAATCTGTGCATTCTTTAAAAGGTCTGTCTTCTCAGTCTCTCTGAGGGGCAGACCTCTGTGCAGCTGGTGAAAGCCCATGCTGTGTTTTAGTCCCAGTACATCATATTTAACCATCCCAAAAGTGTTTTCTTTGTGTTATTTCGACAGTACAAAAACATTTATACAGTAAAATGCATAAAAAACCCACATTGCCACAAAAAAAAAAACATGCAGACAATATTTGCCGGTTCCATGTTATTGTGGATATTTCAGTGTAAAATTATCACTTAGGTGCTCAGAAAAAAACACATGTGTGACTGAATCCACAACTGCTGATCATCGGAAAACTGGGGGACTACTGTATTCATATTAACCAAAAAACTGGAAAACCCACAGAGACTGAGATTTCCAAATACAAAACAGCATAAACTACACAGATATTTGCAAGTTAACCTGGTTCTGGATGCTTCTGAGGTTGAGAAGATGGATGTCACAGGGCAGTGTTGTTGCCAGAGGGGAGAAAGTACGAAGAGGTGGCACACCCCGTTTCTTTGGAATAACCGGAAGTGCCAAAACATCATGGTTCAAGATGGCAGAGGTCATATGACTCAGCAGTGATGGGAAACTGACTGGTCCACTGTCAACAGCCTGTAGAAGAACATGTAGAGATTAGAGAAGTACGCTTCTCAAAAAACAAGCTTTTGACAGGTTGTTTCACAGGCAACCACCAACATAGTCAAGAAATACACACATGCGACCACCAACTACACCAATGGAGCAAATCAAATAGGAAGTTTTCATTATTTCATTATACACATTTAAAGCTCCACTGGCTTGAAAGTCTAATATTAATCATAAGACTACATCCTGTTCTGCACCAGTTTGTCTTCAGGACCAAAATGACCAAATAATAGAGAGTAGAAGTGAAAAAGGTACTAAATCATCAGTGACACACAGAACAGAAAGCAGCTAAGGTAATGGACAAGAACAAAGTACTACCCATTAGCCTAAAGCTACAGTATAGCAGTGGAGGAGTTGAGGAGTCTGCTACAACCCCTCAGTTGCTGTGGTAACATTACCTCTTCCTTGCTGTCTCCAAAAACATGAGTGATGATTTTATTTAACATGTGGCTGACTTTGGCATAGGAGCCCACAGGCTGCATGCAGTGAGAAAGGGAAGGAGTGAATGAGAGAGAGAGTGATAGCACAATGAGAGGGAAATAATAGTTATAAAGCAAAATGAAAATTCATGAAATGAAAGCCAGTGAGAGTTTGATGGACAGCTGTGACACCAGAGACAAAGCCAAGATTCACAAAGCTAACAGCACTTCTATTCTGTACCAATTCAATCTTTCAGCACACAAATCTGCCATTGCATTTGTAATGGCATGCATGAAGATATGGTCCAATGCAAACACTTAGCAAACAAGCAGAGTGAACTAATCTTTACAAATTGCCAAACATAAATACCTCAAAATTTGTTTGGCTACGCCCAACAGAAGGTCTGCTTCAGCAATAAGGAAGCAGTGCCACCTAATGGTTGAGCCCACTCAGTCCCTTGGCTCAGCTAAGTCAGTTCCACTCACCCTGCTGCTGCTAGACCTCCTTTCCAGCAGCAGACGGAAGCGGTTGGCTGTCCTCTTGTTGTCCTTCAGACCCTGTCCCAGACCCCTGTTATCATCCTGCATCAATCTGCGGTCCAGCATCACCTCCAGCTGACCTGTGGAGAGAACATAAGGAGGAAGAGGACAGCAGGAATCAGGGAAAGTGAAAGCTAGAAACGCTCAGTATGAATTTTGATGAGTACAATTTATTGCCCCTAATATTTGTCAAGAGAACTGACCACTGGCAAGGCTGGTGACTCCCAGTGCCTGGGCTGTGAGCAAGGTGAGACGATACTGGCTGTCCTGGATGTAAGCCATGGTAGACATGGGGTAGAAGTTGGCTTGTAGTGGAAGTTTCTGTAAGTATCTGCGTGGCTGGATCTGAGACAGAGCAATAATCACCAAGAGGGAAAAAAAATCATCATGGGCTAGTTTCAGACACTTATCTGAGACATACCTTTAATAAACCACTCCAAAGAAAAAAAACAAGACAAAAAAACTCATAAAAACTCATATTCGGACTACGCTCTGGGGCCTAAAATTGAATCATAAAATATAAACGCACACTTGTCCTACTTTTTTGTTGAAAACAAATTTAGTGTATGAAACTAACCATCATTTTTTCAAAGCCATGATTTAATCACACTTGACTAAATTACACTGATAATCAGAATTCTCCACTAGTAGACCTAGCTTTTATCTGTGTGTTGGTGTCATACGTGTTCATTGCCAAGTTAGATGAAAGAGCACGACAGCTGCTTTTGCACGGTCACCGAGAGAGAGAGAGAGCACAACTGTGGGCCCCTAAGAGGATTAGAGAAGAAATATCCGATGCATCGATGGGGATTTGGAAAAAAGGTTTAGTCGGACTGACCTGAAAGCCATTGAGGTCTGTATAGAAAGTGTCTTCACTCTGAATGTCGGTGAGCAATCGCATGGACAGTTCTTTATTATTCTGGTCCCTAATGTCCACCAAGGTGGTGATGTCCAGAGATAGACCATCCACACCTGTGGGGGACAGATAGGCACATGTGAAAGGGAGAACTGGGTATCTGCATATTTACATGAGATGAATGTAGGAGGAGTGTTTATACCTGGGACATTATGTATGCGGACTGTCTGCTGGAAGTGCTGGTAGTATGTAACCACCTCAGCAAAAAGAGGACCCTCCACAACTCGCACAATGGGAGGTTCCCTTTGAGTGTAGGGCTGAAAGAAATAGTAAGAATGAACTTTTATCCCATCTGTTATACTGTCTATTACAAAAAACTAAAACATCTAAAGAGAAGAAATTACTTTGGGATTGCCATCGGGCAAGAAGAGATAGGCTCCACTCTTGTCCTTGGAAGGACGAGTTCCATAAGTAAAGAACTGGATCTGTACCCTAACCTCCTGTGGGTCATCCTTACGCCGGATACTCTAAGAGACACAGAGACATGATAAAGAGAAAAATAACAGTTCATCAACATTGCATGTCACAAAATGTAATCCACAGTTCACCCTTTCTACTGTTACTGATATAAAGGTTCTCTCGGCCTAAAAGTGCCGTTCCCCGAATGCAGTCTAAACCTGGCGAGCAGATATTTGACACCAAGTGGGACTGAATATGTAAATTTGTTCCACAAACTTCACTGCCTAACATACAGTAAGCTTATGTTGCAAAAATTCCAAACCACAAATACACCAAGATGTGTGCTTTAAAACACTACAAAGGATTTAAGTCACAGAGGCTGGAAAGTGAAATTCAAAATATATAAAGATTTGATCTGAGGTAAACAGACTAATCTGATACAACAGCTAAGATGTATTTAAAAACTGCAGTTCTACCATTTCCCATTCCCATCGTGCAACATGGATGCACAAAGAAATCACTCACAGAAGGAGAATTACAAGACAAAAAATATAACATTTGCATTTTTAGCTGTTAACAGAATAAAGATAAAAACACAAATGCATTCAGTTCGGTGTCTTTCTGAGAACACAGTTCTCACACAGTTAACTACCTGCCCTCCCCGCGTTCTCTCACCTCCAGCAGGCCTGTGATGCCAGAGAAGCCTAGTGTTAGAGACTGGGTCTGGATGTAGAAGGGCTGAGGATCAGCCACCTGAGAGCGGACAGGCAGGGGGTCCACTCCCCGCACACTTTGACTACGGCCTGGAAGCCTTAGCAGTGTATCTGAGCGCAGAGTCATGGGGGAGTCAACGGAGTCGTACAAATGGAACACAGCCAATCCCAGAGCAGGCAGACGGGCCATAAAAGAAGCCTGAAAAAAGGCCAGCCAAGCAGAACAAGAAGAGTCAGACATAGGAACAGCATCCACAGACACTCACACTCAGCAACTCTCACATTTCATCTAAGGTTACTGAAACCAGCTAAAAAACATTTATTATATTGTCACAAGTATCTGGGCAAGAGCATCAGTTTCATTATTGGACACTGCATGCCAAGCCATTAAACATGGCAGATTCACTTTATAATGTGTAATAAAATGATAATTAAAATCTCTTCAAAATATGTTGCATATCTTTGAAGGAAAATGTTATGCTGAGGTTTTATGACATTCTGCTCACCAGACCAGTATGGGTAGAAAGAAGGAATAGCTGCTAATGTGCACATTTGACTTGACAAAGTGGGAGAACTAAAGGTCTAACAATCTCACAAATTCAACAGAGATTGAAGATTAAGAATAATTCATTATTTTCACAATATTTAGAATTATATCTAAAGGAGGAAAAATGACAACTGTATTCAGTTGTGGTACAATATACTACTAAATTTAGAGATGGAGAGGAAGGGAGGGGGAGCAGGATAATGTGCCGGACAGGGTTGTTAATACTACAAACAATACAGTTACATCAATTATCAAAATTAATGAATATATGTCCATGACGCATTATCACATGTCCACAATGGACACAGTCACAATATTTCAATGCATTTTCTCTAAACTGCAATTAGTATAAATGTTCAATTGGAAAAAAAATGTTGCTTTCTTCAAAATTCAAAATTACATTCAGAGCATTCAAAAGAAAAAAAAGTTTCATAAAATGGTCAAAATAAATTTACTGTCAAATCTGTTTTAATATATATAGTTACAAGTATATTTTTAATGTTAGAAGCATTTACCCATTGCTTTCTTCAAGATTCAAAATAAGATTCAGGGCATTTTACATTTACGGCATTTAGCAGATGCTTTTTATCCAAAGTGACTTCCATTCCTAACTACAGGGGACAGTCTCCCTGGAGCAACTTGGGGTTAAGGGTCT
>JBBKCR010000122.1:5675138-5687266 GCA_037577295.1 Ladigesia roloffi | reverse complement strand
GGCGGAGGAACACCAAAATAATTACTTAATGGAGCTTGCTTCTTGGACATCTTTAAAATGCTCCAGAAATGTCTTCTTTCCTCCACAAAATCTTAGGTGCGCAAATGCGTGCTGCAGCGTTATTTCAGGTACGCATTGTTTATTTTGACAGCGCATGCGCACCTCCGGACCACTTATGTGCACACCTGGATATAATCCATATACAATGCATAAACTGTTATAATTGTTATATAAATGCAGACCCAACACAAATTCCACCAAATATACCCTACCTGACCCCTGTATTCACCCAGTTTAACTATTTGCAAGAACAAAAACATACTTTTTCTTTAACCCAGAATCACATGTGTAGCTCAGCCCATATTAGGCCCTCTGTGCAGACTTTTGGAGTTAAGCCTGCCGCAGATGTGCGGCGGATACTCAATGCCTTTATATGGTAAAAGCGCCTTCTGAGCGGGGCGGGGCTTAGGGGGCTGCGTCATCAATGTGCACCCTCACAAGGAAAACACGGAATGCTCCAGAAAAAGGGCAGGAAAAGCAGATAAATTAAGATAACACGCGCTCTGTCTGAAAACTGGTTATTTAATTTAGGCTCAGGGCACAGCGGGAGACTGCTGTGCGTAAAACCGTCTTCTAGACACACAAACGCAGAGAAAGGTAGGATGAATGAGGCTGTGCACTCCACATTGCAGGCTGCTGAAAAGCTTTTACTGACACAGAGACCAAGTAAACACAGAGACCATGTAAACACTGAGCCTTTGGATCGGAACCACTGCTATTGATGTGCATGCTGTTACATAATAAAGAGAACAACCACTTGGTCTAATCTGCCTTTGTGAAATAGATGGTTGCACTAATGCGCCATCCAGAGTCCTGCTTAATGAAACGGGTATAAGGGAAAGTCTGGCTTATTTCAAGGGAAAGTAAGCCAGACTTTTTATGGAACAAGAGCCTGGTCCTAAAGATCAGATAAGTTTAGATAAGAACACTTCATTAGTCCCAGAGGTGGTAAATTTGCATTTTTGTTAGATGAAAGTGGAGAGAACAAGAAAAGATGTGTGTGTGTATAAATCTATATATAGTTTAGTTTCTGTTCTCAATGTCTGCTAAAGCTTTGCAGATATTTCAGACTGCTAGACAAAATCAGTATTAATGCAGCTTGAAAAATGTTACATTTTGCATCAGAAATCTTGCACACAAGAGAGATATTGTTCACAAGAGAAACTATTTGACTTATCATTCCTTGATGTTTGGATTTAGTTGGGGTTGGGGACCACTGGAGGTAACTGTTCTCCATATGTTGCATGTGTTCTGCTGTTTCTCATTGTTAGATGACTGAAGACCCCTTAGCCCTGAGAGAAGAGGGGAACAACTTGTTTAAGAGTGGTGATGTTGAAGGAGCCCTCGGCTGTTACACCAAGGCACTGAAAGTGAGCAAGTGTGACGCGGAGAGTGCCGTGCTTTACCGCAACCGTTCAGCCTGTTTCCTGAAGCTGGAGGAGCACAGCAAGGCTGAGGCAGATGCCACCAAGGGTAAATAAATCTTAGGAAAGGAAGTTATTGAGAGGAAATCAATTACAGTGTTTACAAATTCAGTAGCGATTGACCCTTGTGTGTTTTGAAAGTGACATGTTTTTTTCTTTAGCTCTGGATACCGACCAAGGGGACATCAAGGCCCGGTTCCGCAGGGCTCAGGCATTGCACAAGCTTGGTCGACTGGATCAGGCCTTCTTGGATGCCCAGAAATGTGCACAACTGGAGCCCAAGAATAAGGCATTTCAGGAGTTACTCCGACAACTAAGTGCTCAGATCCAGCAGAAGGTGCTGTAGCCAACATGAAGTTGCAACATGCAAATTGTAAAGATATGAGGATAGTCAATCTGTTTTAGTGCCCTACTGGGCTAGTCGTTAACTGCATGTGTAAAAGTTGCAGTTATATAAAATATTTGTTTAGATTATTATGTATTAGGTCCTTCTTACACAGGCACATAAAAGAGTAATGATAGCACTATGAAATATGCATGAATGGATTTCTTCATTGTTTAGTTGCTAGTGATCATAACTTTTATGTATTCTTGTTCCTCCAGGCTGTGCAGCTCTCATCCACAGATTCACGAGTACAGCAGATGTTTAAACTACTGTTGGACAATTCTGCCCAGGCCTCAGATAGACAGAAGGTACTCAAAATTAACTCAAAAAGGTACCCTGAAATTAATATTGGATCCTATTGTAAAAAATCCACTTTGTTTTGCCTAGGCTGCACAGAACCTTGTGGTGCTCTCTCGTGAAGACGCAGGAGCAGAGCAGATCTTCAGGAATGACGGTGTGAAGCTCCTACAGAAGCTGCTAGAGACTCAGCAGGAGGAATTTGTCCTTTCAGCACTCAGGACACTGGTTGGCCTGTGCACGGGACACCAGTCAAGAGTGAGACTGTTTTTGATCTTTAAAGACATGTTTATTCTAGTATTAAGTTTTATTTTGGTGCCATGTAAGCCAACCTAACTGCTTGAGCTGAAATCTCTCATGTTGCACTAACACCTATCATTTATCAATCTTGTTCTTTATGTAGACCATGGCCATAGTGAATGAGCTTGGCATGGAAAGACTTTGTGGAGTTATGGGCTCTGGGATCTCTACGGTGTCCCTCTCTGCCTGTCATTTACTTCAAGTGATGTTTGAGGCTCTCACTGAGGGCATGAAAAAGGAGGTGAGAGGGAAGGATGAGGCAATACTGCCAGGTGAGTGTCCTCTCATAAGAAGTGTATATGAGATCTCGAAGAGATACCATTTAGATTTAAGAATAAATTGTAAAATAGTAAACCCACATTAAACATCTTGACAAATCAGGTTGAAATGTTTTGATATTTTTTGCACAATTTGATGTATATTTTTAGCTGTAAGGATGTTCTGTATGTATGTTTTGAAGTATGTCTTAGGAGAGGAATTATATGTGAGGCTCATGTCAATGTATTTTGGATCTGAGCATAAAATTCTTTCATAGAAATTCACAGTTGATTATATATGTTTATGTTTGGTGTTGCTGATTTTGTGCAAATATGCTATTTCCAGGGTGTAAGATTTCTTAAAACACCACAATTTACTACAGAATGCCTGTAAATGCCTGCAAATGCATATGATTAATGTATGTATGATTTTTGTTTTGAAGTTTCTGCTGTTTTTTGCATATTGAAGCAGGAACATTTGGCCCCTGCCATGTTTTCAAGTCTCACACATTAACTAAAGTATTACTAGCTAATATGACAAATTATATACAAGTGTGGCTAATCATAAGTGGTCACATAAAAGAGCATAAGTGGTAAAACAAGAAATGTTTTCCTTTTATAATTTCTCCGTATTTTACATATTTGCAGGGGAAAGAGGTGAAATACTGTGGAATTGCCCTTATTTTTTTAATCTTCTACACACAGTGTGGGTGTAGGATGATGTCTACATCGCTCTGGATAAGAGCTTCAACTAAATGTTGTAAATGTTGAGATGTTTTAAAGTATCTTTGTGTTCCTTTGTCGCAGAGCCCTCACGTGAACTTCGCTCCATGTTGCGACATCTTATTGAAATGCTTCCCGCATCACATGTGTCTGGATCAGGACGTGACAGTGCCATCAACCTGCTGGTCAAACAGGTGCCTAGGAAATCTCATAAAAACCCAAACAACTCCCTGAGTTTGTGGGTCATCAACAATGGTGAGGACTACACTACCTTCCCTTACTTTAACACATTACTGCTTATTCAATTAATCTCCCAGCAAAACTGTGATTTGTAATTTGTCAGAAAAGTTGCCTTATCCCAGAATGTTACTTTTATGTCTAATCTACCAAATGTCTATGCTCTACTGTTCTCCCCACAGGGCTGAAGAAAATTCTGGAAGTGTCTGGTACGGTTCCAGAGATAATGGATGGGCCGCCACTAACTGACAACACCCTCATGAGCTGCTCTGTGCTCCTCAGTAAGCTCTACGATGATCTAATGAGTGACAAAGAGAGAGAGAACTTCAACAAGCTGTGCGAGGATTATGTCCAGTGAGTATCAGTTTTTGTGTGTTCCTATGAATGTTATAGTTTTATGGTAAAAAGGGTTAAAAATTAGGATTTGATAGAACGTTATTATATTTGATGATTAAATTCTCAAGTTTAACTTACTTTTATTGGGGAAGTAAAAATAAACAATCTGTTTTTGCAGACATCACTTCAGGGGTCCAGGCATACAAAGTAAACTGCGAGCGATACAGACTGTTTCAGTCCTGCTCCAGGGTCCCAGTGATGTGGGCAACCGCACCCTTGAGTTGTCGGGCATCATGGATGCTGTCATTTCTCTGTGCGCCTCCGAGAATATCACCCACCAGCAGGTGGCAGTAGAGACACTTATCCATGCTGCCGGCAAGGCCAAGAGAGCCTCCTTCATCACAGCTAATGGAGTGGCACTTCTGAAGGACCTTTATAAGAAGAGTGAAAATGAACAGATACGAGTGCGGGCTCTTGTGGTGAGAACAATTTTAAAATGGCTGGTATTTTAGACATAGTAATTTGGTTTCAAATTCTTTGACGGTTTACATCTCAAACATTACATTTTGCTGAGTTTTTTCAAGTGAAATGGTTAATTGTGGAGCAGCTTGATGATCTCTTTAAATTAGTAATCATAGAAACAATATGTCACATTGTCTGCAGTGCAATGCAGATAAAGCTATTTTATTTGTTTTTAAATCAACTAAGGAACTTTTATTTGTCTTCTGGGTTTTGACAGTATTGTTGAGAGAGGTAAAAAAAAAAAAAAAAAAATAGAGAATCCAGGAAAACTTTTTGGGTACCACCCTTCCTTACAATGCCCTATCTCTCTGGATTACAAAAATGTTAGTTTTAGACCAAAAGCTGGAATATAATTTGCAGAATATGCAGAATAATTTCAGCATCAGGTAATGTTTTTGTAATAATTTTAAGGAATTTCACAACAAACTGTTGGGAAAAAATTCCAATGCAATCAGTGGAAATTTAAAAAAATGAAATGACATTTTGGAGAAATGGAATTGTGAAATGTAACTTTTTGAAAAAGGGTTTCTTTTGGCTAATTTTAAGTGTGGGCTGATGTTTTGCAGGGGTTGTGTAAACTTGGGTCAGCTGGAGGCACAGATTTCAGCATGAAGCAATTTGCTGAAGGGTCAACTCTCAAACTCGCCAAACAATGCAGGAAGTATGTTTCTTGTTTCTAAAAAAATGAGAATGACAGCAGGCTCTAGTAAACTGTTCTTACAGAGTGTAGAGAGAGGGTATCAACATTTAATCAGTGAATATAAAATCTTAGTTATACCAGTGAATTTTCACCTTTCAAGAAGTGGGAAGATTTTTGCACAGTGTATGGGCAACCTTGCTAACATATATCGCAGAACGGAACAGTTAATTGGAAACAAAAAAACTAACATTTATATACTATGTGTATATAACATGAATAACAGTTACACAGAGAACATTAAGAAGTGATGTGCATGACCGTGATCTCTGTGCGTACACCCCACCCACAACCTGGGGCAATAGATGCCATAGAAGAAATATATTAGGCCGTGTATTGGTATATATTTGAACAGAATTCACTCTTAATTGGTCAGGAAAGAGGCCAATTAGACTGAAATGTATTGGGGATTTTCAAATTGAAAGCTGCAAAAAGGTCAATAATTTGTAACGCAGCCATCTCAGCTATGACTATCAACAGTGGCCGTCCCTGCAGCTGTTGTAGTAATGTTAATTAGTGGTGTCTGAACCGTTTGGGCATATCAGGATTGTGTTTCTAGTTCTCCAGTATCATATCATGCTTGTATTACAGTGAGACAATATTCATCAGAACAGTGTTTGTAGATGTTGTGTACATAGATAACTGCTCGAATGTGTGTCTTTTTTAACAGGTGGTTGTGTAATGATTCTCTTCCACCAAACTCCCGGCGCTGGGCTATTGAAGGCCTGGCGTACCTCACCTTTGACGCTGATGTGAAGGAGGACTTGGTGGATGACAAGAATGCTCTTCAGGCCATGTTTAATTTGGCTAAGGTGATTAATATTAACCACAAATATCACAGTGGTGTGTTTGAATTGAGAGCAACGCTAGGCTAAAACAGGCCCTGAATTCAGTGTTACACAAAGAGATGGGTGTTGTGTTCCAGCTGCCTCAGAGATGACGGACAAAAGCAAGATAGTTTTCAACACAGGTTGTTTCATTTGAATAAAACCTTTTTCACAAACTTATTATAAACTTTCAGGATAATTGGACTGAAATTAGTGGATCAAAACAAGGCCTAAATTACTAAATGTTTATAAAATGTTAAATTAAGGAGAGTTGTATCGGCATAACAAATGTATTACGCAGAATCTGAAATGGACATTTATTCCTTTTAAAATATCTCCTTCTCCATGTTTTGCCATCCCAAGAAATTGTCATGGCATGGTATGGTCACATATTGCATAATAGCTAGCTTAAAATGCTAGCTTAGAATTGTTATATGTCTTTTTCTTTTCTGTAGGTATTTATTGGAAAAAAGGAGACTTCTACACTACTGCATTGATGGGAACGAGTCATTATGATCTAATTATGGGATTAAAAGTTTATAACCTTCTCATTTATTTTTTTCCCCATTCTCTACTTTCTCTGCAGTCTGAGGATAAGACAGTTTTGTTTGCCATTGGATCCACTTTGGTCAACTGCACCAACAGTTACGATGTTGAGAAGCCAGATCCGCAGATGGTTGAATTAGCCAAATATGCAAAGCAGCATGTACCTGAGGAGCATCCGAAGGTATTTCTGAATAACAGGACACTAATCACCCAGCAATTCCAACCACAGACCCTGTGTCTGTCACTGCTGGAACTGTGTTATTTCAAAATCAGTAATAATGTTTTTATGAGTAGGACGCTCAGCCTTTTGTGGAGAAGCGCCTGGTTAAGTTGTTGGAGGCGGGAGTGGTGTCAGCTCTGGTGTGTATGGTCAAACAGGAAAGCCCTGCTCTCACTGATACATGCAGAGAATGCATTGCCAGGTTTGTTACTGTTTTATATTTATATATACACTGCCAGTCAAAAGTTTGGACACATATCTTTTCATTCAATATTATTCTTTATTTTATTGTTTTGTAGATTAATACAAAAACAAACAAAATGTAGAAGGAACACATTAAATTACGCAGTAAACAAAAAATAACTAAACAAACCCAAATATGTACTGTAATAAGGTAATGATGGACTGTTGTTTTTGCCATAATGTTGAGTAGAACTGTAGTGGAACAGGATCACTATTAGTGTAATATCCCGACCATCACAACTGATGATCACAATCAAATTAAGAAGGCAAGATATTCCACTAATTAACTCTTTACGAAGAACACCTGATCATTAAAATAACATTCCAGGTCAAGACCTCATGAATCTTATTGAAAAAATGCTAAATGTATATTTTTTAATTGACCTACAATTTCCAATAATAAAAACAAAGGAAATCATTGAATGAGAAGATTAAGAGCATCTGCTAAATGCTCTACATGTTAATCATAATTAATCACAGTCTAAACTGATCAAGAAACTTTCCCTTGGCCAAATTTTGTTATATGAGTGGACAAAATCAACATTTGAATGAATTCACTAAAATTATTCCCTGACATGGGCCATTATGAGTGAAGATGGTGTCCTTTCTCATGACAATCTGTTATATTCTTCAATCTAGAATTAAATCTGTTTTTTTTTCCATTCTGATAGGGTGTTTCTGGCTCTGGTGGAACGACAGGAGGATCGAGGAATGGTAGTGGCACAGGGAGGAGGAAAAGTAAGAGCCGACCACAAAAAATATCGCATTTGGAATTCCCAAACCCTGGTGTTCATGTTACATATTCACATTATATGTATAAAATGTATTTATGATGTTTACAGGCCTTATTACCCCTTGTATCCGAGAGTACCGATGTGGGCAAGATTAAAGCAGCACAAGCCCTGGCCAAGATCACCATCACCTCAAACCCTGAGATCGCCTTCCCTGGAGAGAGGGTGAGACAAGACCAAACATTATTTCCAACTTTAAATTAAAAGGCAACGTAAACAAAATGAACAGTTTATGTCCATAATAAATGCTACTGAAGATTTTTTAACCTTCTTTACCAAACAAAATTAAGCAAACAAAATTAAGCACATTTTCATAGAATGGTTATAAGCGTACACTCCTCACTGGTTGGAACTCTACTGCTGAAAGTGTTCCAACCAAAACCAAGCAAAGAGATCACATCACCCCAGTTATCAGGTCCTCACACAGGCTGCAATTTTGTTGCTGAACTGCCTACAAAGTTCTCTTAGGCCTGTATGTAAGCATTTTATTTAGCTTATAAAAATGTGTTGTAAATGGTTAGCAAATTCTTCAATCTCTCTTTTTTCAGAGCCATTGATTCTTGGTGCTTTTTCTTGTGTGTGTGTGTGTGTGTGTGTGTGTGTGTGTATGTAGGTTTATGAGGTGGTGCGTCCCCTGGTCAGCCTCTTGGCTTTGGACTGCTCGCTCCTG
This sequence comes from Ladigesia roloffi, assembly GCA_037577295.1. Taxonomy (NCBI): domain Eukaryota; kingdom Metazoa; phylum Chordata; class Actinopteri; order Characiformes; family Alestidae; genus Ladigesia; species Ladigesia roloffi. Next base: position 5,678,731 of record JBBKCR010000122.1, on the reverse strand, counting down.
CAGAATTTTGAGGCACTGATGGCTCTCACCAACCTGGCAGGCATCAGTGACAGACTCAGGTTAGCCCAGCCCCAACCAGCAATGGGCCATGCAAGCTATATTTGTATAGTGTTTTTATTCAAATGTTTTTTAATGTATATCAAGCATTTACGCTATTATGCTATTTATTTGTCTTGATAATTTTTTTAATATAATTGTAAACTTTTTTTTTCCATTACAGACAGAAGCTCATTAAGGAGAAAGCTGTGCCTAAAGTGGAAGGCTACATGTTTGAGGAGAATGACTTGGTGCGAGCAGCAGCCACTGAATGCATGTGTAATTTAATCTTAAGCCCTGAGGTACGTCCCACCCCATGTGAGGTCTAAAAAAGATGTTAACTTAGTTTCTTACATTGTTATTGTGTTTCTTCTTGGTTTGTAGTACTGTGGTTTTCTGTTTGTCTCACAGGTGCAGAAGCTTTACCTGGCCACGGACAGTGACCGCTTAAAACTCTTGGTGTTATACAGTGGTGAGGATGATAAGAGGCTAAGGAAGGCTGCAGCAGGAACTCTGGCCGTGCTGACAGGTGAAATGCCAGAGGTGTGTGAACGGATCCCGGGCACGGTGAGTGATTTCAGTATATCTTCTCCACTTTTAGTGGGACAGAATGCATCCATTAGGATTGAAAAACGCTAAAACACTTTTAAAGGGTCTGTTTCATTAAAATATATATTGCTTCCTCACTTAAAAAACATCTGATATAGTGTGCATGCATTTCTAAAAACCCCAAATTATGCAGTACATATTTGGAAAATAAGTTGCAAAAACCACCCAATTTGAAATCATAATATTTCAGATTTCATAAAGTCAAACACATTTTCCTTTAACAAGCTTTTCAGGCTGCTGCAGTTTTCTTCAACTCATTAATGTTGTAAGGAGTGTTTTCATTCAGACTGTCTTTAAAAACAGCACAATACAGGGTAACCAGTGAAAACAAAGTTAATTTACATTCATGGGTCAACCTCCAAGTTACCAAACAGCCTGTTCAATTCTAAAAGTAAAAATGAATCACAGCTGCTCTGATACATAGAACAACACAAATATAAGTGGACCTCTGAGGGGAAAACTGAATGACATATAGGTAATGGGATCATGAAGGGTTCCTCTGCTCAACATTATTTATGGCATTTTCAAGGTTAAGAAGCTGAAAGTGTAGCTGCAAGGCCAAGCAGCAACAGGTTATTTATATATTTCTAACTTCAGTAAATAAGGGGTCTTAGTACTGCTTCAGTTATTTATTCTGATTAGATATTGCCAGCTGGTAAAAATAAAGATTGTAAATGTGATACTGTAATCAAATAGTCACTTTACAGTCATTTACCAAGAATGGACATTAAGCTTATGATAAATTAATAAAAAATAATTAACAAAATATAATGTGTATAATTATAAAAATATTATAAAAGCTTATTGAATAAGTAGTAGTTACTTTTGGACTTTCAGAAAATATGGCTTTCTTTTCTCATAATGTTCCACACACATAAATACAGTGTATATATTTTCATTCTTCAGATGGCCTCCTTTTTTCCAGTCCATACTTCATTAAGATTCATGTCCTCTGCTCTCTGTAGACCAGTCACTGGCTGGAGATCCTGCAGGCGCTGCTGCTGAGTGAGAATCAGGACCTGAGGCATCGTGGTGTGGTCATTACTCTGAATCTGATGCAGGCAGAGAGGAGTCTGGCTGAGAAAATTATGGAGAGTGAAGCTCTGGAGATCCTCTCAGTACTCGGTAAAGAATCTGATGCCAAACAAGCATCTATCTCTAGAGCTGCACAGCGCTGCCTGGACCTGGCTTTGGAATATGGGCTCATCAGGAGTAATCAGGATGAAGCGAATGGGAAGTCTGCAGCCTAACTGAAAGATCATCCCTCCAGACGAAACTCACTACATGCCTTAAAATAACAGTTTGCAATATTATGTGTGACATTGTACATTTATGTATATTCAGAACTGTGCCAGTGTGTGCAACTTCACACTGAAGGCTTCAAAATATAAGAACTTGGGTTCAATGCCATGAGTACGCAGACGAGTAGCAACCTTGTAAATCAGCATCAGACATCCTGGTTTCTTTACATTGCAATTCTTAGTTTAATATAATATATAATATACATAATATAAAGCATAATATACAAGGTTTAAATATGTATGAATCGAAGAGGTTTTTTGAAGCATTTGGGTCACATGAACTGAGCAGCAGGCACTTGTTTTTTAGCAAGATTTTCACATTCACAATGAAAAACCACATTCCTACCATTCCATTAGTACCATTCCATAATTTTGTTTTTCTATTTATGTTGGTTATTCCATGTATCTGAGTTGTGAGCACTGTCCCTTTGCATTCCAGTCAGCCATTTGTCAAGTAAGCTGGTTTATTAATATATATATATCTATTCCAAATTATTTTGAACATTGTTGAAGGGGGGCTCCGCTTCCCATTTCTACAATTTTATTTATCAGCAAGCACATTGTTAGAAGTTATGCACTCAGTGCCTTTACAGGACTTTTATAACCTGCATTATTAAGTGCAGTTTTATATCATTTATGAACTACGGTTTATCCAAATATGAATAAATGTAGTGTGTTGAAGTCATTTTCTGGTTCTGCTCTAACATATTCTGTACACCATACCCACTATACTGGTCATGTTTTGGAGTGATGTCATGTATCAAACTTGGGCTGTGTTCCCATTTTACACTGCTCATCAGCATGTTGTTAGGAATCCCTGGTATGTTTTTGCGCAGTTATTGCTTATGCACCGTCACACAGAGGCAAGACCAATATAAAATACAGTATGTCAAATAAAGGGTTGCACATAAAACACTCCAGAAGTCAGACAAAAGTTCAGTACTAAATACTAAATGTACTATACTATGCCCAGTCAAACATGATAGTCAGTAAGAGAAATTGATGTAAATGCTATATATAAAATAACTGCTGATCATTCTCTCATGTAGGGCAGCTGGAGGCCTAGTGGTTAGGGAGTTGCCCCTGTGATCAGATGGGCATCGTTTTGAATCCCAGGACTACTAGTGACACCACTTCTCTTATTTCACTTCTCAAAAAGCCTGGTGCAGATCCCAATAACTTTGATCATCTTCACCCTATATCAACTTTTTTATATCAAAAATCCTTGAGAAAGTTGTTGCCTCACTGCTCCATACACAAGTCAATGACCATCATTTCTATGAACAATTTCAGTCTGGTTTTCGCCCACATCATTGTATAGAAACTGCTTAAAGGTCACCGGTGACCTTCTGATGGCAGCTTATTCTGGTCTTCCCACCCTCCTCCGGTAAAGAGTCTAGGCTCATTTCAGTCTCACATTAATTACATGATCCAGTCCACATACTTTCACTTACGTAACATTACCAGACTTCATTCCTTTCTTACGCCCCATATGGCTGCCATTATTGTGCATAATCTTATCACTTCCCGGACTGATTATGGCAACTTCTCCAGAACTTTGTAGCTTGGGCATTGTTGTGCATGAACTAGTTCAAAAGAACGCGTTCATTGAACACGTTCATATTTCAGTGAACTTTGAACTGAACG
>JBBKCR010000122.1:5640868-5675038 GCA_037577295.1 Ladigesia roloffi | reverse complement strand
TCTCTCTCTCTCTCTCTCTCTCTCTCTGTGTCTCTCTCTCTCTCTCTCTGTGTCTCTCTCTCTCTTTCCATTATCATCATCATTGTCATTCTCTTCTATTATTATTTCTGCTTTCCCATTGATATCATATCAAAAGCTAATTTCGGTTAATATATTCATGTGGCATCTTTACTCATGTTGGCCATCACATCTTTCCCATTTCTTTATCTAAAACATTATTTGTAAGTTCAGGTTCAATGAAGGACTTCCCATTCTGCTGATTTGTATGTTGTTACACCCTTTCCATCTTTCTTCCTTTTTATGATTATGTAATTTTACTGCATTAATGTGTATTTACATTTTCTTTGACATAGTCAGACTTTTTCTTTTCAGATCTCATGTGTTCATTGTTATTACGAGTAACCTGTACAAAGGCCATTTGTCCAGAGGGTAAACAGGATTGTGGGGTTGGGCTTTGGTCAATATTTCTATCTAAAAACCAAAAGCATCGCACCTCTGTTTAAAAATACATGCAAAATATGAAAAAATATGAGCATTTGGTTAAAGGAAGGTTGTTTCCAGTTACATGGCTAAAGGGTACGATTGAGACTCTCCATTGAGAAAGATCCTTTCATAAGTATCCTTTTCTGACTATCACCCTGTAATCAGATCAAGGAGTAAACATTCTTTCATACTCTGGAGAGACAGGTTGAAAAGTTCCATAAATTATCCGTTTACAGCCCTATTTACTGAGCTAATATTTAAATAGGACATAGCACTTCTCTCTCTCTGCACACACATATATACATACAGTGCTCAGTATAAAAGAGTACACCCCCTTTAGAAAGTGAGTTTTTGATCAATAGCGCAATGAACACATAATTTCCAAAATATTCACAAGGCTGAATTTTATAGAACACTTGTTTAGCTCCATAACATGAAATGAAGGTTAATAATATAAATTATATCACAAAATCTAATACGTAATTTATTATTTGAAGCAAAAATGAATACACCCAGCAACAAAAACTACTACATCTAGTACTTTGTATGACCACCATGATTTTTAAGGAGAGCACCAAGCAATCTAGGCACGGAATAAACAAGTTGGTGACATAATGCAACATCTATCTTTTGTCATTCTTCAAGAACGCTGAGTGGAGAGTGATGCTCAACTCCTCAGAATTCCTCACAGGTGTTCAATTGGGTTCTGAGACATACTTGGCCATTCAGTCACCATCACCCTGTTCTTCTTCAGAAATGCAACAGTAGCTTTAGATGTGTGTTTTGGATCATTGTCGTGTTGGAACAGTGCACGACGTCCACGGGCACGGAGTGATGAAAGCATCTTCTCTTTCAGTATGGAACAGTACATCTTTGAGTTCATGATACCATCAATGAAATTCCCCGACACCAGCAGCACACATGCAGCCCCATATAAGGACACCACCACCACCATGTTTCACTGTAGACACCATGCATTTTTCTTTAAATCCTCACCTTTGCAACTCCATTCAATTTTGAAGCCATCAGTTCCAAAAAGTCCCAGTAGTCTTTACCTGTTTCAGCATGGACCCTAGCAAATTCTAGGCGTGCTTTTTTGTGTGTGGGCTTTAGGAGAAGCTTCTTTCGTGGACGATACCCATGCATGCCATACCTCTGCAGAGTGCGCCGTATCGTGTCATGGGAAACCGTCACTCCAGTTTGGCTTTCTACTGCTTTAGCTAAATGCAATGAACTTGCATGCCGATTTTCTTCAACCTTTCTCATCTGTCGAGATGTTAACTTCCATGGACGGCCTTGACGTCTCTGTGAGATCCATCTTTCTTAAATTTTTGGATCACATTTGCTACAGTATTCTGACTGATATTTAAAGCATTGCTGTTCGTCTTGTAGCCCTTGCCTTTTTTGTGCAAAGAATTTATTTCCTTTGTGACATTTCTCTGCCATGTGGAACCATTGGTGACAGCAGGAACTAGGATGGGCTTTTCTTTGTTAAGTAACATAATTTTATAGTCACCTGTGTGCTATAACACCTCTTAAATGAATAATTAGACTCACCTGTGGTTGAAATCTTGTTCATTAGAATTGTGTAGCCTTAAGTTTGGCTTTTCTCCTAAGACTTTAATTGGGGTGTACTCATTTTTGCTACAGGGGAATGAATTAATTTGTTAGGAAAATTAACAAATCTTGTTTGCAATCAATGGCCCACATTTGTGGGAATATTTTCTAGTATAGTATCCCATAGAAAACGTTGATTCTGAAAGGAAACTAAAGGTTTTCTGACAAATCTGGTGTGCTCATTTATGCTGAGCACTGTATATATGTATTCGTATAGGATCTGTAGAAAATACAAATATTCACATTTTGTTGCTTTGCAGCCTAGAGATACACAAAATGGCAAAATATTTTAGCTGTATTTACAAAATGTAATTTAGTTTAAAATCTAGACTATGCAATATTTGCATACTTATCTTTTCAGAAGAAGCCGTTCAAGTACAAGTTCAAGTGGGTGGGATGCAATCTTTTCACAGATTTTCAGTAGATTTTAAGTCTGGATTCTGACTAGGCTAAACAAGGACATTCAATTTTTCTCCTTCAGACACTGTGTGGCCAGTTTTTTGTCGTTATTGTCATTTTGGAAAGTGCACCTTCTTCCATATGAGTCCCTGCTGCAGAGAAATACCTCCACAATGAAATGCTACCCCCAATTACTACAATATTACTTTATTCTATGCTATCCATGAGATGTAGTATTTAGTGTCAAAATTGTGGTCTCATTCCATACTCCCTGACTGGTTTCCCCCGTTCTCTATGCCGTCATGTTTGGAGGGATGGCCTAATCCAGGGGGTCCCAGTAGTACTTAACACTTTCCTGTATTACAGACTTTGCTATACTCCTTGGGACTGATAAAGTATTTTGTTTTTTTATGTCCATTCCCTTTATCATTAATATCTTTTGACACTGCCTTGCCATCCATAGTTGAGTTGCACTACCAAGCACTGGAATGCTCTTTTTTTTCTTCACATATCTTCACTTGGGTGATATAAATGACAGTAGCAAGACAATTTGTGTATGTGTGTGTGTGTTGAAAATTTTCAATATTGAAATATACATATACCAAATTATTTTTAAACCCAGCAGTGGTGCTGTTTCAGCAATGTCTGATCAGAACCCACATGTGGGCTTAAATTAGTTTTTGGTCAGGTTAAAGTTAGCATTCTCACAATGTCACCCTGCCTTGTGTCAGCACCAAGGGTAATGAGAGCAGCATAAACTGTTTAGTAAACAGTAATGGGTGACATGTAAAGTGTAGCTTGCTCCAGAAAGTATCATTCACAAGCACTGTGGCATTTAGTATCACTTACTGTTTGCCCTTGTGTGGAATTGTATACTTGTGTTCACATAAACAGCCCACATGGCTTGACTGCATGTGGCCCTGATGAAATTAGAGGTGACAAGATTTTTATGTTTCTATTTTTTGGTCTTATTTAATAATAAAAAATAAAATGCAGTTTTCATTTAAAATTTTTACAATTCAATGTTGAGGATCAATAATGGAAGTTTCTTCTGTAATGGCTGAACTTGGATTAGGCTGGGATAGCAAAAGTTCTACCAAAATGTAGAGAAAGACACTACTTGAAATTGATGAAAGATGTTGGCAGTGAAAAAAACACGATGTGCAGAACTCTCAGACAGTGCCATCTGTATGTGTTTCACTTCATTCAGCTCTCAGATATTCACTCAGATGAGTCAGTGCAGAGACACTTTGTCCTGGCTGACATGTAGATTTCCTTATGGATGTATACATGTAGTTGTGTTGTAACTTTATTATAAGTCATTTCTAAGGGGAACTGGGACAGACTACCACTTCCAGTTTCTACTGCCAGGGGAGGGCTGGAAAAGAGTGCAGAAAATCATCGAATAATTCTCAGATTTCCTTCTACTATCGATCCTAAAATTGATTCAGTCTTTAGGGGCACTTCACTGCTGCCATTGCTTGCTGGGGCATATTTACTGTCTGTTTGTACTTTTTTAAAAGTGTTCTTGTTCACTTACAACCTGCAAGTTTTTGGAGTAAGCACTTCTAGTTCATCTTTATTGTTGTATTTTAACATACAAATTTCTATGGCGACCTAGGGCTTAGGGTGTTTTCCCTGAAATCAGGATGTTGTGGATTTGATTCCCAAGACTGCTAAGCACCTCGGAGGTGCCCTTGAGCAAGGTGGCATCCTCACACACTGCTCCCTCCCTGGGCGCTGTGTTCATGGCTGCCCATTGTGAATGTCTTAAATGCAAAGGAAGAATTTCAAGCTGTTCACCCTGTGTATTGTCATGTGTCCATGTATAACAGAATGGCCACTTTCACGTCATAATACAATTCCCTGCCAAAGATATCTTCCACATAATCGTTTAAATTGAGAATAGCATACAGAGAGAAAAATGTAACCGAACATTTGCAGATCTTTGTAAGTAGTCTTGTCTAAACAAGACATGAACTGGATGTCTGTGGCTTGGGTAAAGAGCTCTGTATAGTGGTGTCAATAAACTGTGGTGCAAATATACAATAATGTGCTGAATAAACAGTATGGTGCAAATGATATCATGGTACATTTCCATAATTTTTTGTAACTTCTGTCAGAACAGAACGAAAAAAGAAAAGGAAAGAAAATTTTGAACTCATGTTAATGTAGCAAGATTTTATTCCGGTTTTGAATTAGTTCTATTTGTCCATCTTTTAAGAAATGGTGACACGGCAGGGGATGTTTTCTAATTATGTAAATAAAAAAGGGAGAAAAATTGAGATGTTTATTCAGAAATGTTGTATGCATTATGATTTGAACGAACACTAACTTGGAAATCATGAAAACATAATTGTATTAATATTTTCTCCTCTCATTCTTTAGGCTTTCAGGATGTCCACGTCATGATATTCGTGGGCTTCGGTTTCCTCATGACATTTTTGAAGCGCTACAGTTTTGGTGCCGTTGGCTTCAACTTCCTCATTGCAGCCTTTGGGCTTCAGTGGGCTCTGCTAATGCAAGGCTGGTTCCACCACATCGACCCAGCGGATGGGATGATCAAAATCGGCGTAGAAAAGTAGGCTTTTGCCACACTTTTAAACACTTGAACACCTAAAACTGTGTTACAAATTATACAAAGTCTAGCTTGTCTTTTCGACTTTTTGAAGCAACTATTGGCCACACTCAGCACTCACAGCTGCCTCAAGAGCAGCTTCCATGACCGTTTCCTAAAGTATTCCAACCTTCCTTGTTCTGTCACACTGCATCTATTATAACATTGCTTATAAGGTTTACAAAGACAGCATATCTCTGAAACATGCTTGCAGCCACAGTAATTCAGTGGTAGAGTCTCTAATTTGTTGACGAAAAACATAAAATTTATTATTTTTGTCAAATGGTACAATATCTCTGTTTTGTTTATGATGTTAAAAGAAAGTCCTCAAAAAGCAGGTGCTGGATTTTAGGACGATATTTACAATGTAAGGTTAAACTAACACTGATGAAACTCAGCAATGTATAATATTGACTTGTGCTACTCTGTGTTCATCTAAAATGTAAGGCACTACACTGTTTTTAATTTCTATATAGCAATCACCTATAATACCACAAAAATTGCAGTGATACAGTCCTGTGCCTAATAAGGAATATTTCAGCCACAAAACAAACTGTAACTAAGTCATCCATTTATTCTTTATCCAGGCTGCTTATCTTACTCATTTGTCAAATAATGTGTAACAAAGTCATGACTGCACAAAATAAATTAGACAATGGAAGAAAACTTTATATAACTTTTCAGTATGACTTCTACAAACTCAACTGAGTGATTACCTTTCTGCAGCTCTCTTTGTTATAACCATTTTTAGAAGACTTAACTTAAGCTGATAAAGAGATCGTTTAGGCTAATTATATGGTATTCATTATTGTATGGAATTTGAATACTTAAGGAACATTACAATGAGCTCAACTCTAAACAAATGAAACAAACCACACTGCACAAAAAGCATTTCATCAGGCTGTTGGAATTAAAAGTGGTATTTATTCATTTTTTACTCTGTCTAGCATAATCAACGCAGACTTCTGTACTGCGGGCTGTCTGATTGCGTATGGAGCCGTGCTGGGGAAAGTCAGCCCTGTGCAGCTGTTGGTGATGACCCTGTTTGGTGTTACCTTGTTCGCCGTAGAAGAATATATTATACTCAATCTCTTTCATGTGAGTGTACACAGTGAGAAAACTGCTGTAACGTATAGGGTGTAACAGTTAGAGCTACGTTAGATTACAGTAACAGGTTCCCCTGCATTTCCTATGAAACATGTTAAATATTGATAAGTAATTGCGCCACAAAGGATTCTTTGAGTAATGACATAAATCAATATATTCCTCACATTCTCATTCTTTGTAAATGATCAGTGAGAATCTTTCTAAGTTACTTTACTAACAAAAATGGTTCTGGGTTGTCTCAAAAGCTAAAACATGTACAACAGGTTTTCCAACATAGAGGAGAACCATTTAACCAGATGAAGAACCAATTTGAGTTTGACATGTTAAATTTGAGTGTCCATTTTTGAACATATAAAAATGTCCATATAATATACTTTTTGGGTTTTCTCAAGAATGTATAATTTAGAGTTTCTTTAATTTGAAAAAAGGTTTTCTATTGCATCACACATATAACCCTTTCCAGCACAGTTACTTTTTAAGAGTTAAGATGGCAAATGGATGTATTTTCTAATAGGCCAAAGATGCTGGGGGCTCCATGGTGATCCACACCTTTGGAGCTTACTATGGCCTCGCCATCTCATGGGTCCTTTATCGACCAAACCTGAAGGACAGTAGCCGGCTGTTGGGTTCGATGTACCATTCGGATGTGTTTGCCATGGTTGGTGAGTACATGTCGTTTCATGTTTGTCACATCTCCTCTTTCTGCATTGCACTCTTCATTATCAAAACTCTTATTTGCATATAAAACAAACATACTGTGCATTAGAAAGAATGCAAATATTAGATTTTAAATCTTTTTTTAATAGGAACTCTGTTTTTGTGGATGTTCTGGCCCAGTTTCAATTCTGCCATTTGTAACCATGGAGATGGCCAGCATCGAGCAGCCATTAACACCTACCTGTCTCTGGCTGCCAGTGTCCTCACCTGTTTCGCCGTCTCCAGTCTATTTGAGAAGCATGGAAAACTTGACATGGTAGTGGGCTATTGGCCTTTTACTGCTCTGAATTTTAAATTGTCCAGTTTTTGGACCCCTTGGGCAGAGCATACATAGCTTTTGTTTAGTATTCCAAACTGTAACATTATTGCATGACACCATCAAAGCAGAGATCTGCGGTTATAATAAAACATTTTGTCCTCAGGTTCATATCCAGAATTCCACCCTGGCAGGGGGTGTTGCTGTGGGAACAGCTGCTGAGTTCATGCTGATGCCGTATGGATCACTGATAGTTGGATTTTTTTGTGGGCTCATCTCTACACTAGGCTACATATACCTTACAGTAAGAGCTCCTGTTAAGGTCTATTCTTAAAGTTTACTATACACTTTGGTGCTCATCTGTAAGTTGGATTCAAATGTGAAGTGTCTGAAGATATAAACAGTCATTTAGAAATTTCTTTGCAGTGGCGGTTATAGGAACCAGGGGGAGCAATGTCTGCAACACAAATATAATTATATAATGTATTATCCAAAACCACATGTGAATGTAAATCTGCCTTCTGTGTGTTGATATGCAATGTAAATTTGGATAAAACACCATGTGACCAGCATAAAGGAAATAAACAATACATTTTGGACAATTTTTTTTTGTTTTCCAGCCTTTCTTGGAGAGGAATTTGAAGATTCAGGACACGTGTGGAATACATAACCTGCACGCTATGCCTGGTGTCATAGGGGGAATTGTGGGGGCCATTGCAGCTGCCGGTGCTACTGAATCGGTTTATGGGAAACAAGGGTAAGTTCAGTCCACCAAGTGATGTTTAAAAGTACATCTATTTCATCTCGTTAAAGTCTTAGCAGTATTGTAGAGCATTGTATCAAACCTGCTACATGCCAGCGGCTTGAGGTGTTTTATCCTAGCATGGTTATTTCTGTCCAGGGTGAGTCCTGCTTGCCCAGAGTAAGTTCTCAGTGAAATCAATGATTTACAACTCAAACACCTGGCTGTGGACAATTGATGGGCTGTGAAGGCTTCTGATTGAGCTGTGAATCTAATATCGAGATAGACCATTGATCTGGTTATTTAATATCATCTAATGTGGCCAGGTGGGCTTGATAGATAAGTGGGCCTTAATGTTGAAAAGTTAGACGACCATAGGTGTTTTTTGGGGTAAAACTGTTTTATATTGTATTGGTTTTACAGTTTTTTGTTTTTTCCCCTTTGCTACAGGTTAATAGACACCTTTGGTTTTATTAATGAGTACCAAAACAGGACTCCTGCCGTCCAAGGGGGCTACCAGGCTGCTGGAATGTGCATAGCTGTGTGCTTTGGAATAGGAGGTGGAATATTTGTTGGTATGTCAAAGTATATTATGCACCAGGACCACAGCAAACAAATAAGCAACTGTAGTTAATACTCAATTCATGCTGTGCATTGTTATACCAGTGAATGATGGAAATGCTTGAATTACCAGAAGTGTATCATCAGGTAGAACGCCTGCTATGAACAGGTGAAGAGATGACACTAGAGATGACACCTTGTCTTGGGTTTCGTTGTGAGCATACACCGGCACACCTAACGAGTAATGACCTGGGATATATTTCAGTACCAAGAAAAGCTTGGATCAAATAACATGTTTTCCTTAAAATGAATTTAACATAGAGAAATATATATAATAGAACATAATGCACAGTGGACTGTGAAAAAAATATAAAAATACAGTACTGTGCAAAAGTCTTACACACCAGTGCAAAAGGTTTAAAGTCATTTATATCAGTTGTGGGCTTCTTTCTGCTTGCAAAAACAGTTCTGAATATTCAAATCAATGCAAACAAACAAGAAAGCACTAAAAAGTATCACATTTTATTTTTTCAAAAAAGTTTTGTGTGCTGGTTAGAGGAACACAGGTTTGGTTCCAGGCTTCTGCTCAGTGCCTACAGTCGTTGGGTAAATTAATACAGTTCTATAAGCAACACACCTGTTTTATCTACTGAAATAAAAAGAAAAAGGTTTTTGATGGAGGTAATTTAAAAAACTGGGCTTCTTTGACGAAAGATGTTTAGAAACATTTTGCCATATGTAAAACCATCACTGTATCAATCTTGTTTGTATTTGTTGTAATGTTAGTGTTAGTGTATCACTACTGCCCAGCAGTAAACAGCTTTTAGGCATAATTTCCTGTACATATACACACATATATTCATATGTATAAATGTATGCATATACACACACACTACATACACATATAGGCCTATATATATATTCCATAACTTTTTTCACACTGTAAATGTCTACAGTGATTTCAAGTCATTTAAAAAAGTCAAATGAAAGTTCATTCCTATCAAAATTCATGAACATTTCACATGGTATAATTACATTTTGGACAGCGATTTTTTCCCTGTGTGTTCCCTGTAGAGTGTGTTGTCTTAGAGTGTGTTTGCACTCAGAGACTTTTTCATACGAATGTATATGGGATATATTATGATGTAGGACCAGTCTATTTAATTTTGACACAGCATTTCATTCTCCCTAGGTCTTATCTTGAGGATGCCTATATGGGGGGGTCCGACGGATGATATCTGTTTTGATGACGAAGTGTACTGGGAGGTAAGATCTTATCTCCATGTTTTGTTGCCTAAATATAAATCCTTCGTCACCACAGTGTTGTACCTGCACAGGACCCGCACCCCTGTGTGTCTCTGAGTCTGTCACTATTAACACAAAGTGCTTTCGTAATGTCTCAGTTATTTTTGTGGCTTGTGCATGTGCATGAGGGCTGTGAGGGAGGAGGTGACTGAAAGTCGCGTCTGAGGACGTGCGTATGTGGGTTTGTGTGCGTGTGTAAGGATTTGAATTATTTTTATCCTCTGTTTAGGTGCCTGAAGAAGAAGACATTGCTGAACCTGTTTTACAGTATAACAACCATACAGGGACCAATAAGCATGCAGAAATGTAAGTTTAGAATTTAATAAAAGTATGACTGTGCAGATATGGTGGCATACATGTAAATTAAAGTGTATTGAAATATTTTATATATTACTGACGATGTAAATATTCCTTCAGTAGTCTGTACCATTCAGGTATGGAGGCACAGGCACAGTACCAAAGGCAGCCTGGTTAATTATAAGGGATACAAAGAAAATGATTAATTATGGCTGGTATTGTTGGATAAAAATATTTACATATCATTATTAGACTTAAAACTGAAATGTAGCATATGGGCCCTTTAAAGGTTCAGTGAAGTTTCTGTCTGTCTAAAGTCAAATGAACAGAAAAATGTGGTAATCCTTCAGTGAGTATCATTTATAAAAAACGTTTTTGTAAGTGAGATGTGTGAACTTGGAGAGCATTTTTTTTTACTTAAATATCTCATATAGATTGTAAAGATATTGAATGAATTATCTAACTTTTACGTTATTCAAACCTTTAAAAGATTTTGGCACTCACATACCCTATTTAAATTTTAACAGCTTAGAGGACTATGTGGTTTGTCTATTCAGTGTGATTTGAGCATAACCTTTCATTGGACACAAGGTGGCGCAAAGTTACCACTATTATTGTACAGCCTTCTGTAAAATGTCTTACGCTTTCTGTGCCGTTCGTAGAACCGAAACAGGCTTCACGGTGGAACAGCGCTAATCCTGGAACAGCAGGTATCCCCCAGTCAGGACTCTCGGACCATGTGCTGTCCCTACCATTTGCAGAATATGAAGAGCTTTTTCTTCTGTTTCTCTCAAAAACAGAGACCTTTCACCACTGCGTGTGGTTTCTCAGTCAGATTTTCTAATGTTTCTTGAAGGATTTATGTTGCCTTCAATGTATGACTATGTTGTTGTAATTATAGATCTTATTTACAGTGAATTGGTAGGTTGTTAAAGTAATCTGTAATCTTTTCAATCATTTCTATATTATTTTCCAAATATGGTTTGAATATCATTTTCTAAAAAATTACCCCCAGTTTCTCTGTCAGAAATTCTACAGCAGTGTGTCCAGTCTTATAAACAGTTGGCTGCATTTTTTCATTCCAACAAAGATGGAGCACATCTGATCAGTTGTAGGACTGAGACCTATGTGTTAAGTGGAATCAGGCTTATTCCTGCTGTGTTGGAATGAAACCTTCTAGCGACGCTGACCCTTTGTGGAAAAGATTGGCCATCACTGTTCTATAACAAAATTTTAAATAGCATTTCACAAACACAAACAGATCATAGCCAAATCTGTTTATTTGCAGTACTTTCTTCTAATAGTGCTTTCCCCCTAATGATACTTATATACCACCATTTTTTGTGTGTATATTTTATGTGTTTTACCATGTGCTATTGGAATTTAGCAACTATTCAGAAAAAAAAAACTTTAGGTACATTTTACATAGTTTAAATGAATAAAGTAAATGATTTCAAATTATAATGTTGAATTGCTAATATTAGGTCAGTGGATCTATATAATTGTGCCTGTAAAACATGCCTGCAATTTCTGGTCCTAGTTTGAAAGTGTATGTATATCTATAACACATGTTGTGTATTATATTACATTTCATTTTGTTTTAATCCACAGAGCCAGCACTCTTTCTCTCATTAAATCCAAGATTCCTGTTTTGTAATTACATTTTAAAAGATTTTGTGGAGATTCAGATTCTTTTATAAGATTCATTTCTTCTTCTGGGGTCTGAATAATTCTTATTTTGTAAAATTTCTTCAGAATTGTATGGAACACATATTTTATTTTTATTCCATAAAAATGTCTGTATAAATTGCATGTGCATGTAAATTCCACATTTTATTAAATCTATCGTACAGACTAAACTAAATGTATGTTAGTTACATGAAGCTATTTTGCTGCATATTTTTTTTCCTTTTTCCCCCTGACACAGTTCTGTCCTGGTCTGTGGCCTGTCGGACTCTTACTGGGGTGAAAGGTTGTGATCTTTGCGTGTGTAGGTCAACAGAATGATGTCGGAGATGACCATGCCACATGTCTCTTTGGTTGTGTGCAATAATAAGATGGACCAATAAGGGTGAATAAGGGTCAAGGGCTTCATTACAGTTTGCAACAGGTGACGCAGTAGAGAAATGTTAGTATTTGTGTGTAAAATGATGGTTTCTTTCAGATATACCAAATTTTCTATATAGGAAAAACTCTGGCTGATCAATTAATTCTCTTGTCACAGCATACTAACCACAGAATAGATAAGAATACAATACTAGATAGCGAATAAAATACAGTACAATACTGTCTGGAATAGCATGGAAGAAAATTGCGAGAGATTTGCGTTTAACAGATTAAAGTACCAGGCTGGTCTGATGTTCAAACCTTTCGATTCTGCTTATGAACCAGCCATCAGAAATATTTTTCTTACTGCGAATGATGAAGAAAGTGGGCTGTAATCTGTCTCTATGGGGGGCCTGGGTGTAAACCACTCTGATCTCAGCAGCCATGTGAGTAGAGAAAGCGCTCTAATTAACTGCTTCTGGGCTACTGTGGAGAAGAAGAGGGAGAGAGGGAGCGCACCCCATTTTTCTTACGCTCCAATAGCTAGCTCCCCACCTCCTGCGTATTCAGGGCCTTCCCCTCCACTCCCCACCCCGCAGGCCTCTCTCGTCTTATGTTTATTCATTTGCCACTTAAAGGCCGGACACAGCACCTTGTTAAAACTAAATCAAGCCCCTTTCATGACATGATCCTTTTGCCAGAGCTGAAAGGGCCCCAGGCTGAGGGGGGGCCCAACCCTGAGGACACTGAGCTGGGGCCTGGGGGGCGGGGGTGACGGGGAGGGGGGGCTTGATGTTGTGCTCCACCAAAAAAAGCCAGCTCTGTCTGCCCTGCTGGTGATTAAGGCAGCCAATGGTGGAGAGCGAGTGAGACAGCGGCGGGAACTGAGAGAAGGAGTGTGGGAGATTAAGACCGTCACGCCCATTCAGAAAGAGAGGGGACAGGAGGGATAAAGGAGGCAAAGAGCGTTAAAAGAGGGTAAGGAGGGAAGAGAGAGGGCTCTTTTCATGGCTGATGACTGATTGCCTGTCTGGATCAGTGCTCTAGCTTGATTGACAGCCATGCTGAGCTGCAGGGTGGGAAAGTGGGGAAAGCGCACTTGGGTGGAGCTGTTAGCGTGTGAGAAACAACGTTTGGATTTGGGGGTTGGTTATACACTGTGCATGCTAAGCACTAGATACAATGCACAGTGACTCATACCATCATTCATTCTTGAGAGAAACAGAAAATCACAAATTTAGTTTAATTAGTGAGGTGAAAAATAATAATGCACGCAAAGCTGAAAAAGGCCTTCATGACCATCCTGTACTTGTAAAGGTATATGACTATCCGTACAGGTGTTTTCCACTCAGTTGAGTATTCGTAAATGTGTTTAGTGGCCAAAGTCGAAAGGAACCCAAGGACAAGAAAACCTTTGAAAACCGTGTGCATGACCTACATTAACTGCCCTGTAAACCGCTGAAAGAAGTCCATAAACACTTCTATTAACTGGGTAGAGTTCATCTATCCCTGCCACCACAGATACGGTCATCCATCTCTAATTCTGTATGAAAAATATCGTTACTTTAAATAATTTGGGGGGTTGTGAGTAGCTCTTGTGTCAGTGACAGGATTTAAAGTGAAAAAAAAACATTTTGTTTCATGGTTCTATCATGAGTAATCCAGCATAATTTCAATGTAGTTTTTAGTCTTGAGATTCAACTTAAATACAGTTTGAATAATATCGCCCGGTATTCAAGACCAACCAAAACAAACCAAACACTGGTAACCCAACTGCACGCAGTTGTCTTTGTAACAGCCAGATAAAATAGACAAATCAAGGGACCACTGTGAACAGAACTACAGATCAAAACATCGTTTTTGTAATTGTTTGGTGCATGAGCTCTGGCCTAAAAATCTTATTATAACCTCCAACCCACTTAACTATGAGTTTCATAGTTTTTGAATAATTGATCTTCCTGTGCTTAACCTATACATGTTGCTAGGTTTTACAAGCTCTATAGCTAAATCAATCTGTTTAATCAAAATTCTTAAATTATTCTCTATAATGCATTGGAGACTGCTATATTTTGACCCACACAGCAGCAAGTTTCCAGTTTAAAATGCCATTCTTAGAAACAAACACTGTGTAATATTACAGCGATATATTGGCAGCAATTCCTCCAGTAGTTCTCTGTTTACTCTCAGTGCTTGTATTGCTTTATAAGAACAAATTTACTGTATGCCTAAATACAGTTTATTACAGTTCATTATCATTACAGTTGATTCTCTGTACCCCTGCCTGGGTCCGCAGGTTTACAAGATTACCCAATAAAAATGCAGCCAAACATGATAACCCTATGTAGCTAATAGGGATTTACCGATCAGGTTTTTTTTGCCCTTGAGTCTGACTCCGAATCATTTGATTATGAGTTTTTGCAGATACCGAGTCCTGATCCGATACCTCTGTTTACTATACTAAGGTGAATGGCAGGTCACTCATTGCGATCATTTGTGCTAACTTGGCTGTGATGTCCTGCGCCTTCGTGCTGTCACGAGGCTTTTTTATCTCCTCTTCAAACTCTCCTACATATATACACATCTGTACCCGAGTCCTGATGGAAAGGTAACGTCCGATGCCGATCGGGTCTGAAACCATGTGATCGGGCCTGATTTCCGATCACGTGATCGGATCTGGACATTTCGAAACCATCACATTACAACAGTAATATGCACTCCTACTTCTAGTCATTAAGACTAAACGTTCAAAGAGTCTTTGCTTGGGACATTATGTCGTGACAAACAAACTGTAATGAGAAACTGTAAATGAAAATTTTGAAAGCAAAATTACAAACTCATTAGGAATGTTGGGAAGCTCCATACAAAGTATACAGTTTGTTTCTCCTAGTTTGCACTTTCCAGCAATGTACTAGGTTTAATTTAAACAGCAGATTATTATTTCTGCAAAAAGATGAATCAGTTCTTCACAGTGAAGGACAGTCCTGTGCAAAGACTTTGAGAGGGGCAGGTGTCATGATTGTGTCTGGGCCCCCCAAACATTAACAATAAATGAAACTTTATTTTTGCAAAATAATCACATGATGATTTTTGTAGATGAGGAAGGAGGAGTTGAGTTGTGTAACAAGCTATAGATTTTTGGTTGAGAGGCAGGTGTTTTTTCAACTGAATATATTAGACGTTTTTTACAAAATCTGAGCCCAGGTCTGAAGGGACAGAATTCCTTTTTTTGTTGTTGTGTAAAGCTTGTCCAACCTGGAAACAGCTGACATGAATGAGCACACCTGTGGTCACAGTGCTTAAAACAACTTAAAAATAAGTCCCAGGCTAGTTAGTTTTCTCTGCACTCAAGCGTGTGCTTGCTTGAGTCAAGAAAAACTAACCAACGCTGGTGGGTTTGTTGCTCTTGGCCCTGAGCTATTCCTCAGTTCCTGTAAGGTCCCTCTGTGCTGACACTCTGCAGGCCGCACGTCTCACTCCAGCCCACCTGCGGCTGTGCTCTGTGAGCTGGTTAAGTCTGCTGTTAGAGCGGAGGATTAGCTCTGATCCATTCCGCCTCCTGCTCTGCTCTACACACCGAGCGTTTGTGCAGAGGAGGAGCTGTGACTTACGGCTCAGTGCAGGAATCATCTACTGACAAAGAGTCATAACCCCCCCTAAACATACACACACACACACCACCTTCCCTCAGACCCGCCTGAGCCCTGGCTGGATACCTTTCAGTGTGTGTGTCCTGTAGCTCAGGACAAAGCCTCCCTCTGAGGGGTGTGAGTGACAGGAGGAGAGCCAAGAGTGTGCTGAGCGAAGGTGGGACTGATGTGTAGCTGCACGCTGCACTCTTGTTCTCTTTCTGTCTTTTTATCTTTCTATTTCCCTTTTTTTCTGTATGTGTGTTGTAGGGATTGAGCAGAACAACGGTACATTTTTGTGAGATCACAGATGTTTTGGGAAACATCTTTGCAGACCAAGAATGCATCACAAAAGACTTTCATAAATGAATTATCATCATTGATAATTTGATTCAGAATCAAATATAATAGTTTTCTTGTATCTCTGTCAGAAAAAGTAAATACAGGTTATTTATCTGCTGTTGATTGTGGGGTGGCTTGAGATGCATAATAAAAATGTATAACAACAGCCTGACACCAGAAAAAAATACATGAAAGATTTCATATACATTTTTAAATGAGTAGGAGGTACTCTGAAAACCAAAGGGCTTAAAGGTTTGAAATAAAAGCCTCTCTCTCAATTCTTTTAATTCCAGATTTCCAGGAGTCGATCTGGAGGTTACATTTTATGTGAAAAAAGCCCAAAACCATAAATAATCTTGCAGCTTGTGAAATAATGACTCAAGCACAAGTGAATTACCATTAAGTACAAAACAATGTCAAATTAAAACAAAAAAATTGTCAACTGAATTGTTTAATTTTAGCTGACAGATTCATTATTTTTTCATTAAGTTATTTCCTATTCTTTTCTTTTTGGGATCCTTCTGCTCTAAAATAAAAATTTAAATCTAGAAAGTATGATGAATAGGATAAACAGTAATGTTGTCCATAATTGGACGAAGTAATAAAAAGAGGGTAAACCCTCTTCTCGCATGCCTCAATATATGATTTTACACTAACACAACATAAAAATAGTTGCATATGATAATAACAGCTGATTCTTTTCTCTGGATTATTTAATTACTGCAAACAGTCATTGAGCTATTCATTTATTGCTTTGGTCATATTCATTTTTATCTTTAAAAATGTTCACATTGTCTTTTTTGTTAGTTATGTCTGATTCAAGTCTGATTGCACACTAACATTCATTAATATTCACACAATCCCAGACAAATGGTTAAAAGTTGAACACCCTATTTTTCACAATCTACAGCCTGAGGGACTTCTAAAAGAATCGTTCCAGGAAGAGTTTTGCTTTCTAGTGGCTCATCTGACAGCAACGGTGTTATTGGGGAATTTTCTTGTTTCTTGTTTTATGTCAGCCATCGATCAGCCATAACATTAAAACCACTTGCCTTACATTTTGTACATCCCCCTAGTGCTGCCAAAACAGGTTAATGAGTTCATGAGAATAATGTATGGCCATCACAATATTTTTGAAGGTGTGCTGTGGAATCTGGAAGCAGATCTGTGGTATCAAAACGTTAGCAGAAGATCACATGTGTCTTGTAAGCAGTGAGGTATGGATAAGACTTTAGCTTACCCGTCCCACAAATGCTCAATCAGATTGAGATTTGGGGAATTTGGAGCTCAAATAAATACCATTAACTCTTTGTCATGTTCCTAAAGCCATTCCTTAACAGTTTTTGCAAAAAAAGACAAGAAAAGTAAATATGATAAAACAGAACACTTCTTCAATGGCTGCATGGTCCAGTTCTCACATCCTTGCATTGGCTCCCAGTTTGGTACAGAATCTAATGAAATGTCAATCAATGATCTGGGCCCCAAATACATTACTGATATGTTTGATGTTTACAATCGTAGTTGGACTCTTCTATCTGCAGAGCCACTCAGGTAAAAGAGCTGAAATGAAACTACAGTAAATGGCGTTCATTCACTATACTGTCCCTTCAATACCAGAACTGCACCAGTATCAGAAAAAAATTTGTCCTCATCCTAACTTTAAATATCTGCACTTTCACTGCACTTTTAATAGACTTTTATTTATTTTCTATGCATTCTTGTATTTATTTTATTCTTTCATCTTTAATTTTCTTTCTATTTTCTTCCTTGGGTTCCTGATTTATTTATATATTTATTATATTTCATTGAATTAACTTTCTGTCCTCATCCTTATTTTAAATATCTGCACTTCCACTGCACTTTTAATAGACTTTTATTTATTTTCCATGCATTCTTGTATTTATTTTATTCTTTCATCTTTAATTGTCTTTCTATTTTCTTCCTTGGCTTCCTGATTTATTTATATTTTTATTGTATTCCATTGAATTAACTTTCTGTATGATAATGTGCTGTGTACATAGACTTGACTTTGTAGGCACTTTAGAGGTGGAAAGGGGTCAACAAGGTAATTGCGACTGTTGCCACATGGTTCTTTACAAATTTTGTCAACTGTAGAGCATTGTGTGTTTTCAGCAGTTTGTGCTACAATAGCTCTTCTGTGGGATCAGAACAGATGGGCTGGACTTTTGTCCACACACCTGCCTTGACAGGTGCCACTGTAACCAGATAATCAAGGTTTTCACCTTACCTGTAAGAGGTTTTAAAGTGGGGGTTGGTCTGCGTATATCTTTCATCTGGCCAGTGCTTTAAATGGTGATTTGTAGTAGCGCTGGCACCTGGTCAGAACCTCTGTGCGCATAAGTTTAGACTTGGTGTTTCCTTAGAACCATATAGTCTATGCATTTTGTTGCTTATTATAAATTTGACAAGCTTTAACATCTTATTTGTTCTGTGTATGAGCCTGTCTAAAGGTTTTTTGCCTGCCAATGATATACCCTTTAAGGTGACATGTATTGTAAAAGCTGAAAAATCTAGTTTATTTTCTAGATAGCCAAATATCCAATACATATTTGTTGCGAAAAATCAAATAGTTTCTGGCACAATTGATCTGTGCTGCATTTACTCTTCTGTTACAAATAAAAAATTATAGCATAGCTATGAACAGCAAAAACAACCATTTAGTTATTTTAAATTTTAGACATTAGAATGTTTAGAGTTTTTTTAAGCAGATAGATTTGATACTGAGGGCTTTGTATTTCTGTGATATCATCACATGCTTTTGAATAACATAACATGTCATTCTAAGACTGTAATAACTGCTAGATTTGTAAAAGGCAATAAGGTTATGGTTTTCTAAAAATGTAGGCTGTTTATTTGCATAATTTGAATTTTTACATTTTGCAGAGTAAAACCTCTCCAGAAATTTGTGACCACACTGCAAATGCAAGATTTCAAATCAAATGTTAAAAATCGGACACTCAAACCCAGCAGAAAGCGGCAAGAAAACAGAAAAGCTTCAGATGCAGTATCATCAGCTAAATGAAGTCTAATAATTACAAATGGAAAAACTGTACTGTCTAAAAAATGATCATGATGCATTCTTGTCTCCCAAAATACAAAGAGTGTAAAGATGCCCTAAAAGGTGCAATATAGTCCTTGCAGTCCACTTGTGAATTTTAATGTGTTTCATTTTCCCTCAGGAAACGGTGATATTTGTACAATTTCATAATTTAATGTTTTCACAGAGTCAAATCAAGATCAAAATAAAATTTTCTGGCCATATTTTCTGAGAATAATACTGAATGGTTTTGGCAAATATTTTATAAATAGTATTTGGCTCATATTTTATGGATAGTATACTTCAGGATCAATAAAGTTTTCTAATTCTGAGATCCACTGAGCCTTTTCTGCATCCCAGATTTGAAGCATCATTTTAAATCACTACTTCACATCACTTTCTCAGTGAGGGAACAGCATCCCTCATAAGAACACAGTTTTAAGCTGACCTGACATGGAATCCTACAGCAAAATTTCCAGCATAGATGACTGATCTTTCTAACAAAGATGACTGCGTTTTCCTAAAAGTTGTGGGGGGCAAAAAAGCTTAACTATAAAACAACTTCATGTTTTAATAGAGAGACAAATCATTTGAAGCCAAATGAGGTAACATTAGAGGATTTCCATGTTGTGCAGTATTACATCAAGCATAGTACGGATCAGCAATATTCTAATCACTGGAAACGGTCAAAAACACCTGAAATTTTTTTTTTTAATTAAGCAACCCAAATACTTTATTTTATTTCATTTTATACAAGTTAATTGATCTGATTTTAAATTAACAGAACAGTCTGTTCTATTATTTGAAGATCAGCACTATCCTAATTTGAGAGCAGCTGACTTGATTAATCTCAGAGTTAAAACATTCAAATGTACACTTACTGCATGAGACCAAAAAAGTAAACATAACTATTTGTACATGTTTCTGCAAATTCCTCTTTTATGATATATTTTTGGTCCTACATAATAAATGGCACAGACATTTTGCAAAAATGCCCAGAAATGATCTGCAATCCTTTACTATTCGGAGAAGATTTCAATCTTTCTCAACATTTGAATTTCTTGTCTGTTGATTTGTCATAAAAACATTTTTTTTTCAGGGTTGTTAAACCTTTTGCAGTACTGTATAGGGAATCAGTTCTCAGTCTTCTGCAGGATGGCAGTGAAATCTGGGAAACACATACGACCTTATGGAATGTGTGCATGGGTTGTGTGTGTGTGTGTGTATGTCTGTGTTTGTCTCTTTACCCATGTGTTTGTCTATTCTGATCACATCCACTCTGTCTGGCCCCCACGCCCCAGCCAGGGCCCAAAGGTGGGGCCACTACCATCCCAGCCATACAACCATACAGCCAGTCAGACAGAGTGAAAAGAGGAGCACTGTGGGCCCCTGTTCTCTCACCCTTCCCCATGCAGACAGCTTCTCACCCTGTCTGGACGGGCTCTCCTAGACACCCTGTACCCCATATCCCCCCGTCCACCCCCCCACCCTCTGTCTCAACAGCCATCCAGACAGCAGGGTGCAGAGGTCATCACCCACAGTCACTGGGCCACACAGCACTGCATCAGTGTTGCATTATAATCACATTCACAGCTTGCTGGAATTCACACACACATTCCTATAGTGTCCACACCATCAACAATTCATGGCGTGAGGAGATAATATGTTTTTATTTATTAAAGTAACTTCACATATAAATATGATGCTGGATAAAACATATTTTAATTAATAATGGATATAAAACCAATAAAAGAAAGTTAATCATTTTCTAAAAGACAAGTCATTGTGAGTTTTCAATCTTTTTCTTATAAAGAAAAGGTATTTTGTACTTGGTTTACAGCAACTAAAGTGTTACATGCAGCATTTCACACAAGTTTCACGTCACCAAAATCAGAATTAGAAATATTTATTGATTCAAGGTGAAATTGCTCATGTTACAACTGCATGGACACACAGACAGGGGCAATATAAAGTAAAGTATAACTTTTGTCTTCCCTCAGAGAAATAATACAGGATCATCAGATCCCAGACCACAATAATGATTTTACCCCAAAGCCAATTTTGGGGTTTTACCCCAAAGCCAATCACTGCACTGAAAACTGCTCTGAAATCACAAACCTTATGATTTCAACCTGTGCAATACACAGTTTTTGGGAGATTTTGTTTTATATGTGTTATGTGAGAATGAGCTGCATGTTGGATGTGTGGTAATATGTGTGGTATAATTTGAGAAACATTTTTCTTTTTTTGCTGATGCACCTGAATTTCATTACATCTATCATGCAATAACAGTCTTGGTCTAAATTAGCTTAATTCATCAAGGATTAGCTTAATTCTTCAGTGTCTATATTATGTGCTCTGGTCTGATAACGTGAATATCATTACTTATACACTACTAGTCTCTATTACATTCAGTAAAGGTCTCAGTATAGAGATCTTCTAGCCACTATTTGTGTTACTGATGTATAACTGAGCGGTAAGTTATTTTTCTGTAAAATTTACAGCCCAGCATTTTGAGTGTATAGCCCTGATTATTTCATTTATAACAGAAAATGTTTCTTTTTTTCTTGTCTTTTGTGTATGTCTACAATCTTAACATAATTACATTCCGTCAGGATCAATAGAGTTTTTTCATTCATTTTTTTCTAAAAATGAACTCCATAGTAAACAGAGAACACAGGGAAATTGATTCAGTTCAGCGTCTGTGTGAAACAGTAAAACTGTGCTTGAATATATATGAGATAATAAAAAATATATAATGAATGAAGAAAAATCTCCGAGCAGCTTTAAAACAGTTTCAGCTCGACTGAAAAAGTCACAGTGAAGAAGCTCCGCAACAGAGAGGGCAGTTTAGAGTAGAAACTGAATCCAGCGTTTAATAATTTACCACCAAACAAGCGCGACGTTATAATTGGATATAATTATAATGGAATAAGTAAATAATTGCCGTAAAATGTTTATTTCATCACGTGAAACACGTCATACTTAATTTTTATACACCCCCTTTCACAACCAGAACATATTTCATTTTTGCACAACAAAATCAAAGACAACAACAACAACAATAACAACAACACTAACAATAACAATAACAACAACAATAATAATGATAATAATAATATTAATGATAAAAAATTAATTAACTAATAAATAAATTAATTAATAATATACCATTTCATTTTTTACAGAGCTTGATATTTCGTACAATTAACAGTACTTTACACCAGACGACTTTACAACATTAAAATGGAAGTTGTAAAAAGTTGAAATGAATCCTGAATACTTTTTGTGATGTTTGAACAAAATTAAGTGTCCCGTCACAGAAAAAAATTGAAATACCTTAGCACATTTTAAGTACCTTTAAATGTTTTAATGTCCAGAATAATCAAATATTCGTGACCGTTGAGGTAATTAAAGTAATTTATAAAAAGAACAAATAAATATAATCATCTACATTATTCCCATGTATTTCACGATGCTCTAAAGTTTCTTTCTTTGCTTGAATCATGTTTTAAACGTGTGCGAATTATGTTTTTAAACGTGTGCGAATCATAATCTCTTCACTGTGTTCTATCATTTTGTTATCTTTTAAATAGAATATGAGATTAATACATTTGTGTTTTCTGATTCAAGAACCAGTCATAATGATGAAACCTGCAAGAGAACGGCTCAAATTCTCACTTCTCTGGTTGTGAATGGATTAAAGATCAAATCTGTGTATTAAAAAATATTTATATAATTAAATTACCTCAGTTCCCACGTGCTCCTAGCTCAACGTATCATTTTGATCTCAAAAAAACTTTCTCAGGGGCAAAAAACACATTTCGACACAGCTCCAATTTACTTTACTTTTTTTCTTAAAGCAGGGAAATATGTGAAGCTAAAAATATTTGCCCCCTTATCAAATTAATGAGATTTTAATATTTTTAAGCGCGTCAGTGGGGATTTCTCTGTCTAATTGTCCTGCTACAGGTGGAGCTAATTGATAGGGGTTTTTTTGCGAGAGGCGCTCTCTGATTGGTCAGTCTCAACCCCACCCACCGCTCTGTGCTGTGATTGGTCGCCTCTTGGCGCTGACGTCACTGCAGGCGAGAAGAACTGAGGGTGGAGAAGCGGAGGGAGAGAGAGGGAAAGACAGAAGAGCGGGAGAAGGAGGAGCGGACGGTCGGGCTTTTCTGGGGACCTGCTGGAGACGTGAAGGAGGACATTAGAGTGAGAAAGAAAACAACAATAGCATTTATTTCACGAGTAAACAGGACCTGATGCAGGATTATCAGAGACGGATTGAGGAGCTGCTGCACGTCTGGAGAGCTGATGCTGCCACAGAGGTATCTGAAAAAAGGGCTTTTTGTGAGATTGTGTTGTTGTTTTCTCCTCTGAATGAGTCTTCAGACGGAAGGAACGGGAGTTTCATGAGTATAAGAGGAATGCGTGTGGGGTCTCATGTGTGCCTTGTAGCTTCACTAAAACACGACCTACTTAATGCTGCTGCTCTAACAGGCGATAGAAATAAAGTCACGGGGTCGGAGGGGCTTCCAGCACTCCGTGCTCGTGTGTTCATGACTGAGCGTGGTGCTCCGTGCCCAAATCTGACTTCATTTGCGAGATTTCTGACCTCCATCACTGGCCTCTTCAGCACTGGACCAGGCCTCGTCCAGAGATGCTCTGTTGGACCCCCGTGGGCCCTGCACGACACCTTCACGTGGCGAAGAGGGACTAACAGTGGTGGAGATGGGCTTGCAAGTGTTGCCCAGTGTCGTTGTTGATCTCCCTTGCCTTTAGACATATATTGATGTAATATTTCAAATACAAATCGTATATTATTATTTTTCGACATTTTCACTTGTCTATTATATTTGTGTGTGTTATATTTTTCAAAGCCTACTACTACTCTACTAATAATAATACTAGTAATAATGATGATATTACTTCCACCATTAATAATGCTTCTAATAATTATATAATAATGATGACGATGATTATATCCATTCCAAAAAAATTCTATATAAATCACATACGGCAAGACACATAAAATTTTTTAATAATAGTAAAGTTAAGGCCTGTCTCGTCTCTCCACATGTTAGCATGGTAACTTCAGACACACCGAGCTTCATTAACCTAAAGGTGGGCAGCGAGCCACCGTTGCGTTTGTGAATGAATTGAGCTAGCTGTGCCTGTGTGTGTTTTGCATTCTGTTCGGTCCGTGTGCTCGTGTACCCTGTACATCACAGATGCTTTGTTATTATTATTATTATTATTATTATTATTATTATTATTATTTTAGTTATTTATTTATTATTATTGTTGTGTGTGTGTATAGCATGTTAATAATACTAGTAATAATAATAGTAATAATAATAGTAATAATAATAGTAATAATAATAATTTAATGTTGTTGAGGCAGTCAGCTCGCCTTCAGATTGTAAGCAAGAAGTCTGCACACTTGTAAACTTGTAAACCCTCCGTGTGTTTTATAATAACAGAAAGGAGTGAAACGACTAATTGGAGTGTAGTTTATTAAATGTCGCCTGTGTAAAAGCCTGTGTAAAAGCCCCTCTCAGGAGTGAGGCTGGCAGGGCCCGGCAGGGTACTGTCTCTGTCCTGCACTGTGAGCTCGAGCCCCGTGGCTCCCGTACAGACCCTCTGCGTGTGCAGGCGATAGGGTGTTCTTTAGGAGACCTGGTGTGAAGTGAGTGGCCGTGTGGATGGAGCTGCATGATGGCGCAGAGCATCAGTAATGTACAGTGGCCTGCACGAGCACAGAGCATTACACACTCACACACACACACACACACTCTCTCTCTCTACCTTTACGTATAAGAAGCTCAGCTGGCAGGCCAACAAGACATGCCTTAGTTTGACTTTTCAAATAGTATTTTTTAACGCGATTTACCTTAACTTCCTGTAACTATGATAACAATAATAATATGAATCATACTCTCTTATTGTAATTATATGATTGTTGTTTTATTGTTGTTGTTAGTATATTGTGGTCTAAATCCGTATTTCATTTTTGTGATAAGGTGTTGATAATATTTGAGCTTATAAATCTACCTGTCTGAATAGTATAGCAATAAAAATAAACAGATAAAAAAACACAAACAGACTCTGATTTGGTTCTAATTTGTGCATTTTGTGTTCTTGTGTGTTTTATACCTGTACTGCAGTGTGATGGTTACAGTAGTCAGAGGATAGGGAGTTAGAAATATTTGTTTAGTTTCACATGGTGGTATTTAACCTGTTTTATTCTTTCCTGTCTTGTTGTGTTTTTCAGATGTGTGGCAGCACACTTTCTTCTGGAAATGTCCCTGTCACTGGCAGAGAGCATGCTGGGGGTTGGGTTCTGTCTTTGGTTATCTAGCTGTATGAGTATATATAACGGTCATAAAGCTAGATAACCGAAAGTAGAACTGATTCTCAAAATCACCTTCATGTTGGAGACTAGTGCACCCATCTCAGCAGCTGCTACTGGACTCCTCTGTCCAGGTACAGAAAAACGTATAGCAATGCACAGCTGGATTAATTATCTCCAGTAATGCCTGCAATTACAAAATGGTCTAAATTGCTTTAAAAGATACACCTACATCTTGTGTATGGATTAGCAAAATATCAGTGTAATAAACTGCCTTGGGGAACACAGGTAGTCCAGAGTGAATAATATTACAATGCTGCATTTGATTTTAGAGGGAAATATAAAATATCTAATCCCCATGGGTTAGATTAACAGATATAGGCCAGATTGAATATTTTTATTATTGGAAGAATGTGTGTGTATAGCGAGTCCCATAGTAAAGAAGTGCTTTAAGAATCTGTATGTAAAGCTACCTTTTCTTTGTGTGTGCATTATACAGTGATCATATAGTATCTTATATATATTAGTTGGATTACTGTATGGTTCTGCAGATAAAATTTAATCATGCCAGTTTGATAATAGCATGAAAACGTACACATTGATACTGCAATAATTGTTTCTTGGACAGACATAATGTAAAAGTAAAATTCACTCAGCCTTTGAAGACTTGTTTCAGAGCAATCGTCTTGAGTTCCACAGAATTCCAAAAAAAACTGTGCTGTTAAAACATTTCATTAATAATTATACATGATCAGTTAGACTAGCTGAAATATAAAAAGACCATTTGATATGGGTTTTGGTTACTCTTGTTTATAACAGTGAAATTTTGGCACAGTTGTCTTTTTGATGATCGTGTTTCTTAAAGATGAGCTTTCCGATTTTTATTTTCATTACCATGGAAAGTAACATTTTACAATTTAAGTTGGGGTTTTTACTCTTCTTGTTTTTATGAGTGAAATTACAGCATGGACTTGTAGGAGAGTTGTTGGGTTTGCCAAGAATGTAAAAGAGAGATTTTCATTTTTCTTTTTCATCTCCATGAAAAGTGTTTTTAAGCCAGTTTTAAGCCTCTTTTCTCAAGATGGCCCCTTGTCCTGGCACCACTCAGACTGGCCAGATGTGTACAGGGTCAGACGTATGGGATGCAGCATCCGTGAAACAGAGAGACAGACGGTTGCCATGGTACCAGCTTGGCAATAATTACAGGGATTGTTTTTTAATGCTTCGTTTTCATTTTCTGGCTCTCCCCTCATAGTGCTCTCCCCGTCCGCAACGCGGCGTTATGAAGTGAAACGACAGGAGTGCTGCAGTTTTACTGTAGAGGCGGAAGGAGAGTCCGAGGCATGCATGGAGGGAAAAGCAACTTTGTCTGTGACCGCCATCCTCCTCCTCATGCCTGGAAAGCTCCAGTGCCATCTGTGGCCCTCTGGGGGACGGGGGAAGCCGTGCCCGTGCCACTGGCGACAAAACCCCATCAGCTCCCTGGAGCCAGGCGCAATGAGGGTGGGAGGGAGGCCATCTTGAGGGAAATCTCTCTGAAACAGCTAAGATGGCTGGACTGGCACACGAGGTGAGTTGCATCATGGTCTTTTTTTTTTATTTGAGTGTGCGTGTATGTGTGAGTGTGTGTGTGTGTGTGTATGTGCATGTGTGTATGAATTTGATTGAACTAGCAGCTCATCTCTTTACCCATCCGATCTTACTGTTCTAATTAGCAGAGGGGGTTATTGGGGAGGGGGATGGAACGCAGCACAGGAGGAGGGGAGGCAAAGAAAACAAATGAACTGGCACCGATTGCAGCATAGCCTGCCATCTTTCTTTGTTAGATCGCTTTGTGCTTTTCTAACATGTGAACGAGCATCAAGCGCCATTAGTGAAGGGCTGGGCAGAATCTGTTGATGCCGCGTGGTTACCTTGTAACCTTAACTTGACCACATCACACTGACTCCTCACACCGGAGTGTTAATTCACATAGAAATACGATGGTTACAGTAATACAATATATGGAATCACTGAACTCTGCTGCACAGCTTTATCAGTACTCAGTTGTCACTGCCTAAACTAAACAGAGAATTTCCCATTCTTATTTATTTTTATGTTTTTACATAATTTGAGAACGCCATTTGACACTTGATTATTTGTTTAATATTTCCTGACAAATGCACCATTAGAAAGTTTCCAAATTAATGAAGAATTGGATCTCTTTACATTAAGTTCTGAGTAATTAACTGAATATTAAACTTTTTTGTCCTTCTCCCGGGACGCTTCTTTATTCAGAGAGCTACAGTGCATTATTATTATACAATAGACCTATGATATTTTACTTTTTGCACAGAACTAATAATATGAGGCCCAGACTGATAGGGATTCTATAATAGCCAGGGCTTTCTTATTCAAATGTAAAACCCAGGCTGTATATTTAGAGGTCGATTAATTTAAATTTAAATATGCAAATCACCCTTTAACCCCTGTAACAGGTCTCTAACGTTAAAAAAAACCCTTATATAATCATAGCCATTAAGAAATGCACTAAATCTTCCCTCTGTAAGAGTGTTGCAGTAGCATGTTTAGATCCCCAGTGAAAAATATTTTTATTTGGTGGGGGTGGTGGGAAGACCAGTCGGAAATTTGCATCGATAACAGACTACAAATAGAAATCGTTTTTTTTTCCCTTAAAGTAAATAGTTTTATTTGCAGTCAGGGTGGAAAACGAGAAAAAAATATAGAGGAGACAATAAAGCAACTAGTGCTGCTAATGAGTGGGGCTGAGCAAAGATCCTCTTGACATAGTTGCATTGAAAGGAAAGAAAGGGCCAAAGCCTGAGCCTCTGTGTGTGAATGAGAGAGGCAGCATCCCAGAGGCACTTCCCATACACACTGTGCAAACTGCACCCAGTTTCCTTCCTCCATTACCAACCGCAGCTGGAAGTTATTGCTTGAAAAATGTCAATTGGTTGTGTAAGAGAAACCGAGAAAACAGCACAACGAATGGGCAACTGACTAGATCTCCTCAATATGTCAGGTTTCACAAGACCTTAGTGATTCGAAAATGCACCATAAAGGTTTATTGTTTTAGCTGAATTAATGCCTTTTCAAGCTATAACATTCTGCTGAATATACAGAGGCCAAACAGTTCAAGTGGGTTCTTGCACAATTAATTTTACCCTATACATCCTTTTAACCTTAAATGAGCTTTGCACAAGCTCTCCAGACAAGTGTTTGCAAAAAAGTGGGTGAAAATCCATCACTTTTAATTCAAGTACTTTTTTATAGCAATTTGAGCAATTTCAGCTGTGAATAAATCCTTTAAGGGTTTGATTTCAGAAGAATTCTAAAGATGTTTTATGCAAGTGACCACAGGCGCCAGAAATAGTTGACCAGTTTTCCTTAAAGGTTTCAAGTTTCATAAATTCAAATCGAACCAAGAACTTCTTATGAGCTCTTATCTTAGTGTACATGACTGTAGCAGGTCATCGCTGTTCGATTCCCTTTAATAATGGCATGGCATAGCTTTGCAATATGCACATGTTGAGAGAAAGCAGCGTATTCCCTCGCTCTGCTCTCTGGCTGTCTGGATCTCTGACCGTGTCTGAAGCAGCACCTTCGTGCCCCTGGCGCACTTGGCCTCCATTTTGAATCGGCGCGAGGGGTGCGATGGGTGCAGACTGCCATGGGGCCGGCAGCTGCAGCACCATGCTTTAATGAACAGAACGTGGTGTCTGCCATTATTATTCTGCCCCACTCGCATCTTCCCTCCCTCAATGGAGGCCCCCCCTTCATAAAGAACCTAGCCGTTCCCACCATTGTCAGGACTGGTACTTCTCCTGCGCTGCTTGAAGGGGGGCAGGGTGGGAAAGCCCGAAGCAGACCAGACACAACCAGATGCCAAAGACACGAGACTGTTATGCAGATCGGAGGGCTTTTGTGAGCAAGAGCGTATGTATGGGTGTGTGTGGTGTGTGTGTGTACATACGTTGGTGTGTACAGGCGCAGGCCATAGGCCCCCTGATCATTTTAATTGGTCTACTCACTCCTCATCCTTGTCTGGCAGAGATGGAGATGTTGATTGCGGTGGTCTGTGTGAAAGGAGCGTGTGACCACTGTCCAGCATGCAAAAGTGCTTTGAGACTGTAGCGAAAAATGTACACATACCCTACACTATATCTTGCACACACACACATACACACACACACACACACACACACAAATTATAGCACATTGCACACACCAGTACTAAAATTTTACTGTGCTTTACCAGCTTATTCTGGCCGACCATGTTTTAGATGATGTTCTCAGACACTTTATGTGGAGCTTACAATCATGTGCAAAAGTTTGGGCACCATGGTCAAATGTTTTGTTGTTATTTATCAACAGAGCACACACTTCTGCATATTTTGATTCAGAGTTAATACAACATGCTCAAAACCCATTAACAACATTTCTGGCACTTTTATGTGCTAAACTAACCAATAAAATTCTACACAAAATGACAAATACATTGATTTATTTATACATATATTTATGTCTGTTCTATGTGTCTTTCTTATTAACACTTAGGTAATAGCACATAATTTGACCAGTCTGTTAAAACCGCACATACTTTGATTGCTTAAACTCTAATGTCTGTTACATTAATAAGTAAATGATGAGCATAAGAACAAAAAGTTAACGAATCTAAGTATTAGAGATGTCCTCATAATCACTCAGATCTTTAGTGCATTAAGCTTGGAGTTTAAAAACCTGGATGAAAGTGGAACCAAGGCATTCATTTGGAAGCAGTTTGTGAACATATTCCACAAACCATGTCCAAATGCAGGTTTGTGCATCTGGATGAAGGTCATATGACATTGAAAAATGGCATGTTATACAATTTTAACTCCTTAGTGTAAAGAGACCAACAAATAATGAGAGGGAACAAGAGAGAGAGGCAGAAAATTAGGGAACAAATATAAAGAGTTCTGCTAGAGACTCTGCTAGAGATGTATGATGGCAGCAGTGGGCGAAAATAAATGATGGATATAAACAGCAGGGCAGGGAAATGTGACTGAGGCGAAGAGGTTGGTGTGCTTGGGATCAATTGTTTCAGAGGATGATGGAGGGCAGGGGGAAGGCGGGTGACACTGACAGGTAGAGGAGCCTCCATGTTTTGTCTGCCCAGTACTGTGCAGAACCCCTCCCCCCCCACACACACACTTAACATCTGCAACGTCCAGACTACACACATTGGGGGTCAGTATGTCTTGTGTGTGTGTAACAGATGCCACAGTCTCTGACACAGGGGCCAGAGCACGGAGCTCAAATCTGCAGCAAATGCTCTGTGTATGTTTATAGTTAGTAATTTTTTGTTGTGCGTCAGTATCATTGAAACTTGTTTGTTTGGGTTTTTTTGCTCTCAATGCCATTTGCCACTCAAATCGTCTGTAATTAATCAGAAGTGACTTAATACATCTTACAATAACGTACAATAAACATCAAACCTTTTAACATTTTGGAGATGGAAGGTATAATATATTTATTATTTCACTCTATATAAGAGCAGATCATTTTATTGAACCATAAGTTAGAGTGGAGAAAATGACACACACAGTTTAATACATGTAACAAACTCCAGATTAGGCACAGTTAGCTCAAATTTAGGTCAAGTGCCTGGGGGGGTCAAACCGCAAGATTTCAGTCTTTGTGTGTCATTGGGGCACGGCTGATAACTCCTGCATCCTTAATGAGGTACTGTAAATCCTCATTTTCTGCACAGGAACAACAGGGATCATTTGGGTCTTCACACTAGCTGGGTGTTGACACACAAACAGGATGCACACTTCATTAATACTGTGTTTTCACAAATATATGCACCGTTTTTTACAACTCATTTGGCTGTACGTTCCTCTGAAAGTACTTTCTGATGAAGGAGATGTGCCCTTATATTTGGATGAGAGGTCAGTCCTCAGGTCACATCAAGGCAAGGCTTCTGGTACTTGTAAGTGTGGACAATACGGAGGATCCACCAGCTTTGGCAGGAGTATTAAACCAGCCTCATACGCCATTCAAAGCCTTGGATGACATCCAATGTAGGTCAGGCCTAATCTTTGTCCGTTAATGCAACTTTGGCCGAGACTAATCTATCACAAAGAATGTCTTAAGTATCTCCCAGGAAGACAGAGAAGTTCCTCCAGTCCAGGCTTTTCAGATTAGAGGCTGTCTGCATGAGGGACCCGGAGTCAGGGGTCCTACTCTGAGAGTGAGATGAGAGTGAGGATGAATTAGAGCTGGTCAGAGCTGTTAATACAGCGCTACTTGATAATCACACAGGGGATTGTGGGAGGGGTGGGCTGGAGTGTGACCTGCTTTTTTTTATCTTTGTTAAATGTCTTTTCCATTGTCTTCTCAAATAGTTTATTACTTTTTGTTCTTCATTTATTGTGCGCAGTCGATTTGAAGTACGAGACTTGATTTACAGTAAGCTGTGTTAATATTATTATCTGTGAATGGAAAGGAGAGCATGCTGAGCCACAGTTTGCATAAGTTACACATTTTATCACATTTTTTTTTCCTCTTCGGAAAATGACTGACATTTGCGAGTTGAAATAGTAAAAGATGTGGAAAGAATAAAAGAGAGACATGATGATGAAAACAATATACTTCTGGTCCTCATTTCTGACCCAGTTCTGGGGATACAAACTTTGTTTATTATAATCACACCCCTAACAAAGGGATGCTTTTCAAACCACAATCAGCTAAGCAATGTAACTAATATTTATGTAAACATAAAATTTGGAATTTTTATAATTTATAAATCGAAATGATTATAAATTATGAGCTGTCATCTAATGTAATACTCTACACTGTCTGAAAAATTGCTGTGCTGTCCAGGTCAGTTTTAGTCCCCATAGATGGTCTTTAGGGTCTAGTTGTGAATTGAGGGTTAAAGATCCACAACAGTCCCTTTCTCAGAGGAAAGCAGTGTATTTTAACATTGTGACACTATATAAACTACTTGAATTCTTATAAATAAAAAAATGAGACACACTTTGTCTTAGACACACATTGTATAAATTAAATAGTTAGAAGTGACCGTGTTTTTTAGGTTTTGTTCTTTGCAGTTCTTCACCAAATATGTGTAAATATCTTTATCTATGTTTGCACATAAAGTTCAAGTTCATTGCTGCAGAGGCACATTGACTGTGGCCAGTCCAACACACACACACACACACACACACACACACACACACACTGTCTCTCTTTCTGTCTCTCTCCCCCTCTCAGTCAGAGCCGTTCACCCTCTGACCTGTGTGGAGGTTGCTATGGTAGGGAGGCTGGCTGCCTCAGTAATGTGGCTGTGAAAAGGCGGTGCTGTCAAGGCCGTCTCGAGATGTGTGCCCCCCACTCACACCCGCCCCCTCGTCCTCCGCAGCTGAGCGCGGCCCCAGAGCCTGGGAATGTCAGAGCCTCGGGTTCAGCAGACACCCCCTCACTCACCCCAGCACTGCTGCATGGCCCCCCCTTATTCTACACAGCCCCCCCACAGATCCAGTCTAGCCGTTGCCTCAGTCCACTGTCTGCAGCCTTGCAGCCCCATCGGAAGCCCCCTGCACACAGCCTCAGCACACACTTGACATCAGCACACCTCCTAGTCCGATGTAAAGCTTCAGCATTAGAGTGTGTGTACATTCACTTGTTTACCGACATTTTCAAGACAACACATTTTTGGTTGCTGAGGTTAAAGTTCTTATAAAATACAGTGAGAACCTTGAGGTGTACCAAACTAAATGGGTCCCTTAGCCAAGGCATTGAGTACACATGAATATAAATGGACCGTTCAAATGTTTGTGTAGATATTTAAAAGTTTTAACAAGTACCTGTTGTCTGTGGTTCTGTTGCTAATAGGTTTGCTAAAAGCCCACGTCATGACAACCAAATAACAAGTGTGTGTGTTTATGTTTGTAGGGGATGTTAGTGGAGTCTGAATGTATAAGATGAATGTAAACTAAGTTAAATTGTGTTAATTGTGTGTGAGATAAAGCAGTGAAGCTTGAGACTAAGCCAAACAAAACCAGTTGGCTGTCTGTTCTTCTACAGAGTGCCTAGACTGTGGCACTCAAATCGTGCGTGCATGCATGTGTGTGTGTGTGTGTGTGTGTGTGTGTGTGTGTGTGTGTGTGTGTGTGTGTGTGTGTATGTGTGTGTGTGTGTATGTTTGAGTGTGTGTGTGTGTGTGTCTGTGTGTGTATGTTTGTGTGTGTGTGTGTATGTTTGTGTGTATGTGTGTGTGTGTATATATGTGTGTGTGTGTATGTTTGTGTGTGTGTATATGTGTGTGCGTGTGTGTGTGTGTGTATATGTGTGTGTGTGTGTGTGTGTTTGTGTGTATGTGTATGTTTGTGTGTGTGTGTATGTGTGTGTGTGTGTGTGTGTATGTTTGTGTGTGTGTGTATGCGTGTGTGTGCGTGTGTATATGTGTGTGTGTGTGTATGTTTGTGTGTGTGTATATGTGTGTGTGTGTGTGTGTGTGTGTTTGTGTGTGTGTGTATATGTGTGTGTGTATGTGTGTATGTGTCTGTGTATGTGTGTGTATGTGTGTATGTGTGTGTGTGTGTGTGTGTGTGTGTGTGTATGTGTGTGTGTATGTGTGTGTGTGTGTGTGTGTGTGT
>JBBKCR010000122.1:5629180-5640768 GCA_037577295.1 Ladigesia roloffi | reverse complement strand
GTGTGTGTGTGTGTGTGTGTGTGTGTGTGTGTGTGTGTGTGTGTGTGTGTGTGTGTGTGTGTGTGTGTGTGTACGGGCATGTGTGTTTTTGGTTTTCATTCTAGTCCTGCATGCTGCTGGGAGGGGAGTGAGAAATAAAAGAAAAGTAATTTGCATAAGCTGCATGAAGTCCAAATAGTGAGTCTGGGGGGAAAAAATAGATATCAAAGAGCAACAAAAAGACAAAAAGGACAAACCCTGCGTTGTGCAGACAGAGGAGAGAGAGGCCAGGCTTGCATGGGAGAATGGGGTGAAATTGACAGAGAAAGAATCTGATCTGCTCCCCTATGGTGATAAAAGGGAAGGGATCCTCTGTGTATCATTTTGAAACTGTGAAAGAGTTGACACTCTATTTGCAAAGACTCATTGTGGCAGAGAAAAGAAAGATTGATTGACCGTCCTTTATTCCATGTTTGACTAGCGAGAAATGTATGGACGTATTTGAGCACTATGATCATTACTCTACCGCAGTTTTTACACACTCTACACTCGGACAGTCTTTTGTACAATGGCTACACTCAGACATTTTAAAGTTTAATCATAATTTCCTTCCAGTTATTTCAGAAAGTTACAACTACCCACTAAAGCAGTTTTGTGTTAACTCTTAATTATGTGAAATGACCATAATATTATGATTCTTTTTTTTTGCAGACCTGACTGAGAATTTAAGCAACAAACTCTTGACATGTGAAGCGAAGCAGAAGAGACTGGAGCACCACATGGGCAGAAGATGTTCTTAAAGAGAAGAATATTATGGAAAATTTCAATTCGGAGTTGTTCTGCGTTTTTAAGTGTTAATTAATGTCTGTCTCCTTGTGTGTGAATGTGTAATCTGTGGTGGTCTGTAATGTTCACTGTGTTGCATGAAATCTATGTTAAGTTTTTAGGTTTTATATTCAAGTTCTGTGAATAAACACATTTTAATAAACTACTGTGGCTTTAAATGGTTTCAGAGTGTGGCAAAGAGCCAATGAAATTTCCATTTACTACAAGTTGTGTTTGTGTGTGTGTGTGTGTGCATGTTTTCATTTGAATTACACACTCAGAGGCCATTCTTTATTTAATTTACAGTTAAAAGCTACAGTTAAGCTAATGTTATTTCTAAATGTGTAACTGGAATTGTGCTTGTGTGTGAAGGAGAGAAACGGCAGTAATTAGATAAACAAATGTAAATGTGGAGATTTTACAGAACTAAAAGTGAAAAGAATTCAGCACCCTGGACAGCAAATCCGTGAAACAGCTCTCACGGTCACAAAACCTGATCACACAACACGTGACCAGCTTCAATTGAAAGACATAATTATCACTGTGAGAACTGTAGAGACGAGATGAAAACATTTCTGTATTTGATTGAAGGCAGTGTTGTACGGGTTAAAAAAAACGATTAGTGATTTTCAATATTGTTGTTGTAATTGCTATAATTATTATTATAACAAATAACATTGTTTTTTGTTAATTTAAAGCAACACGGACGACAGATTTTTATACTTTTATCTGTGTTCGAATGAGACGAAAAGATTTAGGCTTTACTCAGACGTGAAGGGCTTCTCAAACACACGCACACAAACACGAGAGCAAACGCACGTGTTTTCGTGTTGTCAGTTTTAGC
The DNA here is from genome assembly GCA_037577295.1 of Ladigesia roloffi. NCBI lineage: Eukaryota > Metazoa > Chordata > Actinopteri > Characiformes > Alestidae > Ladigesia > Ladigesia roloffi. The sequence goes on along the minus strand of JBBKCR010000122.1, from coordinate 5,639,120 downwards.
ATAGAAACCAGCTAATGAAACGTTAAATTGTGTATGTGTATTTATATTAAACAATAAAATGTGTATATATATATATATATATATATATGTGTGTGTGTGTGTGTGTGCCTGAAATATATACGAAACGTGTCTCGTTCTCTGAGCTCGCGAGAAAAGAGTTCAAATCCACGACAAAAGCCGTTAATAAAAATAATAAAATACATACTTGGAATTAGAATAGGAAATCTAAGCAGGAAATTATAAACTTACATTTTAATATTATGGCTCTTGAAAATACAAAGACGTCAAAATGCCTCATCTATTAAAATAAAACAGACATAAAATGTAATTGTGCGCAGTCTTCTTCACACATATGAACAGGCGTGTTAAGGAAAGTGCAGCTGTGCTACTGAAAGAAATCACTCTTCGTTGCGTTTATTTTATAGTTTAAAGTGAGCTGTATTACATGAGCTTGTTCACTTAGAAGAAACTCAATGTCAAGTTGTAGACATATTAATTTGGTAATTAATAAAACGAGCAACAGCAGCATCATGAACTGAGTGACCTTCGGTGAACCCAGTGCGAGCGGCCGGTGGTGATGACCTCGACTCCCTCGGGCCACTAAATGGACAGTTGATTGACCTTGTTTGCGCTTGACCCAGGGGTGAATGAAGCTGTAAGATAATGCTGGGGTAGACAGGGACCGGTTGGTGTGGTGAGTGTCTCCCTCTGGCCGGTTCCCCAGAGAACAATAAAGCAGGCCAGAGGCACCAGAGGTCAGACCCCAAAACCACAGGTCAAGAACCACTAATTAAGAGCCATTTCCTTTTATTCCCCTGTGGCCACTGAGGTGGATGGACGGCTGCCACCAGTATGCTGCCTTCTTTTACAAGATCCTTAAACAAACTTCTAGACGGGACTCCACGGTTTCAGGGTGAACCCAGTCAGCAGCTACAAAAAAATTCCTGTTTTTTGGCTTTTCTTTGTCTCTTTTTCTGGGCAGTTGTAATAGACCCACAGTCGAGCTCGAGATTTCATGCCCTTTTCCCTTTTCTCTTTCTTTATTGAGTAGCTAGCCTAATATGTCTAAGCGCTATTTTTTGTTCACAGCTTGTAAGATCTCACAGTTAAATACACCATGAGCTTTCAGCAGAGGTCTAAGCCTTGCTTCAGTTTCGTCAGGCTAGCTAAAGTCTCCATACTCGCTCCCTTTTGGAATCGGAGTGTGCTCCATTATGGTTTAGACTGGGAGCTTTGGGCCGGAGGATGTAGTCTCTGTTATAGGTTAGCATAAGAATGGTGGCGGAGCTTGTGAACTACCCCGACCTCCTGACCTCTCTCCCCGGCCATGAATAGCATCAGTCAGAGGCTGGCCAGGCTTTTCAGTCGCTGCAAAACGTGCCTGAGCTCCTAAGCATGCTAATTTGACGTATCCTCAGCACCACGGCTGCTCTTGCTCACACTCACAGTCGTTTGTTTAAGGCACCCACCACTGCACACACACACATACACACAAATACACAAGCCCCCAAGCTAAAGGGAAAGTAAGTCTGATCTAAGACAAGGGCCCATTCAGTGGGAACGCCGTGTCCCAGCCTGTTTGCTCTGCTTCTTTCCCATTTTAGCATAAAACTGGAGGGAAAAGTTTAGTCTGCAGAGAGCCTAAACGCATGGGAGTTTTTCACAATTGCGGATGAGAACATTAGCTTCATTTATGAAATAGCTGCTGAAATAAGTCATAATGAATATATGTCTGATATTTGTGTGTTCGTGGGTGTATTTCATGCATTGTAGGGATCGCCTGCAATGTTCCCACAATGATATAAAAGTACCTTTTTATTGCGGTTTGATTATTTGTGTCATTATAAATTAACTGGTGCCAGAATGGTATTGAAAAAATTCCACACGGAAATGTAGATTCATTCCCCAATTACGATTCCCAAGCCTTGCATTAAATCCTAAAAATGTTCGTTTTCATTTTCACACAGTGTAGGCCTATACATATATGGGTTATGTTTAGACCCCGTGTATCTTCCCTTTTCTGTTAACAGGAGCACTTCTGTGCAGAAATGCACAAATCGTTAATCTAAATTACTTTTTAATTCTCATTTCAGTACAGATCTGTGTGTTTTTATTTATCGAAAACGTGCTGCTGTAGCCTACGCTGCATGCGTTTGCCTCTCATTCAGTGAGTACGTTAATTACGCAGGTTACGGCTTGTAAACATTGATAATATGCTTCTTGGTCTATGTCAGACTTCATCCTTCCCAATAAACAAGTTGTCTGGAATGTAAAGTCTTAATTTTAAAGATTGTGTTGGACGCATTTATACACCTATACACGATACAGAATACATTTAAAGTGGCATTCAAATTTCACCAGAGGAAAATTAAATAATTTGCCCACAAAAAATTATTAACACCCAGAATAAATGCAAGTAATTCCAATAAATTGTGGAATTTTGGAATTTTTAATCGTTTAAAATGTTTTATATTTCCTTGTGTGTAAAAGGAAATAAAGCACAAAGAAACATTACAGCCAAGCAGTCCCATTGGGGTCAGTTAAGTGAGGCGATACTGTCCCCTGGTGGCAAAAATAAGTTACTCACCCTCCGCCATGATAAACAGTAAAAATTATTGCTAGAAATACAGTATATGGACAAACACTTTGGGACCCTGACCACTACAACAATAGGTACATTAATGATATTGCGTTGAAACACATTAAAATGGTGTTGGTCCACCTTAGTACTCATAAAATATCCTCTCTTTTTGGGACTTTTTATTTTTTACAAGATTTTGGACTTTCTGTGGGAAAGTTTGCCCATAATTTCTGAAGAGAATTTATGAGGCCATTTATAAGGCGAGGCACTGATGCTGGACGAGAACATGTGGCAATCTCCGTACAGTCATAACATAATTATTTTTTTCAGGGATCAATAAAGTGTTCTGATTCTGATTTACAAAGGTGTGATTTACAAAACATACAGCTTGTACTGAATGATCAGAGTGAATTGATAGACGCATTTGCTTAGAATATGTTAAAATGTAAGCTAAAAGGCAATCAACACACCTTCTGCTTGTTTGTCCAAACTAGTGTTTAGATCTCTGCTGGGCCTCATCACTGGAACTTCCTTCTTCCGGAAATCAACAGCACTTACTGTTTCCTGACATTCAAATCCTATCTTTAAACTCATCTATAAGGTTGCTTACTCCCCTTGATCGTTTTTCTAAACTGCACCTGTTTGTAGTGTAACACTGACTTGAAAACTTTTATACACTGATTTGACAATATTTTTATTCGTGTTGTTTATATTATGTTCATTTATTATCCAGTTTATTGGTCTTCTTTTGTATAATTAATTTTATGATCTGATGTACTTGTCTGTATCCTAGTGCCTTTAAATAAAATGAATGAATGAATCTGTCTCAAACATTTTTATGATGTAGTGCTGCACAAAGTCGCAACAAAATATGAATTGCACGCAACAGTGATCGAACAAGAGTAAATTCTTAATGTTTAATGTAGCGTGTGTGGATGTCTCGCAGTTCAGTAGAAAGCTAAAAAAGAGAAAGCTAAAACATCGACCCCGGCAGGACTCGAACCTGCAATCTTCTGATCCGAAGTCAGACGCCTTATCCATTAGGCCACGAGGCCGCTTGAAAGGCGGGAAAATCCTTACCCTTTCAATCTCACTCTCAGGAAGGGTTCATTTTATGTTTTGTATACCTTTTATTAATTATAACAGCGCAGTCATTATGGCCAGGTCACAAAAATAAAATTAATATCAAGCAAGTACCGCAACTGTAGTTTTTTTAATTAAATAAACAATCCCGAAACTGCTTCAGAAATTCGTTACACGAGGCTAACGGATTACTTAAAAAACGAAGGCTAATTAGACATGTAGTTGATAAATAATTATTTTTAATCGTTTAAGTAAAAATTTCTGAGCTGTTCCCACCACCCTCCGCCACGAAGGGTCGCTGTGGAGAGGAAAATACCGTTTTTGTCAGAGAGGTCACGGTGCATGTGGTTCAGCCCGCTTGCAGCATGGACGGCTGTCAGACTCTCAACAAACACAGACACTGACGATCATACTCACACCCCACACAAACACACTCACAAAGACACAAAGAGCTGTACTTTTGAGCGTTTTATATACAAGGCGACAGTTTGTTATATACAACTGAACAGGCTACAGGAAGAGCGACTTATGAACATCTGCAACTTTCAAAAGAACGGAAAGAAAGCCTTTTGCATTGCATTGTAGTGTTTTTATGGGCTTTTTTTTTAAACCCAGGAGCTCAGTTTTAAACATATGTGTTGCATGTGCTTCTGTTGTTCCTTCACTCCGGAACACATGTTAATAATGCATCGTTTGGTAAGTATTTTAAGAAATTTCCTCCAGCACTGCACCTCTTCTTGCTCACTTTATGATTTGCATCGCTTGGTTGAAGATATGCAGAAAGAAATATCTGAAAAGGTTTTTTGCAAAGGACAAAAGTATTATGACACTTGTTTTTTAGAGTTTAGGGTTCTTACTTCCAGTGAAGTGCAATTTTAATGCTTCAGTATACAAAGACATTTTGGTCAACCCAAGCTGCTAACTTTGTGGACAAAGTTTTGGTATGGTCCTTTTCTATTACCGGATGACTGTTCTCCAGTGCACCAAGCAGGGTCTATAAAGACATGGTTGGATGAGTTTGGTGTGGAAGAACTTGACTGGCCCACACAGAGCTCTGACCTCAACACCATCCAACAATTTTGGGATGAACTCGAATAAAGATTGCAATCCAGGCCTTCTCGTTATACATCAAATTAAAGTCTGTATTTGAATGCTGTGTCATTAAAGTTCCTGTTTGTGGAATGGTTAGAAATCCCCGTACTTTGGTCCATAACGTTTACTTCTTTCATCACTGTGGACTGTAGGCTATGTACACGTAGCTTTAAAAAAACTGCTAGCAAAATTCTGAGATTGATATAATTGCTCAGTCTGTTTGGGTTTGACAATTTGTTTGCAACATTTTTTCAGGACCTGCTGAATAGTCACTGCATGCTGTAGGGTGATGCTCCGGTTACTGTCATATCAGCCATGGGGATGCTCCTCGACTTCTCTGTGGAGGAGATGGTGTACAGCTGCAGCAAAGGCCACGCTCCTACAGGGCTCCAACGAGACTCGCATAAACCCCCTTAACATCCAGATGCTCTCCAGGAACCTTCAAGAGCAGATATTCGGCAGCTCCGAGCAGGAGTACTCACAGGAGGATGTGAAGCGAAGCATTAGGCATTTGGAGAAACAGAATCTTTGGGGAAAAGAGGCAGGACTGTTACCTGATGTGAAATTAAAGTTGCCGCAGATGTATGGTGAAGACATTGACGCCCACTTTTGTATTCTGGCCAAGACGCAAAGCCTTCCTTACCTAGTGGCAGCAAGTTGGCTCCAGCAGACAAATCTCCCTCGGATGCCCAAAAAATGGGCTTGGGAAGTGGGCTGGACACAGTATGGATCAGATGGACAACCCAAGAAGGTGGATTACCCAGAGGAGAATGCTCTGGTTTTTGATGTGGAGGTCTGCATGGCAGAGGGTCACTGTCCCACACTGGCAGTAGCTGTTTCTCCAACGGCCTGGTGAGACACAGTCCCTGGTTCTTGTTTTACCAGCATAACATAAATATAACCAACTAAACACTGATTAATTTTTAAGAGTGGGAATTGTAAACCTTTTAATATTTGAATACTGTTAACAATAATAGCAGTCAGAATACTATAATAGTAAATGTGTGTGTTGTTAATTGATTGACTGACTGACTGTTTGATTTCACCAGGTATTCATGGTGCAGTAAAAGACTTGTTGAGGAGAGGTACACCTGGTCCAGTCAGCTCACATTAGCAGACCTCATCCCACTGGAGACTCCACCAAACTCCAGCAGACCTAAAGGTGGACAATGGAAGGAAAGGCTCGTTGTGGGACACAACGTCAGCTTTGACCGAGCACACATTAAAGAACAGTACCTTCTGAAAGTATGTGTTTGTGATTTGTGTGTGTAATGCTAAAGATTGTTTATTTTGTATTTGCGTTTGCATTTGGACATTTATTTTACAAACTGTACCACAGATGTCTGCCTTTGACACTCTGCTGATTCCTTTAGGGTTCAGTTTCATTATTTAGAACCACTAGAGCTGTAAAGCTGTGTTTACTAATCTTTTGTACTGTGGTGTTTACTGATCAGTTATAGATTTTCTTTTTGTGTTGTTGAACTTTATTAGGGCTCAAAGATGCGTTTCCTGGACACGATGAGCCTCCACATGGCTATTTCAGGGCTGACAGGTTTCCAGCGTTCACTCTGGATGGCCAGCAAGTACGGGAAGAGACGAGGTCTGCAAGAAGTTAAGGAGCACATGAAGAAGCTTGGTCGACGCTCTGATGGACCAGGGGTCTGTATACTTATAAACAGTTGATATGTGTTAGTCTATCACCAGTCCAGGCACTGCGTGTAGGATATTAGGACATGGCACATTATAAATGTACTGTTTTAGTCTTGACTCTTTATGTCTACAATATGCTTCATAATTAATTACCCACATTTGGAAATGATCAGGCTACATTTGTTACTGAAAATATGTAAAAATGTTGATGATATTTTATGTAAATCATCACACTGAATGAAGCCTGATCTTTTTTTGTGTTTATTGTTGATAGATTGGCTCCTGGGACTGGGTTAACATCAGCAGTATTAATAACTTGGCTGATGTCCATGCGCTTTACGTCGGAGGGGAACCCTTGAAGAAAGAGCCCAGGGATATTTTTGTAAAGGGCAGCATGAGTGATGTTAGGAATAATTTCCAGGTAAGTGAAAAGATCACCACAGTTTGTAAACCACAATTATGTACATGGCAAAGCACATTTTGTTTATTCTTTTTTCTTTGCTGTTTTAACAGTATTATTCATCTAATTATGACAGTACCTTATTGGCTTAGTAACCATCTAAAAGATAGTTGCCTAGCGTTCAGTTTGTGTTTGTTTTCCAGGAGCTAATGCAGTATTGTGCTTCAGATGTACTGGCCACACATGAGGTGTTCATCCAGGAGCTGTCTCTCTTCATGGAGCGGTAATTATATTTCTCTTGTTGGCTACTCTCCTTACCCCACCCACCAAACAACTTCTGGCACTTATTTATTAAATAAACCTAGATATGTATTTCTTTAGCTGCCCTCATCCAGTGACGTTTGCAGGGATGCTGGAGATGGGTGTCTGCTACTTGCCTGTCAATCAGAGCTGGGGGCGGTATTTAGAAGATGCCCAGGACACATATGAGGAGCTGCAAAGGGAGATGAAGAAGTCTTTGATGATTCTGGCAGATGATGCCTGCCAGTTATTGCAGGATGACCGGTAAACCTGCACAAATGTTTTGCAGAGTTGTTTTTTTATATGTGCTGCAGATATTTAATTGTTTAAACTCATGGGCTACATTTGAAAGGTCTCCTTCAGTTTGCAAGATGTGCAAGGGAAGGCTGCATTTAATATGATATTACATTTAGTTTGAACATTTACATTTCTGTTTATGTTTACAGTCAGTGCACTGTTGATGTCTCTTTAATGATTAGGTATAAAGAAGATCCTTGGCTGTGGGATTTAGAGTGGGATGTTCAGGAGTTTAAGCAGAAAAAAGTCCCTGTGAGTAAGAGAAAGAAGGTCAAGCAAGAGAATGCAGAGAATGCGGCAGTAGCTTCTAAAAGTGAAACTTCACTGAAAGATTGGGATGAAGGTAAATATAAATAAAAAAAGAAAACCAATGATCTGAGCATGTTCGTTCCTTTTATTATTTGTTTGTGACATTGGTTTATGTTAATCTTTACATTTGCTGTAAACCACCCTTCATTAAAGCTAAATATTAAACAACTGCAGATCCAGGACCCCCAGGGGAAGAGGAGCAGGGGAGGCTGGACCCCAGCAGAGAGCTTTTGGAGCAGCTAAAGGGGAAAGTGAGCTGCCTCCCCAAGAGGAGACAGCACATGCCTGGACACCCAAAGTGAGCCCTGCTGTTTAATTGGTCCACAGAGAAAGCCTATCAACCATATAGAGTTTAATCATCTTTTTTCCCCCCACTTTTTGTTTATAAAAATGTGTTGTCTGTGTTCACAAATTACATTTGCTCTTCCCCTCTCAGCTGGTATCGGAAGCTGTGTGCACGAATGTCGGAGAAAGAGGACGAGGCTTGGTCTCCTGGAGCCAATCTCATTAGTTTGCAGATGAGAGTCACACCCAAGCTCATGGGCCTAACCTGGGATGGCTTTCCCCTGCACTACACAGAGAAGCATGCCTGGGGGTACCTGGTACCAGGCCGCAGAGACAACCTGGAGGCTAAAGAGGACACTGAAGGACCCGTGTGCCCCTATTGGTAAAACAACACTGAAAACAGAAACATAATGGACAATCTTTTCTTAATAACCTAGGCACCATAGGTCTTTAAGACTAAATACATTTCTTACATTTCCCTTCCAAAGGTCTGTGTTTTACACACCGGCGATAATGAAAAATGCGATTACAACCAGGATTTCAAAAGTAATATCAAAAGAGATGAAATTTGACTATAAAAAACTGCAGTCACACCTAGGGGGATGCTACTGTATGGCAGAAACATTTTGGTTAAGACATTTGAAAATGTAAATATGTCATCTATTGAACATAGTTGTTCATACAAATTCACGTGCAAATTATTCCTCAGAAAAATGCCTTTGAAATACATGATTATTATATTTGCATATTAATTTTTTCTGATCAGAACGTCCAATAGGATGTATCACATTTCTTAGTGTTCAGAGATTTTCACAGTATGATATTTTTTGTGATTTATTTGGTTTCTTATGCTACAGGGCAATAGAGGCGAGCTACCGAGAGTACTGTGACCAGAAGGGTAAGGAGCAGCCAGAGTGCCTGGACAGTCCACCCTTAGATGAACGTATGCTGACTGACAGCAATGTCTGGAAAGAAGTAAGCAATCTGTTTCCTGTGCAGTGATGGTTTATAGAAAAAGAAATGTATTCTTGAAAAGCAAGCTGAGACAAATATATGTAGGCTGCTACATTGTATGAACCAAGCCAGCAAAACTGTCACTGATTCAGTGATGCAGTATAATCAGAACCATTGTCATTGCATTCAAGCTGACTACACATTTTCATTTCATTACCTAACATTATTTAATCAAGGCCAGTCCCAAGTCCAGCCCACAGGCCAACCACGGCCAGCTGTCGTATATCATACGGCCTGGCAGCTTCGGTTTTATAATGTGTTATATATGGGTCACAGGCGTTCTCAGAATAAAAAAATCATAAAACTTTGAAAATGTAATTGTTCCTTTCACCACACGGTGGCTTTCTAAAATGAGCTGGCTCTGAATTTCTGCCATGACGACTGTATAGCAAGTGTCTAAAGCACACTAATGAACTTGGACTTACTGCACTTATTTTAATGAACTCTTGAATAATATTAGGTTATTATTCAAGAGTTCTTGTTATTTGCCTGTAGTTATGTACCTTTTTAAAAGGTCTTGTAAGGGCAGTATTCACTTGTTTTAAAATTTGGGATGACAGGTCCCTTTGCATGACTCCTATTTCAAATGTTAATGAGGCAAAGATTTTTATTTAACTGATGGTATTCTATACAGTTTGTTCGATGTTATCTGACTCTCCAGAAAGGAATGAAAGGCAGTATCCTGTTTCTAAAATTGTTCACGTCTCCCTGAGTGTCATATATTTGGATACATTGGCAAAAAAAATAAATAAAGGTAATTGTGACAATGAAAATTGTTTTATAACAGTTTGCATTTTCATGTAACTTTTGTGGTTCAAACGTGTGTTGATATGATGTGTCTTCAGGTGGAGGAGTTGGGTCTTCTGGAGGCAGCGTCTGATGATGAGGCAGTGTCCAGAAGTGTGAGGCCCAAAAAGACCCAGGTCAGC
>JBBKCR010000122.1:5602854-5627971 GCA_037577295.1 Ladigesia roloffi | reverse complement strand
GTTTCTATCAGGAATCAGGTGGAAGCGAATGCCCTTATCACCATGGCAACGGACCATACAATGATGTCAACATCCCGGGATGTTGGTTCTTTAAACTACCTCATAAGGTGTTGTTTTAGACTCTCAAATTCCTTTTAGATTAATTAACAGTCTGCTGCAAGGCTGAATATTGAGTGATTTCAGTACATTTATCTAGGATGGGAATCAAAATAATGTGGGCAGCCCCTTCTCAAAAGACTTCCTGTCTAAAATGGAGGACGGAACCCTTCAAGCGGGGAGAGGGGGAACTAACGCAACGCGGGCTCTGGAGATCAACAAGATGATCTCATTTTGGAGAAATGCCCAGAAACGCGTCAGGTACACTTGGAGAAACAATCTTGTGAAACATCCCATGTTATTGACTTTGGCCTTACTGAGAAGCAGGGTCATTGATGCTTTGAAACTTGTTTTTGGCCTTTTGTCTGTTTAGTTCTCAGAAGGTTGTCTGGCTCCGGAAAGGGGAACTGCCTCGCAATGTTAGCAGGTGTAGTAGAATTACTTTGCACCATCCACTAATAACAATGTGGTAATTCCCCTAAAACCTAAAATCCTATTTTCTCTTCTGCTCTACTTCAGACATGATGACTATGATGAAGAGATGCAGTATGGCGCCATCTTGCCCCAGGTTATTACAGCTGGAACGGTCACCCGCAGAGCCGTCGAACCAACATGGTTGACTGCTAGCAATGCCCGCGTAAGAAACCCCACCCAAGCACTCTGACTCCTCTTTCTCTTGCTCTCGAGCAGTCTCTGTACTCACGAATCACTATTTACTCTATTATATTTTATTATTGCATTATCAGTGTATGGGTCTATTATTATGTTAGAAATGCATTGTCGGTAATGTTGCACAGCTCTCAGGTACACTAAAGAAATAACAGAATCCAAAAGAAACTGGAACTGAAAACAAGAATTTGTTCCACTCAACATGTGTTTGTAGCGGGATCGTGTGGGCAGTGAACTGAAAGCTATGGTGCAGGTGCCTCCTGGTTATCATCTGGTGGGAGCGGATGTTGACTCTCAGGAGCTGTGGATTGCTGCCATCTTAGGAGAGTCTCACTTTGCTGGCATGCCTGGTGAGATTTGTTGCCAAATTTATTTGTTTTTATAGCTCTCTTAGAACCAAAGCCTCTGTCCAGTTGCCAAATGTCTCAATCAGCATCTTGTTAAATATTAAAGTATAAAAACTACTGGACTTTCTCAGGTCAGTGTTTTCCTAAAAGCTATAACTAGATTTGATTTGGCATAGTTTGTCTTAACTAGAAGTGTTTGTTTTTCTGAACAAACCCTTCTCGCTGAATCATGCTCACAGACATAACTGTGGAAACCACCCCTAGTATGATATTTAGTAATAAATCTAAATTAAAACACACACCCACACTGGATCGACCAAATTTAGCACCCCCTGGTGTGAAAATGACTGAAACCTGATTAGGTTTCACTGCTGTCTTGCTCCTGTCAGGCTGCACAGCGTTCGGATGGATGACCCTGCAGGGAAAGAAGAGTCAGGGCACTGACCTGCATAGCCGCACAGCTGATGCTGTAGGAATCAGTCGAGAACATGCCAAAGTCTTCAACTACGGACGAATCTACGGTGCAGGCCAACCATTCGCTGAGCGCCTGTTAATGCAGTTCAACCACCGGCTCAGCCAGCCTGAGGCAGCCCAGAAAGCCAAGCAGATGTATGCACTGACCAAAGGACTGCGCAGGTAGAGCCCCATGACGCTACATTAATTATTACATTTATTAGACAAAGTAACTTGCAAGATTTTTTTTTAAATGGTAAATTCACTGTTAATTGTGGCCACAGGTACCATCTCTCAGAGGACGGGGAGTGGTTGGTAAAAGAGCTGGGTTTAAATGTAGACAGGGATGAAGATGGGACTGTCTCCAGAGAGGAATTACGGAGGATATCTAAACTAGGAGGACAAAAGTAAGTTCACTGTCCCCCAGTTTTTTCTTATTATATTTATTAATTTGTTTAACACATTTTTGTTATTTTATTTATATTATAAGGCAATGATATTTACATTTAAACTTCAGCTCTCAATCATATTCTAAGAGCAAAAGTTACTTTTGGTTAATGTCCTGTTCCATTAGTACTCGAGGTAAAATGAGGTGGAATCTGGTAGGTCGCCGAGTGTGGGCTGGAGGCACAGAGTCTGAGATGTTTAACAAGCTAGAGAGCATCGCTCATTCAGTGGAGCCTTCCACGCCTGTGCTGGGCTGTAGAATCTCTAGAGCCTTAGAGCCTGCTGCTGTCAAAGAAGAGGTGAGATTTCCAGAACACGTACATACACAGATACAGCTTAACTTAAAATGAGGATGCACTGATATTTAGTGCCTACTCTATAAAAATAGGCAAATTTTCATAATTTTGTTGGTTTACTGTACAACATATTGGAATGGAAATTTAGAAATACATTTGTTTATGTAAACATAGTTTTTACAAACTTGCCTTTTCAGTTCATCACCAGCAGGGTGAACTGGGTAGTTCAGAGTTCAGCAGTGGACTACCTTCACCTGATGCTGGTGGCCATGAGGTGGCTGATGGAGGAGTACGACATTGACGGGCGCTTCTGTATAAGTATACATGATGAGGTCCGCTACCTAGTTAAGAGCGAGGACCGCTACAGAGCAGCACTCGCTCTGCAGATCACAAACCTTCTGACACGGTTCGTAACCTTTATTTTAGACTAATCTCTGATGGCCTTGTAGTTTTTTTGTTTAGATATTTGGAACTGTCTTACAGAATACTAACTATTCTTGATATTTTTAGAAGATGAAATGTCTTCATGTTGCTCCACATTAATGGTTGTGCATGGTCCTCAGGTGTATGTTTGCCTACAAGTTGGGCATGAAGGATCTCCCTCAGTCTGTAGCTTTCTTCAGTGCAGTAGATATTGACCGGTGCTTAAGGAAGGAGGTCACCATGGACTGTGTGACACCATCTAACCCCACTGGACTTGAGCGACGTTTTGGAATCCCCCAAGGTGAGGGCAACTATTTTAGTATTCTTTATTTAAAAAGAACTGCAGGAACAAATACTTTTCCAAAGTGTAACATACAGTGAAGGGAGTAATTATTTGACCCACCCGCTGTTTTTTATGTTTGTCCAATGACAAATAAATGAAAAATCTCAGATCAGATCATTTGAATGGTAGGTTTATTTTAACAATAAAAGATAGCACATCAAAATAACTTGCATTTCATTGAGTGAAGTAAGTATTTGAACCCTCTAACAAAAAAAGACTTAATACTTAGTGGCACAAATGTCAAATGTTTCTTGTAATTGATGACCAAGTTTGTGCACATTTTAGGAGGAATTTTGGTCCACTCCTCTTTGCAGATCATCTCTAAAGCACCAAGTTTTCAAGGCTGTCTTTTGGGTCATTGTCATTCTGGAACCCCCATCCACAACACTTTCAGTTTCCTGGCAGAGGCAAGGAGGTTGTGGCTCAGGATTTTACAATACATGGCTTCGTCCATTTCCGCGTTGGATGCGGTAAAGTTGGCCCTTGCCCTTAGCAGAACCACCTCCAAAGCAAAATGTTTCCACCTCCATGCTTGACAGTGTTTTGGGGGTCATAGGCAGCATTTTTCTTCCTCCAAACATGGTTAGTTGAGTTAATGGCAAAGAGCTCAATTTTGGTCTCATCTGACCACAGTGCTTTCTCCCAGACTCTCTGAATCAGTCAGGTGTTCATCGGCAATCTTCAGACGGGCCTGCACATGTGCCTTCTTGAGCAGGGGGGCCTTGCGAGCACTGCAGGATTATAATCCATTGCAGTGTAATGTGTTTCCAATGGTTTTCTTGGTAAGTGTGGTCCCAGCTACTTTGAGGTCATTAACTAACTCCTTCCATGTAGTTCTAGGATGATTTCTCACCTTTCTCAGATTCATTGACACCCCACGAGGTGAGATCTTCCATGGCGCCCCCAGACCGATGTTGATTAATGGTAATTTTGTGCTCCTTCCAACAGTTGTCACCTTCTCTCCCAGCTCCTTACTAATGGTTTTGTAGCCCAGTCCAGCCTTGTGCATGTCTATAATTTTGTCTCTGACATCCTTGGACAGCGCTTTGGTGTGCTTGATTGATTGATTGTATGGACACGTGTTTTTTATAAAGGTGACTAGTTAAGACAGGTGTCTTTAATGAGGGTGACTAATTGAGTAGTAGTGTCTAACCACTCTGGGATCCAGAACTCTTAATGGTTTGTAAGGGTTCAAATACTTCTCACTCAATGAAATGCAAATTAGCTGCTATCTTTTATTTAAATAAACCTACCATTAAAATGATACTGTTCAGAAACTTCATTTCATTGTAATTATTTGTAAGCTTACAAAATCAACGAGGGGTCAAATAATTATTTCCCGCACTGTACATTCTATTAAAGCTTGTGAGCTTTTTCCATATTATTTTGAAATGAATTATTTTTGAGGCCACACTAAGCAAGTTAGAACATATTTCAATTTCTTTGTTTAAAAAGAAAAGATGTTGACAGGCAATTTTTATTTATTAGTTTAGGTAGCAGTATTATAAATGCGGGGAACCACTAAATTATTAATAATACCAAAAAAAAGTGTATGTGTGTATATTATATATAAAAATAAATAGATTTGTCTTCATGCATTCTGAACTTTACGATTTTTTATCCATAGGTGAAGCACTGGATATCTATCAGATCATTGAGATTACCAAAGGTTCATTGGTCAAAGGAAAATAATGAGTTCAAACACCCTTGTAATGTTAGAAAGGAGGAGAAAAAGGAGCACTGAACAAGGCCGAACTGGCCTAGTGGAATATATTTGAAAAACTTAATGCAAAGGAAACCCTAAACATTTACTGCTTTCTTCTCTTCTTCTTGGGTGCCTGACTCTCCTCGGAAACTTGAGAGGTTTCAGTCTGAGAAAACAATGAAAAAAGGCTGTCATGAGAAGGAAGAAATGCATTACAACACAGTTTTTACTGATTAGTATCAGGACAGAAGCTGTATTGGTTTTTTTTCTACTATGTAGATTTATAAAAATCAGTGTTTAGTGGTTTACATTGTGCTTTCTATTTCTAAGCTCTATCTTCTTATGAGTGTTACAGTATCCTTTGGAAGGACCTATTTTGTTTGAACTGTTTTTTCACTTTGCTTTCGTTCTGCTGTATTAAGCATTGTTAAAACTTGAATCTAATAAAGAGATAACGAGTTAATAATCTCGTTAATTGAATGTTGTTTCAGTACTCACCTGGAGGCTAATGCTTGTTGCAGTAAGGTCTTTAATGTCACACAGAATGTTATGTGTTGGGAGGATCAAGTTAAGTGCAGATTGTGGGTAAACTGACCTGCTGACTCTCCTGCTGCTGCTCTTGCAGTGCAGCCTCTAAGGTGGCAGTATTGATCCGGAAGTCCCTGGAAGTGCTCAACTTCATGAACTGCATCAGATTCACCTGACGAAGGAGATGCCATTGCACACTGGCTTATTAAATATTCCTGTTTATGTTTGCAATGTTGTGATTTTGTCATAGATAATACTATTCACTATACCTTTGATTTCTTGGAGAGAAGAATGAGAAATTTCTCATATTGTTCGATATTGAAAATCAGGGTGGGGATGGCTTTTGTCTCACGAAGAATCTTAGCCTAAAGGAATTTGGTTACAAAAAATCTTATGGCTGTGCAGGTTCTAAATGAACAAACAAATGTGCTTAAGTGAGGTAGTTCTTACAGAGACAGCCATAACAGCTTCCTCATCTTTCCTTTTCTTCTTTTTGTCATTTGCTCCTGCATTGGACTCAACACTCTGTAGTTAAAACATCACATCTTCTGAACATGCAGCTTGCAAAAAACAAAAGGCAGAGCTCAATTGAAAAGGAGGACCTCACCTGCACATTAGTGATGAAGGTGTAGCACTGAGGAGTGAGGAGAGACCCTGACAGCTTCACCTGGACACAAATACAGGCTGTAAGCAAAAAACTGAGTTGTCTTGATAGATTGAAGACTTCGCTTAAACACGGCTCTAAAAAACTCCAAAGAGGATCTTCTCACCAGTTTCTCTACACGAGGAGGCAGTTGTCCAGGATGAATTGCACACACTTGGATGTACTGCAAAAGGAAATAAAAACTTAAATACCACTCCAGAAAACTACCATGAGTACTGGAACACAGACTTGTGACAATGGTTTCCTGTCGGGGTTTTCACTACAAGTGAAAATGATTTCAAATATTAAAGATGTGTAAAATGAAAAAAATGACCTCAAACACCTCTGAAGTAGAGGTCGGCATGATTATATACTTAAAAGCCCAAACTGGACCTGTGCCAGCACCTGTAAGATCTACCCAACTCAGGCCAGACTACATCAATTTAATTCTGAGGTGGTGTTGAGAGAATGTGCCAGCCCTGCTGCTCTCACAACTCATTTTACTACCAGCTCTAGACTCTGTGACACTCATCTCATATAATAACACTGCCATTATCTGAACATTTCTCCGACATGAGTTTTCCTTTCAGACTATCAGCGGAGAAAAATTAGCAAGACTAAAGACTGATATCTTGGCATAGCCATACACATAACCTTATAAATGTTAATTCAAATAAGCAAATTTACAGCGCTCACTAGAAAACAACATTGAATCAAACCTAGCCAAAAACATGATCATTTGTAGGCAGTCATTTACCATTTTACTGTTAAAGATATACTGTCCAGAGCAGAGTGCACACAAACATGCATTCAAATATCTGAGTTGTGTCCTATAACCATTTTAAACTGATGAAGGACCTGTTAAATAGATGGTTCACTTTTGTGCTGAGCACAACACAAAATAAACAGGAGCACAGTGCAAGAAGACTCCAGGAAGATGACTGGGCAATGCTGTTTTAGTCTATAATATAAAGCATTATTTCATCAAACATTACCTGGTAAGAACGATTAATTCTAAAAGTAAATATGTGGAGTTTCAGTTAGGCCTGTGTTTTGCTGTGTGACGCACATATTTGATGAAAGTAGTGAGGATTGCGTAGGTCCGACTAATTTCTCGTAGCAGAGTGTCAGTACAGGTTCCAGCAGGCAGGCCAGTCTGCATCAGTTCATTCAGAGCTGTTAGCAAAGTCCCCAGCTGCAGAGTTACTGCCTTCTCCACGGGGTCCTTCTGACCTGCCGACTGGGTGGCACCTGACACACATGCACAAAATGACACAAAGTAATTTCACCCCAGCACTAAGAAATAATTCAGGTTCAAAGATAAAATGTTTGCCATTTAATGAACTGTTTTTGGAAAACTTGGCTTCCCTAAACATACACAATGCTCATGGTGAAAGTGAAAATGTGTTAGTCACCTGTGGGTGTCCTTTCAGAAGTTGCCTGGACTTTCTTCTTTGCAATCAGCCAGTCCACTTCATCTAATACTTTCCCCACCTGAGACAAAACCAAGAGCTGGAAAGATAGAGATTTCATAATTTAATGAATAGACAGGATATGCAGTGATATATTTGTGTGTGTGCTGCCATATCACAGTTTAACAAACCCAACAGCAAACATTTGCAAAGGAACTCACTGTAGTGGATGCTGCAGTCTTTTTGCTGACGATAGCAAAGTGAGATCGTTTCTCCACTTCCAAATCCTGCTCAGAGGGAGAGAGGAAGAGAGGAAGAGAGGAAGAGAGGAAGAGAGGGAGAGAGAGAGAGAGAGAGAGAGAGAGAGAGAGAGAGAGGCCAATGAGTGGTAACACTTAAAATAACATATATCATAGCAAACTCATCAAATTACTATAGTTCAGTAAATGCTAATAGGGATTTGATGGCCAAATTAACTCACACGTAACTAATGGCAGTTACCACAGTCGTTCTTGTTTGTATCTCACACAGATTGTACACTGCTACTGTGAAGTGGAATTTCTATAAAGTATCTACATGTGCTGATCAGGTAGAGAATTTACAATCTTCAACCGTTTTTTCCATTTAAGTTTAGAATTTTTAATTTCTTTGGTTAGTGATCAAGCAACAATTTTTAGCTTCACAGACATTTTTAATGAGTGTGTGACGAGTGTGTTATGTAATACCTGGCCTTTTGTCTTGTTTGTGTTTGGAGTGTTACCTGGTCTAGGTCTCCCAGTGCACTGTGGATATCCTGACACAGCTCCAATAGCAAAGACACAGGGCTTTTGTAGAGGACATGCAGACTGAAGAGCAGAGACAGGAGTCCCTTGCTGAAGGATATATCCTCTGAGGGAGAAAGGGGGCGAAAAAGTGGAAAAAAGAGTATTGCCAAAGCACAACAATAATAATATCATTAGGAAAATAAATAAAGTAAAATATAAAAGTTGGGGGAAGGGTGAGAGTAAGAAAGAAGGAAAAAGACAAAGCTGTCAACCACCCACAATAGAGAAGCATGAACCTCTCAAACTGCTGGAAGTTTTATTATGGAATTCAGAACGTCAGGTTTGAGGGAAAGCTATTTTGCATTTAAGCTTACTCACAACTTCCTCCTGCTCATCATCTAATGTGTAATATTCGTTTACCAATTTTTCAGACAAAAAAGCTTACCGAAGTTGGTTTCTTTGCAAATTTTGACTATCCATGTAATCAGTTGGAGAAACTGTCAAACAGAGAGACATTTGTATTGTCACAATTGGAGGAAGACACGTGAAACTGGAATTAAATATGTGAATGCCTACCTGTTCAGAAGAGGGCTCCAGGAGGCGAGACAATGTACTGAGGATGCTGACCAGCAGCTGAGCCTCTCGGCTGTTAAAATCATCCTCCTCTCCAGATAACTGATTGAATAGGGCACGCTATACCCAAAGACAAACAGTCAGATGTATATATATGTTTATGTATTATAACCCTTCAACCATACCTGTGATCATGAGTAGGAAACTGTATAGTTTGACAAAGGCAGAGTTTTGTTTTAGTTAGAAAAAAAAAGATTTGTTTGTCATTTCATTTCATGATTAGTTACTGAAACGTTTTTAAATGTCAGAGGTGCAGACTCAAACCTGTGTGTGAATCAAATGTAAAGCTCATCTAAAGGTTCATCATTAGTCCAAAATAGCTTCTAATTAGAAACACTGTCCAATCAGCACCGTTATATTGACCAAATATCTTCCATGCGTCTTAGAAAACTGTATTAATGCAAACAAGAATTGTGTGCATTGTGTGCAGGATCAGAAAAAAAGTTCTACCTGAAATTGACGGATGTAGAAGGCAGTTTTTTCTGTCAGGTTGGATGTTTCAGCTTCGCCCTCCACTTCCCCAGACACATCTGGAAGGAAATAAATACAGTGTCTTTATTGACGGTGGAGAAAAACATCTTAAGACCCTTTCGAATTTCACAAAGGAAAAACATCCCACCGAGTGAGCACAGGAAGCTGGCCACTTTACTGGGGTACTGCTGGATCACTGTACTGAAGATGCGCAGCAGCCCTTCCAAACACAGCAGAGACACACTGTGACTCTTCTCCTTCTTTCCAGCATCCTCCACAGTTGATGGAATATTAGTGTACCGCCACATCAGCACACTGAATGAAGAGAAAAATCACCTAAACACTTAGAGACCACAGTTAACTCTAGGACTGGGCAATTAATCGAAAAGTAATCGAAATCAACAATCAGAACCTATAATCAATCAAAATTTTCCAGACCAATTATTTAAACTACTTTCCCTTTAAAAACACTACCGCATGTGGAGTCACTATATTTAATAAGAAAAATATTGAAAATAATTTATTTTGTTTCCAAAAGTGCAAGTTATTAATTTTTTTTATAAAAACAAAATTACTTCGTTTTAGGTAATGTGTGCTTTAATTTCAGTTCAACACTGATGTTCAATAAATAATCGTGAGAGTAGAGAGTGTGTTTCCTTCAATTATTGTAAAGTTAAGTAATGCACTCTTCATTCGAAAATCTCTCACTTGTAATATCACAGCATATTTCCTGTACAAAACTTGTCAGTGAACTGTGAAATCAATCAATCAATCAATCCATAAATAAAGAAATAAAGAAATAAACAAACAAACAAACAAATAAATAAAATAAAAAAAAATAAAAAAATAATAATAAAATAAAATAAAATAAAATAAAATAATCGTTCATTAATCGTAATAGAGTTCAAATGTTCAATTAATCAAGATTTAGATTTTAGGCCAAATCGCCCAGCCCTAGTTAACTCTAACACCTTTAAAAACTAAGACAAGTTCTGACTTAACTCAGTAAAACTGACTGAAATCAGCTGATAGAGGGGACTCTAAACATCCCTTCTTCATTGCCATATGCAAAAGAGCAGACCGTTTAGTAGGATATCCGCCTGAGGTAAAGTCAACGGGAAAAAAAAAAATGTTCACATGTTTTGTCAGTACTTTTTTTTTTTTTTTGAATGGCCATTTTGTAAATATGGGCACATAGGAACAAGTATATTGACTGTAACTCTACATTTCAGAAGGAGCCTGTGTGGAATATTTCAGAGTAAAGACCTGGTGATGTCGCAAAGGTAGCGGAATGTCTTGTCAGGGCTCTGACCCTCTGGCCCATCTGTGTGGCCCGTTTCCTCCAGCTGTTGGACTTTCTGTAGGGCGACACTCACACTGTAGCGCATGAACTCCCCACTGGAGCGCAGCACTGACAGGCTCTCCTTGTGAGTCTGAGCGCTGTCTCTGTTTAGTAGAACAAAAAACCCACAGATCACCTCAACAATTCAGAGCTGCCATTCAACAGTAATACATAATACATGAAGCTCCAGTGTTTCGCAAGCAATGCATGTCTTGGACATATGTTCAGTGATCAGCATGGAATAGTCCTCATAAGTAAAGAAGACTGTTAAGAGTGCATCTCCTCTCCTAAAGCACAGCCCTTGCATAAAGATTTAGCAGTTAGTACTTTCCTCTGGTCACATTGATCACACTGTCCTAAAACTTGTGTCCTCATATTTTTAGTCACTTAAGATAAAAGCATCCGCCAGATGATTGTAAAGTATTGTAATGTAATAAAGTGAAATACATTACAGCAAAATACATTTTATATACTTATCCCCATATATTAATTTTTAGTTTGATTCCCTGTCTGAAATTTGCTTTCTTAGATCAACAATGTTTGGTTTGATTATGTACAATTTGCATCGTGTTCATTCTTTTGATTAACTTGTTAAAAACTGCATACAGCTTCATAATTGTTTTCCCCACATTTAGCAAAACCTACCTGAAGAGAGCACCAAGGAGGGTGGACACAAATCCCATTGACAGAACACTGCGTGGGGGTTTGCTGGATGATGTTCTGCCCTTTCCTGACTTTTCCCTCAAGATCTCAGATAGCTTATGATAACGATTAAAGAGCTCCTGTACGTCCTGAAAGCGGTTCTTGCTGCTCAATGCATACACACAAACAAAGAGGCACAGTATAACAAATTCTGCAGATTCTGAAGCTTTAAATAAGACACAAGTCAGTATATGAAAGCTCCATATACAGATCAGATCACCTGTAGTTGCCTATGAGGAAATTGTATTCTATGAGAACCTCATATATTCCCATCACTAGAACAGCATAAATACTGTTCTTCACACCAACACTGGATGCCATGGAGAACTCAGCAGACTTATCCTGTAAGACAAAGTTTGCCATGAGCTGTTTATCTCAGACCAATTTCACAGTAATCTCTGAACTATTCTTAGTGTGTGGAGACATATTTTCTGCAGCTCATCTTGAAACATACGAGCTCGAAGTCCTCCAGGTCGCTCTTGATCATTCGTCGAGTTGCACTCTCCAAGATAGTTTCAAGCTCATTTTGGAACCCTCCTTCATCTTCCTCATTTTCATCATCGATCCCACCACCAGCAGTATTACCCACACTCTGATGCCACAGCAAGCAGTGGACTGCACAGGAGAACAAATGAGCCTGAAGGAGAGAAAAAGGGAAAGGGGTAAATAAAATACAAAAACAAAGAGAGAGAGAGAAACCTACAGGAACAATCCAGACTTCACAGTGGTGACTGTTCTTTGGGTATATTACCAGAGGTTCTTGAAGAAAGACTTGGTCTCCCTGTGCAGTTATACAGGACTCCAGCTTCACAGGAGGCAAGAGATCCTGCTCTGGCTCATAGTATCGTTTTAGCTGGATGTCAGACACAGACACACACAGAGATAAGACAATTTTGAGATTGCTAAATATAAGCTTGAGGTGGACACAGATTGTATTGCTTTTTTTTTTTATTTGGCACAAAGGTCATCAGAAACACTCTGCTCACCTGTGATAGAAGGGTATGCATGATGGAACCTGCCAGCTGGGAGTTGCGCCGGAGGACATCATGAAAACCCTTAAAAACAAAAAATAAATGCTAATACTACTGGTACCTCTACTACAAGTAACATTATCACAGTGGGGAAACACATACGGGACATATATTGTGCAATATATTTAATTTGGAGTTTTGGGAACCCAGTGTCTATTAAACAATGATCCAGAGTACAATAACTGAATCATATTAAATTCTGGGTTGAAATATCAGCCAAATCTAATGATCAGCCTGATAATTTACGTAAATAAATAAATAAATAAATAAATAAATAGTAATATAAAAAAAAACTTGTTGCTGTGCTGTTTAGAGCAAAGTGACAATTATTGAATTTGTTGGTCTGCAGATTGACACTTGTTTGGTGGAACTGGGACATTGTCCCTAATGTAAAATTATGACCAACTGATTCAGTGCAGGGTAGGAATGAGGGAGAAAAATCTGACCTCGTAGAGCATGAGCCGTACATCTGCTTGTTGGCTGAGGCAGCGGCGAAGGCTGCTCATAATCTCCAAACAAAACGCTTCGTTAGCAGCAGAGTTATAGCGCGAGTGGACATCTGCCTGGACCTGAAACACAGTACATGATCCACACACTCTCACAGGTAAAACTTCCAGAAAACAAACATGTCTGTAATTAAGAACACGAAACAGGAGGGCACCCTCGAACAGTTACTTGTAGAGAAACACCTGTGTTGATACAAAATGCACAGCCTCAGTAGGCAGATCTAAAGTGCAGATTGTAAATATTGTAATATGTGCTGCATCAGTCACCTGGCTAGAGGTAAGTGCCTGGCTGCACTGACTAGAGGCCAGACTTCCCAAGACCCGAAAATTTTTCAGCAGCAAGAGGAATCCAGCCACTGCAGATTTCCGTCCATCCAGTTGACTACAGAGAGAGGAGTTCCAGGTAAGATATAGACATCTTTATATATAAAAGAAAAGCAAAATATTTTACATTTGCTTACAGGGTAAACAAGAATATCCATGAGTGTATCCCTGTTACGATATTTAAAATAAGTCCCCACATGGACGTAGTTTAAATGCCTAAAATTTTAGAAAGATACTACTTAATTTCATTACTGTTTATCAACACCACAGAAATCCCTATTTAAATGCATATCCCCTGATTGATACTTGTCATCAAGAAATTCTTCAAAGGAGAAGTGAAGCTTTAATGTATTAGGAGTGATTCATGACAGGCTGGTAACAGCAACAGTGAAAGGGAAGGTGTACAAGATGATAGTGAGACTAGCTATGTTGTTTGGTTTGATGGTTTGGAGACAGAGGAACTGATGAAAGGAATGGAAGCAGAGCTGGTGGTGGCAGATATACATGCAGTTGGCTTGAGGAAGGAAGCTGCAGAGGATATGGAGATAGTTGGTCTGCAGCGGTGACCCCTAATAAAACAGGAGTAGCCGAGAAGACTAGGAAGAAGACTGTTTATTAGGTTTTCATACCTGGAGAACATGGCTTTTCTCAGTACCAGAATCAGAGCGTCTTTTAAGGACATGCTGACCTTTAAAAGTGGCTGAGAAAACAAAATAACAGAAAGACAACTTTCTGTGTGTAATGTATACAAGAAAGGTCTACAGTATATTCATGAAAACAATAAAGCCTGTGGAACATTCAAACAACTGATCACAAAATATTTTGAAATCCTTTTGAAGAAAATATATTAATTGATCAAATGTGCTTACCTGTATGGCTTTAAGGAGTCCCTGCACAGTGCCAAGAGGGAGAAAAGACAGTTGATCAAAGGTTTCTGTCACTTTGGAGGACGATTCCAGGAGGATCATCGGAGCAGAAATTACAATGTTGGAAAGAAGCTCTGGACCAAGATAAACACGGGGTAAAAAAATAAAGTAAAAGAAAACAAAAAAGATATTTCACTAAGGGCTGCTCATTCCATACCAATGAAATGGGTGACTGGTGAAGCTGTCTTAGTAACCAAACGATTTAGGACTTGTTCCAGGACCTCGCCTCTGATTGGCTCATGCATCTGAGGAAAAAGACGATGACTAAATCTTCAAAATTCAAGGTATGTTTATTAAGGAATACTAAAGAAAATGTCTGATACTTTACTTTAAAGCTCTCAAGTAGTACTTGTCCACCAAGTCGACATGCAAGCTGGGAGGGGGTTTTAGCTGTAGTGGTGGGGGCTTCAGTGTTCTTCCCAAAAGGTCCTGCCTTTGGCCCAAAGGAGTCCATGAGGATAAAGCCTAACTGTACCAGACTCTGTGTGACATGGTCCCAGCCAAATACACTGCAAAATGACCAAATTGCATTAACACACCAGAGCAGTTTACAATGGAATCCTTTTACAGGTGAAGGATACAAGTGTTACACACTATGCTACACTATGTAATCATCATAAACATAGCAATTGTAAACAAAGCACACTTCCACTGTGGTAACAGTATTATTTTTATGATAAAATACAACAAATATGTAACAAAAAATAAATACATAGAAGAAAAAAGTGTAAGGTGAAATAAGTTGAACTCTTCCCAGTAGTTTGTTTGCGGAACTTGCGCTGACCTGTTTTTGACCGTGTCCAGGATCATTTGGGAGACATTGTGGAAAGGGGGTAACAGGCCCTGCAAAAGCTTAGAACCCTGCAGAACCTGCTCGTCCTTGAAATTCTTAGTGATTGTTCCTTTCAAGAACTCAAACACCTGGACAACAACAAAACGGTCAGAAAGATGGGAGAGGGACAACACAGGGGGACAATTTTAGCATCTAAAGTCACATGCATTAATGGTGTCATCTTTTACTGACAAGGTTGGTCAAATACGTCTCTGGGGGAAAAAAGGGACCACTGCAAAAATGCTTTTATAGGTGAGGTATTGAGCCAAACAGTTTTGCCTAATTTCCAAATCAAATATTGTTCTTTAAACCATAATTTTAATGGAAATGACAAAACGTCAAAATAAGAGAAATGATGCAGCATCTACAGAACTCGAATCTTTCAAAGAAAAATCTAATTAACTCAAATAAAATGGCACTATTTACCTTTGTTGTATTTCTAGCAGGGTTTTGCTGTCAACTGGTCACATTGCGAGAGGAGAGTGTACAGCAGCGTTTTTATACTTTACCTCATTAAATAAGAGTTGATTCAGGTGATCAATAATCAGTCCCTCATAAAGCAGAATGAGGTATTATGTAGGAATTTAACAGACACTAGATTGGATTGGTTGTCATACTCACAGAGATACTGGTTTAAAAATAAATTGCAGTGGTCTCTCACTTTTTTCCAGAGCTGTATAACCCCAAGTCAAAATGTCTTATTTATATTTTTTTTCACACAGATCACTAAAAATCCCTTCTTGTCATCTTTTTGTTATTTCAGGTTGTTTTAAAGTGTTTTGATTGCCCGTCATACTATATTACTTGCAAAAATGTTCCCTAATCAGTAAATCTGAATAATTTTATGACTAAATTATTAGTATCCCTCATTGGCTCATAATACATTACTATGCTGCAAAACCAGAAGTGCTGTTAAAATAGCAGATATTATAATAAGATCAGTAGCGCTTCAAAGCACATTAAATCTCACTGGAAATTAATGGCACACTTTCTTAGTGACAACTTCATATACATCTATTGGATAGAAATAAATGTACAGTAAGGATAAGGTGCAGTGAATAGTTTTCTAGTGGATAAGGAGATCATACTTGTTCTTCGTAGCGCTGAACACGAGCCACAGAAAGCAGCAGTGCAATACTGAAGGGACATAGAGGCGGACACTAAGAAACCAACACAGATAAAAACAGACACTAAATGAACATACTGGTTTCCAGAGTTCCAGCAAAATAATATGCTGTTAATGCATTAACATGATCTTTTGTAATTAATCTGGGCCTATTTACAGCATTATACTTTTTGATGATGTAGTGATCAAATAGAACTAAGCACAACATTTTACTTTCCTTAATTTCAGGCCTTAAAATCTAATATAACAAGTAGATCTCAACAGCCATCAAGCTAATCGGATATAATGATTATTATTTGCTGCATAATTCCAATGAACACTAAATACCCATTCATTATTAAAACAGTATAATCTTCATTCAACAGTTCTATGGCCTATGCCCATTTATTTGCTGTATACTACTGTTGTCCTGCACAAGTTCAGAAAAATCAGCCTGTAGAATAGAACACAGAATACAGAAGAGATAAAAAATAGAAAACAAGTAACCAAGCCGATCCTGAGACCCCAAGAACACGAATGAGGGTGAGAGTGAGAGAAATCACCTTGAGGCTTTTTAAGAACTCTCTGCCAAGCTCGTGGTCAAGGCGAATTGCAAATACGATGTGTAAGATGGCTGTTCCTTCCACATGCCTTAGCTGGTCCTGTGGGATGGTCTGCACCTCAACATCCATACTTCTAATGACACAAAACATTGTAATACATTTAGCCGAGACACAATAATCTCATCCTTAATAGAGGAGAGATTAACTAATCTGGAAAATAACCTTAATGTGAGGTCAGTATTTTACAGACAAAAACCTAATTCAAACAACCATACAAAACATGAAACCTAAACAGATCACTTACTCTCCTTCTTTTTGCTCCTCTTTCTGTTGCAAGTCCTGCTCTCGAAAGTAGTTAATAATTCCCTCCAAAACAAGCTTTTTACATCCCTGCCCAAAAGAGACACAGATTCCATCTATAAAGTTTATAATATACACAATATAGCTAAAATGTTTCAACTGTTTCAGTAACTAAAAATTTGAATCTGTAAGAGTCCTGCGATTGTATAGCATCAATGAAAATAAGGCCTGCAAACCTTGGCAGACAGTAGAAGCATCTGGTAGACCAGAGGAGGAATCTCCTGTAGGTCCAGCTTGATGAACATCCTTAAGATTTTTTCAATCAAAAACTGCAGCTCCTCTGGAGATAATGGCACATCCCTGTGAGACAAAAAATATACACATAACTCTTGAGGTACACTCAGTTACAGAGGAGGGAGGTTAAAAAACACCAGTACATCAAAACAAGGATGAAAGGATGATCATCACACTGAAGCACCTAAATGTTTATATGAGACACAGACACAACATGAAGAGATACAGACTGAGACTCTTTCGAACCTAAACATGGTGGTGAGGTGGATCACACACTGTGGGTCCCATCTGTTAGGAAAACACAGAACAGAAAAAACTTGTGAGGAACACAAGAAGAGGATTGCAGAAAATGTACAGCCCGCCCACTCACTTATTTATGCATGTCCAGTTCCACCCACCAGCTATGATTTCCCCAATGACACAAGACTACCAACACTGGGAGACTGAGGGTCAAGAGAAACCAGCTATTGCATCTTTACAATAGGAAAACATCCCTCAACAGCTGAACATGTTTGGTTCACTGATCTACATCTCAAACATATGCCATTTTATCAAACCTGAAAATACATATGTCGTGACTGCCTTCAAGCCTGCTATGGTCACACAGATTCTGAAGAAGCCTTCGCTACAGACCGGTATCCTTTCTCTCTTAGAACATGCTGTCAATAATCTGATCAACCTATTTCTCTCCCAAAACAGGCTTCTGGACCCCCACCAGTCGGGGTTCAAGACTGGCCACTCTACTGAAACTGCTCTACTTGCCGTCTCACTTCTTGCAGCGAGATCAGCTAACATTTCTTCAGCTCTGATCCTGCTCGATCGCTCTGCTGCCTTCAAAACCATCAACCATCAGATCCTCCTTGACACTCTCTCCAAACTTGGGATCTCAGGCACATCCTGGCAATGGTTTGCTTCCTACCTCGAAGACTGGAGGTACCAGGTAGTATCGCAAGGCTCCCCCCCTCTTCTCCACATAGTCTTTCAACTGGTGTTCCACAGGGCTCGGTCCTAGGACCACTTCTCTTTTCCCTATATATTGGTTCTCTTGGGGAGGTTATTGCCTCACAGGGTTTTTCCTACCACTTTTATGCAGATGACACATAAGTTCTTCTCTTTTTTCCTTCCAGTGACAACCAGGTATCTTCCCGCATTTCAGACTGTCTGGCCGACATCTCCTCCTGGATGGAGGCCCACCACCTCAAACTCAACTCCAGCAAGACTGAGCTCCTCTTCGTTCAAGGAAGCCCGTCACCTAGCCACGATCTCACGGTTTCTTTTGAGAACTCAGTTATCGCCCTTTCTAAGAAGGTAAGAAATCTTGGTGTTACTTTTGATTAAGATCTGTCTTTCTCACCACAGGTACACCAGATCTCCAGAACATGCAGATACCTTCTTTACAATATCAGAAGAATCTGATCCTTCATCACTACAAAAGCTACGCAGATTCTAGTCCAGTGTCTTGTCATCTCCAAACTGGACTACTGCAACTCTCTACTGGCTGGACTTCCACAGAAGGTAACTAAAATCACTTCAGCTTATTCAGACTAGTTTTCATCGTTCCTAAGCTCCCTCACACCACACCCTTAATACGAAAACTTCACTGGTTCCCTATAAATGCTCAAATTAAATTCAAGTCTTTAACTCTTGCTGTCAAAGCCAAGAATGGTCTGGCACCCCCATACATGGCAGTATTGATCAAACAACATATCTTTTCTCATCATCTCAGGGAATAAAAGCACGGACAGTCTTGAGCCTCCTCCGCTTAAAAGAAGAGGGAAACATGCGTCAAGACTCTTCTCAGTCTCACCCCCTAGTGGTGGAATGAACTCCCTCTCACCATCAGACCAGCAGAGTCTCTTGCTGTTTTCAACGTCGGCTAAAGACCCGCCTCTTCAAAAAAAAACCCCAAAAAACCTCCTTACCTTCTTATTCTTGTTTTACCTTATTTTTATAAGTGTTGTCTTATGTGTCAAGACTGGTGTAGTTAGGTATCAGTGACAGGTGTACTGGGCTACAGTACCATAGCTGATTGGTGGATGTTGACTTAAGTCTTGCTCTACAGATCCTTGATACTGTTGTGGATTACTTGAGCACTGTTGTACGTCGCACTGGATAAGGGCATCAGCTAAATGCCGTGGATGTAAATGTAAATGTGACACTCCTGGTTTTGAAACACATTTTTTTAATTATTACCTGCTTGAGCAAAGACTGTTGATCAGTTGCTTCTTGTACTCATCTCCACTTAACTCACCTAAACACAGAACGACAGACAAAAAGTAAAAATGAAGAAGACACATTGTAAGGGCGTCTAAGCCCTGTGTGGGGAAATATAGCCAATGTTCTATTCTCTGCAGATGCTGCATACAGGCAACTGTGATTTGACAATAAAAAACTTGCTTTTACCTTTGCCATAGGCTATAGCCTCAGTTGCAGCCAGGGCAGTTAGGATAGTGGGAAAGAGCTCCAGCGATTTGCCGTTACCCATTTCACCAACTTTAATAGCATCCACAAAGAGAGACGCTAATGTTGCCAGAGCATGGCCAGGCAGAGTATGTGTCTGTAACAGTGAAAGGTGGAAAAGAATAAAGGAAACAAAAAATCTTCTTGTGAAAAATTTCCACCCTAAACTTCAGCAGAAGATATAAGAGATCAAAACTATGAAATGGAAAATATAATCTTTAGTTATGCATGATCAGTAGACAATGGTTAAAAACAAAAATGGAAAAGGACAAATGATTAGTACAAATGAACCAATAGTATTCTGATCAAATGCACACTCTCACCTCCAACATAAGCAGCCCAATTATGTCCGACGCCACTTCCCTCTGCAAGTCTCCAGATTCACAGAGAGGAATGCAGTGCTTATACACACACAACCTGCGGTTGACTCCATCGGAACCACTCACTGGGGAGCCTCAAATGAGACACAAGAGAGAACGATCAGTGTTTAAAATCAATTTGTATTTGCAATCCTAATGTTATTGTTTAATTACCTTTGAATATGGCCTTGATCAGGGCTGCTGAATCCTTTCCTTTCAGAGCAGCATCTGTGATCAGTGCAGTCAGCTGCATAAAGGGGATTACAATAATTAAAATTGGCACATACCTCAACAGATCATTTAATATTAAAAGCTATTACTTGAGCTTAAAACCAGACACATTTTACCATAACAGGTACATTTAACTGTATGCCTTAGACAGCTGACTGTCATCAGAAAGTGAGTATTTATTTCACAACATGCTTGCAGCAAGATCATATATTTTAGACAGTACATGTAAATATGAGAAACCAGCTCTCCTCTTTAAATATGACCAGCTATGAAAACTAAAACAAACAGTTAAACTCGCATGTCATATATTGCAAACCTGATCATGAGGCAAAGAAGTGAGGTGAAGTTCGAGCTCCTTTATTCCGTCTCCGTCAGATAAAGACAGAATCTTGTCAATGGTTGTCTTCATACTGCACACATATACAAGGTCTGGGAACCTTAAAAACACAGCAGGCATCTGTAAATAAAACAAGTCTACAAGTCCCCTGGATCACATTTATAAGGTGTCAAACAAAGCTGGCAAGACTGAGCAGGTCATGTGCTCTGTGAAAGTTTGTGTGTGCCAGCAATATTAAAGTGACACTGAACAGGGTGGGGGCTAAGGTGTGTGATCATTCTGTAAGTCAGTTAATCAGAACACTTGCAGTATTAATTTAGGTTTCCCTTTAAACTCTCTGAATGTGTGCAGTTGATTGAGAAACAGGTAGTTGCTACTGTGGTTATTTCACAGTTTTTTGTTTACTATTTCTTTTTTTCTACTTCTGTTTTCCCCTGGCTGCACTTCAATTCCATAATGGAATTCCAATTCTGTCATTCCATCTTAATGCTGATGACTTTTGTCTCATATCCTGCAGTCGATGCGACTACATCGACAAAGTCTGAAACATTCCCCTACAAATACATTTTAAGCAACTACCATTCAAGCTGTCTCTACTCAGGCAACATGCTTTGTGGACACAGTTTGAATGGGGAAAGATTTCCATAATAACACTCCACATTCTTGTGAAAAGCCTTCCAATAACCCGTTACAGCTGTAAAGGTATGTCATTAAAGTGTCTGCTGCTGTAATGGTCGTCCCAATACATTTGCGCATACAGTGCATGCTCTGTTCATTTATCATACTTATGATAAAGCTTTAGTTTCTGTTAGCACCAGCTTGTCTCTATTTTTCTACTGAAAACTTGAGCAAGGTTATTGTCTTCTATTTAACATACATGACAGGTCACGCTTTCTTAATTTTACACACAAACGCCCACCTGTCTTAACACCATATACCAAAAAAGATAAACAACAACACATCATTGTAATGCACAATATGGCATATTACGGTACAGCTCATATAGCATCAAAACTCTTTCTAGTCACGGATATTCAAACACTTACTACCAGCACTCTTTCTTTGGACTCAGAATCACGAACAATACCTGTTAGGAGTAAGTAAAGAGTGCTTGCAGGTGTTGTTGTTTCTGTAATTCCTCCAGTAAACGTACAGATTTATTTAGCCTCAGAAAGCCTTCGATGAAAACTCCCGCCATTTGCTTCACAATGTTCTTCCTTTTTCGTAACGTATCATGGTTGGTCCATTAAAATGAGTCCCGCCTTCCGTCTGAGGCTGATTGTCAATCACCACAAATATAAACGGTTTTCAGAGCAGCTTTTGCAGTGGGCCAGTGGCGCAATGGATAACGCGTCTGACTACGGATCAGAAGATTCTAGGTTCGACTCCTGGCTGGCTCGGTGTTCTTTTGTTTTGAAGTTGGGTTTTATTCACAGAAGACGCTCGTGTGAAGCATCGAATGAATTACACGTTAAAGACATAATAACACGTCATTAATCCCACAGCAAGAACATTCGCATTGTTATAGCAGCAAAGTGTAAATTTGATGGAATTCATTGTCGTTGGAATGTACAGTGCAAGGGGATTTGTGTGTGTATAGTGCAATGATTGAGTCGGCTTGTTTATTTGTTTATTATAAGTCCTACTCTTTTCATATATTTTCACGACACCTTCCTTTCCCATAGCTATACCTCATTCAAAACATGTTTAGAATAGAAAGTAAATATGTTTAAAAATGTAAACAGGTACAAAAACAGGTAGAGGCATACACGGTTGGTAATCTACAATACGTTACATCTACAACAAGAAACTGGAAATAGGTTTATAAATAAAAAAGATTCATAATAATCAAATCAAAACACTTTCTAAGATCAGGCGGTTTCAAAGTGGGAGTCCAACCGAAATCCTCCGATCAAATAAACAAAAACATTGAAAACAGGAACAGTCGATGAAAAAAAGAAGGAAAACAACTACTATTGGCTGAGGTATGAGCTACTTTTCTTTCCATTGGTTATCAACCTTATAACCAATTTTAGTGTCATGCAGGGCCAGTGGCGCAATGGATAACGCGTCTGACTACGGATCAGAAGATTCTAGGTTCGACTCCTGGCTGGCTCGTAGGGTTGTTTTCTTTATTAGGTTTGTTTCTCTCAGCCGAATATGTTAGATGTTAAGTGTTCGATGGAACGTCGCTTTTCATCAAGACGGGTGAAACCGACATTATTAAGTAACGTTCAGTGCAAAATCACCACTGTGGCTAAAGGAGAGCTGCCTCCGTCCTTAAAGACCCCACAACACCACCAACATAAACTGTTCACACTCCTGCCCTCGGGACAAAGGTTCAGAAGTGTAAAATCTAGAAGCTCCTGACTCCTTTTCCCCACTGCCATCAGACTCCTGAACAGCTGACCCTTAAATTCTTGAACAATCAAAGGACATTCAATGTGCTTTACAGGAATAGAATAAAAATATAGCAGAAATAAATTATTGAACAAATGAAAGTATACATAGAAAACTTAAAGTGCAAGAGATTTAAAGTGCAAGAAAGGTGCAGATATTTTAAAAGAAGGTGAAGGAGAACTGTGCATTTTTGCAGCTTGTATGGTTGGTGCAGACTGGATATTTGTCAGACTTGTTTCAGCAGCGAGCAGCATTGTGACTATTAACGGTTTTGTGGCTGGTACACTGTAAAATACAGAACTAATACTATTGGCCGCGTGACACACAGCAAACCATTTAATTACATTATCGACTAAAGGGCCAGTGGCGCAATGGATAACGCGTCTGACTACGGATCAGAAGATTCTAGGTTCGACTCCTGGCTGGCTCGAATTTGTTTTCGTGATGAATTCCGTTCTTTTTACTCCTTTGAAATGGTCTATAAATTTTATTTGAATGGCTTTATATTCGAACAGTTAAAGTCTAGTAGTTTATCATGCCGCTCTCAGTGCAGCCCTATTTCCTGCTGTGTAGAAGCGTTATACAGGACCACACCGCTGGGTGTTGTTTATTTTTTATTTAAAAGAAATATTTGAAATCTTCTTGATATTCGCATTGTCTACAAAAGTGTTTATTTTTGCTCCTCAAATTAAAACACTTTTTTAAAGATCAAATGGGTAGCAGCAAGTAGGCGTTCAAACCAAGTGCACATAAAAATACAAAAACGGTTAAAAAGAGGTGCAGGCCAACTGATTTAAAAACTATCATTTTAAAATACCGCAATGAACCCAGGAAATAATTCTATTGGCTGAAAAGCGATAGTCTCTTGATTTCATTGGTTGTCAGACTTATCCCTGCCGTAAACATGTGTAGGGCCAGTGGCGCAATGGATAACGCGTCTGACT
This sequence comes from Ladigesia roloffi, assembly GCA_037577295.1. Classification (NCBI taxonomy): domain Eukaryota; kingdom Metazoa; phylum Chordata; class Actinopteri; order Characiformes; family Alestidae; genus Ladigesia; species Ladigesia roloffi. The sequence continues at coordinate 5,604,085 of JBBKCR010000122.1, read as the reverse complement.
ACGGATCAGAAGATTCTAGGTTCGACTCCTGGCTGGCTCGATTCTTTTTTAATTGAAGTCCGGTTCTGTCCATATACCTTTTAGAAATATTCGATCCAACAAATCGAACTTATGATTTCTAACGGTTCAAGTCTACTAGTTTATTCAGCCCTACTCGTTTCTGCTGTGTAGAAAAAAATTTACCTGAAGATGTGTGACCAGGTCAGGAGGTATACAGGACTACACCACTGGGTGGCGCAAACAGATTCACCGTATAAATTAGTCCATATTGCACAGCTTTATTTAAGAGAGTGAAACAATATTGATTCTCAATCTTGACGGTTCTACATACTTCATAAATATAGCCAAATGTATACGTATTGGGAAATACGTATAATGGAGACAAGTTACTTATTCTGCAGAATTTGTAGACATATTTCATACTAGGGCTTTTTCACATATTTTTTATCGGATTTATTTAGACTTTATATTTTATATTGCGGTAAGGTTTTCTGATTCTGTAAACATTAACAGATAATAAGTATATAATAAGGCAATAGAGAAATAGTCAATTTACGTCATTTCACACTATAATATCTAAATTCTATATTCCGAAAATTATAGCTGGATAAGTCCCAAGCCTAGCAATTCTATACTTTACAGACTGTTTATTCATTGTTATTATGTTTATGTATGTATGTATGTATTATTATTATTATTATTATTATTATTGTCATCATCGTCATCATCGTCATCATCAACAACAACAATAATAATAGTAATAATAATAATGCATTTAATTGAAAGAACTTGTTATTGAAATTTTTATTTAAATCGATTCGAATTGTCTACTAAAAACCCGCTATAAAATGGAGAAATATACCCATTGGCTGAGGGACAAACAGCTCTTGATCTTATTGGTCGTCATCCTTACTCCACCTCTCACACCTTACAGGGCCAGTGGCGCAATGGATAACGCGTCTGACTACGGATCAGGAGATTCTAGGTTCGACTCCTGGCTGGCTCGGTGTTCCCTTTACATTTTGAGGTTCTGATATTCTAACCGAATATACTAACATATATCTTACCGACCATTCGTTTTACTATCAGAGTAAAGAGCATGGACAGTTTATAAATCAGGAACAGCGTACAAAACAGAAGACGGTTATTTTGTTTCACAAACAAGTCTTCTTACATATCTAATACTAAATTAAATGGGGGGTGGGGGGGAAAAAACCCCCCTCCCAAACAA
>JBBKCR010000122.1:5583299-5594815 GCA_037577295.1 Ladigesia roloffi | reverse complement strand
CCCCATGAAAGATTAGAATTTTGCTTCCCCCCCCTTTATTAAGCGAATATTACTAGCCCCTAACAGGGCCCCATGTCAGTGCTGGGCCCCTAGGATCATTCTAACCTTTCCCTCCCTGGCGGCGCCCCTGGCCTCTCTTGTACTGTTTTTATTTTAATGTTTTTAAATAACTGACGTAGCCTGTGGTGCACAGTAAAATGGTTAGTATGTGAACCTTGATGATAAATCATACATTGGTGAGTCACTTGCTGTCGTGCTGGGTTTCTTACGAACATCAGTTCATTAGTGAAGCAGACACCTCTGCGACGCTGTCTGGTGGCAGACCAAACTTTATATATATTGGGGGTTGTTTTGTCTAAAACTGGCCATTGCTTTGTTACAACAGCAGCCTGTTAAAATCTGTTGGAGCATATTGGGCACAATTTACTAGGATTGCCTCATTGTACTTTCTATTGGTCAGCCCATGAGTAAAGCATTTAACCTGGGTAATTTAGTTGCAACTTCAAAATCTGCATCATACGAACATGTATTGTGATCAATATGCATGCTGCACTAATACATGTGGGTGAATTCACTTAAATAGAGAATTGATGGTATTTCATTCGCATACATTTATGGACTGCTTTATATCTCAGGTGCCACACCTATATATCTATTTTGTTCAATAAATATCCTTAAAAGTACTTGATATATATTCTGACATCATGAAAATATATTTCTGATATAAATGACATGAAGTTGCAATTTGATATACTCTCCCCAACTTAGCTTTTGTCTGTCAAGACATGGGACTACTAAGCAAAAACTGAATTCCTGAAAGTGGCATACAGATGTATGGGCAGATTATCACCAGTGGAGTAGCTGCGAAATTCACTGACAGGCAGTCTGTGCCTGGGCTTCCTCCGATTAGTTCGGTTAATTCCGATAGACAAAAGCTTTGTTGGGCAGCTTGAATGATGGCACCAGTGGCATGCGTTCTCCCCACATTTCAGACCATATTTTAAAGCACGAAGGAAATGTTAGTTTAGTCTCCGAAACCCTTTTAGCCCATTTCCTCCAGCAGACAGAAAGTTACGACAAACGCTTCCTTATTCTGTGATGAGGTTCGATCATAAAGCTGTGCAGTGGCTTTTCTCTCAAAGTGCTCTTTCCTAAAAGCATAGGCATTGACCAGAGATAGGTTCCTCTGTCTGTACTTTTGTATTCAACTGCAGCTTTGCAAAAACTAACCACTACAATGTAAAGAGAATATATATGTGAATGAAGAATATTTAATTATATATTTCTGCTTTCTTTAGGGGTGATTGTGCACATATAATTGCAATGTTCATTTTTATTAGACCACATGTCTGTTGTGCGACTTCTACAAAGTGGGAACCGTTTCAAATGGGATATCTACATTACTTCCTTGAGATGTTCGGAGAGGAAAGTTGTGTCTAATGTAAACACCATTGCATACAACTTCAGGGAGCTTTGAAGCATATGTGTTTGTCTCTTCCCAATAAATAAAATGTAAAAAGCCATTCTTTCTCTTTGAATCTCCATTCCAGGTCTAGAGGTCATTTCACTATAATGCATACTGTATTGTTCTGGACATAGGATCATAAAAAGTGTAATGGGGGAGAACCTCCTGTTTATTTCCTATTGGTGAGGTCATGAAAAAAGCAAATACAAAACAGGCTGTGTTTGCAGATTAATTTATGTATTTGGACTGCCAAATAACACAATGCAATGAAGCTTTAACAATACTTAAACAGATGCCAGCATTAAGGTAAATCTTTATTTAAAAAAAGGAAACGTAATTTTCCATGATAAGGTCTATTTAAACTGGTCAGAGTCAAGATGGTCATGGATACGCCAAGGATTCTTACTGGGTAATCCCAACTTTGAAGCATAAGGTTACATGACACATCCTACTTTTAAAAATATATACACCATAGACTATTGGGGGGAAATGCATATTAGAGATTTTCATTAGATTTCCTTAAATAAACTTTCTCTCCAAATTGTTTGACATTCAAATATTACAGATATTGCATTTCTTAACTGTTGTAGTTCTCAGCATTTAGTTCTTCACACATTTAGTTCTTTCTCTACAGCTCGCTGTGCTCCTGCTTCTCCTGAGCAGAACGCATCAACTCTGGAAGCTTCTCCGTCATGAAGATATACTGCTTGGCCCTCAGGTTCTTGCCAGGCTTCTGCTCCAGCCCAATGCCCAGATACTCAGTTTCAGTTCCATACTCAGGCCATGGTGTCAGGCCTGGCCCATTTGGAGACCTGCCATCAAGTAGACAAATGCACTAAATCAAATGGTACAATGTGGTGAAACTACCCCTAAAATTAAGATAACTTCTGAATTGCCACAGGAACAATGAATGGAAAATAACTTTGTTGAAGATTTGAAACTATTTAAACATAATAATTGAACTGAATCATAATAATCACCCGGTGCGAGCAAAGTTCCCCCAGTAGGCCATCATAGTTCTGCACAGGTCATTCTCTTTTTCTGTAAATGAGGCTGAACAAAATAAAAGTTTAAACATACTTGATATTACAAAATATTACTTATTACAGCACTGATCCATCTGTAACAACAGCAGTAAATTAAATGCTCCCATTCAGAATTATATAGTAAATATTCAATAAATGAAAATTTTAATCTCTTGACATTTGTCCATGTTTTGGCTAACTTTGTACTAACCTCTGACTTTTTCTTTATTTTTATTTTTATAGTCTGCTATTTTGTGCAACTTGGTAGTACCATGGTTTAAAGCAGAATTGAGTCAAGCTTTGCGGACTACTTAAAGAGCATCTGCCAAATACCTAAATACTAGCTGTAAATTTTGATATCATTTTAGCAATCTGACATAGAACAAATATTTATTTCCCCAACAGTGCTCATAAACATTTTGAATATATAGATCTCATTATGAAAAATATTCTTAAAAAGGGAATTATCTCTGATTTAATCTGGCAATACAAAAAGATGGAGAGACCAGTTATATGCAACTACCTATTGATTTGACATGGGCATTCCCAAAGCACAGTCCAAAAATGAAGGGAAGTTCATCTGCATGGTCAGCTCTGACAAAGCTGGCTCTCTTTGTTTGGAGAATGCTGGGAGGTTGCTGGAACTCATACAGGTAAACTGGCACGCCGGCAGCTGAAAGAACAACACTTATGAATTTTGCATCGAAACATCCATGCTACTGATGGTTATATGCCTACAGGTAATAGTTCTGATTTCTGAACTTCCTTTACCATGATGGAACTTTGCTATTGTGAGAGCAGGTATGTTGAAGGCTAGATCTGCCATCAACTCTCTAAAACTGTCACGAATTTTTATACGATCAACAGAGGAGCCCAGGTATTCATCTACCAATAGTTCATCGATCCATCTGTTTTTGGGCTAAAGAGACAAGAAAAAGGACAGCAGACATATTTAGTTTACATAAAACCAGACTTTTTAAAAATAAGGGTCTATGAGTAAAATAAAACAAAATAAGAATAAGTCCCAATAATAATATGATACAAAAATAATTTTACCAACAAATGTGACGCAAGCCACATCACATCAAATAACACTCAAAATTAAATGTATATGTATTACCTAAGTGTACAGCTACATATGTAGTTTGTATAATGAACTTTTGTGTTCTTACATCATGATTTACGGCACTCATCACTGCAAGAATATCTTCTCTGTCCATTCCTTCTGTCCATTTTGGAGATGCAATGTACTATGGGGAAAAGATCATTAACATAATTTGTTTTCCAAATTTGGAGTTCCATAGGACCCAATGTGTTAGAACCTACTATTAGTATAGTATTATTCTAAATATTTACTCACATTGGACAGCAGCCAACCAAACTCATCATCAGTTACACCAATCATGAGTGGCACTTTGTTGAATTCTTGGTTCTGCAGGATCTCCTCTACTGGTTTGGGAATAACTGCCTTATCTTCTGCTATTTTAAATGTCATCATTATATGCTAAAACAAAACAAAAAAACTATTTAGTTTCTTAGCAAACAAATGAATTTTCCCAAAATGAGTGTGATCCTAGAAAGTTTTTGTCATTTTGAGACTCCCTGTCATAGCTTGGAGAAATAAGCCAGCAGCTATTCTAATCTAATCTTAAAACAATGACCTTCCTTGCATGAAGCTCTCAGAGATTCTCACCTCTTTGGAAACTCTTGTCACTTTCTCTGTCGACCACTGCTTTACGCACTCCACCATTTTCTGTGTGCTACTGATGTCACAACCTGACACATTAGCCAAACTCTGAAATTATATACAAATAATTGTCAACATTTTCCAACATGGAAGTGTATAATGTGAAAATGAATGATGGTCTTACTTTACCTGGGCTACAGGAAACTGATCTGATACTAAGCCTTTCATTGCAGCACAGCCACTCTCGGCAATTGCCCGATGAAACAGACCAGAAGCCAATGGAGAGAGAACCTTAAAATCAAAAATGGAGATGCAGTGCATAATTTGTATGCGGTACAGTGGATGATGATGTACCCTAAGTACATGTGGTTAAATTAAACAAGCTTTTACAACAAACCCAAACTTAGCATAATCTCAGAGATAATGCTTGGGTTTTATCCCTCACTTCTCATGCATTCTGAAGTGACAGTGGTCAACCATCATCCAAACCAGTCCACTAATGCACGATAACCCATAACTCAAACACCGTCATTTCTAAGTACCCACGAACGTGTTGTTTACAACTTAAGCAAGGGGTTTAGACCCATGTTATAAATTATCCAAGAAGGCAAGAGTTTTAAAAAGTATGAGAATGTATTGGCTGCCCACCAAAAGGGACACACTCATTCCTCCTGCAGACTCTCCAAAGATTGTAACTGATCCAGGATTGCCGCCAAAACTGTGAATGTTTTTCTGAACCCACTGGAGTGCTGCGATCTGGTCCAGGAGACCATAGTTTCCTGGTGCATGTTCATCCTCTGTGCTAAAGGGAAAATATATATACATCATTAAAGTGCCTATTTATGACCTTTACTGTTCAATTAGAAAAATAATATGTGAATCAGGAGTTAAAATACTAGAACTTTCATTTTTATTGTGGGTTCCACCAATATATACAAACTTTAAATGATACAAGAGCTGCATTTCCAAAGCAAAGTAAAAACAAGCAGTTTATTAAGGTGGTATAGCAGTATTGTTAATGCTCGGAAACAAATTTGCAGTTCATTATCTTAGCAAATTTAACAATACAAAGCACTAAATCAAAATACAAGTATAAAACCAAAACTAAAGCATCACAGTCCTGTGTCTGTCCCAGACTTACCTGAAGAATCCTAGAAAACCCAGTCTGTATTGGATCAGGACAACAACTACATTCTGGTATGCAGACAAAACTGAGCCATCATAGACGGATGCGGAGCCCATACTCAGGCCCCCGCCATGAATCCAAACCATGACCTAAAAAATATTAGCAATAAATATATCCATTTGGCAACCTGTAATGACTCAGCCATTTTTCCTAAGCTTTTCAAATATGAAAGGTCATTTATTTAGACAGATTCCTCACCCTGTACAAAGGTTGACATAAGTAAACTGGTTCTGATAAGTGAGTCAGTCAAAGGTGAGCTGCTGGTGAGAGCTTACCGGTAGGTTGGTCTTTTCTCCAGGTGCAACTGGAGTGTAAATATTGAGGTAGAGGCAGTCTTCAGACACTTCAGGAATTTCTATGCTTAATGTAAAATTTGCAAAGAGGCTCACTGTGGTTTGCCTGTCCTGTATGCACCTAAGAACATGAAAATCTTCATTTAAAAATGAGCATGTGACCAACCCCCTTCGTGCAACTAATAAAAATTTTAAAAACCTTAAAAAGTCAGTCAAATTGGATTACGCCATAGGATTCTTGAATTATTAATTTAAGGATTTACGGTATAAAATTTGAACTATCACGTGGAGTAAACAAAATAAAACAAATATATTTAAAATGGTTTAAACAAGAAAATATTACATGTATGGCTGCTGTGTGGCATCTCTGACTCCTTCCCATGCTTCTGGGGGTTGGGGTGCAGAGAGTCTCAAAGGCCCCACTGGTGGCTTTGCAAACGGCACTCCCAGGTAGCTGTGGATGATGGTATCCGTCCCTTTAGCTGTCACATACTCACCTTTCAGAGCTCCTAATTTTGTCTGCACAACTGGTCCTGTTAAAGACATATAAACATACTTGGCTATAAAAATACAAAACAACATTGTATTTCCATCAAGATAAAAGGACCTATGTTTAATGAAGTAGTGAAAAACATTCAAGACAGGCAATCTGTACATTCTGGAAAAGTCCAGAAAAGTCTGTGGGTTTAGTGCATGCTTTCCCTGACTGTATATACCAAGTCTGGGAGGTCTGATGGTATCTGAGATGTGTACTGTACATGGCACATGAATCAGAATACAGTGAAGCAGCTAGTGAAGTGTCATTAACAGCATTAGGAAAAGGTTTAAAAGCATTATATACATCCCGTAATACATGTGACCTACCATCTTTTTTCTCTCTCATCAAGCGTGGCAGAGTCTCGGTCAGGAATGTGTAGTGCCTTCCCTTCAGGTTCTTTCCAGGTTTCTGCTCTGGCCCAATTCCCAGATACTCGACTTCAGTTCCATACTCAGGCCATGGTGTCAGGCCGGGACCATTTGGAGATCTGCTCTCAACAACACACAGAGAAAACTGTTTAAAACATGGTAAAACACGGTTTATATAATGAGTCTGCTTTTGGAAAAGGCAATGTAACTTGCGACATTTAATGATAGCCTAATTGGAGCACAGCCAATATAAAGTGTTTCTTATAGCACTGAACAAGCAGCCACTTCTGATCAGGCTCTGGTAGGGTTGCCAACTTCCTCAACCCAAAATGAGGGACACTGTCTTGCAAGTGCACATGCAGAGTAGCTGACCAACAATAATGGAAATCGCAAGGTTTAATACTATAAATCTAAATATTTCACAGTTTATTCTTAGCAGTTTCACCACTCATTTGGACCACACAGTCTATAATTTCATCACTGCTCACCATTAGTGACAAGTGCACACACACACACACAAACAACTGTGTCTCAAAGCAACATTTGCATGCATTTTGCTATCCTGGTTTACATTAGTCTATTATTGGCCAACGAGGCTTTGATTGGAATACAGGACTGGAGCTGCCCCGAAGGTACAAATCAAAATCATCCATATTTTGGGATGTCCCGGACAATTTGAGACAGTTATCAACCCTAGGTTCTGGTGAGTCACAAAATGAATATATTCATGTCATGAGCTTTTAAGTAGTCATAAGTAACTTGTATCACTAACAGATTTGGCCACCAAACGGGGAGGAAGTAAACAAGATGAGGACATTATTTTATTCTAAATCTTGTACAGTCCAGAACAGGGCTAACGCTTTGTGAATATGAGAAATTTACCATATTATAAATGGAGAGATATAAATGGAGCAATATGCTCAGTATGAAGGATTAGTATGAACAGACAGACACTTCTGATTCTGGTGATTTCCAGAATTCTTAAACCACCTTTTTAATTACTAACTAGATACGAGTCATTTCCTTTTACACTTTTAGTTCAATCATAAATTATATTTAAGTCCCTAAATGATTTGAATTCTTTTACCTTCTCATTCAGAGGAAGGTAGTGTGATGTGGATCTAGTACAGAGACCTCTGAACCTAAATGTTTTTCTTCATGTTTAAAACCTGGCAATTACTCACCCAGTGCGAGCAAAGTTCCCCCAGTAGGACATCATGATTCTACATAGTTCATTCTCCTCTTCAGTGGCCTGACCTGCAATTACAATGTAAATGACATACAACCTAGAATGATTGCGTTCAAGGGCAGTATGATTAGGAGTATCCATCATTATTATGCTGTATTAACATTAATGTTAGAAGAATTTCCTCTTACCAGGGAAATCAACATGGTCAGTTGAAAAGCAGCCACCAAAAACAAAATAAAGTTCATCTGCATGGTCACTCCCAACAAAGCTAGGTCTCCTCTTCTTCATATCATTGTAAGTAGACTGGAACTCATACAAGTAAACTGGTGCTCCAGAATCTAATTAAAATATTTTCATTATCAGCAAAAGCATGATTGCGTTAAAAGCAGATTTCATTCATAGAATTCCAGAACCATTAATGAGAGCATTTTCACCTTTGTGGTATTTCGCCACCTTGCGAGCAGGAATATTAAACAATAAGTCTCCCACCATCTCTCTTAGACCATCTCGGATCTTGATTGGATCATTGGTAGTGCCCAGGTACTCATTCAACACTACCTCATGAATCCATTTCTCACTGGGCTACAATATAAATACACAGATGTGAATGTATTATAATATGCAAATGCAAATGCAGTCACATACATACCACATGTCAAAAATGCAGAATGTGTATGTGTTACATCCTTCATCACAGCCAAGTCATCACGTACATCAGGATAAAAGAAATTCATTAATGACATGGCTTGCTCTCTGTCCATTCCGTTAATCCACCCTGGAGCTGTCATGAACTGTGGGAAAAAGAAAATAATTTTGTTTTGTCAGTACATACAACTGTACTACAGTAATACACCTCCATCATCTACAGGAAACACACGTTTTGATGTGTCTATCTTGGTACAAAATTTTAATTTATTTTCTAACTTTATTTATTTGCTAACTTACAGGAAAAATCCAATTTAAATACAAAGAATGTAAAACTTTTGGCACAAGCTGCATTTAGTGTATTTAGTGTATCAAATATATTACATTAATATTAAATGTGTATTAAAATGTGTGTAGGTGATGGAATCTTCTTTTCACTTAGAAATTCTAAATCAGTCCTAAAGATGATCTAATGCTGGCCTATTAAACACTCCAAAAGTAAAGCATTAAAAATATGCAAGAGAATCTGCTTTTATGCACAAAAGGCCTGGAGCATATATGGTATTATTAAATATTATTTGCCTTGTTTTAACAAAATTAGTAATTTATATTAAGCTTGTTGTTTTAGTTTGTATATATTTTTCTTATTTCATAGGTCTTTTTGCTGCATTTTGAGCTGCATTCAGATGCATGAAAGGTGCTGTATAAATCAAGGTTAGTATTGTTAATATTATTATCGTTGTTTCACCAGATTACCTAATAATCAACTTATAATGTCCATGTTTTGGTTCAAAGTAAAGAGAAAATTAATTTTCACTTTGTATATATTTTTGTTTGTCCTTAGGCTATTGTGGGTTTCCCACACTATATGTCTGTATATTGTTATTAAAGTTTTGTTGACAAGCATGTACAGCACAATAAACAAAGCAAAAAAAAAGGGAGAGAGAAGAAGCCTTGTCACTCACATGAAGAAGTCCAAAACCACCTTCATCATCATTCACACCTGTGATAAATGGCACTTTTTGGAACTGATGGTTTTTTAGAAGTTCATTTATAGATTTTGGTAAAAAACGTCCATCTTTTGGCACTTTGACATGGAAAAGTCCACCCTAAAACAGGAACCAGACAAATAAAACAACCAGAGAAACATTAATGCATGAGCTACCCAATTTTTTCACTTTACAGTTAAAACTCACAGCTTGTGCAATCTTCACAAGGTCCTCCTCTGATAAATGCATAACACAATCAACCATCTTCTTTGTGCTGGACATGTCACAGCCTGCAGAACTGGCCATTTGCTAAAAAGAGAGACATTCAGACCTTTAGTTGACAAAATTTATGAGCTGCTAAAAGGAATATTGACTATGCCAGAAACTTTCACTTGAACTTTTACATTCAGGACACAGTGAAGGTCAGATTCTTTTTACCTGGGCAAATGGTAAGGGGTTGTCAGTCACAAGTGTGTCCATTGCTGCGGTGCCACTTTCGGCGATGGCATAGCGGAAGAGTCCTTCAGACAGTGGTGACAGAATCTGTTGAAAGATTTAAAGGTGATAACAATTCAGAATTGTAATGCGTTTTTACACAACCTAAGTACTTTTAGCTTGCAGCATTTATTTTACATCCTTACCTGTAAAGATACACTGACTCCCCCTGCAGACTCCCCAAAGATGGTGACTGCTCCAGGATCACCTCCAAAACTGTGGATGTTCTCCTGGACCCACTGAAGTGCTGCAACTTGGTCCAGCAGACCATAATTTCCTGGAGAGTGTTCATCTCCTGTGCTAAAGGGGGGGAAATGGTTTCTTCAAGATCAAAAAACAGCATCACACAAGAATAAAAAGGCTTTTTCAAAGACACAATATTGTTTCAAGGTGACAAAAACAGCAACATTTATAGTACAATTTTTAATAGCAGACTTATTTTCAATTGTGGCTGGTGTTGCACCGCAATTACGGGCAAAATAGACAGTTTATATTTATGCGTGAGTAAATTAGTTTACCTGAAAAATCCTAGAGCCCCAAGCCTGTACTGGATGATCACAACAACTACATTCTGATAGGCTGCCAGCACACTTCCCTCTTGCATTGTGGCTGCACCCATGGTTAATGCTCCACCATGGATCCAGACCATGACCTGTGATACACCAGCAAGACAAACTTTCACCTAATTGCATTATCAATATAGGTGGGAAGCTGGTGGCCTAGTGGTTAGGGCATTTACCCAGCGATCACTGTGTGCTGTGGTGTGTTTATGTATTTTCAGTATTTTACAGAAAACTTCTGGAAACCTTGGATACTTTCTAATCGCACCCAAGAGTGCAACAAAGCTCAGGGCAATTTCACATCTTTAGTAGACAGTTACCATTTGATGAATCCACTATTGATGAATCCTCCTCTTTACACAAGTTTTTAATAAGGCTAAAATTAATCCTGTCACAGCCACTGACTGGGCATCTCGCTGCTGTGTCGAAGCACAGAAACATCTGATACATTTCACTCATTAATTTCATGGCCATAATAAGTAATTATTCTTTGAAGATGGAAGTATACTTTACATCACACAAATTACTCTCACTCTAAATATGATTAAATAATTGTCAGCTATAAAATTAGTGTGTTGTGCACTTTGTGCACATCTAAGTCATTAGGTTCTCAATTTGATGAGAATGGAGACTCTGCAAACTCTGATGGCCAAGATAAGCTTTTTGCAAGTCAATGATACTTAATGACTATGATGCTACATATTCTAAAAATGTTCACATGATCTTGAAACATCCACTGTCATACTTCACCACTGAGATTTTTTTCATCATTATTTGTCTTTTGATTAAAAATGTTTGCCAATTGTGTTGTTGGAAAACAAATTTTCTTGTAAAAATATCCACAAAAACTCCCAAGGAGTTTTGCCCTCAATTAGAAGATTCAAATAACATCTAAACCCACTAACGGTCACCCTTGGACAATTTCCCTCTTTTAGGAAGGGGCATAATATACACACCTACTATACAGGTTCATCACACCACTAAATATTTTAACATAACCCAGGCATGGGCAAACTACGGCCCGCGGGCCATATACGGCCCGTTGGGCTTTTTAATCCGGCCCGCCGAACTCGTCC
>JBBKCR010000122.1:5566316-5583199 GCA_037577295.1 Ladigesia roloffi | reverse complement strand
AAGGCCAAGAACACTTAGGATCGTTCTCTGTTTGTTTCACAAAGTTGTTAAATCACATAATGAATGTCTTCATGCCACAAGTAGATGACTAACAATTAATTTGCTAAGATTTAGTTCTATTTGCGGAACCTTTCCATGCTTTAAATTTTTTTCCATCAGAGACCTGCTTTATCTAAGATGTGATGACTGAGTGAAGTGTATCTCTCATTTGCAGTTATGAGGTACTGAGAAGGTGCACAGTTCCTTAAAACTGCTTAATTCTATCATCCATCTAGACCCATACAGCAGATTTTTTTCCAAAAGAGGTCACTTATGACAGTCCTCAGCACATTTTTCCAGAGGAATGAGAATACATTTATGCACTTGATGTTAGAATGAGAGGACTTCCACATTAAACATACAAATTAGACAAAATAATTAAAAACCAATGTAAAGAATAAGCAGTGCTTGTGCGAATGGCCGATATCAAACACAGTAATTATCTTAAGAACCCTCTCATTAGACCTGTTTAAATATGCTTGCAGGCTTGTAGCCTTGCAGGTTCAATAGGATGACACTAAGAACTACAGACAAAGTCCCAGTATGTAAGTCTAAAGACTGTGAGACCACGTGTCCAGAGTCTGAAAGGCGAAAGTGTAATTACCCACCCAGTGCGAGCAAAGTTCCCCCAGTAGGCCATCATAGTTCGACACAATTCATTCTCTTTTTCTGTAAACTGACCTGAGAGAGAGAAACAAAGATAGTGGCAGAGAGAGAAAAAAAGAGAGAGAGAGCGAGAGAGCAAGAGCGAGAGAGCGAGAGAGAGAGCGAGAGCGAGAAAATATTATTATTACAAATATTTAAATAGAATGAAGTGCAGTTATACCTATACGTGTTGTGATATGGGGCGTTACGATTTGAGGTACATTATTTTCACATTACCAGAAATCTTGATGTGGGCATTTCCAAAGCAGCCTCCAAAAACAAAATGAAGTTCATCTCCATGGTCACTTCCCACAAAGCTAGGTCTCTTCTTTTTAAGCTCATTGTAAGTATGCTGGAACTCATACAGATAAACCTGTGCTCCTGAATCTAAAAATATATAATTATATTATACATAGAATTATGAATATTATATAGAATTATGAATTATATAATATTAATATTAACATTCATTTTGCCTTAGTACCAAAAAAATGAATGGATTATTACCTTTGTGGTATTTTGCCAATTTACGAGCAGGAATGTTAAATATCAAGTCCCCAAAAATCTCTTTTACACTGTTTCGAATTTCATTTGGATCACTGGTGGTGCCCAGATATTCATTCAGCACTACTTCATGAATCCATTTCTGACTGGGCTACAAAATCAAAACACCGAAAAAGATTAAGACATCCTACTTTTGAAATATGATGTATATAATTTAAATATTCTAATATACAAACACACAGACACATACACATAATTTAATTTGACATCTAAAGTACACAGTGTCTCTCACAAATACACATGACCAGGCTGTAGTGAATGTGTGTCACAACTGTTGGCATCTCAAAACTTTTCATGAGGTTTGTTTACAAATTATTTTTTAAAGTTCACCAGACTGAATGAGAACACTTAAAATTTTATTCATGACTACTTGTTTCACTGGGGTACAAATATTGGGTGACACACAAAGTTGAGGGGCTGAAAATATCAGGTTCATTCAAATAAAGTTTTTTTTTTACATTTTAAATAAAAGCTTTGATTGTATATTAAGAAAAGTTTTCCACTGTCTGCTCAGTGTATCTGTGGATGGCATGTAGTAAGTGTAATATTTGTATTTAAATATATATTATTTAATAAAGCTGATTATAGAGTTTTCACATATGTTGGCACATTTATGCAGAATCCACACTTACATCAGGAAAAAAAAAAGCAATTGCTGACAAGGCTTGCTTTCTGTCCCTTCCATCAGTCCACCCTGGTAAAGGCAGGAACTGTGGGAACATGTTTCCATTTTGTCAGTGACTGCATCATCAACTGTATCAAACATACATTTACTTCTTCAAAACAAAAGTTCCCCTGTTTTTGTTTTCAGTAGAAGAAATTTCACTCACCTCCATGATCATATAACCTTCATCGTCATTCACACCTGTAATTAATGGCACTTTCTTGAACTCCATATTCTGAAGAAGTTCGTTTACAGTTTTGGGAAGAAATGTTCCGTCTGTCGACACTTGAAAGGTGAGTTTATTCTAAAAATATATATATGAATAAAAAAAAAAACATATATATAAATGAATATATATGAGTGTGTGTGTGTTTATAGAGAAATTATCATTACAACCTTATAATCCAGAACTACCAAAGTCATCACAACTGTTCATATATGTATGATAAAAAAAGGTAAACATGTTATGCTCAGTATACTCAACACACTTCATCAGTAATCCTCAGAATGTCCTGTCCTGACAAATGCATAATGCAATCAACCATCTTCTTTGTGCTGGAGATGTCACAGCCTGAGGCGTTAGCTGCACGCTGAGGTAAAGTAGATTTAAAGAAATGTATACATCTATTAAAATTAATAAAATAGAAAATATCACTTGAGGTTTTACAGTTACAACAGAATGACTGGACAGTGAAGGTCAGATGCTCCGTACCTGGGCTGATGGTAGAGGGTTGGCGGTCATGATAAGGTCCATTGTTGCAGTGCCACTCTCTGCGATGGCATAGCGGAAGAGTCCATCAGAAAGTGGTGACAGAATCTGTTTAATGATAGACGGTTAAATTATTTAAACAACAAAGTAAGAAATACTGGGATATATAACAGATATACATATAGAGGTCACAAAGGGGGATATCGGCAAAACAACAATTTCAATCACATTTAGAGAAGGCTCTAATACAGGATAGATGCAGAATACACTGTAAGCAAAACCTCAGTGGATACATTTACACACAAGCTACTTACAAACACACAAAGTCTGGCTTTGGGCTATGCATCCAACTTAAAAGAAATATTAATTTATTAATTTTCTGTATCCTCTTAATTCTTACTAGGGTCATGAGTACCTGGAGTGGGATTCCAGAATATATGGGAACCCCACAGTGTTTACATCCTTACCTGTAAAGATACACTGACTCCCCCTGCAGACTCCCCAAAGATGGTGACTGCTCCAGGATCGCCTCCAAAACTGTGGATGTTCTCCTGGACCCACTGAAGTGCTGCCACCTGATCCAGGAGACCATAGTTTCCTGGAGAGTGTTCATCTCCTGTGCTAATGGGAGAAAATGTTATTAAACAACTGGATTCTCTTCAAATAAAACATAAAAGCAAGTTGTGTATTGTATAACATATATTTACACACACACATTGTGTATATATATATATACACACACACACTGTAAGCTCTATATATATATATACACACTGTAAGCTCTAAACTGATGTCAAATCACAAAAAACACTAATAATATGACATTTATTTATTAAATTCCTTACGAGTAAGATCATTTTCATACGAATAAGATAATCCCTTATACGATGCTGTTAGTGTTTATTTGTAACTGCGCAGTTATATAACAGTATATGGTACATTTTTGCTCTATTTTCTTACCTGAAAAATCCAAGTAAACCAAGCCTGTACTGGATGATCACAACAACAACATTCTGATAGGCTGCCAGCGCACTTCCATCAAACATGGAAGCTGAACCTAAGCTAAAACCCCCACCATGGATCCAAAACATAACCTGTGGGAGACCATTAAGATAATGTTTGCACACTTACACTTTACAAATATTCATTATTTTATAATACAAAACCATATTTAATCTTAAACACACACATATAGTGTGCTGTTGTACACAACCTTATAGGTACAGTACATTGTACAAATAAGTACGGTGTATAGCAAACACATATGTAATACTGCTTTGTCCTAAATACAATATAGAACGGGTGTATGGAATTTGATTAGTAGTTGTATATCCAGTTATGTCAAAAGTGAGTAGTAATTGATTCATTGATTACTTTAAGTAATTATGTAGTGGCACCCACATTACACTTTTTAAATACAACATTTTAAATACAACATGATAAAATATAGAACCAAATCAACACAGCATTAGAATATATAAACATCAGTGGCATTTTAAATTGTGAGCTTAATTATCATGATATGTAAAGCTCACTTAAAACTAGTCTAAGACTTACAGGTAGTTTGGCATCATCGCTGGGTTTAGCTGGTGTGTATATGTTGAGGTAGAGGCAGTCCTCTGACACCTCTTCCACCTCTGCATTCAAAACCAACATTTTTAAAAGATCCAGAGCAATTGAGGTGTTCTGTAAACACCTGGAACAAATGGCAAAAGAAATGCAAATGTTTCAAAATATCCTATTCTTTTTTTAAACAATAATTTTTTGCCACTAGAGGCCTGCAGCAAGACTTCTGATCCATCAACTAGTCATTAAACCCACAAGGAGCTGAATCAGGTCTGCTAAGGTAGATAACAGCTGTAATTTTCCAAGGCTTGTTGCATGTTGACTGAATCTGCAACATTAAAATAAAAATATTTCAGATCATTGCTCTATGATTCCTTACATGTTTGGCTGCTTTGTGGCATCTCTCACTCCTTCCCATGCTTCTGCAGGTTGGGGCGGGGCGAGTCTCAGAGGCCCAACTGGTGGTTTTGCAAACGGCACTCCCAGGTAGCTGTGTACAATGTTCTCCTTCCCTTTCGCTGTCACATACCCACCTTTCAGAGCTCCTATTTTAGTCTGCACAACAGGTCCTGATAGACGAGCATGAAAGTATTACTAGATAAAGAAGAAACTAAAAACGGGCATCAGAAAAAATAGTCAGAAATAGCATGTGCCGAAAAGCTGTAGTTACTGCTACATTCAGCAACACCCCCTTTTAAATAAGAATTATATATTTTTTCTCCAGATTACTCCATGAATTTCTACTGGATCATTATACATTATATGTTCAAGACAGTTTAGGTATTACAGTAGTTTTATTAGAGATCAAAATAAGACTACTGTAGGAATAATACATAAATGATTGCGACACTGATGTTACACTATAAATATATATAAGTTAAATGTTACAGTGTATTATCAGATTGGATTTTAAAAGTGTTAGGACATATTGTAATGTTAGACTGATAAAGGAATATTACAGAACTGATTATGACACTGATGTTACACTATAAAATGATGTATATTTAAAAAGACAGAGGTGTGGACCAGAGGAAGAGTTTATATCCTACTCTATTTAAAAAATCAAAGAACATGTAACAATATATGTGACAAATAAAGGTCTACTTCACTTCACCTTAGACTGTATGTGTCTGTGTGAAGTAGCAACACAGTCTGCAGTCTGCATAAGTTTTGAGTGAAAGTGTCATGGCAGTTGAAAGTAGGTGAATAAGCCCTCTTACCACTGCTTGATGTGGCCAGGTGCAAGAGGGTCGCTCCAATCACACACCACAGCACTAACGAGCCCATCTCTCTCGACTCTGAAAGAAGACTGTTGGACTTTTAAGGGCAAGTTGGTGGCGTTACGTAAGAAGGGGGCGGCACCAACATGAACTTTGCCTCTGATATGCTGCGGGTCGGTACAATGGGGTCGATTATACATTAAGCCTTTATGTTCTTTAAACAACTAGATGTGCCACTGTGATACGCGTCGCACATGTTCACCTGCAATGTTGTGCCAGTTCACACTGAGAATGAACTAGTGAAAAATACATTTATTTAAATACAAATTAATTAATTCACGTTCATAGTCAATTTTTGAAAACATTTTAACTTAGTTTACAGATAAAAATGAATTGGTTCACGTTTGTTTTTTCTATTTGTATTCTTAACATTTTCAATTCAACGTTGTTTTATCTGAACCTCCTTCAATATTCTCCTATCTGTCTTCTCCAACATCCTGTCTGTGAGGATATAGGATCACACAATTATATTCAAACAGAGAGGACGACAGACGCGACAGTCAGGTGGGGAAAAAAACACTAAATAAAAGCCGTTTGGAATCGAAAGAACCAGCTCTTCTTTAGTAGCCGTACTAAAAGAGCCAAGAGTCGAATTTCCCATTACTGTAGCCTGCGAAGGTTTAGCGTTAACTGCGTTCAGTCTCGCGAGAGGGAAGGTCACTAACGGTTACACTCATAATTTGTAAACTGATTTGTTGAGTTCAGCGTTCACGAAAAATTGGAATGTGTCCAATGAACAACACTTTTCACTCGTATACAGCACACGCTTCATGTATACAGGGAGTGTGTTAAGGCTGAGTCTTAATTCAGATATTTATCTAATAAGTCGTGTCTTATTGTTCAATAGGTAACAGCTCGGCACCCTGCGTTTTTACAAGAAATATAACAAACTTCTTGTTCTGCATACGAGAAAAAACGACTGCATATTAAAGATAACAGCTTGTTTGTGGAAGTTTTACTACAAGTGGAGTGAAGGTAAGGTTTCGAAAGTGTAGTAAGACCCCACACAGGTTGGTGGTGCTGCTGTCCTGCAGCGAGGGCAGGTTTTATAAAAGGCAATTTCTTGGAACACTGCAATATCTTGCAGCGTTGCGACAGTGGTGAAAAAAATAACATTATAATTTAAAGGTGTGCAGGCGATTCTTAGCAGCAATATCCGCGACGAGTGTTGTTTTAGTCTATAGAGTTGATCGAGCCTATGACTGCTGTAGAGGACGCAGGACGTGTCTTTGTTTTGTTTTTACTGGAGTCTGAACATGGACCCTGAAGAAAGGAGGAGTGTTGAGGTGAATAAGGTGAAATTGGACGTTTTCTCAATGTCAGTCGGTGTTTTCAGTTTTAATCGCGTCTTCTTTTCTTGTGTGCCTTTGTTTAGACTGACTCAGTCCTGGTCACTGCTGTGTCCTGCCACGATGCTTTTGAAATTCGCACGGGACAGACTCTGGATTCCTGTCCACTAGGCATTGGGGCAGCATTCTCGTTCCTCAAGGTTTATTTTCATTAAGTTTAAAATGGTTGCATTTACATTTAATTGCAATAACATGTAATGAAGGTTACTTACTCTGTACCATGTAACTGTATATAATAATTGTATATCTATAGCAAAATTGAAACCTGGGTCCTTCTAGTTCTTTAGGACACTATATTGGCAAAAGTATTGGGTCACACCTCTTAATTAAGGGTGTTGAGTTGGCTTTCACTTCTAGTGACGGGCAGTCTTAATGCGTCACCATACCGCGACAATCTGGACAACACCATACTTCCAACTTTGGTATGAATTGGAATGGACAATACGAGTCAGGCCTTCTGGTCCAACATCAGTTCCTGACCACATAAATGCTTTTAAGAATGAATGGGCACAAATTCACACAGAAACTCCAAAGTCGAGTTGGAAGCCTTTTCAACCCTGAAAGCTGTTATAGTTGCAAAGAAGGGACCAACTCCATATTGATGTCAATGTATTTGAATGCAGTGTCATTAAAGTAACTGTTGGTGAAATGGTATGGGGTCCATATAGGGTATTTCTTGTTGTTTAGTATTTAAGGATCAGGAAGAATGTGATGTGTGCATATAATTTACTTAAATGTGCCTCTTACTGTTTGTGGAACAAACAGGCTGTGCAGGCAGTGAACGAGAGACTTGTAAAACAGAATGAAAATGAAACATTGCGCTTTGAGGTGGTCCTGCTGGGACAAGATTGTGAAGAACTGATCAAGTCCAAGATCTTTGACAGTGCCAAACATTATGGTACGTTAGATCTGTGGATTTAGTTACCTAAAACATTGTAAATTACTTCTCAGCTACTGATTTAATGTTCTCCTTCAAAATGTCATGCCTTTGTTCCTCAGGTTTAGAAATTGGCAAATTTTACTTCTGCTCCAGAGGGGACTTTGTAAAGACAGTGCAAGAAAGCCATGTGAAGTTGTACCTGTCAACAGACAGAGATGATGTTTTTAGTGTCCTCAAAGCAGGTACTTTGCCAAAAACAAATTTCAATGTACATTAAATTTTTCAGGTAGTGTTTCGTCTCAAGAGGCCAAAATTAATTAATCCATAATCCACTAATAAAGGCAAAGTGTTATTAATAAAACTCACTGCCACACATTTTTTGTTTGATTTTGGCAAACACAGGTGTTCCTGCTGCTTTGTTGGGTCAGCAAGCAGATGGACACGTCCAAGATCAGCTGAAGGTACTCTTCTCAGGAGATCTCGTCGGCCTTTCAGAGGACTACATGGACACTCTGAAAGATTTTGGGTTCAGTGGGGTTCAGATACAGAACTTCAAAGCAACAAAGGTATACTGCAAATTTTCCCCCATACACATAAATACAAACTCTGTATCTGCAGCTTGAGGCTCAGGATTTGTGTATTCAAATTCTGACATCTGCAATGTACAGTTCTTTGGCTTAATTAATGAACAGGATCTCCCCTGCACTTCCAGGATTGCATTAGAGAATTTGCAGTGCTGATCGGTGAAATGAGGAGAAAGTTCAGATGTGAAGACAGTCCTCTCCATACCGTCCTCATTACTGTGTGGAGCTCCAGAGATGTTTGTTCCAGCGCGTTGAAGACTTTCAGAAGCTGGGGCCTGGACATGGATGAAGCTTTCTGTCTGGCTGGGGCCCCTCGCAACACTATTCTAAACACAATACAACCCCACATAGTGTGGGATGACGGACTGAATAATGAGATGGGAATTTCACCTCTCATGTCGGTGAGCAGTTGAGTTGAGCACCTCTCACTTGAGTGAGGGACTTGCCTTTTCCATTCACTGTTCTAGTGCTCTGATTTTAGGTTGTGGAGTAACAGAACAAATATCTGATGTAATAAATGTCTTGGAAAATGAATGAACTCAGTTGGGTTAATTTGATTTTAATGTTGAAATACAGTGCAATAAACAAATACCATTTAAAACAATATATATTGTGTACATATGGATACATTTACCAGCTGTTTTAAGTTGGAAAAAAGGCTTAAAGTAATACTGTAAAAACTGATATCATGTTCACAACAACCAAACTACACAAAAATGCCGCAGTGAGCGCAAGGAGACAATGGCTGTGTCTGAAATTTCACCACGTTGCTAAATTCTTTGGACAGTTTAATTCTGTATAGAGTTCAATATATTTCTAGTGTAATTTGTAGTGTAAAGATTCACTGAATTTTATCTGCAAACACGCACATTAATGTTTAAGTTTGAAATAATTTGTCATGTTCATCCATCCATCATCTAAGATGCGTATTTTAACATGGTCACAGAGTGAAAGGCAGAGAAACACCCTTAAAAAACAAAAAAAGAATGATGTACTGATTTCAATACAATATTTATATAGTAACTCAATAAAATTATATTTTATATACTATAAAATTCAATACTATCTTTTGTTATTTAGTATTTTTGATCATTTTGGGATTAACAAAAATTTTATACAGTAGAGTTTATTTCCTTTTAAATATGATTTCCGTATTAATATGTGTGAAAATACATAAAGGATGTGTACTCACATTACAAGAGTTCTTGAAACGTCCGTATAAACATGATTAATTGTCTACTTTTAAGAGTAATTGTCCAAAATTCCCCTACAATTCTGAACACTTTAGTGTTTTGAGTAGAAATTTGGATATAAAGAATAACCTGGAATGAGCGAATCAAATATTATACAAAACAATAGACCTGTCTACCATCATTAAATTCATAAATGACTCCTAATATGTTTGATCTTGTTAATGCTTCATTAGAACTTTAAGGCACTAGTTGCAAAATGAACAGCCACAGAGCTGTATGTTGATTATTTGGCAGAACCCAATGTCTGATTTTCTCAAGCATAATATACTGTAATACTGCAGAGCTCATTTGTACTTCTTTCAACAATGATACAAAGCTTGTTTGAATGCATATGCATGGAATTATTCTTGCATAAGTTGAAAAGGTTAAAAGGCAAAACATAATGCAAATGTGCACAATACATAGCCAGAAAGTTATTGCTATTTAACTGCAACCGAGCAGTTAGATATGGCTACCAAAATATACATATTAGCAGGCATCTTTGGCTCAACATCGCAAAATAAATTTTACTTAAAGAAAGCAATCCCAGCCAGCAATATACTAACCCCAGCATAAACAATGATGCTACAAGAAAATTCCCAAAAGGTGCATGAGACACGTTGCTCATGTGAACAAATCTCTGTGTTTGAATGAAAGACGCAAGAACTTTACAAAAATATATTCACATTTCATCCCACATCTGTTCTCCTTCTAAAACACCTGCAAGTCCACGAGGCCGCATATTCCCATAGTTGATCTCACTTCTCACACACAATAATAAGCATTTTCAGTTTGTTCGCTATGGGCTACTCATTAGCATGGCAGTAAATATCAGGCAAATGATGCCAAATATTGCAGAGAGCAAATGTTTTTTTCTGTGTTGAGGTATATTTAAAGTTTACCATAGTTTACCACAGCCGTAACAAGGCTATACTTCTCAGTTTACTGCCCACTCTTACTAAGTACTGTAACTATAAACCCAAACCCAACCATTCACATCCCATGAGTGCCTTGCAAAATACTAATAGTACATTACACAAAATAGTTATACTGCCAATACTGTGCTCTTTTTCTCAAAAAGAAGGAAAACCAAAACAAGGAGATGCGATTTGTTGACCTTTTCTGCAGTTACTTTGAATTTGTGGAGGTGGTATTCCTCAGACATAAATGCCCTCAGGGTTCAAAGCTGAGGTGATGGGGCTGTGGAGCACACGTAGGTTAACTCCCACCGCATGTGAAGGAACTGGCCGTTTCAGAGAACCAGTCAGGGCTACAAAATCTGGAAGGAATAAGGAAAAGTCCATTAGTCAATATTGCTATTGCTGTTGAGCAGTGGTGGGAAAACTACGGCCCACCGATGATAGGAGTTATCGTCGGTTAGGCCCTCCAACAAAGTTAAGATGTTTCATGTGGTTCCCTGTAGAAATTAATTGCCCAGCCCTGCTTTTGAGGAACCTCAGTATCGTTCATTAAAATAGTTTTACTGGTTAAATAATGTTATGATGATGTTGCACAGGGGCTGATTTTATTTAGTGATGGATAGGGGGTTAGGATCTTTAGAAAATATTTAACTTCAAACAACTGTTGTAAAATGCAATACATTCACAAAATAATTGAATTCCACAAAAAAATTATTCAATTGCTCATTTAATTTAAACATGGTTTCGTGTTACTTTCCTACATTAACTAAAACAACATTGCTGGTAAAATCAGATAAAGATCTGGGGAGGCCAGCATCTTGAACTCTTTGTCATTTTCCTCAAATCATTATTAAACAATTAGTGATTGACCGATATAGATTTTTAAATTACCGATACCAAATGATTTGCGCGTTTATGTGCCCGATAACCGATATTCAGAACCGATATTTATTTACTATTATAATTCTGTTTTTGACACAATTATTACAAAACCACTCAACTGAAAATTTGTTATGTATAATAATCACTCCCTCCTTGCATACAAAAGTGGTCTGAAAGTGCAACAACAACAAAAAAAGGACACTGTTACTACAAGCTGCATAAACTACATATCAGTCATTTATGTAACACATCTAATGTGTGCATTAATAGCTGTTATGTTTAATAAAGTTTACTAAGTATAGGAAAGCAAGTAAGTATACTTTACTTTTGCACACAGTTTCCCCCTCAGATGCGGTGCTGAAATTGCAAAATGCGCGTAATTCTCAAAATGTTTATCGGCAAACACAATATTACAAAACCGATAACCGATTGTGGTAAAATGCTTAAATATCGGGAAAAATATCGGTAAACCGATATATCGTATTGATGTATTATGTATTGATCTCTATAAACAATTACTGCAGTGTGCAAGATGAATTATCACGCTGGAAGAGGCCCCTGCATTTACGGAACACTGCAGGCATGAAGGGGTGTGCTTGATTTACATCAATGGTTAGGCAGGTATTATCTGTCATAAGAACATCCACATGATTCCCAGGTTTCCAAGCAGATAATTGCTCAGGGCATCACACTGCATCGATTAGCCTTTTATCTCCACTAGAACAGACGGGCTGGGCTTCACTCCCTGTGCATATCAATATGCCTTGAGTGACCCTGTTGGGCCACCTTTGTTAAGTACTAATCACTGCAAAACTCAGAACACCCCAAGATCTGCTGTTTAGGAGAAACCCAGTTGTATAGATAGCACAAAATTTATCAGACTCTAATGCTTGCCCATTTTTCCCGCTTCCAACACATCAACTTCAAGAACTGGCCGTTCATTCTCTGCCTACTCTATCCCACTTGTTGACATGTGCCAATTTAACATGATAATCAAATGTTATTCACTTCATCCCTCACTTGTTTTAATGCAATGCCCAATCTGTCAGCTGTTCTTGGCTGTCAAGTGGGTTTTTCCAGTGTGAAAACAAGGCTGGCAGAAGCACATGACAGAGGAAGCTGTGGTTAGTGACAGGTATCAGGCTGTCTCTAGGCAGCCGTTGCCAGGGTAGCCTGAATGGAACCCAATGGAAGTGGGTGGGACACAGCGGCAGCGGTAGATCTGAACGTTTCACAGCAGCGTCAGCTGGGTGGAGGCGGGGAGCGATGTAAACTTATTACACTAACAGGAATAACAGTTGTTTTCCAGTACCTGTTCCTATGACTAAACAATTCCATTGCACAGCTGAGAACTGAGGTTAAAGCTGACTACCAGATCAACAATGCTTATTATAATCTGAATATAAATTGAAGATTAATAAAAGTATTTAAAAAAATGTTAGCAGTGGCTAATGAAACTATTAGATTATATTTTTGGGCCAAGAAAAAATGTACAAAGCATAAATATACCCTCTAAAGTCAAGAGAATTATTGCTTTAAAAAAACAAAAAAAACCCAAACCCATCAATAGTTTGGTCAGAGACACCATTTCTGTCTGCACATATCTGCACGTTTCAATCTGTTGAGTAAGAAGAAGAGCACCTGTGTCCTGAGGTGTGGGGCTGTCCTCTGTGTCACTGGGCTCCACAGGCAGCACAGTCACTTTAGTGCCGGTCTGCTGGATAAACTGCTGTAGGTTGACTTGCCTCAGCTCTTTGGTCAGCTGCTCCAGATCATACTGACTGTCCTAAAAGGGGAAAGAACACATCTGGTATATGATGCATTAAAGACGTTATGTGTGCTCGGCTATAAGTTTTTTTTTTCCAGTGTGGGTACAGTGCACCTGCTTAAGTTTAGTAGTTACTCATTCAATATTTAGATATGCTCAAGGAATCAAACATCGCTTTTGACAGCCAACCATGTTAGATTTTAACTACCTTTTTCTTTCACCTTATCAGTATATATGGTCTTTTCAACCCACGCACCAGAGATTTTAGTGTACATTTAAAGTCCTGGACCTGCCATGAACAGTTCCTGCACATTCTAGCATATTCAGGTCAACCTGTTGACTCCTTAATCCCTATGAACCCGATGCTCACATTTCCATTTTTTGTCTTTCAACAGTGGTCAGCATGGGCACTCTGACCTTTCTTTAGCTACGCAGCCTCATACACAGCAAGCTGTGATGCATTGTGTGTTATGACTTGTTTCAATCTGTCAGTATGATCTTTTTCAGCTGTTGTGCAACAAAAGCTATTTCATGGTTTTGTAACACATGGGCTAGCCTTCATTCGCCAATTAGACCTTGGGTCCCCATGACCCCATTGCTGGTTGTTCTTCTTTGGACCACTTTTTGTTCTTCTATGGATCTGTTGTCTTGAAGGTGCTCTGACCCAGTTGTACAGCTAGCAGAATTCAGCCCCTGTCAGAGTTGCTCAGATCTGCCCCAGCACAAAATTTCTTTACTTACAACATGAGGAATGTTTCAGTGTGAGAACCAGAAGAGAGTTCTACATGCTAAGATGTAGGAGCACTGCAAGAAGATCCATCAGGCCATTTTTATAGCTAGAGATGGGTTTTGCTGCTCCGGTCGCCTCTGGCAGCTGATTTCAGCAGCAGGGATCCACATAAACTTCAAGAACTGACTGCTTACGAGACCTGCTGTTATGGAGATGCTCTGACCCAGTTGCATAGCTTTCAGAATTTGGCCGCTGTCATAGTTGCTCAGATATTTCTGTTTGCCCATTTTTCTGCCTCCCACACATCAAATTCTAGTACTGACTGTTCATTTGCTGCCTTAAATATCCCATCCCTTGACAGGCACAATTGTAACAAGATAATAAATGTAACTCTCTTATTGGTCAGTGGTTTTAGCCCTGCGTCATTTTAAGGTATATAAAAAACTTCATAAATTTTTTCAATTATATGCAATAATCTTGTCCGATTCATGTGCATATAGCCAATTTGTATTTGCTTTTCAGATGCAACTACACGGTATTACACAAATTAGCATTATTAATTTTTAGCTTTGTCCAGTGCAGTACACTTATTTAATGGCATAATAAATTAGATACACCTATAGGAAGAGTCAGAATTGCATTTTCCCCAGATTTCAGATTTTAACCTCTTTTTTCGTCTAACTCTGCATCATCTGTATGTATAGAGAGATGGAAAATATTTACCATTATATAATCTGTATTATTTTTAAGCAGACTACAAGAGCCACAAAATATACATGATGAAGTCTAAACTTCTTATCGTAAATGACACAGCTACATAATCTATGCATTAGTATTACAGTTGTAACAAATAATAAAATTTTCTGGCTAAAAAGCCTTATGATGAATGCTCAAGAGTTTGAGAGGTTCATAAGTTTAGCTCGGGTAAATCGCAGGGTTAGATGTACACAAAGGTACTGGTAGCCACAGGTAGTCCAACACTAAAACACAGAGCTAGCCAAGTATTATACTAAAAAATTCATTTAGTTTGAATAATCTGATTCTTGTGTATTATGTTTATTTTTTATGTCTATTATTTCTTCTATTAGGGTAGTGCAGAACTTGTTCACGCAGGTTTAGCATAGTGCATTCTGAAGTTCTGCAGTTTTTAAAAAGATCAGCATCAAGTATTAAGCAGGGGAAAATGTGATATGTGTGTCATGAATCTAGAAACATTTTCTGACATTTCACCTACCTGTAGCCTCTTGCTTGACTGGTTCAGTGACCTCTCTACAGCCCTGCAGCTGCTTTCTAACTGCGCTGTGTGCTGAGCCTGGGCTTTGAGTTCAGCCTTCACCCTCTGCACTCTGGCTTTCACCTCCCCTTCACTTGCCTGCTGTGTCTCCCTCATCTCCTTCTGGAGTCGCTGGGCTTCTAGACCAGCCTTCACACCCTGCAGACAGGACAGTCGCTGGCCAAGCTCCACCTCACAAGCATGCAGCCGACCCCGCAACTCCTGCAGTCTATCCTCAAGCTGACGTTCGCTCTCCCACTCAATCTGCAGCTCGCTCGTCCAGAATTCCTCCTCCTCCACCTCCACCTGGTTTTTACGCACTTGCTGCTCTAGTTGAACCACATCATCCATCACTGCAACCCATGAGTCCTCATCATTAGCTCCCCTTTTTTCGGTGTAGGCCTGAAGCTCAGCCTCATATTCCAACATTCTGTGGTCCAAAGTGACCATGGTCTCCCTCTGCAGCCGGACCAGGCGAGTAATGTCCTCCAGACGGGGCCCAGATAGACGAGGAGACATGGA
Source organism: Ladigesia roloffi (assembly GCA_037577295.1). Taxonomy (NCBI): domain Eukaryota; kingdom Metazoa; phylum Chordata; class Actinopteri; order Characiformes; family Alestidae; genus Ladigesia; species Ladigesia roloffi. The sequence continues at coordinate 5,567,592 of JBBKCR010000122.1, read as the reverse complement.
CATGCCTTGGTGTCCATTGGTAACCCGGAGTACACACTGTTTAGAGTCACTCTCCCCCAGCCGGCCACCACTCAAAATGTCCCTGAGCCCCCGTGGACCACCAGTAAAGGTCAGAGACTTGCGGCGTGGTTCACGGCGGCGTAGGAGTGAGCGATCTCCTTGAGTTCGGAGCTTGGCCATAATAGGGAGGCTCTGACGATGTAATCCACGTTCGGGGCCCCGGGGTACCGGTCCCTCAAAAGGAGGGTGGTCCATAAGAGAGGGACCTGTCCGATGGAGAATGAACTGGACATCACCAGCATACTGACCCCAAGTGTTCAAGGAGGCCACTGGACTCTCATGAGGAGCCAAATGTCGCTCAGAATCTCTCCATTTCTCAATCAGTGTGTAGCGCCCTGTGCGACCTGGGGGAGCGAAGAAAGACAGCCATCAGTCCAATTAAATTACATCATCTGCCACAATATATTGAGTTTAAATTTTCAGAAATCACAGTTATTGGTAGTTTTCTAGTTTACACATGAACTTAAATGTAAGGAGGATATAAATCTAATGTAAATTGACAATAATTGCATATCTAATTACTCCTATGAGCTGACAAAATATAAACGTTATTTATTGATGGAGAAAACACATCAGTTATCAAAATATTATCTTGGACACCTGGCAACATTAGAAGAGTTGAGAAGAAAGAGCTCATTTTCTTCCTGAGGGAAATTAGTCATTAACAAGCTCAGTGCAACAAGAGGAATAAGAGAAGTAATAGTGCAAATAGAATATCAAAATGACTATAATGATAACAAGAACTGTGGTTATGAAATGTAGTGTTCGAGCCATAAAAAATATGATGAATGCAATAAAATGAGATAGCAGTAGATAATGAGTAACATTCAAAATCATCCATTAAATAAAACAAAACAAAGAAAATTAAACTGAGTTTTATTGCACATCTGAATGAGAACAGAATGACATGAAGGATGTAAAAGATCACCTACAGACATGCCAGACCGGAGGTATTATCTTATGAGATAAACCTTTATTAGTCCCTTCATTAGTTATCACAAACATTTATTTTAATACCCTTTTGTTATTTTAGAGGTGTTAAGTTAACCCTTTTTTAATATTTGCACTTTTATTGCATTCTCAATTTTCTTTCATTAATTGTTTTTACCTCTTTAACCCTCCCATTCCAATAGAATCCATTCAGAATCAGAATCAGAATCAGAATCGCTTTATTTGGCCAAGTATATGTGTGTGCATATACAGGGAATTTGTTTCC
>JBBKCR010000122.1:5554296-5566216 GCA_037577295.1 Ladigesia roloffi | reverse complement strand
TTATGAGGGAGATGGCGAGGGGGAAGAAACTGTTCCTGTGTCGGGTGGTCCTGGTCTGCAGGCTTCTGTACCGCCTGTACCATTTTATTTATATGTAATATTTTATTTTCTATTTCTGTAAAGGACATTGAATGACCTTTTGTGTATGATAATGTACTATATATAAATAAACTTGAACTAATGTAATTTACTTGGTTCCAAAAAGTCTCGGAAAAGAACTAAGCTGACTCCTTTCAAGTATTAATTATTTAACTGTACAGAGGTTTCAAAAATACAAAGGAATTCATCAGTATGAGCTTAATTATTTAAAAGTGTTTAATTGGTGCCAGATAGTTTTTACAAATATAAAATGAGAAAATCCAGATTAAAAAGGACAACACAGGAGTTCTTGCTTCTTCTCTTTTTTTAGGGTAGGACGATGACTCAGAGTTTCCATCTCGCCAGGCACTTTTCGAGCCTCAGTGTGTTTCTAGCTAAGGCAAGGGGGGCCAAAAGATTACATCCGTATTGAGTGCTGCTAGAAATAGGCTCAAACAATGACGTAAACAAGACAGGTTTCAATCAGAATCAAATTGTTCTGGGTCCTTCTGGTTATGTAATCAGCCATAACCCCCTGGTCTTCCTCAATGTCATCCCTCTCGCTCCGCACAGATACTGCTTTTAAGAGCTTATTTGAAAATCTACTTGAAATGTATTTGATGATTTTGGACAGTTCTGGGAGTTGGACTGCCAGCATACACACATTTTCACGCTGCTTTTCAATAAATAATAGAAACGTTTGTTTGATCAGCCAGGATGCCAGACAGTTTAAGCATCCGCCGGTACTCAGACACTACAGCATCTGCATTAGCAATTCACCCAGATCTGGTTACCAGTGAAGTTCCATGATCTAACAGTTCCATATAGTCAAAGAGCAGACCCGAGGCGCTTCTTGTCCTCTGCCAGATTCCCTACCTATGGCTTGAGCCAGTGCAATGACCACTTCCTGACAGGTGGTGGCCTCGGTGACGCCACAGACCACACGCTGGACTCCATCCACCCACACCTTCAGCTCCATCCTCGCTCAGGCACTGCAAGGTCAGGGCCCTCAGATCCGTTCCTTCATTCCTCCAGGCTGCAGCTGTAGGCTCCCTCACAGCCTAACTGTATAAGGAAAGAGACAGTTCAGGTTGGAGCAAACAATTTTGCTCATACACCCAGAGAATCACAAAAATGTGTCACAGATTCCTGTCCCAAAATGACCAAGACACTAAGAAGCGTATTATATGTTAGTCATTAAGAAACCAAACACCTCAATTTTACCCCTTAAACTTCCCTTAATTTCTCGTACAAGAAATTAAATCCAATTATGGGAAAAGTGCATAGATTAAGGCTGATTAATTGGTAAAACTACTGAATTTTCACCTTACTTTTCCAAATGTGCCCCTTAAACAGAAGAATCTCCTAAATTAACACCTTAAATATAGGATTAAGTTTATTTTCAATTTAAAACAAAAATTTAATTTTTCATTTAAAATTAAGTGGTTAGTTTCACAAATAAATAAATAAAACCAATGGGTTAGGTGTATTTTCAGGGGTAAATTAAGGGAGAGTTAAGCACATTTAAGTACAACATGTTTTGTAGTGAATGTTGTCTATAACTGTATTAAAAATGATCATGCCTTTGTTGTTAAATGCACTGTAATGCAAGTGTAAACACACAAATTATTTCCAGATGTTCATGATGTAAAGTCATCCATTAAAACCTTATTTTCAAGCTGAAAACCACAGACAAACTTTATGTTCATGAGTGCATTGAATGGAATGGAACCACAAGCCACTTGTTCAAAGTTTAAATTTTTATTCTATTACTATGATATTAATAACACGGCAGCCACTACAAGAAGCTCTGTAACCTGTTTCTTATTTTAAATCCATAATACAACTGGCTGGATTTTTAGTACTTATTTATCCAAAGACAATGCAACAAGACCACAATCAGTCAGACATGGCATTATGCACGCTGAACATGCCCTCTGTTTGGTAACTGCTAGTTTGTCTAGGCTGACGGGCCTGCCGTGCTGTTAAAGACATTCCTGATTATGGCTTTGAGTGTCTTGTTTTGCCACCCCCCACCCCATAGCCTCTCAAAGCACACTGCTCACTTCGCTGGGCCAGAAACACCTCCTCACGAAGCATAATGTGGAGAGATTAGTCATTTGGCTAACATTCAAGCTTCTCTGTTCGCTGCTAAATTTTCCACTGTGGTGTCAAAGTGTTTGGATATTCTGGGAGTAATCAAAGAAGTCCAAAGTAGATTATATCTATCCATGTTTCTGAGCTGCTTTGTTGCTAAAACAAAAGCCTATTAAATGTGAGGAAAAAAAGGGCAAAACTCCATCTGGCTGAACACAATAGAAGTGTGATGTTGAGTCAGTTACACTTCCAACCAGGAAAGCTTTGTAAAAGGAAACGGTTGTGTTGCTCGCAGGAGACCTCGGTGTGCTTTCAGACGGACACGTTTCCTTCCTAACCCCCCACCACCACCACCACCCTCGCCAAACAACCCCCCATACCCCTTTCCAGGTTTCGAAAAACAAAGGGATTTTTAAAAGTCAACAAGATTCTTTCCAGCCCCTTTTACATTACACAACTTCGTACATAGCCTTAGCACACACTCTCGGTACAGTGCAGACTTCAGATGTAATTTAAGAGTGGTCCTGCTTTGTGTTCGTGTTGGTGGGGAGGGGGTGGAGGAGGATAGGTGAAAACAGTTGGCCACAGTGAGGACGTCCTGTTGGGGATTGAGGGACCAGCTGGACCCGACACTCTTTGCCTCCCACTTTCATGAGCATTTTTAGAAAGACGACAGTCTGCAAAACACACGCCAGAGCCAGCTTACTGCTTTTGTGCATAAGACTGTAAAAGCATATGGGGAAAAAGTATGGCCGTAAAACGTGAAAGGGATTTTCAGCTGTAGAAAGAGTTATACATATCGCACAGAACATATACACGCCCTCCCCCCTTGGATATAGCCTATAGCTTACATTTAATGAGCCTAGCTCCGTCTGATGAGAACCATATGCCTGCAAAACTATTTGTGGATATCTTTTCAAAATGCCTAATAGCAGAATACTATCGCTGCAATGCAAGTAATAAGCAAATGATAGATTACTAAAGAAAACTTACATTCAGGACATTTTGAGGTTACCACATTTTAAAAATAATCTTATTATTTTATTTTTGCACTTGAAAACCTTATGCATACATACAGTATCAACATTCTTTCCATTTTATTATCAGGTGATAATCCTTTGGAAAAACTTAACATTCTTTCTGATCCATTTCCATCGGATTGAGGTCAATACAAACACGTTACTTTCATTCGTTCAATATTTTGACAGAAGCCTTAAATAGTTGGCTCTCCAAATGAAGCAAGGACAATTTAGTGTCTGTGCAGGGCACTGTAATGGAAAAGTAAATTTTGTTATTCTGTCAGCCAAAGACTACAGAACACAGCCATAGGCTCCACTCCATGAAATATAATACCTGCTCTAATAACCTCACACAAGGATCAGAATCCAGGGTTAAATCTACAGCTGAGAATGACCTTTTAAGACAAATAGCTCATTTAAACCAAATTTACATGATAAACCACCAGTAGTGCCACACCCACAGTTTGAGAAGTAACACTAACTAGACGTTGATGACTACAGCACCAAGAAATGCACGCGGATGGTGGGGCCTCTCTTGGACGACTTAATGAAATACTGTATTCTGTAAATCACGGAGAGCTGCTCTTGCCATAACATCTTTGTGATCAAAACAAATAGCTTACTGGAGGTAGACCTAAACAATTTGGGGAAAATATCTGACATTTCTGACTAATGCCATGACGGCAATTTAACTGCAACAATTCTCTACAAATTAAGCTTCAGCTTCAATATGAGAATATTTATTGCTATGACAAATTATACCACAATGTGTCTCTGTATGCTTTTTTTGGTGGAGTACAGTGAGAAAAACATTGAATGAAAATCATAGTGGTTTTCGATGATGAACTTATGAGCAACTTGTATCTAAAGAATTGTGAAATTTTCATATAATATTTGTAATAATATGACTAGCACATTCACCCCCCCCTACACTTGAGACTGTATCTGTAATTTAAAGTTACAAAGACAATGTTCAATAATGTTATTAATTGCATAAAAATGCAAACACAAATTGTAGTTTCAGTATAAAATTGTTAATTATTTAGCCTTGTAGGTATTGCAGGTATTATGACACTGTGCTAGAGGTTTTATTTGATCTCCTATTACTGGAACCTATTCCTCAAATCACACTGATGACTCACTGGTTTTGCAGCAAGTTTTATTTCCAAAAAATTCTGGATGCTAATTTTATCTCTTGAGCTGATCATTTCTCTAATGGCGAGATATCTAATGTTTCTTCACCGCTTACACCATAACAGGTCTCTACACCCAGCCTTTCCCAAAAGACAGAAATGCTTTCCATGTTGTTCTCTTCCAGTTTCATTAGAACCCATGTGAGAGAAAGTGTGCACATGAATGCCAGTGCTGGTGTCCAGTGCCATATGGTCTCTATCTTGGGTGCTGTGGAACCCCTCTATGATTGCTTGTCTCCAAGAACTGTATGACTTGGCACAATATATGCAAGAGGAAGTCACAGCCAAGAGGAACCACTGTGTAGGCAATCAACCAAGAGGCTCTTCTGAAAGTGCATGTGTGAAATGTTTAGGACTTCCTTTATTTTTTCTGTTTGCATCAAAGCCACTGACCCTTAATGAACTATTATGAATATCATCACCACAGTGATGATCTACAGCAGCCAAATTCATTCATGCAAATGGCCTTTTGTATTTTTGTGACAAGGTTGGGATAAAGAATGCCATTCTGCTTGTCCTACACTTCAGCGCACAGCCATTAGATGCAGTTCTGAGCATCATGCACTAAAAGGATTATAAGCCATTACCTCCGTGCTGATCCAAACCTCTTGCCCTCTATGAACAGAAACGTGTCTTGTGCTAACCTGACATGTGAGATGGACTCAGGTTAGATCAACCTGGAATGTCTCCCTGAACAGGGCCATAAACACACTTTGCCCTGTTGAAAACATGTATTTATTATGGCTGTTTTCTGAATAATTTGTTACAGATTCGCTCTGGAAGAAGACTTCCAGGTTGTGCGAAGCTGGCATGAGGGATGGATTCAGAGCCATGGTTAGAGCACACTGGAAAGTCGTCTTCAGGCATTATCCCAAAACCAAATATTCTGAACAGGGCCATAATAAACATGTTCTCAAAAGGGGAGTATGTACACACTACCAGTCAAAAGTATGCAATCATTATACAAATGTGTTGATGTAATGTTATTCAATTATACAATAATATTAATATAGCATTAAAAATATATGTAGAGCAAAGATCTAATTCACAAACTGAACTGGAGCTCTGCGCACCCTCACCAGAAATGGACATAAAGTAGTTTGGCTTAATACAGATCCATTATTTTTTCCTGTATAATTTAAAACTGTTCTACTGAGAGGCAAATTCAAAACATATGGACTAAAGTGGCTAGTGTTTGTTAAACCTGTTGCATGCTAGGCTAATGCCTAGAATTATTAGAGTTTACGAGATGAAATAGATGTAGGATTTTGATAAAACCCATGTCTGGCTCAGCATGGGAGTACATGGACCTCATAATTAAATTCCATTGCTAGGAAGTTCTCAGGTGGTCACGGGACTAATGGAGCTAACAATGGAATTAATGCATGAAAGTAGTCCTCCATTAAGAGCGTCTAGTTTCTAGACCATTTAAGTTCTGCGCAAGCTTGAATGCTTTGTTTCTACCTTCAGGATTTTCATTTTAGTGAGATTCACTGAGGACAGTTAGTCCAATTAATGGGGTTGACTTCACACCCTTTTACTAAATTAGGCAAAGTTATAACATCCAATCCAGCCACACTTGACAAAAAAAGAAAAAAAAAGACTGACACCACACATGCAACACTATTTTGGGTGCAGTACTTTATCAAATATGAATCTTCGTCTTTAAAAAAAGTCTAGATATGCTTTTTATCAAGCAGTGTACAAAACACATAAATGAAACTCCTGTAAAAATAAACACTGAGTTTGGACATAAACACCAGATCTGCTGCTATATTCTGTTTAGAGAAGGAAACTCTATGAACCTCATTCAGAACGCCTTCAATGGCTGACTCAATGCCTGCTGCGCACAAACAGGCTTCAGGCAGCAGGAACTTGGAACATTGGCAGAGATGGGACATTCGCTGTTGTCTGTCGTGAGCTACCCCTGAAACGGTTTCTCACACTTTCTGTTCTGTGTGCTGTCAAAACTGCTCTCAAGCTCCGATGGGCTACACAGTAGGGGTATAAAAATGATCACTGCATTGTGATGCATAACTCTGAAGGCTGACATCCAATTGCATAGATTAACACTGATAAAACTAAATACTTTATAAAGTGTGTTGTCAGCTGCAAACTGTAAAAGCCATGTTGTATTTAACCTTCTTCTGGTACCCCTTTACAATCAGACTACCCGAGTTTATAAAATGGCTTGTTAAGAAATTACTAATTGGTAACAAACACATAATGAAGAGGTAATTACACACACAAAAAACAGCCTGCTAAATAGTGATCCCTTCTTTATCTATACTGGTAAACCACAGGTTCCTTTGGTTAGTTATCTGATAATATTTACCAGAATTTAGTAGTAAATATTACACAAATCTGAAACCATTTTTAAGTCTAGATTAAATGCAGCATGTTTAAATATCTATATATGGGATTAGGTGCTTGTGTCATATTTGTGTACTATATTTACCATAAATCATGAATCATATTAAAATAGTGAAAATGAGGATTTTACGATGTACTTCATCTCTAAAATAAGCCACAGCTGCTTAGTGTGTGTTTGCATTCAGGCAAATAATAAAGTGCATCCCAAATACAAAATGAGCACATTAAATGAGCACATAAAAGTATAGTCAAGTAACACAAATATAACTAAATATTTAGCAAAAACAAAGTGACCACTCAGCCCTGGTTACAGGAAAAGCTCCCCTTAACAGTGTTCCTTTCAGTGGGTCGCTTTCATTGCGCCTGGTCCCCATCCAAATAAACGTACCTTTGTTCGCAAAAGGACAAGAGGACAAAGGAACTCCAGCAGCAGAAAAGAAGCCAGAATCACAACAGGAAAGAACCAAATTAAAACCAACTGACACAAAACGTCACCTCCATCTTAATGAGTGAGCAGTGATCCAAAAAATCAAAAATCGAGATTGGAATATGATAAACAAAGCAATAGAGTTATTATGGTGCGAGTATTGTGCTGGTGCTGCTATTTCCAGCTGAAGTTTAATTCTGCTTCTGCTTGCTCTAGCTGCCATGCTACATGTAATTACTAGCAATTTATGCACTCTGAAGTAATTGGTTGCAGGCCTCTCCTGAAATGGATCCACACACAAAAACAGCACATGCATTCTCTAAAACCAAACCCTATACTGGAGAGCCAAGTACGAAAAATAGTGGGTGACACTTTTCTAAAATCAAATTTGTTACTTACAGGCATAAGGTATGAATAAGAAAAAGAAACCGAAACGGGCGACTAAGCAGAACTGGAAATAACCCGCAAAAAGCAGCTCCAATTTTCCAGTGAATTAACTACTGTTGAGACTCTGTACATGTTTATAACCATGCAGGGGTTCTATCTTGAGATATGGGCCTTGATCTTGGACCATGGAAAGTGATAACATTGAGGCTGCACATTCCACATCGCTGTGCATGCTACGAACCATGAGTCAGATAAGCTTTCCCACTCTCTCCCCCTCCACAATCTGAGGGCCAGCAAAGCCTGAATGTATGATCCTATTCTTTATATGCCTTCATAGCTGAGAAAGAACAGCATGAAAGATGGAAGTTATGCCAGGATGATGGCATTTAAGATTAGGGGTGGGGAAATAGGACAAATGGATGATGGAGGTTCACATTGTCATCATAAGTTACAGCTAATTATCCCAGACAGTATGTTTTTCTGGGTATATGAATGTATATCTAAAAAATGCATTTAGGCCAATCACAAACATGTTAATTTCCTTTATGTGGAATTACGGTTTTGTTGGTGCATTCTGTGCATTCTAAATTGTTTGCAAACATCAGATCATGACAGTGAGGAGGAAACAAAGCAATTCTGTTTTCATTGTCTTTTCTGATTTGTACTAGATTCTAAACACCTACAGTAAGAAGCAACTAGCTTTTTGCAGCTAGTTAAACATTTTCTCCCCCAAATTTTTTTTTCTCCAAGCAATATGTTTTTGATGATTTGACCAGAGAACACTGCTCTAATTGCTGTAAAAAAGTTCTCATTTGTCCAAGTGCTTGTTTACAAATTTGAGATGCAGATCTCTGTCCTTTTTTAAATATAGTAGCAGAGTTTGCTGCTCATTTCTTTATATAAGTGTGGTTCTAGCTGGTTCCAGATCATTCAATAAGTCTTTTCATGTGACTGCTGTTGCGTTAAGAAATCTTGCATGATGACACCTTGCATAATTTTTGCACTCCACCAAAAGAAAGAAAAAATTCTCTTAATTGGACATGGGCAGTGTGTATGACCTGAAAACAACCCAAAACCTACTAGGGAAGACTAATCCACACCTTGTTTGTACACAGGGATTATTTCAGTATGCAAAATCCAGTGCAATTAACCCTAAAAGAGTTTATTTGTGCCCAAATTTATTTAAATGAGGGTGCTTATATTGAGGATGCTTTTGTGTACTGCAAAGCTCAATTAAAATGGACCCTTTGACAATATTATGACAGTTTGATTAGTCCAAAAACAGCAGAGAGAGAGGCTGCTCACATGAGAGAGTGTACAGCAGTGACCTCGCAATGTCTTTTATATAGACAAGCTTAGCGTCCCCAACAAACCTCCTGTCTTAGAGCAGAGGAAGGAAAACAGTTTACCTCACTCACCCCTGCAAAAACAATAACCCGAGAGGTCTTGGATTTCAGCAAGAGTAAGCAAAGTTCGAGAAGGGTAGTGCACACAGAAGGTGCACACATATCAAAAGCCATCTGGAGTAGGATCTGCAAAAAGCTCAAGTAAATAAGCCAATGCACTACTTATTCATCCTTCCAGACAATTATCTTATTTGAAAACGATTGGTCTGTTAACATCAGTGGGCAACCTGACTGATATACATATGAAATGGTCTTAATTCAGTGGCATAGTTATAGCAGGTTCAGCAGGTGCAGTCGCACACGGGCCTGTGATCTCTCCTGGCCCGTCACTACCCCAGCTCCACCTCCCTTAAATAAACCAAAAAAAACCCACCTCAACATTAAAAATCCACCCATCAAATAAAAACGTGCCTAATGGAGCGGTTTGCAGAAAGCTCCAGTAAAGAGGGTGCGGAGCGGATACCGTGAAGCACCTTCAGCCACAAGATGCGAAATCTCAGGCTGTTTCATTTTGCTGCAGATATTAGAGAAGCACACACATGGTACAGTATTTTTGTATTTATAATTGCAATCTCTGTGCTTCTGGTTCTTTGCAGCGAGGATTGTAGTCACCCTTCGTGTGTATTGCATGTATCAGGGCTAAAAGATCCTCGGGATAGATTTGAAACAGTATCGAGTTTTCGCACCTGAGCCCTTGACTGTGTTGTTACGCAACTGTCGTAATTGTTAACTTTCACTAGTCTTTCACTCTGTAAAATCCACATCAATCCTTCACATGTACTCTTCATATAAATGTATTAAACAGGCTGAAGTTAAGTTCAACTGGTTCACATCAAAAGGTAAAAAGTCCTATAAAGCTTAGATGTTAATACATAACTCTGAATGGACAGGAATATTTGAAATGTTTTTTTATTTTACTCAACTGCTCAATTCAAATGTTCTGCATGGGGAATAAATAAGGCTAATAAGACAACGGTCCTATTAGTTACCTTTCCAAACCCAGACGAGTCTCAGGCAAGGCCAGTGTACCTTATGTGGTATTTAACTACAGAGCCCTGCCTTAACTCTTGTAAACCATTTTCGGCTCATCTTGGCTGGGATGTTTTAATAAACTTGAGAGTACGCCCCCCCAACCCCCCCAAGTTAGGAGGTCAGAACTGGCAGCCTTGCTAACATCTGGATGGCACGTTTAGCTGGACATAATGCCGCCTTTGTTCTTCTGCCACGATTGTGAATGGCAGGCTAGCTTTGAAGCGCCAGCCTTCAGGAGGGAGAAAGTGTTTTTGGCCAAAGGATTAATGGGGCTAGGTTTGTTCATATGGTTAATATTTATATTCTCTGATGTCATCCCCCTCAATAGTCACTCATAAATATCTTCAAACCTCACTTGGTTTGGGAGTATCCATATAACTCAAAAGTATCCCCTTGTAAACACTATACATAAGACATGAGTTGCCAAAACCTCATTCCAATGTGGTGTGACCAATGAAACATCATTACAGATTTCATCACTAATTCAGCATAACAATATACAATAACACACACACAAATAGAGAACAAAGTTGACTAGTTACGTAAAAATGATACCTCCTCCTCAAAAAAAAAAATTGAGTGCTATTTCAGTGAGCTACATTTTACACAAATGGTGCATTTGCAATAGAGTTTACAAACGTGCTGGATTTGTGTCAAAAATGCATTTTACTGCCATTGAGTGCAATCAATGCAGATGTTTTACCATCAACAAAACTACAACATTGTTTAAAAAAACTATTTTTGAAAAGGTCAGAAAAGAGCAAATACCCTTCTTAAAGTGTGTACAACCAGCTAATTGAAACAGCTCCCACTCACATCAGTATACACAGCACATCTAAAGAGGAATCAACACAAACACACCCCTGCTTCTCTATAAGACTATCCATTCAAGCTTGTGTCCATAAACCGAAATAAGGACAATAACAACACCCAAAGACTGGGTCTGGGTATACAAAACTAATCTCAAACCAAGTGAAACGCTTCGATCAGCTTAGGGTAAATGTACAAATCAGCAATCCCAATTACATATTTTAAATACAAACACACACAGGTACAGGTTACAGGTTATAATAAAATTCCAAAGACTAAGGCTGGGTCTACAAAACTGATCCAGATCCAGGAGAAATTACTTGATCAGCTTTGTATTAGTGTATAATTAATCCCACTAAAATATACACATACACACACACAGGTAGATTCCACTGGAAAAGTTTTTTACACAGTATTAATTACTCTACAGTACATTACTGTGGCGTACTAGGCAGGAAAGCGGACTGTAAGTTGAACCGGGGCAGGTAATCTTCAGCCAGGCTCATCTCTTCATCCCGGGATGTTTCAGAGCCGCCTAACTAAGCACAGGAATGTGCTAAAAATCTTTAACGGTAAACCACGCGACTTCGAGGTTGCTATGTCCAAAATTATATTGTCTTACCTTCGTGTGGCAGAAACGAGGCGCTCTTCGGCTCTCCTGTGCAAACTATGCGCTACCTTGTCTCAAGTCTGTTGCCGAATGAGAAGAGAGAGACAGCGGGGCGCAGTCCCTTCATCTTACCCCGGGTAACGCTCCCGGGACGTGGGGAGCGGGACAAACTCTCCACCAGAGGAACGGAGGGCTTCTTCTACTGCTGCAAGCTGAGCCAGGCAAAGAGAAACGATCACACAACTCTGAAGCGCTCTCTGTCCCAGCACTAGGGGGGAAAAGTTTTCACGCTGAGCAACAGAGAGCAGAAGAAAACACCCCCCAGTCCTGCAGAGGGGACGGACCCGGCGCAAAGCATGCTGGACTGTTTTAAAGCCACACTCCAATCTGGGGTGGCCCAGTTTAGTTGCAGGGATGTGTGTGTGTGTGTGTGTGTGTGTGTGTGTGTGTGTGTGTGTGTGTGTGTGTGTGTGTGTGTGTGTGTGTGT
>JBBKCR010000122.1:5535114-5546362 GCA_037577295.1 Ladigesia roloffi | reverse complement strand
CTGTGTGTGTCTGTGTGTGTCTGTGTGTGTCTGTGTGTGTCTGTGTGTGTCTGTGTGTGTCTGTGTGTGTCTGTGTGGTTTTGCAGAGAGCAGATTAAGAGAGTGAAAGACTCGGAGGATGTCCCCATGGTGCTGGTGGGAAATAAGTGTGATCTGCCGTCCCGCACGGTGGATACTAAGCAGGCTCAGGATTTAGCACGCAGCTACGGAATTCCCTTCATCGAGACCTCAGCAAAAACGAGACAGGTACGCAACACTGACTTCTACAATGTGTTTGAAAAAAGTAAAACGGATAAAAACATTTGTTCCAAAGCAGTTAAATGTAAAATGCCTCATTTTAAAATAGCATTTAAACAATAATCAGACAATTAGGTGATTCATATTATCATATTAAACAAATGGCTGTAGTATTCACTGTTGTATTATTGTTGTTAAATTGAATCCTGTGATTGAAATGGAACTGAAACAGCTTTGAGTTTGTCAAAGTGTAGATGTGAGGATGAAAGTTATCACAGGCTCATTAAAGGATGCACAGTTAGTTGTCTTTTAATCAATTTATTTGTAACTATAAACTTAGCTAAAAATGTCCTGAAAAATACAGGACAACTCTGCTGCAAGATGTGCTGGGTCAGTTACTTGTAAATATTTACATTCCAGTGACCAGTCCTATAACACTTCTAAAACTCACAAAGCAGTGCAACTCTCATCCAGTTTGTTTTGCTTTCTTTGAAAATTTGAACAAACATGCAGTTTACAGGGTGTATTTAATTTGGGTTATAAACTGCAATACAAGGCCTAAAGTTTATGAGATGTTGTGGCAACGTATTTTGAACCAAATTTACTTCTGTCCTCATTTTGGTCCAAAATCTATGAGAAAATCGTTAGGGAAAATGATTATTAATCATGCAGACTTCAGCGGAACCTGTATGTCTGTTAAGTTTGGAATTAAGGAATGGTTTGAATATGGTTGAAATCATTTGAAGATTTTTGAACTGTAAAAATGTTTATACCACCCTGTTAAGAGAGTTTGTTTTTCATTAAACTGTTCTCTGGAAGAAGGAAGGATTTCTTCTTTCAAAAACCAGGTGCAGCATCATTAAAACTGTGGGTCTGCATTTTTACTTGTTCAAAATCGTACATCCTGTATCTTTAATGCAGTTAATGTCAGGTTCATTGTAATATTGAAATCCAGCATGTGTTTTGGTGGTTTTCAGCTGGCTGTACTGTTGGGTCCAGTATGCCAGAACACTTTTTTCCCCTAAAATGTACATTTAGGTGCCATGTCTGGTCTTTCTTCTCCACTTGTTACAGCAGGGGTACTCTGCATATTTTACCTTAATGCATAATGAGCTATTGCATTGCTAATCTAGGACTTGTTCTAGTTGTATTTGTTTCATGATGGCTACAACACATGAGTACCATGCAGGTTCTTCTTTAACGAAGAGCTCAGATTCGTTAAATCAAGCCTATTGGCTTTGTGGATTTTGCTGAGTCCCCCTGCTTAACGGTGCATTGGATCTTTTAATTAGACAGGGATACCATGAGGATCTCTGAATTGATTGGGGCATGGGAAGTGTCGAGCAGCTCTGCTGATGTTATGAAGTCTCTGATGTTGAGCCCCTGTGGTAGCTCCTCTCTGGGTCTCTGCTCAAATCACAACTCCTTATGGTGCTGGGGAAATAATGCAAACTTCTTATTCAGTCTTTTTCGATCTCTCTGATGCCAGTCATGGCTGCTTTTGCTATCTGACTAACATTTTAAATCACCATTGCTGTCTCTTTAACTAAAAAGTTTATGGCTGTGCCTGAATCAATTAATTCGTTGTTCATTATTAATTAATAATATATTCTGTTGATTTTCCAATGAAACAAACTGTGGAATATTTATTGTGGATAATTTCCTATTAAAAAAAAAAACAATAGTGGCCCCCATTGTCATACTGGAGATTAAATCTCCCCCAGGTCCTTATATCCATCTCACTGCCTTTCTGTAACAGCCTACAAGCATCCCCTAACATTGAAGGGAGTTGTGTTTTGCGCTACAGAGAGTGGAGGATGCCTTTTACACTTTGGTCCGGGAGATCAGGCAATACCGGCTGAAAAAACTCAGCAAAGAAGAAGAGACGCCACGCTGCATCCATCTTAAAAAATGTGTTGTGATGTAAGAGGGGTAAGTTTGGGCTGGGCTGACCCTTTCTGGCTCTGCTGAGGGTTTTCTCCAGCCATTGGCTGCTGGGACACACCTATCCTCAACCAATCAAATGGGAAAGTGCTGGAGAGAGAGAGGTAGAACCTGCCCTAGTAACCTGATCTGAGAAGAGCTGCTGTTTCAGTAGTTAAATCTAGGATTTCTGTAGCTGAATCTAGATCAGAGTAACTGGGCAGCGTCTGCCTGGAGCTGCGAGGAATGGCTCTAGCTCTGCAATTCTGATTTTTCTCCTTTTAAGTGAATTTTTATTGTGATCTTTTGTGCCACATATGAGTGCACGTGTTTACTTTTGTTTTCTTTCTGTTTTTAAGGGTGTTGATGACGCCTTTTATACGTTAGTCCGAGAAATCCGAAAGCACAAGGAGAAGATGAGCAAGGAAGGCAAGAAGAAAAAAAAGAAGTCCAAGACAAAGTGTATACTAATGTGAATAACGCCTCCATTTCAGTATCGACTCTGAACAGAAATATTAAAGAACTGCATTTTGTACATTACACTAAATTATTAGCCTCTTCAACCTACAGAATGGGTTCCCATTTTCCTTCATTTGCTATCTTACAAACAAATAAGCTTTTTTCTTGTCTGGTGCCAGTTGCCCCAAAGTGTTGGTCCTACATTACCACGTACTGTAAAATGTAATTTTGTTAAATTAGTTAATGTTGTAATTCTGCTTTTCTGTTATTTTGGCTTATTTTACCCTGAAAGGCTGAACCCCAGTTTTTTATATTGATGAAAGGTTTTCATTAACAACAAAAACTGACAAAGAAATAATCCAGTAAAAACAATACAAAGACAAGTTGGAACTAGGGCCCTGGTGAGGCACTTGTGCAATGTAACTCATGCAGTAAAATATTTCCAATTGTAATCCTATTAATAATGGTTTGACAAACCAGGAGTCAGTGGATTTCTGCACCCTTCGTTTTTGTGAATCCTGTAACTCGTAAAGCAATTCTGATTTGGTTGAATGCAAAAAAGGCACTGAATATATTCTTCTGTTGACGCATCCTTAGTAGGACCAACACTGTTTGGGGTAAGTTTTGATATCTTCCCTTCTGTGTAACAGAATATTTGAGTCCCTGTGTTGGGATGTCACAGATTTAAACTGACCTGCATGTGAACTTCCATAGTAGTCCATTTCCAAGTCCACATCTAAGCCCTTGATGGTGTGTGGTTGGTAATCTCTTAACCTCAGCCACCATTTTCATTTGCATGCTGTTATTTTATGTGATGATCTCGGAAAGGCAGGGAGATAAAAAAAAAAATACTGTATTAAACAGCCAGAGTCAGAGTGGGGACTCTCTCTAGAATTCTTAATTTGGTGGCATAGTGTTCTTTCACAGTGTTGGTTAATTGAAGATTTTTCCCCACATTTACTGATATTGATGTGGATCTTAGAGATGTGAAAATGATAGTTGGATTAAAGTATAAAAGTAGGTTTAGCAAGTTGCTTTCTCGGTCTTGATGTTGGGGTTTCTAATGAATTTTGAAACCAGCGGAGGCCTCTTAGGGCTCCTCTCCTATAAAGGCAGAGGACATTTGTTTTTTTTTAAGATTATAAGATTTACCCTTCTGTGCACAACCGCCCAGCCTGTGGGTGGAATTCTCTATTAGGATATTAATGTAGGCAGCCAACCACTTATGTTAACTTAAATTATGAGAATTATTAGTCTATCTGTGCAAAAGTACTTTGGGGACGGGGATAAATAGACCAACCAAATGCCTTGTCTCAAAGTGCTGCCATTATGATATTAACACTGGCTTTGCTGGGGCCCATTTCACAACACTGGTTGCTCACTGCTTATATCTGTCATCAACCGAATGTTTTCCTGAGACCGAGATGTGATGGGGGTGAATGAGTGAAAGAATGCAGCGTGGTTTGTTTTTTCGGCATCTTTCCCGCATTGGTTCTGCAGGACTGCCTTCCATGGTTCATTTTAACCTGAAAGGCTGATGTGAACATTAACAGCAAAATGTCCATAAAAATTACATTTCAGAAGCAAACTATGTCAAAAACAGTTTTGCCTTATTTTGGTTTAAGTCATAGTTTTTTTTTTTTCTTATACCATTGGTCCTTAATTATTGCTTTTTTGCCTATACCCATTATATTACACGAGTGAAATTGTTTTATTCCTAATGCTGCACCTGATTGAGGCTAACAGGAACAAAAATCAGGATAACCATTATTATTATGCAATGTTCATGCAGGTAAAGGGTATTTTAACTTTTGTTACCTCTCTCCCTTTCAAATAAGGTAATCTAATAGCACGCTGTAATCAAATTAGCTGTAGAGAGTCTGGAAATCTCTCTCTCTCTCGTGTTCTCCCCTCCCTCCCGCCTTTTGTTTTGGTGTGCCAATTGCAAAACATATTTTAACAACCTTTGTACAGTTGTGATACTGAAAGATGGATATTTTGTAAATTGTGCTTCATTTTTCTTTGTGTTGAAATGAATGTCACTTTAATAGAGTTGAAAAAGGCAGTCTCTGTGTAATGACTGGTGTGTGGGGGTGTGTGTGGGTGTGCGTGTGTGTGCATGCATGAATGACCACTGTTCCATATTAAACTACACTCAGTATGGTGATTCCCAAATTTAAAAATGACTTATTCTCATCACCCCTATTTAATGTATAATAAAGTGATCATGGTTGATAGACCTGTATTTACATGTTTGTTTATGTATTTATAACAAACAACAAATTGGACTCTAGCTCACAGCACATGTTCAAAGACACCATCAGAGGAATTAGTCAAACAGTTTTGCATGCTGCAGATTTTTACCATTTATTTCTTTAACTGCAGATTTTTATTCTTGTTAAGCACTGGACAGATGTTGAGTGACCAGGTAAATGAAAATGTCAAATAAAAAAGGTACCCTTTATAAAATGCAAAGAATACATGATGCTGCATGTCTAACAGCCTGTTTACTGGTTGTGTGATGACATTGAGTCAAATTCTAGAGTGCTGTTTCACTTTAAATGCAAAAAAAGTGAAATGTTTAATCACAATATCACTTCATAGCTTAAATGTCTAACAGTTGTCTGGTAATCCACATAAATTATTTTACCTTTACCTCAACCTTTACTTTTTGTACGTTGATAGTGAGGAATAAACAACATTTTCTGGCTGATTAAGGAATGGTGGATATCGTGTCAGGGAAGAATTTTGACGGTATGTTTAATAAATGCTAAGTGAATTACATACAACATCTCAGATGGGGAGTTGCCCTTGCAATCAGAAGGTTGTGTGTTCGAATCTCAGGACTGCTTACGTCATCACTGAGGTACCTCTAAGCACACTGCTCCATGGACACCCCTCGTGTGTGGCAGCCCCCTGCTTCACTTGGTGAATGGGTGAATACAGAGAAAGAATGTCACTTAGCCCCAGTTGTTGCTGTAGTTTGACAATAGAGGGGCACTCTATTTTGTCATTTTGAAAGGGACATATTATGCACTCTTTAATATTTCCATTTGGGTCTCTACTGCTCCTGTAAACATTCCAAGTGAAAAAAACATTTTGGTGTCAGAAACCATATGATTCTAGGAGCCCTTCAGAGGGCTACCCCATAGTTGGAAATTTTGCATAGAAACACCCTCACCTGCCGATCCTCCACCCACTGGTTTAGTTTTTTTGTCTGCTAGTTTTTTGAGCACGTGTAAAAAGCCGAGAGCTACGGATACAGACAAAGGCAAGTCACACCTGAAGTGTTGTGTCCATTTTGCTGTGGGTCCTACTCGGGGTCCAACATATAGTGCTAGGTAGCTCCTCTGTTTTCTGACTTTTTATGTGTGTTAAACGCCCAGCGTTAGCATGGGATGTGTGGAGCGAGGCCAGCAAAAAGTTTTTCGCATTAAAGAGACTGAGCCCTGAAATTTTCAAGAATAACGTTAGTGAAATTTCTTTATGTGAGCTATTATGTTTGATAAACATATTTTGTATAGCCCATAGACCTATTATAAAGGGTGAGTTTTGCTGAATATTCGCCTGTATTCCCAGTGCAGTCCAGCAGAGAGCGCTGTTCTCACATTAAGGAGATGACTCCAACTTTGTGCCGCGTCTCTTCCATTGGATTAAAATCACACACACACGCACACGTGAAAATTCCCTGATTTAATCTATAGCACGGTATCATCCCTCAAAGGTTGGAGGCTTAATTAAATAGACCGTGTGAAATGAAATTCTGGGCCTATATTGGATTCAGGAGCACAGGCTTATGTCTGTGGCTGAGATAAATAGGCATTGTTCAAGATTAGTTTAACATCAGGTAAGAACACGTAGTATTCAGTCTGATAAATCTTACACAGCTCCTTTGTGGAATCGATGTAAGGAACGTGTCATATGTTATATAGTGTGTTTTTTTCCACATTGGGAAGATGGATGGTGTCATTCCATGTGAGATTTTGTAGAGAGGGATTCATTCACCCAGTAATATATTTTAGTTGAACATTTTAACCAATTCCAGATTGTTCGGTCAGCTGGAATTGGAACCTTTTCTGACATAAGAATGATTAATAATAATGATACCTGTTTAATAAAACAGACATTTATAGGGGCTAAAATCTGATTGGCTGATTCACATTCACAGCTGTTCAACATTGGTGGGAGGTTTCTCTCTACTTTTTCTCTCATGCACCTGAGAAACGTCACGGAGTCCAGCCACAGGTAGAGAAGAACAGGTGAATACCTGAATACAAATTTTTATTTAAGTATTTGTCCGAACACATTATATGTGCCTTTTCGAATACAGTATTCAGATTCGGCCCCACCCCTACTACATACATATATTATCAATCATTAATAATAATATTTAAATATTCATATATAAAATACGTTTAGCTAAGCAGTATGTTATAAGCAAAATTATACATATTTATGCATAATATCAATACAGCAATTTAGTGTAGGTCTGTGTGTTTGCATAATCACCTCATGGAAGCCCATTATTATGTTGTAGCTCTCATCAAATAACTCAATTACCTGGTTGAGCTCAATCAATACTTCATTAGATTCATTCAGGTGAGCGTCTGTGCTGTTGGAGTTTCACAGATCTATCTGCAGATAGCCAGGTTTACAGATACAGTAAACAATACTTTTTATGAACACAACAAATCTTGTTATTATGTAAACTATGTATTAAGTATATATATATATTTTTTTTGGAAAATAAAAACAAATGTAGGGATTTTGTGGTAAATATTAATTAGACTTGACACACTAAAGTCTAGATGGAGGGCATGATGGTACTTATTTTTCTCATTATTGCCAATGCTGAAAGTTGAGGATGGGTTCAGGGTGGTTGGAGAACACTCAACAAGTTGAACAAAGAATAAAAATTCCTGTTTAAGGATTTGCTTCAGTGATTAAGATAATGTTAGCCAACATTACTGGTACTGATGTATTTGTAGAGCATTTCCTATTCTCATGTTTAATGCCTTAGATTCCATCCAGTTGTAAAATTGTGGTAAATTAAGCAGTTATTAACGTTATTACTGCTAACATTCCTAGCATGATGGCAGGGAGACATGCTGTGTGGTTTTGGTCCACAGTGCCACTGCAGATGATTTCTGGAACCATCAGCCCCAGTGAACCAATATCTGCTCCCTGCCACGTGTCAACAGGGGGCACATGAAGAGCACTGGCTTTGTAGATGGAACTTCCTCCATTGGTGTAATGGTGAAATGCTGACTGCGAGCAAAAGTACTTCCCCTCATATGAGAAAAATCCGTTTTTCCTCGATTCATGGAAGCTGGGCTTGGCTTTATTGTCTTCGTGTTTGAACTCTTGGGTAAGCTGCAAAAGCTCAGAAAAAGTTCTCGGCCATCAGTTTTACACGGAGATACCAATCATTAATACAGAATTGTATAAAGGGCCTATCTGTCTCTGTTGACCACTTTGTTCTGTTTTATTTAATATTTGAAAAAAGTATCAGGCATAAAACAATGCTTCTGACAAAAGATGCTTCCTTATTTGTGCTAGATTTCTGGGCTGGGGACTTAAACACGTGACAAATTTCACTTAAGTGTTCTTGAAGGCAAGCACTTGGAAGCACCATTAAACACCTAGTGTACCAAATCTCAAATAGCTTTCTATCCTCTGTGTAGTGTGCTGTATAAGGGAATAGATTTTGGCTTCTAAAAGCAAACCGTGCACTGTTTGCTCGGTTTGGGAATCCCAAATGGCTCTTTGTGTATTTTATATTCGTGGGTACCAGATCAATTATTTACATAGTGGATTACATAGAAAATATGGAGCCAGTCTGAACGTATACCCATGATAAAATCAGTGTATTTTGTTGCTTTATTTATGAAACTAAATCTGGGCTAAATCGGATTTGCAGAACTTTGTTCAAAGTTATTGTTAAATACTCCATATCAAAGCAGCATTGACCGCGTCACCCCAACAGAACTCTGATTTTATGCTGCTCCATGAACAACAAAGTGAACTGACTGTTTTTGTTTAAATTATGGGGCTGACAAGTTATTGGTTTAGCTAGAATGTCTCATCAGGAAGCTAAAAGAAAGCTGGGTAACACATCAAACAAACACATTAAAAGGCAAGAAATTCCACTAATAAACTCTTGAAGAAGAACGCCTGTTAATTAAATACCATTCTTGGTTGATTCCTCAAACATCTGATTGAAAAAATGCCTCACGCCGAGTGTGGAAATCTGTCATCAACAGGTCAACCATTAGGTAATGTTTTCAATATTTATCTATAATGTAGCCAATAATAAAAACAAAGAAATTGTCGAATGTGTAGGTGTTTCCAAACTTTTGAATGGTAGTGTATATTACCTGAAATACCATGAATGTCACATAATCTTCAAATGTGTGTTTAAAAACACTCAAATGATTTCTACCCTCTATAAACTTTGCTACGTAAGTATATAAATTACGGTATCCACAA
This sequence comes from Ladigesia roloffi, assembly GCA_037577295.1. NCBI lineage: Eukaryota > Metazoa > Chordata > Actinopteri > Characiformes > Alestidae > Ladigesia > Ladigesia roloffi. The sequence goes on along the minus strand of JBBKCR010000122.1, from coordinate 5,537,254 downwards.
AAAAATCGTAAACTGTTAGTCCAGTTTGGAAATGTGCACAGACTGAATCCCAAATGGCTCATTATTAGACATATTATACTCTGTTTGGTGTTGGAACCTGTACTGTAATCCCTACATAGTCCACTTCATAGAGAGTAGTGAGCCATTTGAGATTTAACCTCAGTTTGAGGGAAAAATGGCGTATAGTCTAGTGCTACTATCAATGTCAAAGTTGTGCTTTGGTGAGCATAATGGGCTTCTGAACATTTTTGTCCTCCTTCAACAGTACATCATTGCTTGGCAGTTATAGCATACTTTGAATGATCTATATTTTTTGACAGAAGAATTGCTTAACTCACATATAAACAATGTGCTTAGACATATATTAAAAATAACATTAAAAATATTTTTATTATACTGAGGCTTTGGGTTACTGTATCATCAATATAGGATTTTACACATTCCACTTCTCATAGTGCCTAAGACTGCCCTTATGTGTGCTGATTTCCAATTATAAAATTAAAAGCACAGCCTCTCGAGGAGTATTGCTTCATCATAATGAGGCTTCACTGCATTCCCTAAATATTCCCTGTTATTCATTTCACACTAAAGATATGGGTTTAAGGAATTGAAATTGATTAAGTGGCTTCATTCAGAAAACTTTGCGATGTCGTCATTAGACTCGAAGCAACATGCCCTCTTAAAGAGATACACAGTGACAGATGGGTGAACATTTTGCAGCTTCCTGTGCAGTGATAAACTGTTGTGAACCTGTGCAGGCTGAAGTTCCTTTTCCAATGGAACATTTTCACTCCCTTTGAATGTCTGAAGGCCCTGTGTAGTCCACTTTGCAGGATAATACTCGGGAGATTCAGCCTCCGGTGTAGCCAAGCGGAAAAATATACCTCATTGTGTTTCCACGATCTTCTTTTGAAATTTAGTGCTCACCTCTAAAACACCATATGGGTTTTGATGTTTTCATCATTCCCGTTCATCATGCTAGCTCAAACAACCCTCCTTGATACTGTATTTGACTCAGAATCCCATCAGAGTTGCAAGGAAAATGTGTAATTATTTGAACTCCTGTTCAAAATGTCTGACTTGAAATGAAGTGGCACTATTTGCCATAATATAATATATTATATTTACGCTATACATTTGTACACTTGTGTGTTTCAGGATAGGATCCATTGTTCTCCTAATAGACTGTTCTTTATTAATGAGCATAAGTATGTACTGTAAATGGGTACATTACCTATAAAATAGACTTTAGATCATAAACTGAATAAAGACAAATGCTTTTTCATTCAGGGTCTGACATGTTTGCCCCATGTGACCTAACATTCTATTCTATATTAACTGATTCCATGCCAAATAAATCTTAAATATCAGATTAATATGGGCATTTTTGTACTGTTTTAAAACATGCGGTTCAGCACACTGGTGTCATGGCCCTTGACATAAGTTTATTTTAGCTTCCGCTGTCTTAGTTATGTTTGTATATAATAAGCAAATTAGATTTGGAGTATTGTAAACTCCCCCTGTAGCATTTCGCAATTATCATATAAACGAGGCTTTGTGGATAAACTCGCACGCACATCCCTCGTTAACCTTTACAGTGAACAATGGAAGCCTCCTCCTGCCAACCAAAGGGGGAAAAGGGAAAAAAGACGAGAGAAAGATAGAAGGTGATCCATTAAATTATGCAGAGAGGGGTTTTTCGATGTGCGGCGCGCTCTGTCTTGGCGAGAGAGAATAGTAAGGGTAATAGAAGGCTGAGCAGTCAGTGCAAATCCCTGCCAGTCCCCCGAGGCCAGTTTAGGCCAGACTCTGTCAATCAAACTCTCTCCACAGCTGTAATCTGGGGATGGCACTGAGGAGCCTGCAGGTCCGATAAAAACCATTCTCCCTTTCTCATATACGTGCGCACACACATACACACACCCCCTGAAACCAATCCCCACTCTCTGGTGGGCAGAGAGGGGCTAGAAACGGCAAATGTTCAAAAATTGATAACAGCCAGTCTCATAGCAGCCGTGTACCCGAAACTAAGAAGTGCGCTCCTCTCAAACTGTCAAATTCTGTCTTTCTCTCTCTCTCTCTCTCTCTCTCTCTCTCTCTCTCTCTCTCTCTTTCTCTCTCTCTCTCTCTCTCTCTCTCT
>JBBKCR010000122.1:5523410-5535014 GCA_037577295.1 Ladigesia roloffi | reverse complement strand
TCTCTCTCTCTTTCTCTCTCTCTCTCTCTCTCTCTCTCTCTCTCTCTCTCTCTCTCTTTCTCTCTCTCTCTCTCTTTTTCTCTTTCTCTCTATTTCTCTCTCTCTCTGTCTCTCTATCTATCTATTTCTCTCTCTCTCTCTCTCTCTCTCTCTCTCTCTCTCTCTTTCTCTCTTTCTCTCTCTCTCTCTCTTACTCATTTTTTCTCCTTTTTTCCTTTCTTTCTTCGGCCACCTGTTAAAGTGTGCACTTAATTTCACATGGTCTCTTCCAGGTCCTGACCTTGTTAGTGTAGGAAAAGTGTATGTTCAGTTACTAATGAGCCATGCTTATTCCTTCCAGCCAAGCAGCTAAAGGAGGACCCAAACTTTGCGCTGGCTGGTAATGAGAAGCCGGTACCGATTTCAAATGACGCTGGAAGGAATGCAAAAATAGACGTGACTGGGGACATGGACACAAGACAGCCTATAGAAACGTTCATAGTATAGCAATGCTCTGCGCACAGCAAAGATAATTTTCTGACCTGTTACAAGCAAATACCATAGATGTGCATGGTTAGGTAAACAGTCCTTATAGGTCAGGCCTGGCGTATTGTGGCCCGTCATCTTTACATTTCTGCTTCACCCTGCAAGGTAATCTGTATTTTTATTTATTTAGAACAATACAGACCTACAACACTGCAAATCATAAGAGCAGCAAATAACTTTGAAAATTGAACTCTGCTCTGAGCACAACAGTAGTTAGTAGAAGCCTTGTCCCAAATGGTGCACTCATTCTGTGTCCTCTATGCAGCTTACTGGGCCTTCAGTGAGGACCACCGCAGTGCAGACTCAGCAGCCTATTATCCCAGAGTCATTGAGATACAGGTAAGATCAATCAAAATAGATCGTTTTGTTTACAGCTGTCTGGCCAACATGGAAGCAAGGAAGATATAATGTGAGTAAAATATATATTTGAGCCACCTTATACAAGAATATGTGCTCATTTATGCTTATATGGTGCAGCACATGCAGAGCAGTGCACATCGCACAAGTCTGTCTCAAACACATGCATTTAAACTGAGCCCACACTTCCACTATAAACGAAAGTGTGCTCTCAGAGGAAGACCACAGTACTTAGGGTGCAATTTGGGACCAAACTAAAGACAAAAATTCCAGACAGTCTTGCTCGTTTCCACCAGCACCGGTGTAATGCTAGTGTAAATGTGGCTTTGTGCATGCTAAGCATTTTTCCTCACCCACAACCTCGTATTATACTTGCAACCCTATAGGAAGAAGATTCAAGCTGGTCAGAAAAGTATTTTCAAATTTGGTCTGAGTAAGACACTCCTTTCACCAGAATAGATTAGTGTCAACCCATCTTCTCCAAACTTCTCTAAAATGTTAATATAAGAAAACCATGTGAAAAAAAAAAAAAACATTTCTACTGATTTCTGATTGTAAGTTAAGGTGAAAATAAGTAACTATGGTAAGATGTTTTACTTTATAATAATTTCTAATTGTGTTTGTGTCTGAATAGTATGGGAGACCAGGTGTGATATCCTGTAACTCTAAGCTTTATCAGTCTTCCATAGGCTTGTGTCCCCATGATCCTGCCACTGGGCCTGTCTTCAGTGCTCTGGCACATGACTTGCACATTTTCTATGGTCCAACTTGTGTGAAGTCTGTTACATTCTGTTCCTTTCTTTTTAAAATTAGATTCAATTCATATCTAGAAAATGAATCGTTAGAATGAGCAAACAGTAGTGCAAAATCTTTACATGTACAATTGTATTATTTAAAACATATATTAAACTGTTTCATATAATTATAATACGGACCTAAAACTAGTGAAACAATGATAAATCAATCAAAATGTTACTTACTTAGTGTACATAGAAAGGAAAAAATGTATCTGGTTACTACCCACCCACATTTTCTACATATTCATGCTTTGCGTGGACCACCATGTCAGTGACGATGGAGGTAACGGTGACACTGCATCACCAAAGTCAGGCTGAAATTCATTTGCAACAGATACTACAAAGACTTGTTTATACCCATACCATTGGTTCAAAGTGCTGATTATTGTCAGACATGATTAAATCAAGAGTGAGGCAAACAGGCTGTCACAGCAGCGGAGCTCAATCACACCCACTGCTTTGTACTGCACGGAGCCCCATGTTCTTAGCAGAGCTGAATAATTGATGTGTCTTTTGCTGGTGTCTTCCCTCTTTTGAACCTTTGTTGCTTTGTTTGCCAGTTTAGCTGCTGATGCTTGGGGGAATTCGCAAGAAGGCCGGTGTGTGTGTGTGCGCGTGTGTCTGTGCGCGCCTGTGGCGCTCGCCTCTGCTTCTTCCTTGTGCTCTGAGCGGTCTCAGACGGGTGATTCATAACAGATTCATCCTGGGCAGCAGGCGGGACACCCAGCCCTTTATTACCACATCCATCACCATCGCTTCATCCTCTCAGTGCCGCAACCAGCCTCTGCACCTCGCCGACTGCCTCTCTGCTCCACACTGGCCAGCCAATTTACATCCTGCCACTTACACACACACAAGGGCCAGGGGCCAAGGGTCATAGGCCATTCAGTCGTCAGGCAGCTGTTAGATAAGGTCCCCAATAGGCCGGACGGCTTCCTGCACACACTCTGTCCCTCACACACTCTCTCTCCCCGCCCCTCTGTTGGAGACAGTAGTATTAGTTGTAGAATCACACTCAGTGAATCAGCTCATCCTCAGTGAGCGCCGCTCCATTATTGCCCTCTATCCTGCAGCCGCTGCAATCAAACTGGCTTGTATAGGGGTGCTAAAATGTGGCTGCGCCACAAAACGTCTGGCTTGTAGACCAGATGGCTTTCAGGGCCCTCTGACATTCTGTTGTAAATGGAGCTTTTCGAATGAATTCATAAATTGAATCACGAATTTGCATGAGCCACCTTTTCCACCAATTGATTTAAGTCATTAATAAGTAAGTGAGACATGAGCGTGTGCGGTGTGTAATTAGAATAAGTAGCTGAAGGACACACTGCCTTTAAGGACACTACTCAGCAACTAAAGCTCATCTCTGCAGAACACCTATAAATCCCAGTTTACCATGTAGGGATTGGTAGATATTGTCATGCATTTAGGAAAGGAATTCTGTCCTATTACAGTCAGTAAAATACAAAAACATATTATCATCAATATCAAGAATAGTTTTGATATTTTCTTTCCATATTTAGTTTTTTGTTTGTTCCCCTGGATAGTGTGTCATTGTAAATCTGGTTAAAATATGTTCTAAAATTGTTATTTAAGTAAACATTTACCTCTACTGATTGAACTGTGAATTGTGAATATTTTTAAACCATTGTTTGTGTTGCAGTATGTTTATCAGTAGGTGCTTTAGATTTCTCCACAGTCTCTGCTGCCATATGGTAGCTTATTAGCAATAGGTCCAGAATCCAGAATACTGTTGTCTATAGCATTATTGTGTTATTCCTAAACGTGCATAAACAGTGTCTTGTTTGCTTGCTGAGAAGTGTTACTGCAGTAGATTGGTGCAGTTAGGCTGTATTAATGCCACTCACTCTCCTCACTGCTACTGGCTGAATGTGTGAATTAGTGGAGTGAGGATGTTTACCTGCGGCATGGCTGCTAGGGATAGAGCTGGTTTGTGTGTGTGTGAGTGTTTGTGTGTGTATGTGTGTGTGTGTGTGCATATATGAGTCTGAGTGTCTGTGTGGTTGTGTGTGCGTGCACCCATGGAGGAAAATGATGCTTTTAATGCGAGCGAGTGGCAGTGGATTGGGGATGTTTGGGTAATGCTGGTTACCTTAGCGACAAAGCAAACAGCAAATATAGAGCCACACAAAACATTTTTGTTCTTTTAAAAGGGTCTTTAAAATGAGATTGTTGCTGTTTTTCTCCAAAACGGTTTCTGAAGTGAGTGTGTATATGTGTTTGTGTGTGTGTGTGTGTGTGTGTGTTTGTGTGTGTATTCAAAGAGGAGAGAAGAGTTAAGGTAGTAAATGTGAGTTTCAGAGTTTTGTCTTATGTTTTTCCCCTTATAACTATAAGGGGCGAACAGAAAAATTGGAGCAAATGTTTTAGAAAAAAGCCACAAAAATGTATATTTTATGCTGTACTGACACCTCTAGCTTCTAAAAGTAAAAAACAACTAAGACATACTGTAATTTTACCTTAGGGTTCAGTGCAGAGCTGCTTCTTTTATATTCCCGATGTGACAGCATTCAGAGCCTGGGCGTCTGGATTTCCTTCATGGTGTTTAAACTTTGATCTAATTGGCATAGACATGTGAGCTTCAGTGTTATCTACCATTTACCTTATACAAGATAAGTGTGTATGTGTGTGTGTGTGTGTGTGTGTGTGTGTGTGTCTTTTCCTCATTCAAGTCATGTCACAGGCCAGACACTCCATTGTCAAGAGACGCTTTCATCTGCTGACTTCAAATGTGGCTGTCATCCAGTCCAATTATACACAGAGAAATAGCTACTGTTACACCTCAAGGATTGATTGAAGACAAAATAGAAAAGTGAAGAAAGGAATACCGATTCAAGGACACACACATACACACACACCAGAGGAAGGTTGCAAAAGAATGTATGATTTGTTGTAAGATTCGGTGAATACCTTCATTTTAGATGGTGTGTGATATAAATGCTGAATCTAATGAGATTCCCCCTCTACTCTTCTCACTGTGACTGGACACGAGTGCCCGAATCCACCCTTTTCTCATCTCTGCGGCTTAATACAGCCACACAGACACCACTGCAGAGTGATCCCACAAACACTTTACACACTCTGCTGCACACCAGTCACACACTGTGCCACACACCTGCTCTTTGGCTCTGGTTCTGCTGCTGTGTCTGACTGTGCCTTGCAAATCTATTACACACACACTTTTACACTCGCCTCTTCATCTGCTTTAACATGCCTTCTCTGCTTTTGTACTCTATCCTTCTCTTTCTTTCTTCCTTTCTTTCATTCTCTCTCTACATCTGTACCGCTCTCTCTCTCTCTGAATCTCTTTCAGTCAGTACCCCATTGTCTTTCTACCTATCTCTCTCTACCTTTTTCCATCCACATTCTCTCTCTCTCTCTCTCTTTCTCTCTACCTCCACACCTATACTCTCTCACTTTCTCTCTCCATACCCCCTTCTCCTCTTTCTCTCCCCAACATTCTGCCATTCTGTATCTCTACCTCCTCTCTTGTTCTCTCTACTTCTAAAGTCACCCTCTCTCTCTCTCTCTCTCTCTCTCACTCTCCCTCTCCTTCTCACTCTCTCAGATACATTACGTACTGTATTGTAGTCTTGGACAGCACACCATTCATGGCACTAATCTATGGGAGCACTTTCCAGTCTGATGCTCATGCATTATTACAGTGAGGGGCCAAGTAATCGAGGCACAAAGAATATCTCATTATGGGTGATATAATTGCATCGTGGAGACCATTGAGTGTAGCTGACTCACATCATTGTCATTTATTTCTGTGCACCATAGCTGTGACACCTGTTGGACAAAGTCTGTTGTAGATAGAGGCAACACAGGAAAGCTCATTCTACCCGATTTGCCTAATATCATTTAATGACCCCCACAGTGGAAGAAAAAGCAAAACAGACACATTTGCATTCTTTCAGTTTTCACCGTGGACCACCGGCCTGTCCTTTGGTGCCATTGCTTCTCACGGCGTGGCTGTGCTGATTACATTCCTCTACCACCCACCCCTGCCCCTGGCATTGATTAACTGCACGAAGCGCATCTAGATGAGATGCATTTTTAGCTGGGTAATTGCTTTGCAACCTCCTCTGAGAGGCTGAGGAACCCTATTCATCTTTATGGAGCTCTGATTTTATTACATCTAGCTGTAATATCCATTGGTTTGTGTTTTGATTCTAGATTTCATTTGTGGACAACGTGTTAAATGGATGGAAAAGATGTTTGTGTTTCAGCCAATGTTCCTGTGCTGATGATTATGCAGTTTTTTCACGTGGGGATTTGATTACAGTACAGCGTTGAAAATAATAGTAGCAACCTTTTAATCTACAGTGCTTAATTACATACATAGCTATTAAGTTCCTTAAAACACTGATTGACTCTCTCTTTCTTTCCCACACACACACACACTCACACACATGCGCACACACACACTCACACACTTATACAAAGGAGGAAAAAGTGTCACTATGGAAACAAGAGGAGGAATTCTAAATGCTCCCTCCTGAGAAGCACTAGTAGAGACAACAACAAAAAAACGAATCCATGGATGCGAGCAGCCGTGGCAGAACCGTTTATAACGTCATCCCCATCACTGCTGTTGTCAACATAAACAAGCAGATAAAACAGCCTTATCTAACTGTCATCTATGTCACATCCGTCCTGCTGCCTACCAACCTGCTCCACCGCCCTCCCAGCCAGGCTGGAACAAGTGGGGAACATATGTGTGATCAATGTGTGTGTGTGTGTGTGTGTGTGGAAAGTACTATGTGTTATTATATGAATGTATTTACTGCATCCATATATATGTGTGCTGGTGTGTGTTCACGATTATGTGTGTGTCCTGGTGGGAGGTGTCTCAGTGCAGTTCACATTACACCATTTTAGCAGGGGTAATCTATTTTAATAACAGCTGCCACAGTGTTACCTTACAATGATAAATGAAAATCTAAATGACGGAGGACAGGAAATTCCTTCGGGAGGGAGAGGGGATAGAGATATGTGACTTTCTGTGTGTATTTGTGTGTGTGTGTGTGTGTGTGTGTGTGTGTGGTTTTGTGTGTGTGTCCACATGTGTGTATATATGTGTGTGTAAGAAGGTATGGTCTCTTCCATGACTTGGAAAATACCCTTTTTTGTTATCTGAAAGATTTCCTGCTGTTATTTGGCTTGGTCTCTGCTGTCTTTAACAGTGTCTTTCAGAACCATGGACAGCAGAAGTGCATTCGCACACCCCACACTTTTTATTAAGGCTTTGGCTTGATTGATCTGTTAGCAGTGCATCCCAGCTGACCTATCCATGCTCTGCTTCATTAAAGCATTTCTGAGAAATGACATTTGCTGGTTAAAATCTGCCTGTCATTTTAAACAACAATCAAACAATGTTTCATACCATACAGTGCAACACTTGTCTAACAGTCATTAAAACGTAGAATCAGTTTCTGACAAAAACAAGCAAGACGGAAGACAAGCACCACCGTAGAATTTGCCGTCGTGCTAACATCACTTCGATTAGAAACTGCACCTGATTAACGATGTGACCTTTTATGTGCATACAAAATAAATACTGTTCGAAGTAAATCATTTATTTAATGTTGCCTAAAATGATATGTGTTTGAATAAGCTGTTATGTTGAAACAGATTTTGTACATTTCTAAACTTGTAACAGTTATATAGGAATGCATTTGTGGGCGGAGCGGAGATGGGTCACTGTGTACTATTTAACATATGGACGATGATTAAACGGTGTATGGCAAATGAGTAAATAATCGCTTTCCCAGAACACACCCAGTTTTCATTTTTTGTTCCCAGTCTGTTCCATTCAGACCAGGGCTTCTTGCTCCATAGTGATGACACTGGTGGGGGTGGGGGGAAGTGAGTGGAGAAAGCACTGAGGCACAGAGCGAGAGAGAGGAAGAGAGAGACAGAGAGAGAGAGAGAGAAAGAGAGAGAGAGACGGGAGGGGAAAACCTGCTCTGCTGTAAGGATGATGTCAGTCTCTGCAGCTGAGCCCCGATCTCCGACTCGCTGAGCTGAGGACTCAAACTCATCCCCCCATCTGAGAGAGAGAGAGTGAGCGAGAGACAGAGTGAGAGAGATTGTATGTGTAAAAGAAAGAGCAAGAGAGAAGCAGAGAAAGGGGGATCCGAAGAGAAAGTAAAAGGCAAGCAGAGAGGAAGGGAGAATGAAACAGGTGGAGTGGACTTGCACAGGTGAGTGTTCTATAGACCTCTGTCACTGTAGACCTCATACTCTGCTTCTATTAGTACCGGTCATGTGCATGTCTTAGTTAATTACATCTAGAAGGTGACTGCATGTTTCAGGCTTAGACAAACTCATATTCTTTTATTTTTACAGGATCAGGACCGATGAGAATAACTGATGCGTCTGCATATCGGTCTCACAGGTAATACTGATAAACTCACAGTTTTTTTCTGTCTGCCTGCAATTTACCTGTAACTTTATAATCTTAGTGAAAATAAGGCTAAAACTGCATCCATGAAGTCTGTTATACATGTTACCATAGTTCACATCACAGCTTTCATATGGGCTCCATAGGCAAGAGATCTGGGGGACACTGTTGAATATCTCAAGGCCTTGAACATGTAAAGCTGGAGGTCTTTCAATGCATTAGATTGGGTTTATGTAGGACGCTGCCAGAATCAAAGCTTTCCATGGACTGTATTAGAGCATCCCCCTCAGGTCACAGCAGCTGAAGTCTTTTCGTGAGGATTATAACAGAAAGGCCATGACTAAACCAAAAATCTCATTTGGAATACTGAAAGGATTCATGCCATTTGTAGCAGGCTGATTTCTTCTGAGGTCCTAGTGTTACTGAATACCAATTATATCCTGTTATAATTCATTTCAATGTACAAAACTGTAAAAACTTTAACACATTCTATTATTTGGTTGTTTGATTTACTGTAAAAAAAAAAAGAAAAGAAGAAACAAATCACAATCCCGAGAGTATAACAGAACAAAATGTGTTGAGTTTTGAATTGTGAAAAATGGCAAGTGTGTTGCCGCTACTTCAACAATGTGCCGTATTTTGCCACTGATGGATCAGTGTTGAAGCAGCTGTTTCCCCGAGCCCTTTGCCATGGCTCAGAAAGGATGATTTCTCTTTCACCGCACGGTTGATGTAGATGGCTGATGTTGTCACTTGTCACAGTCTAGATATGTTTGCTTGTTTTTCCTGCTAACACTGCACATACATGCATTAATAGTTGCTCAATTATTTAGTGCTGTCAATCTGTAACTGATGTAATGGAATGTCAGCCACCCCTGTGCAGTGAGATGTCTAGACTGAATCAGATCACTGTCATAATCAAAGCTGGGGTTTACCCATCAAAAATGTCATCGCCATGGGCCATGTCATTTCTTGCACACATACACACATGCCTACTCTTTCTCACAGAGTGGCTGTGGATGCAAGACACACTGCTACTATTCACATTAGGAGGAAGGGCCTTCGGGGCATGACAGTTACGAAGAAGATGCATTGTGCAAAAATCCTAATGGTTGCACTGTTTCAGGTCAGATCTATAAAACATGTATGTATTTTCTATCGCCTGAAGGCCTGAGCACTACAGTACTATTAATCCACAAACACTGCTGTTGAAAAACATTGCTCTCACACTGCTGTTTTAAAATTTCTGATTTGTATAATTGTTTTGATTTGTATTACAGTTTTGAAGGTGTCCCTTCCAAAAACCTAGCTCTCAAATCAGCCACTGAAAAACTATCATGTGCCACAGAGATTTTCATGTGAGATAAAGTATTTGCCCTTTGAGAGATGCTCAGGCTGGTTCATTAACAGGACTATTGATTAAGCTTTGCTCTCTTCACAAGAGCTGGGAAGCAACAGAAATTTCCTCCTGGGCTGTGAAAACAATTTAATCTATAGTCAGTACCAGTGCAGATCTAAATCTAGACACGTGTTAGATGATGGTGGTGAGGGCAGCACCTCATTACAGAGATGCTGTTTGGCGGCCGGGTTTCAATCACCTGAGACTTAGGGGCCAGGCAACCCAGCAGCCAATTGGTTTGTTTACATTTCCGCAGTGTAGCAGCCTCAATCATTTACTTCTGCCTGGAACATCAAAAGCAGACTTTCAAAGAACTAGACGCAGCGGCCTCGCTATTTCTGCGGAATTTGACACTAATGAAGAAGACAAAGAGACAGAGGCTGTAAAATGTTGCTCGTTTTAATGATCAAGGCTTCTGATGCTCCACTTGCTGATGGTGAAATGCGCTGAGAGTGTGCAACGCACCGGTCTTGTGGGGGGGGACACGCAGCTGTACTTCCAGCAACATTCAAAAAAGCAGCAAGCCTGGGAAAAGAGCAGAATTTTAGTCCAGCTACGCAGCTCAAAGCACTATGATTTATTCAGTCTCTCAAAGCTTTATGTAAACAGTAGAGATGGGTGTTGAATACACAGAGGCAGTTTGGAGGACCATAGGCTGTGGCTCTCTTTTACTTCACTCAGCCTCTGCGCCTCTATAAAAGGCTCTCTCTACTTCTTGCCGTGCTGACAGGCGAGGCAAACTCTCGCAGGAAGCGGCAGATCAGATAGGAAGAGTGTGAGGCGGTGAATAGCAAACCTTTGATCGCTGATTCTCATTTCAAACAATCGCAGAATGGAAATAAAAGCCATGTTTGATTTTTTGGCCCGAACAGGTCCCACCACAACTTGTGGGAAGATGATTATAGCTCACAAGGGCCCCTCTAACTGTGTTTGTGGAGGATTACATGAATATATGAAGTGCCTGTGGTGCTGTTTTTCAAGCAGGCTTTGATACAGACAAAACACCATCTGAACTCGTGCTGATTTACACAGCGCTATCACCCCACTTAAGTATTGCCATCTTTCATGCAGCATGATTTTCCATTTTTTTTCAGATTAGGGACCTCATTCCATCACCTCATCTACAGCCGCTGCACCTGTGGATATATGAGATGGTGGCCTGATATCCCTTCGCAAATGAATTCTAAAGAGGTGGCAAGATGGTTTTCCCACCCTGCCAAATAGCAGCATATTACGGTCAGCCGTGTTGTGCTAGAGGAAGCTGACAGCTCTCCCTGAACCAAATAGAAGCTTTGCCCTGTTCCCCAACTTTTTGAAAACATATATGTCTCTCTCAATGACACTGAGGCTTTATAATGGAATGCTCTCCACAAATCCAAGTGTGCCATTGTGCAGTGGTGGTGTTGTGATGGGAGAGCAGAAAGTGAGCGAGAGCGAGAAAGAGAGGGAGCGAGAGAGAGGCAGATGACCCTGCTCCCCTCAGACTCCATGTCATTACCGCTGACCAGTCGTCCCTTTCTATCTGCTTGCAATCTGTAGCCCTTCTTGAGTGGCAGTATGGCAGCTGTGCGACCGGGGAAACTGATGCTATTTCAAGGCCAGCCAAACTGATAATGTCACTCTACTTCAAAGAGCAAAGCCGTCCTGCTTCCCTGGAGATTTCCCTCACAGATGAAATGATCAGATGAGGCCTGACAAGGCGCTATGCAATTACTGCTGCAGCCTCCGCTCAACACAAAGAAGTGAGCTGATTTTTTTCCCTGACTGATTGATTAGTGTGTATCGTAAACTAAAATAACATTTTACAAACATTTCTTTCATTATAATGAGTGCAAATTATGACGTTTTCACTGTCGCAGATGTGTACATCCTTGAACTGTTTTCAAATGTTACACAAATATTCTAATCAAAATGCAAATGACCAAAGTTTATACATTGTGCTGCAGGGTGTGAGATACAGCCCATCATGCATTATTTTCTCAGCAAGTGTACAGCATTATTAGTTCTAGGTGGAGCAGTTTTAACATCCCTCTATCACCTGTACATAGATGTGGCACTAACAATTCAGAAGCATGGGGCAGAGCAGGCAGTAGATATTT
>JBBKCR010000122.1:5490753-5523310 GCA_037577295.1 Ladigesia roloffi | reverse complement strand
TTGAGATTGGAAGGTATATACCCTTGGTTGAGTATATTGCAAGCAATAATACTGAGATCAAAGATCCTGAAATATCATCTAAGAAAGTTGAGCTTAGAAACAAACTGAGATTGGCCCAAGGATAGGACTAGCAAGAGTAATATGTCAAAGGAGAAGGTCAAACCTGTCCAGATTGCCTACATCATATTGTTTATTCTCTTTTAATAGAATCATTTTAATATCATAGCATACTGTATGACAATGTGAAGGACAATCAGGGTATACAATCGTTGGATTTTTTATTTATCTTATAAATCACCTTTCTTAAATTTCTTGATAAAAGAAATTTGATGTATGCAAATAAAATCCATCCCCCTGGGTTTCTAAGGGAAATGATTGAAAAGCTGTCAAAACAGCAGGGGTAACTTTGACATGCATTGACTCTGAGACGTTTGAGAATATCACTACTTGCTTTTCTTCCCAGTGATTTGCTTGCCTGTCAACTGACACCTCTCATTCAACCTCTCTCTCTCTCTCTCTCCCCCTCTCTCTCTCTGCCTCCCCCTTTTTGCCAGGTACATAGAAAAAGCATCATTTTGAAAGCCAGGGAATTTCGCAATCCCTGGGTTGTCCCTGTCTCAGCTGCTGTGTCTTATGGCTTTTTATTCCTATGTGATAATGAATGGGACTCATGTAGGGATACAAGCCACTAAACACAGAGTGACCTATCACCTGCAAATGACAATCCATTACAGGTTGTAGCCAAGACTTATCTAGCCTTTTATTGACTTTCCGGGACCAAGTTTTCCCATTTTTTAAAGGTTACGATCATTAAAACTTCAAAGGTTTTTTTTTTATTATTAAAACATATTGTTATAATTTGTGTTTGAAGAAATTCCCATTATTTGGGAAGTTACTGTGAAAACTATTCATTGGATGATTGCTGTTAAATATGCTCTGCAACTTTCAAAATGGTGTAAATTAGTAGTGAGGGATAAATAGGTTTACAATTAATTTATTTTTGATGGGATGACATGATAAATTGTAAACATACTTAATGAATTCTAAGTAGTGCTGTTAAATCAGTACTTATATGATCCAAGTTGAACATGGGACAATATATCAGGTGCACTTGGATAACAGCATCAGCATTTGTTTTAAATTTTACGAACCAAAGTTAAGAACAATGTTATTATTTTATTTCCACTGTAATGCATCTACAAAAAAACACAGAAGAGCAAATGCTTGAAAATGCCTCTGTGAGTAAGCTGCCATAATATGGTTAGAATCAATGTCATTCAAATATATATTCAGCTTATCATTATCTTGTTTTAAAAATGTTCTGCAGCTAACACTGTGCCACATTCTACATGTTTCAATAAAATGCAAATCACAAATTCAAACTGTAAAATTTCTGTCTGGATGTGTGTGTGTGTGTGTGGAAGAGATTTCACGGTTGGTTGCTATTATAGCTCATCTTAATTAAAGTGTTTAAATGTTTTGTCAATCACTCATAACAACACAATGAATAACTCACTGCCCAGCAGAGAAGACAACGAAACAAAGGAAGTCGATGCAGATTTTTAATAACCTTTATATGAGGCACTTTGTGAACCACTTATGAGCCTTCACTAGGCTTAGCAATTCCCTTTCCTTATTCTCTTCATCTGTTGCACATTATTAAAATAGAACTTTGACATTATGCATTGCACCAGAGATAATCTACCTACAATATAATACAATATAAGATACATATAAACAAGATAAAGCACCTTTTTTTTCTAGTAAATAATAGTAATAATAAAATGATTGGAGGACATCTAGATAACCGAGTGTGGATTTGGTGTGTGGTAACATCAGTGCATGGGAGGAATTCTTAATAGGGGTTCATGTGCAAGAGCTGTCCTTGTTAGCACCTGAGTTCAGATGAAATCAAACTGAATTTAATCTTGGAAAAAAAAAAGGCTTTCCTAATGCCCTCTTCTGAGAAGACCAAACAGACACGGGGACAAATGAACCCTTTTTTGTGATTGATTTTACACAGTATTTTTCCTCATTTCCTCAAACAATATTGAGTACCAGCAAGAATGATTTTATGAATGTAACCGCTACATGTTCCCTTCAGTTAGAGGACATTTGTGTTCACATTACAATAAAAATAACATAGCACCAATTAATGTTTATACAAAAGCTAATACATTGAATGTCACTGCAATACAGTAAGGTAAAAGAATATGAAAGAATAATTCTCAGAAGCATATAAAATAGGCACACTGACATAGTCCACAATCGGAATGTCATTTGGTCCTGTTGCTCAAAAAAGGAACTATTTATGAACACATGGTGAATGTAAGAGTGTCATGCATAGTTTGGAAAAAAAAATCTCAGTTTTTCTTTCAAGTAACCTTTTTTCAAACCTTTTCTTTTTTTTTAAATGAAATACAGTCTCTGTAACATGACTTCAAAATAGAGAAAATAAAGTTATTTGTATAAGGTTGCTGGTCACCAGCAATTTCATTTCATATTTATAAACTCGTCTTTATCGTTGATCCTCACATTAATGTGAAAACATTTACAAGAAGGTACAAGATAATAAAGTGACTAATTACGAAGTGAAACCATTTCACAGAAGAGGGGCATACAATCTCAGTCTTTCAAAATCGTCTTGATCATTTGACTAGTGGATCACTCACTTCCCTTAAGATCCATCTAACTCTCAGTTCATGGATTCCGAAGTGTCTTTCCGCAAAGGAATCTTAAAACCAGTGAGTCTTTGGCCAAATAACTGGCTAAGGAGATTGTTCTGAGACTCTGCTGTACGATAAGAATTAGTCTCCACAGACTTCACCCCTGCTTTGCACCGGGATTTGTTAAATGAATTGTTCAAGGAGGCCACTGACACCTTGGAAGTGGGAGAATGAATGGGTCTCCCAGGCACAACCTTTCTCCCTCTGCAATCCCCGTTCAGATGACGGACGATCTCTCCTTTCTTTGGTGGAAAATTGTCAAGAGGGCCTCTCTTTGGGCCAAGAGTTCCTATTTTGTGCTTAGAGACTATTTTGTTACTGGCTGCATCATCCTTTACTGATGTAAGCACAGGATAGTCACCGCAGACCTCAGCTTTCCGTTGACCAGCCATACTTTCACATCTGTTTGGTCGAAACTTCTTTTTAGCCTTTGGGTCAATGCCAAGATTCTCCCGTGTAGCAGGGGATGCTGTCCTCTGAGAACTTTGAGTTATCTTCAGGTCTTTCCTTTTTTTCTGTTTTACTGAGTCTTTGTCCTCACCAATAACAGAGCTGAGAGGAATCTTGACATGATTTACACCTGCACCATCAGTGGCTCCAAAGCTTCCTGACCTTGGGCTATTGTCAAGACACTGCTTAATGTTTTCAGATGACTTATTGAACGTTTTATTCTTAACCAGAATGCATGTTGACTGCTCAAGATCATTTGTATTTTGGTCACTTTCGTTTTTGTCAGTGGATGAGGGCTCATTTATCTGGTCTTGCTTTTGTTGGTTTTGCTGGTTTAATGGAGATGGCTGCATCATAAATTCAGGAAGGTGGTCCTCATTAGACAAAATATTTTCCGTCTTTTGGCTTTTGATGCTTTTTTGCAAGTTACACATATCTGAGTCTTTGTCTTCCAACTTCTCATCTGCATTTTCAAGACCTGTGCATTCTTTCACATTGGGCTCCAGAACACTAGTCTCAGTTGAAATGATCATTGGTGATGTGGTCTGAAGTGCTCCACACTCATCTTCAATTTTGACACTACAGGTCTCAGCTTGAGAGTTCATGTTATCTGTACCGACCTCTCTTGTGTCTGTTTCTTGGAGTTTTTGTGTACTAACATCATTTTCTTCTTCCTTAGGCATTGTATTTGTGGGAGGGACATGTTCAACAGAATCCATCTGTGGATGACTCTGCTCTTTCAGAAGCTCAGACAGGTCCTCTTGCACATCCTCAATTTTCACACTAGCATTGTTTGTTTCAGTGGACTGTTCATCAGTACTGTGATGTGAAAGATCTTCCACAATTGGTTTCAGAACCTGTGAGTCTGCAGACTGGTTTAAGTGTATAGATGCAATGCTAGCAATACCACTGTCTAAGCTGTTGTCCTGTGAACTCTCACTGAGAACCTTTCTTCTCTTGCTTGGTGGCATGTCAAATTCATCTTCTTTGGAAAGGGGCTTGCAAGGTCTCACAACCCCCCTAAACTTAAAGATCTTGTTCCCTCCTGCCAGATGTTTTTCCATATGGCGGTCAAACTGTTCTTTCTTGGAGAATGTATAATTGCAGGTACTGCAGATGAAAGACTTCTTAATCACATGCATGACATCAGCACACAGCTCACAGGTGTACAGCGTAGTATGTTTAGAATCGAGTTCATCGACCTCTTCATGCTCATTTTTCAGGTGCTCTTTAAGATCTTTTGCTTCTTGGTATGATACCGGACATTTGTGACACATGTAAATCTTTTGCAAGCTGTGAACCACAAGATGACGTTGAAGCTTAAATGGTTTTGGAAACTGCTTTCCACAGTGGTGACAGTCCCTTGAGGGATCTTTGCAATTGGGATGCATTTCAACATTTTTTGGTGTTACCTCTGCCTTATGCAGTACTTCGAGTGGTGTTAGTGCGGTGTGTTTACTCCCTCCCCCAGCACTTACTTTAGTCTTCACAGTTGCAGACTCAGAAACATAGGAGGACTTTTGCTCTCCCACAGACGGATCCTCAGAAATCTTTCTTTCTTCTTTAGATGATTTGCAATTTTCCCCTTTCATAGACTTGCTAGATCGACGCTGCATAATTGAAGAGATGAAGTTCTTCACAGCATTCTCCTGCATTAAGCAGCCTGGCATGTCCAACAGGGAACTTTGAGACTGACCCTTTCTCGCAAACTGTGTGGCATGTTCGCGCAGATGCTCATTGTACATCCAGACATCTGAGATCTCCTTCAAGCACATGCCACAAGTCCAAACACCTGCTTTATTCTTGGCATGCTTCTCCCTCAGGTGGTCTCGGAGTTGTTCTCGAGAGCTAAATTTGCGCTGGACACACATATAACAAGTGGGAGGAGGTGAAGGATTGTGAGAAAGCTTGTGGAAATCTAGCTCACCCAAGGTGAGGAACCACGTGAAACACACTTTGCATTTATACTGCTTATCCTTGGGCTTCAGTCCAGTTTCAGTGCGTTTCCTACCTTTGCGTTCTGTAGGTTTCTTGGGGGATTTTTCAGGCTCTTTAATCTCACTACTATTTTTTGCAATATCCTCAACCAAAGAAACATCCCTTCCAGGCTCAAAGAACTGCACTTCCGGGAGCTGAAATGTAGTGTTGAGATTCTGAATGTCAATGCTTGGATGGTGAGGGATATTATCTGCCACGCAGACGGACTCCAGAGAGTTAGGTCTTGCAGGTGCCACGACTTTACAGTCTCCTTGGTCATCTGGAGACTCTGCTCTGCCTGAATTTGTGTCTTCAGATCCATCTACATGCACTGCAGGTTTTCTAGTTGTGTCTTCTGTCTGACATAGGCTATTAATGCACACCTCTGGAGTGTCTTTGTAGTGTGCTTGATGATCTGTTATGGCATCTACTGGGGGAGCGTTCTCAGCAGAACTGTTGAGTGTGTTTTTATGACACATCTCAAGCATCTTAGCATCATCAAGTGATATTGTTTCATATTCACAATGGTCATTCAGATTGCTGACACACACATTGTCAGTTTTGTCTTTATTTTCCTCATTTTTGTCATGAATCACATTGGGACCAGTATACTCTGAGATTAAACTAGGCATTTGTTTCTGCTTTTTGTTACTTTTACCATAAACACGTGCACATTTTTTCCTTTTCATCTCATCATTCCTTGGAAATAATTGGGAGAATTTGCTTTCATCATCAAAGAGGGCTTTGAGATCAGGACCCAGTCCACAAGGACTTAAAGAATGATCTTTATAAGTCTCGTTTTCATCTGTAGTTGTCTCACATTTAATAGGAATATCAGGAGCCTCACATGGATCACAAATTTCTTTCACATCAAGCAATTCCTTAGTGTCTGCATGTTCTTTACAAGTGGCAGGATTTGCCTTTCCATTTTTGTCAGATGTCTCTAGAATTGCACAAATTTTTGACTTTGTTATTGCATCTTCTTCCCCAGTTTCATGGGCGCACAGTTCAGGATGCTTGGTGATCACTGTCATCTCCTGCTCAGCAACACAAGTCTTTTCCAAACTCTGGTGTTCTTCTGGGGTTTTTACTTGCTGACAACTGGGACTGCAAGTTGCGCTTTGTTTTCCAGGTGACTTCTGGCATTCTGATTGCACGGTTGTGGGGAAATCTGGAGAAATAGCCTGTAGGATATCAGTTTTAATGATACTGAGTAGCTCTTCTGAGAAAGTATCTTGCTTTATCAGTTCAGGAATGATTCCTTCATTGTTCATATCCATGCTCTTGCTTCTTTTCACTTTGCTATTTTTCTTTGCTCTCTCAATTACTGGAGGTTTGCACCCCTTGTCCTTGTTGTTTATACTCTTTGAAACATCTGATTCATTTGCTGTGGTGTCAAATACCGAAGTTAGAGCCATTTGATCTCCATGTCTTACAGAAATACAACTTCTGTCTGGGTGCAGCAACACCACTGGGTCAGGGATCCCAATGTTGTCTTTCAGCTCTGTGCCCACAGCCTGAGGCACTTGATAAACAGTTGCAAACCCTTGGCTGCTCAAGGTTGGGCTTTGAACTATGTTGTCTTCAGCTTTCGCTGCATGCTTCATTGCTTTGTGTCTCTTAAGTCCTGGTAGAGTGCGGAAGTACATTAGACATATGTCACATTGAAATTTCCCTGGAACTGGATTCTGTGCACCACATTTTTTGGGTGAGAATTTTATATCTAACTGCTTTGTGTAATTTTCCATGGTTTGAGTAGGCATATTTGTGAGACTTGTGGACATTGCTGGTAGCTGTTCTTCAGAATTTAGTGTTTCCTGATTTCTAGGCACGTTAAGCCTCTGAGACAGAGCATCAAACTTGAGAGGTATAATCTGACCATCTACCCTCTCAGCATCTGCCTTCTTCAGCAAGCTAAGGTGCAAGTCCATGTAATCAATACTTTCAAGGGTTACACAACAAGCGCTCAGGTGATTTTGGGGAACTTTTGAGTCAGTATCAGCTGATGCTGTCATTTTTCTTTGTAGATGTTGAGTAGATGAAATGCTGTACTTTTCATTTTGGCAAGTTGTGTCAACGAACTGTGGTGTGACAAGTTTGACTAAGTGATCTTGAGCAGTTAATTCAAGCTCATTTTGAACACGTATTGGACTGAGACGACAATTTGAAGACAACTGTGTATTGGCAGTTAGTGCACAACTGCTGAAGTCAAGGCCATCCTTCGGGCTTGACTTTATGTTGGGTTGAACATTTGTCTCTTTCTTCATGGTCTCAGAACTACAGTCACTGAAATGTCTTTCGCTGTAATTTAGTGGGCTTAGTTTTAACTCATACAATGTGTCTTTATTTTGGGGAACATCCAATGGTTCAGACTTCTCACTTGCCTCACTGATAGTGTGTTTGGAGATGTTGTCCACAGCCAACATTGATCCTGGACTCGATATTTTGCTTTCGGTTGTTTCTGCAAAGTCCAGATGGTTACCAAAAGAATGATTAATCTCTGTTGTAGCTGATGACTCACAATTTTCCAGTGGTGTGCCAACATCCACGTCTTCAGAGCTTTTAAGCTTTGGTCTGTCATCAGTCAAAGCAGGGGAAATGCCAATATCAGCCCAACAAATGATTACCGGATTCTTGTCTTCAAGAGCTGTGGCACTCTTAGAGGAAATGTGTAGAGGACTCAGTTGTGATGGACTTATTTGTGGTACAGTTTCAGACTCTTCATCTTTATTGTGTTCTTCAGGAGATGGATTCAAAGGAGGAAATGTTATACATGAGGTGGTTTTATGGGATTGATCTTCCACCATTTGTGGTTGTTCATGAGAAGTCATCTTGTCTCTATCACTTTCCTTGACCTCAAGTAACTGACCATCCTTACTGTAAGGAGATACAGAGCTGTCAAGGACTTGAGCATTTTCTAGATTCAGCTTGACTTTCACTGCATCTATTGTGTCCACAGCATGCTGACAGTCTTGAGTGCTAGTCTTTGCAGATACAGATTCAGGCGTTTTCTCATCATTGTTTTTACGATTAGAGTCTTTGAAATGTTCTTTTGCTTGACTGATTCCTTGTTTGCTACACACTGTGCTTTTCTCTTTTAGTGTGTGTGGGGGTGTTTGAGGAACATTTGGGTCAATGGAAAGGCTTCTTGAATTAAGGTCATCCATCAGACCAAGCCTAGCATTTTCTGTCTCTGCATTAACATATTGCTCATAGTTCTTTCTCTCAAATATGTTAACTGGCGACTTTGCTAGTTGCATCGTGTTTGACGGTTCCTCACATTCTTTGGCTACAGCCGTTTTGCAGGTGATTTTATCAGGTTGTAGATCATTTAAATCAGTACCACTGACATCACTGTTTTCAGCTGCAGAGTGGCTTTCCTCTGTGATCAATGTGTCATCTAACTCTGACTCACAAATGTCATGTGTTATAAACTTCTGTGGATGTTCCAAGATCTTTTTGTTCAGTTCTCTTGAGTACTTATTAATTTCCCCTGTTTGGTTTCCAGCATTCAATCTTTCAGTCTCATTTGTGGGGTCTGTCTTGTCATCATCTTCTTTCTCTGGCTTTTCAGCAGCACTGGACTCTGTTTCTTGAAGAGGCGAACGAGACGATTCCAGGCCTGATGACAAAGAATCTGACATCACTTCAAGGCTTTTCATGAGGTTTTCTGTGTATATTTCATGCTCAATCATTTCTTCAGATTTTTCTGTAGCTGTGCCCAGAGAATCACTGTTCTCACTTTCATGTTCAGTGTTTAGTGTTGGCTGTTTCTCTGCAGATAGCTTTAGATCTGTGCCATCCCTTGCATCTAGTTTATCGTGACATAAATTAATTGGGGTGTCTGCCACAGTGGAGTGAGTTGGTGTGTGAAGACATTGCTGTCCACCTATTAACCCAAACTGGACTGGACTTGACCATGGCAGGTCAGGTTCAGAGAAAAGCTCTGGATGAGAGTCTGGTGCTGCAGCAAGAGCTAAACTGTCTGACGAGCAAACCACATCCAAGCTATTCTGTTCACCGTCACTTTCATTACCTAGCCTCAGAGGTGAGAATTTACTCATGGTCAGATGTTTTGGTGTCTCATTGGCAAGTGCAGAAGTGGTGCTTAATTTAGATGTCTGGAGCTGGCTCTCAAGCTCTGTCACGATTCTTTTTATCTCAAGCTCATCTTCAGAGACACAGCTGTTGAGATTTGGATGGTAGTCCATTATTTTCTCTGGCAAAGTGAAAGGAACGGGGTTAAAACTGGTCTTTTTATCATTTGTCACGTCTGAATCCTCTTTGTACTGTGAAATCTCATCAGGTAGCTCAGGAGTCACATCGCCTATCAGGCCCCAGTCTCTCTGCTCTAACAATGGTGAAAAGGAGGACTCAAAGAGCTCTTTCTTGTCAGCTGTGGTCTCTACAGAGACAAAGCCCTCTTTGGTCAGGTGAATATCTGGGTACAGGTTGTTGTCAAATCCACCTACTGTGAGATCACCGAACATTGATGACGTATCAAATGAGAGAGGTGACTTCATGAGACTCTGGTCATGTTCTAAAGCATAGGGCATAAGACAATTTCTGTCTTTATGTGTGGATGTATCACGAAGTTTAGCAGGTGACTCACAGACATCATCCATGAGTGAGCTGCAAAGTGATGGTGGCTCAGAGAACAGGTCACCAGTCTTTGTTTCTTTGACAGTAGAAATATTGCTAATGTTCTCAAAAGTAGTTGATATGGTTTCGGAGTCTTGATGTGACTTCTGCCCCTCTCTATTCTTGTGCAGTGACTGTCCTTTTGAAAATTCATTGTTGTCTCCTTTGATTTTATAGAGGTGGTTTGTATCCTTGTCACTTTTGGTCTTCAGTGGGTTCAATGCTACACCAGGCCTTCTGAGGTTTGTGCCACCTTTTAAGTAATCTTTATATTCCTTGCCGAGTAGTGTAGGCTCTCTTTCACAGCCATAGTGGTCCATTTGTTCCTCTACCTCTACTCTGGTGGTTTTGAACCTTGAAAGGCTAACAGTACTTTTAGTCAAGGTATGTTCAGATGCACTCTCTTCTGAAGTGCTGATGAGATTTGAACACTTTGAAGTAGTGTAACTGTCTTTGAGTTCTGAGAGTAGAATCTTGTCAGTGCTGTAATGTTTCGTGTTTTTCGTGAAGGTCAAGGCTAATGATGTGCTGGACTCTTTTAGTAGCCTTTGTGGAGATCTCTCCTGCTCACATGGATCCTGGTCCTTTTTGCTTACCTCCATTCTTTTCTCACAAACTGAATCTGTACGATCAATGCTTTTAGGACTGCCGATGCTTTCACTGGAGATGCTCAGAGAGGTACTGATTTCACTACTAGTAGAAGATCTGCTGCTTCGCCTCCTCACTCTCTGGTGACCCGAAGTTTCTTTTAGTGAAGATGGAGAGACAGCCTCAGATTTATTGGATTCAAAACTCTCTATCTTGTCCGGCTTCCACTGACTTTCCCTGTTCCTATCTGCTCTTATCCTCCCCTTACATTCTTTTGTGTACGTGTATTTGCAACGAATGCTCTGGCTCAGACGTCCCTGGCTGGCTATTTTCACTGGCTCACAGTCCTCATCTGAATCAGAGACGTAGTCATACTCCCTGAATGTGGGGTTCTGTATTGTGGGTGTCACTCTCTCCATCACCAGGGAGAACTGCATGTTTTTAGTGCCTTTCACATGGAGCTTGTGCAGCTTGTTCTTCTGCTGGACTATTTTGTGAATGAGCTCCTTACTCCAACTCCCTCCACTGGTCCTTTTTCTTTTCCCCTCTCTCACAGCTGGCCTCTGTGATGTGGGACTCCTACTGGCAGAAGGGGATTGAGGAGCAGTCTTTTTAACTAATGGGGTGTTGCTTTGCAAACTTTTGATTCCACATCTTTCTGAAAAGTTCCTGGACAGGAGAAACCTTGGCACTTTCTCACTTCTTTCTGCTATCTTGTCTGACTTACATGTTTCTTTAAGCCACTCTGAGTGTGTGCTGGACTCCCCTGAGGTGCATTCCCTCTTCACCAGAGATGTTTCCTCTTTGGAACTTTTCTCATTTGACTCTGAATCCCGACTATTTTCTCTGTGGATAACATCAGCACGTTTGCTGTCGGAACTGAGACAATCTAAGTCCGATTCGAAAGAATACTTTTCCTGCATTAGTGATTTCTCACTGAATTCATGCTTACTTCTGCTTTCAAACACTATGGAGTCTTTGGTTTTGAGAGTCTGTCTGTTGGATAAGCATTTTGTAGTGGTGACCTCATCATCAGCAAATGCATCAATGAAGCTACTATCAATCTCTGCATTATCTGACTGATAACCTAGACCATTTAAGGCTTCTGTGATGAGGCTGTCTAACTTAGCATCTTCCATCTCCAAATCAGGGAGTGGTGCGGATGGTAGCATGAGTTTCATAGGATCATCTTTAGTATCCACTTTGGGTTCACTGTCTGGTATTATTTCCCCATTCTTGTTAAGTCCTAGCAGGGAGAGATGCAAATCAGATGAAGTCCTTGACAAGGCAAAATTGGTGCCCGATGAAATGGCTTTTGTGTGGTCAGATTGAAATTTTCGAGTGTCTTCCACTTTGCGAACATCTTTGAAGTCATTTTGTGCAAATGTATGCTGTCCACAGTATTGCTTATGGTCAAGAAAAGAAACCAGATTATTAAAATTCTGGTCACACTGCTTGCATGTGAGAAGCACATCCAGTTGGTCAAGGTTTGCTGTAGCCAATGAACTTGCTAGAAGTTGGTGAGCTGAATACGGGGGAGGTGGATGATGTTCCATGCCATAGCTGTCCATACAACCTTTCCCACTTTCCATGTTAGACTTTGGATGTCTGGAATTTGATGAAAAGTTCTCTTGAGCTCTTTCTTGGTTGTAGTGCAGGGTGCGTGATACTTCTGAATGGTAATGATGATGATTTGTGTTCAGATTGTCTGAAGATGCCTTACCCTGGTGTTGGTGATAAAACTGAGGTGGAGGAATCTTTGAGTTTTGGCTGTCATCAGAGCTACTAGTAGCAGGACTAGTAGACTCTGGCGAAAGGGAAGAACAAGTGCTGCTAGAGGCTGGATTTTGAATGGGTGAATGTGAAGGGGAATCATATGGAGAAACTAACATTAATCCCATGGTTGGAACCTGTAATGGGGAGTAGGTGGGAGTCCTTGATGATGATCCATGTATTGTCTGGTTTATGCCAAAATATAGTGATTTATTTTTAGCATCAGTGACCTGGCCCAGGTTTGATTCCACTTTATTTGTAAACTGACATGGTGCTATTGTACTACAGCCCTGTTTGACACCGTCTTGTCTTATGTTTGAGAAAGGTTCACTGGGCCGCTTGCTGGGAAAATGGTTAGAGCTTTTGTGAATGTTACTTTTTTTGCACTTACTATCTTCTTGCCAGTCAGATGAAGCTACCAAAAAAGTCAGTTGCTGATTACTAAGTTGCCTGGAAAGCTCAATCCTGTTTTGGTTTGGCATGGTTGAAGTAAGGTGTATCTGTTGCCAGGGCATGCGACTGGTAATTCCAACATTTTGTCTTTGCTCAATGGATGCTGGGCACTGAACAGGATATGGGGTGGAGTTCTGATCCATGGGAGATAGGAAGGTCTTACTGGACCCTTCCCATGACTGTGTTACCCTACTGTGGTTTTTACTGGTATTTTTGTCATGAGGTGCTGAACTTATGTGGATGGTGCTAGGTGGAGGACTGCTGTAAGATTTGTTGGAAAAGTGCATCTGTGAACTCTGACCCTGTGCAATATTTCTGACATTATGGACACTGCCTTGAATATGAACTCTTTGGCTACATGCTCCATTTTTTGAATGGCAGCTCCTTTTGCCCCCAGTAGTAACAACAGCATCCCTAGTGTCTACCGGACAATAAGTCTCTGACTCTTCAGATAAAGCACTCTTATTCTGCTCTGATTGGTGACTGCTTGATATTGAGCTTTCACCATTGCTAACATCCTCACCTACGGTCCTAGAGCAATGTACAGATGATGACATTCCTTGAGGAGTCTGCACATACTGGGGGGGTTTGGAGTGTAAACTGTATGGTTGTCTGTCATCTGTCTGCTCATTACTGAATTGTGTGTTACTTTGAACAACATCATGCCCCTCCCCAGAGGGCTGAAAAGAAAAAGAGCTTGGAGGAACTTGGTTAGAGCCCAGAGAAGCTTCAATGAAGTCCTGGGTTTGTGGGTTCTGATCGCAAGGGAAGGGATCTGAGGACGCCTCATCTAACAATGGATACCCATACTGAAATGACAAAGGAACAAACCCATTTGGCTTATTAACGTCCATAACATTGTTAGATTTTTGTGCTGGGATCCCAAAACTAGCATTATTGAAATTTCTGTCAGGAGACTGCCACATGTCAGCGCCACTCAACTGAAAGTCAGGGAACAGAATTTGGCTGACAGGTTGTGTGTTACTAGCCTCTAATTGCCCAGGCTGCTGCTGCAGTGCGGTGGGAGGAGGGTGCTGGTGGGCCGGGCCCCCAGCTGCAGAGCCCACTGATTGTGAGGTATAGCTTGGGGACGTGAGGTTGGAGGAACCCTCTTGAAAGCAGCGGTTGTAGCTGAGCTCCTCCTGGTGCAGTTCGGCTTCTCGCTCTGGGATGCTTGGGACATGAAACCTGTAGCTGCCTGAGACAGGACCCCGGCTGGCCTCCAGCTTTTTGGGAGGCGAAACCTTCTGCTGCGGATAAGCGATCCCGATTGTTGGATTGGAGCGTGGATTTGTAACACTCAGTCTATACAGGTGCTGTGGGTTACCAACCTCTCCTTTTCCGGACCTCTTCCCCTTGTCCCGATTGCGACTTTTCCCACTGGGGGATTGAGGGCTGCCCTTTCCGCTAGTCCATGTTCTGTCACTGGTGAACTTTGAACGATTCTGCAGTGACTTGAAATCAATTTTTCCTGCCTGTTGTGGCCGGATAACAGCCTCGCGCTGTTGGGTGCTCTCTCTCTCCTTTTCTACAAACTTAGCACCATTGTTAACAGTCTGTGGCTCCAGACTCACATTCTGAAAGTGCTCAGGGGACCCTTTTCCTGCTTTCTCCTTGAACTGCTCTCTTGCCAGCCCCTTTTCTTGCTGGTGGGACTCTGTGTCCAGTTCTTTGGTGGCATATTTTCGTTTAGTCTCTCCTGCCATGGTGCCAGCGTGGCTGGTTCAGCGGGCTGCTCCTTATCTGTGCAGTCTGTGACACAATGACATCGTGCTGTAGTCAGGATCAATGGCCCTCCAGCGACATAGGCAGAAAGCACACAGTTAATCTCTTCTTTCTGATTTCCTCATATCTTCCATGAGTCAGTGATCTGCTGTCATCATCTTGAAGTCCTGGAAAGAAAAGAGAGAAAATAAAATAAGCATAAACATTAGTTGGCACAGGAGAGATCTAAATGAACAGAGAAATATAATACTTTGTAATTCCATGAACAAAACACCTCCGTGATATTAGTGGACAGTATTTGGTGGTTTGAAAAAAAAAAAAAGATCAAAATCAGTAAGACTGCAGAGCAATCCGATGACGCTAAGCAATACCACATGTCACCAGCAGAGAGCAGTATAACATCAGTTTTGGTACAAAATTCAAAGTCAAGATTTGTCAAAATTTACAAGTGACAATGGATATTTCATACAAATTATTCTCAAACCTCATTTACAATTTTATTTTTCTTGAGACCACTGTAATCTGAGTCTCAGTTTACTAGAAACGTAAACAGCATGATGCAAGTCAACATTTTCCAGTGATTTGATAGTGTAAACTGTTTGTAAAACCAAGGCTTACTTCTGTTTGTTGCTCTGCTCCCCTGTCAAACAGTTGCAACTCACATTCTGCATTTGTCAATCATCATTTAATTAGTCATGCTGATGGCATGATTCTAGGCAGCAAATTCTCATTTCTAGAGAAAAAAAAACTTGTGCTGCTCCGAAACTCTTCTGTAAGCTTTCGACACAACTAAACTCAGACACAAGAAAACTGCTCCCTTCTTCCAGATTTGGAACCATGGCTTTAATCTAGTGACTTCAGACACTCAGGGCATGCACACATCTTCAACATAGTAATGTGATGAGTTTTAAATGAGAATCTTTACTCAGTGTGAATTGGTGTGGCCTGATGAATGGTAAGATTTATAAGGATGTGGCAAGGACCATGATTGATTAAACATGTGCATAAATAAGATAAAAGTCAAGCTATAAATCTAAAGACTCTATTCACTAAAGGACCTTTAATATAGCAGATTTTCCAGTATGTATACTGAGCCACAGATAAAGCTTGGAACCCACAGCCTGATCACGTGACCTGCACTTCACTGTGACATGCATGACCCTTTATACTTAATGGTATGATACAAGCCCATAATTACACTGAACTGACAATGACTGGGCGTTGTGTGGCTAGGGACACTGTGTGTGTGTGTAGGGGGGGTGGGTGCAGCTAGGACACTTTTACTCCCTTTCACTCTTTTCCAAGCTTTTCTCCAAATTCAGTACATTTTTACCCTCAATGTTCTGCATAACTGAAAGGTACTTTATATATAAAAGCTGGTTCAGTGCTGATTACAGGCTGGTTTAATGCTAAACTAAATTTCCAAATGGGGAATCCCCAGTGACAGTAACAATATTTAAATTCAATTGCGTCTGAAGAAACAAAGAAACAAACAAAAAAAAACACGTTAGTGGCCCTTTTTACAGATGCAAGTTGAGCTTATTTCTGGATATTCTGAGTTATTCTGGGTATTCTGGTTGAAGTAAACCAGGCTATTGTCTTTTATTTTTATCAAAATATTTAAACTGTACTGTGTAAACACAGAGCCTGTCATATTCATGAGCTTTGCTCTGAAATTTCACAGGCCTGGACATGAAAATCAGCATGTGCTATTTGCATTTATGTGGCCTTGAGGTAGATTGCTGAGTTCGATTTTGGGGCAGTAGTCAGTTTCTGGTGTCTTATTTTAAAACAAGTTTGCTATCACATCACTCAGTTTAAGGAAACCTGGCATTTTAAAAGACACTAATAATGCTTTTAGACTATTGTTGTCAGTTGAATTTTTCACAGGTGATGTGGGGCTGTGAAGGGAGTGGCAGAAATACTTCAAACTGGGACAAAGCCGATACCCTGAGGGACTGAGGAATGGTGCCTGACACAGTGCAGCTGAAGTTCTGAAGCCTGCTGACAGAGATGCCTGGCTAATGCTTGCCAAGAAAATCAATTTTCATTCTTGAATCTTAGCAACAGTTGCTATCACCCAAGCAGGGAGATGTTTACAGATTTGTGGATGATATGCCTACTGAGGCACAAAAACGACAATTTGTTTATCTGGCACATTTAAAGTGCTAGTTTGAGGAGGGACTGCACAGAATCTAGACATTTTATTTAACCCCGCAAAACTAGCAGATATTTATAAAGACCAAATCCTGATTTATGCAAGTGACACATGACTGTGTCCTAGAATTTTATGCAACTCAACTAAGAGTGGCCAAATCTCTAGTTTCCAAATAAAAATTCATGTTCGTGTTTATATGGTGAATATCAAGCATTTTTCAAATTAACATTTTATCCTGGATTTATACTTAATTATGTTGTAGATAAACAAATTTTGCTTAATAGCATCTCTAATATGAAGGAAGATAGGATGAGTAATGTCATATATGAAACATTCAACAAATCCAAACAACTTCTTTTCTAAAAAGCATAAAACAGACTTCATGCTTGTCAAGCACACGAGGTCTTTAATCTCAATGAGCTTAAAAGATTTCCTAAAATCACCTTAGATTCACCTTGTAGTTCAGCTTGTAACTGAACAAGTGTATGACTTTGAATTGCTCTGACTGTTCTCCTTCAATAGTAATGAGTGGTGGAATGTGCATTTTTCTGAGATTTATGGCTTTCTGTCTAAAGACTGAGCAGCCAGCCCTCCACTTCGACTATAGACTTGTTCAGGGAATCAGAAAAAAAACCCCAAAACATTTATTAACGGTGCCAGAAGCAACTAAAGTAACTTGAACATTGCTTTGATACAATTAGGACTAAAAAGCTGTGCATATCATTTGTTTCTCACACTCAGAATACCATAACTTGCATATTAGTTAGGGAATAATTAATAATAATAATAATAATAATCAATATTTACCGAATAATTCTGTAAAATATACAATAATTATAATTTTATAATGAATAATATGGGAAGTTGAGGAGCTGGAGGTGTAGCAGCGCCCTCTGTTGGTACTGGAGTTCCCATTAATGTATTTAAGTAAAAAAAATAAGTAAAAGAATGAAAGTTCATTAACATTAATTGGAACCACTAATGAGTGTGACAATTTGTGTCATATTAGTGATGTGGAGAGATGGCTCTGTCATTCTGGTGTTCACTGACTCCCTCTTGAGCATTTAAGAGAATAATCCAGCCCTTCCCGTCCCCCAGACAATAAAAGACTCATTACAATTATGCTCAATTCAACTAATTTTTTTCCTGCAGCCCTTGATCAGACTATTCTCCCACCACTATGGCCTAAAGTTCAATGAGTTGCTTTTTCCACTAAAACTTTTTCCAGTAAAAGGGGGTTGTTAGCGGTACCAGGGACTGAGGTTCCACCAGTAAAGTTGCATTGATTTCCACAAACATGTCAAGAGTCATTGCTGCCTAGGACTTTCGATAGCATTTCCCAGGGAGTCCTATCTCCAGCACCCCATCCTGAGACTGTCTCTGGCATTTGGCATGTTAGTCTGGAGGCTGGGCTGTGACTGGGTTTGGATCATCCTGTGAAAAGTCACATCTCCCCTCCATCTCCAGCTGCAGTCAAAGCTGAAGCATCGGTATCTGTGTGTTCGTGAACCAGAGGAGTGTGAGTTACTCTGTGGAAGCTTCTTAGAGAGCAGCGCTCCTTCCATCCCCGGGCCATACATCACGTTCCCTTCTTGTTTGCCCAGGCCTGTCGGCCTCTCGGATCTTCGACGGAGGGAACGCGAGCTATCTCAAACAACAAAGAACACAGTGCTGGGATCGCAGGGGCCTATCAGAAGTAGCACCAAATCCACAGCTGTCAGCACACAAAGAGCGCAGGCTCATTTATATCATCACAACCCTCAACCTGACTTCCCCAATCTAAATCTACACACACATGGTTACCAGCCTTTTGCCCCACCATCTTAATGCCATCATCCTATCAAACTGCCAATTTGGTGAGATTTTAGATAGACTCTTCTTTCCCCTTTTACATTTCCTCAGGGCAGATTAAAGTTTATGAGAGTTTGGCTGGAAAATAAAGGGTGCCTGTGACACATTTGATTGCTAAGCATGACTTGATATCAAACCCTATGTGAGTTGTCTTAAAATTGTGTCATAAAACAGCATTTTAGGCACTTTTACAAGTCAATTAAGGCAAGCTTGTGTGTTCCACAGGCTTGGTGTCAAGTCAGCCTGCCCCACATACACCACCATCAGCTCCATATGCCCACACCACACACACCACCCAGACGCCTTTCTGGGCTTGGGGGGGCTCCTTTGAGAATGTGTGTACTGAATCTTAAATGTAAACAAGCTCTGTTTCGGAATGCAATCTTAAATGTAAATCTTTACTACTCTCTTGTGTGTGTGTGTGTGTGTGTGGGGGGGGGGGTGGCGTCTGGGATTGTGTGTGGTAGTAAAAGAGCTTTTAAATAAAGTCAGACAGCTTTTACTTACTCTTACACTCTTACAAAACTAAAGCCAGTATAATTTCTTGGAGTGAAAACCCATTTCCAGAGAACCCCTCCCCATGCAGGTTGTATGTTGTCTAGGCTGAATTGAAAAACTGCTACTCAGGCTTTGTTACACAGAGACTCTCACGATATTTATCAACTAAGATAAAACTACCATCATGCCTAAGGATCTTTTTCTGCAAGCAATTTGTCTGTCTAATGCAGTATATAGCACCCAGACACTTATGTGTCCATTATTCAGGCTTAAATGAATCATAAATTGTCTTTATAGCTTTGAGGTGTGAACTACTGAGACCCAAAAATGATTTGTTTTTATCTAATGAATGTGATTTCACTTCTGGGTGAGTAACCGCATCAGAGCAAATGCTGATGTATGTGGGCTTAGTTCCACCCAATTGAGAAGGATGTTACTCAAGGGGTGTCATTTACATTTACACAACGTACAATATAAGAGTGCCTGACCTTCCCGAAAAGCCCACAGAATGGAGTGAAACAAATGCTAATTGGTTCAGTTGAGACTCTAAAGCAATAAGGCATCCATCTCTAACACTAACACTCTTCTACACACTTTCTCACATGCACGAATCATGCGATCACACATACAGTAATGTGCGCATGCAGGCATATGTGTTTTCCATCGGGTGCAGGATGTGCTACTGAAGCCAGGGAAGTCTCTGGGAATAGTAAACTATTAAGCAGGCTTCCAGATAAAGCAGAAAAACAAAGTGCCGTCCATCCATGACAGCTCAGCTGAATAACAAGCCTGCATCTTCAAGGTCCTTAAACCTTTACACACAATGGCTCTCTTCATCTGACTGTAAACCAGTAAGGAACGTTGGGTGGCCTCCCTGACACTGTCAGCTTTTCCAGAGACCTGGCACACAAAAATATCTTCTCATGGAAGATGCCATTTGCTTAGAGAAGAGTTACAGAAGAGAGGAAAAAACAGAGAAAGAGAGGATTACAGTGGACCCTTGTGGGAGGAGGTGGAGGGGCTCTAGGTGCTTAGAGGCCAGCCTGACTGTGTCACAAGTCTTTGAGCTGACTTGGAGAGAATGGGATCAGGTAACAGTTAAAGTCCTCTCAGACTGCACTCCCAACACTTCCCAACACAGCTACGGGCCGAGGGAGCACCACCACTCGCCCAAAACGCCTGGCACACTGCCAGCACACAGACCCACAGCCAAACCAACCTTCAGAAGAGATTACTCTCTTTTTATTTTTAGAAACATCCATTATCTGAGCAATTTGCCTTTCAAGAGTATTTGACTTGGGAAATGTCAGCAACAGGAGGCAGGCTGGGCTCGGTGTCGGCCAACTATTCAAAATGGACAAAAAAAAGTATAATTCCACATGGCAGTAAAAAAGAACAGTGAGATGGCTAATTTGACATTTTTGATATACAGATATTTCAAAAGGGCTGGCATGTCAGTGCAGCTGCAACTGCACAGCCGCGTATTTTTAGCATTTCGCTGGCCAGTGAAGTAGCATAAAATGTGCAGAAGAGGAGTTTTTCTACTTTTGTCCCTGAGTGAGGGAGGTTTTTATCAGGGGTTATAGGCCTATTTTGGGATGCAATTTAAAGAACCTAGACACTGATCCACACTCCACCACGAGGAACACTGGAGACTTGTCTCACACCCCTCCTTCTCTGAAATGTGGTTAGCAGAGCATTTGGGAGCGTGGGTGAATGTGTGTGTGTGCGTGTGTGGTGGGGGTGTTGCAGTGTGTAATTCCAGAAGCTCCCCTTACCCCCTCCCAAGTTTCCCCTTTTTTCCTCCTCTTCAGACAATTTTTATTACCACTACATTTCTGAACCAGTCTGTTTCCATATTGCTAACCACACCATTCCACAAACATGATGGAATCTTTGTTTCAGGGCATTTAAAAAGTCATCTTTCCCACTTGTTTTATACAAATTCCCGAATGCCTACAAAGCTATGGAACAAGAGTCAGAACTTGTGCCTTGAGTAAGTGGGAAAAATGTGTTGTATTAACAATGGATGAGTCAACAGACAGGATATTAATAACTACGGGAAAAGAGACAGACTTTTGGTTCCAGTGTGAACCCCTGATAACCTTGCCTCTGATTAACTCCATTTCAGTCCTTTAAAACTTCATCCTCTAGCGTCCCTTTCCACCCAAAGCATCAATATTTTCTATTCCATGCTCCAGTCTGGGTCAGAGTATTTGGTTGCTCCTCCAAAGAAGCTCTATTTTATTAACTGTAAAATGAGCTTTGCCAAGTACAAGTGGAGAGAAACAAAGAGAGAGAGGGAGAGAAAGTGGAGAGAGAGAAGACTGAGAGCTAAATATAAAAACATTTCATCGTGCCATGTTTGGTCTAATGAAGTCCAAAATGAGTGGGATGCAGACAATAAGGCCAGTCAGCTGAAGAGAGCAGGAAGAACCACATCCCTGCCCTGCACGGGGTGCTATTCATCAGCATACCCCAGTTCGCTCATTCATATCACTCATCCATTTATCGTCTCGGATTCAGCATCGTTTCATGAGCAAATGTTGTTTTCAATGAAATCCATCGTCTTCGCTGACAATTGATCTTACATAGGCCTTTTCATTTGTAGTTAAAATCAGACTCATCCATCGCGAGAGCTGGCTCCTGGCCGCTGATTTGCTTTTATTTGCTGTGTGAAAGGGACTGTCTGTGTGAGAGTGAAAAACACAAAGAGAGAGCATTTGTCAGAAGGACATGACGACATTCTAGAAGCTTGGCGCTGACCAATGATAAGTGAGTTCTAGAAGCTTGGCTCAGGTTCTGGTGTTTACTTCCATTTCTTTCCATATCCTCTCAGCAGCCTCCAAAGACGGACATTGGCCCAGCCCTGCGTGAAGCATAAGGCCGCTTCTCTCTCACTCTTTTTCACTGCGAGTACTGAAAGGAGTTCATTTAGGGACAAGCTGTTGGGAAATGACAGCCTCAGTCTTAGTGCCTATAGGTGGATTATCTTCACCTGAAGAGTGCTCCACCCTCGGCGTCTTGCTATAGCCTCATTATTTACACCTAGCATGTGAGGGCAAGCTCAGCTATGGCCAATCACATCACTCAGGAATGGCTTTGGTTCATACAGGCACATGCCAAAACCTCTTCATAAACTGAATACTTTGTTTGAGCTCTATTTCAGGTACTCGAATTCTTGATTGTAGAAGGGAAGAGGCAAACACTCTGATGGCTGAAATTGAACGAGGTTTAATAAGAATGTAATACACCAATTCTGAGGTCTCAAAATGCCTGGATGCCTCCCAGATTGCCTAGGCTTAAATAAAACACAAAAAGTAGTATAACTTCATGCAATATAGTGATTAAATTGTGCTATAAACAATGCAAAAATACACAGGATGTACCCAGTTTCTTGGTTTGGACCACTGGCTGTTACTTCCACAAAAGACAAATGGGAAAATAGGCCAAATGGTGTACTAATGATCCAGGTTCATATTTCATACACTGTTTAGAATCTTCATTTTAGGCATGTGTGTGTTTGTATATGTCCTCTGCTTCAACTTCCTGTGCTTATATCACAGCGGATAAAACTGTATATGAACTAATGCCTATAAAATGACCTTCCCTCTATGCAAAAATGTGTTTGTTTTTGTGTGTGCCCATATGGCAGCTTGTGTGTATCTATTGTCGGCCTAACACATCAGTCAGGCTGTTTTCTGACGCATGAGGATTACTTGCGAAAATCAGTGTGGCGGAGGCTGAATGTAAACACAGCGGCACACATTCACATTCAGAGCAACATAGACAGGCCCTGTGGTACACTGTTTGTAGAGAGAGGGGGGATTGATGGGCAGGAAGTTGGACATTTCCTATAAAGCTAACAGGATTCACCGATTGATGTACCTTTAGGTGAACTGTTGTAACACTGAGCCTCTCTACCTTTATCTCTTGTCCTCTACCTCATCTTGTTCTCTTCTGTCCACCCTTCTCACGTGTATGCTCCTCACTCATATTTATCTCCTGCATAAGTGCTTTCTGCTAAACGTAAATCACGCATGAACAGGGCTACTTTAATCCCCATACTTTGTTGTTTCTGTATTCACAGAGAGGCGATATCATCGCGGGGTGGGGTGGTGCTGGGGGGGACTGAGTAAGAGGGAATGAGCTCAGGCCTCAGGCAGGCAGGTCAGCTCACTGCTACCATGTGGATAAAAGTAAGCAGAAATGCAGGGTGAAAATGAGGCTCTGAAGGCAAAATGATCTCACTGGCTGTTTGAGGTTAAACGCCAGGGGCAACAGTGCAAAGTTTAGTTAAAGGACACACTTAAGAGGTGAGTATTCACAGGAGGCATTTAAAGGAGAAGAGGGGTGAACAGAAAGGGTGAGAGAAAAGGAGAAACCGAGAATAAAGGAAAGAAAAATAGGGAAAGTAATAAATGAAGGTGATGAAAGGAAAGAGACAGAAAGGAAAAGACAGGCTGCTTACTCTCTGCTCTTTTTTAAATTTCCTTTGTTCTAAACCAGCCTCGGCCTGTCTCATATAAAAGATGGGCGTTAGTAAGACGAGTGGCTCACTGCAGTCACTTTTCATTATTTCATTTATTTGTCACATTCTATTTGAGTTTTCCCTGCGGGGCCAAAAACAGTAGTTGCCCAGCCAACAGCAGAAGGCAATTCCGGGCACTGAATACGTGAGTCACTTTGTACCAGCATTTTCCTAAAGCATGCTGCCTTTAAATAGTCTAAGGAAATGTCCAAATGACCTAATTACTACTCAGCCTTTTCTAAGTATACCAGTGCATGACATGGTATTTGAGAAGGTAGGCAGTAAAATGCTTCTGTTCTGCCTCTTATTACTATTTATTTCAGTCTCTTATTAATCTTTATTTCAACACAAACAAACCTGCGGAACACACATTATATGTGCCATTCCAAGCTTTTGTTTTCTTTTGCTGAACTTTGAACTTGATTAACTCTTATTATATTTTTTATTAAACCGTAATCTTTTCTGTTCCGCAAACACTGACATTTCTTCTCACACATTGAATATGTAGCACAAGTTTTTCTGGGAATGCTCACATGTGCACATACATACTGGTACACACAGACAGAAACACACATAACCTACTCAAACACATGCAGAGGCGGTAAGAGACATGGACATGACTACAAGGCACCCCTGACAGGAGCCTACCGACAGAGCTGGAAACAATAATAAGTAGACTCACACAGACAAAGGGCTCACTCATCTAGCACACAGCCAGTGCCGTTTCAACTTCCATTCTACACCCATCGCTCTCCATTTCTAACTATATCCTTTTATTACGATTGTTTATTTTGTACTGTGGGAGACCAAGTGGTATGCATCCCATTTGAAACCACATTTCCAAACCATTACGGTTTGGAAATATCAGAGCAATTAAAGTGAAAATGAAGGGAAACTGATAGACTGGTTGGAGTGCTTCAGATTCCACTGTGGCACTCTGACTACGTGCCTTGCCGGTGGCCACCTCTCCAAGAAGAAGAAGAAGCACTTTTATTCATCGGCAGCTGTGCAACCTCAGCATAATAACCTAATGAAAGGGAGAACAACTGTACCCTGGGCGGTCCCGCCACCCTGAAATCTGAAGAAGACAGAGGTCAAGCACTGTACAATAATGACACCTTTAAGAAAGAGCAGAGATTGAATGGGAGAAATGTCAAGAACAGAATGGAGCCTTGAGAGGAGGAAAGACCTGTCAGACTTGGAGCGAGTGCAGATGTATTCAGTGAGTGAGAAACACCTCGAAATAGACCTCTCTCATTTCCACCGCCTCCTCACACCTGAGGAATTATGATGAATGACAATAATAAGCATAATTAATGTAATCATTTCAGCATTCTGAAAATGCCTGAGTGTTCCATTCTACTCTGAACCGCGGTAGCTGAGCGCTCTAACGTTTGCTGGCCCCTCTGGCGAATGTTTTTTTCTCTCACGGTGATTCTTTGAGGCTGCCGGCGGGGTGCCGGTGCATGCTGCGATTGTCCCTGATGTGAGCTGCTGTTTATGCGGCCGGAGGACTGCCTGATGTGTGGCAGTGGCATGGCGAGCGGCCGGCACTGAAAAGGGGCTCTGTGCAGGGTCGCAGATCGCCTTACACAGCCACGTCCTGCTTCCGCCCCCGCTCTGCACAGGCGGCCCAGTGTACCCACACTAACGGAGGAAAGAGGAAAAAAAAAACAAAACAGAGGGGTTCAGTCCGCCCGGCAGCCCCAGCACAGAACCCCATTCATCTTCCTCTGCTGCTCCAGGATGACTTTATTTTTCAAATTCACAAATATTCCCCTGTGAAAGCCCCTGAGATCAATGCAAGAGCAAATGCTTGCTTTTCTCTGTGCTGCTGGAGATCTGAGGCCTTTCAGTCACATGCTGGTATGTATGTCTCTGCATATCTGCATGTATGTCTGAAGCCCTGACAGCTACCCGTGATTGACTCACTGTATATTGGGATTTGGCCAATGAGGAACCAGTATGTATACCTCATGATAATTCTTAATGGCTCACTGCTGCCAATGCCAGCCACTTTAAAATCAATCTCCAACATAATGCATAGAAAGAGGGGCAAAGAGGCAGGTATGGAGGGACACTGGAAGCATTAAGGTGCTATTCTTGGAATCTAAAAGCACCATCTGGGTCTGACCACAGTGCAGGAGACAAGGCCTGTGAGATTGACACCATTTAGAGCCGTATTTGTGCAGAGGCCCTACTACGTGTGGGACAGGGAGCTGGGCCGGGGCTACTTAAAATTCCTGGGGAAATGGCAAAGTGGGTGAATAACTCTGAACACAAACAAACCCTGGGGCATTGATGATGGGACTAGTGCAGGCCTGGATGTTTTTCTTCTCTCTTTCATTCATTTCATGAAGAGGGGAGAGAGAAAAAGAGAGAGGTAGAACGAAAGTGCCTGTACCTGCGGCCCTGTGTCACTCCTCAACAGGTCACTGGACTTCTTTAAGCACATTAAAACAGCATCTGATACAGCCTGTGCAGCCAGGGGGAATAGGAAAACATCCAGTCTGCCCCAACAGCTCTTTCCTTGGGTTTCCCCTCAGATGTCAGTCCCTCATCAGCTTGAGAAGAATGATGCTCTGTACAGTGGCTGCAAGAAGCCATTCATGGCCCCAAGCTTGGCCATGTAGAGCCTGTCCATGTCTAATCTCAAAACAGAACCGGTACTGATCCACTCTCTGTAATATAGAACTGGTATTAATCGGACGCTCGGGCCGGACAGACCCAGCAATCATTCAGACAGATTGGAGTGGAATCAGAAGTGACTGGTCATGCTGGCTGACACCCAGCACTCACACTTGGTCTAAGTATTGACACAGCCCAAGCATCGCTCACATCCCAGCAAGACATAACGGCCATTTTTTACAGGACCTCAGTGCTTCTTTATGAGAATGCACAAAGCGAATGAGAACTCAGTTCAAACTTATTGCAGGTCTCATTCAGTTCAGATTCATAATCTAAAACTTTGGGAACCATTAAAACATTAAGCAGTTATGATCCTACTTATTGCAAATCGAATTTCCAATTTATTTAAGCCTGTACTATTCATTTTATCAATGAACTTGTACTATTTTGACCATGTTTGATTAATGTTATGTTTTTAGCATTATCTGGATGGTCAAGATGCTCTTAACACACAATCAAGCATTCAGTATTTGTGTAAATACTCATTTGCGTATTGCAAATGTCTGCATTTTCAGTATTGTGAAGGCTGATATCGTGACGATTATTAGCAAACAATACTTTAAATAGTCCTAGCAATCCCACCAAGAAAATGATCAGATCAAGTAATCATCACCTTAACCACATTTCACTGGGGTCACTACAGTCCAAACACAGACACAACACTCAGATGAGGGGTAAATTAATCCACCACATCTTTTATTTACCCTCCACATATTCCATGGCCAGTCCTCTTGGACGTCTCTCTGCATTCCTGCTGAACCATTTGGTTGATGACAAACAGGGGTCTGTACTGAAAGTGTGTGTATGTGCCCAGGGGTGCGAGACGCGGTCTGTGCTCCCACTCGGGGCAGCTCTCTTTGGGCACAGCAAGTGTGGACATGATGCCCGGCTGGAGAATGTGTCCACTGTCCAGCAGGCCTCCATGGCCTGTGTGTGGGGTGAAAATCTCAGCCAAGCCAAAGAATGACTTGCAGAGAGAGCTGTGTACTTTGGAAACTTCACTCTTTTGCTAATCTGGGTCTTATAGAAAATGTAGCCTTTCAAGAGCACTTAATAGAACGTTTATAGAGATCTGACAGAAAAAAAAAAACAACTTCTTTCCCACAAAATGTCATCGCTTTCTGAGCAAGCAGAGATAACGTTAGTATGACTGCTTCATCATTTTGAAATAAAACCCACAAATCTCTTAATAAATGATACATCTTAGAAAGATTTGCTAATTTACAATTCATTCTGAAGTATGTAGCCTTATTTCATGGCCTTCTCAGGGAGCCCGCTCAGGGAGCCCGCTAGCCCATTTCTGTGGCTAGCGGGCTCCCAAAATGAGACACTGTTGTGGTGGTCATAGGATTATTATATACAAAATCAGTATACTTTTCTAAATATAATCCCTGTACTCCCACCTGCCTTCTTAATTTCAGGGTGTTGCATGGATGATGTGACGCAGTGGCAAAGGAGAAAGTCTGCCCAGGCTGTAAGGTGACAGATCCTCTCTACAGCACAGAAGACAGCAGACTAATCTCCTCTACAACAAAGAGATCTGCGCAGCATGCTGTAACCCTGTCCCTCTGCTCATGAATCATACTTTCCCTTCTTTCTGCTCCTATTTTTACAGCTGGACACAAGCAGATCTGCTTGAACACTTGTGTCCAGCGGACAGCTGGAAAATGCCCCAGAACCCTTATCAGCACAATTGGTTTGAGCCATCCACAATGTACCCATAACTCATGCAAATGCGAGTCCACCTACTCCGCAAATACTTCCATAAATGGCATATGAAAACAAGCCTTTTCGCTAATCAGATCAAGTTAAATGCAAATATTGAAATGCAATTACCTGTGGACAGATACCAGATTCATATACATGTGCTTCATTCCAGTGGCAGAACCTCAGATGCTAAATAAATGATCTAGTGGTGCGGCCCAGGAGCAAATTTGAGGCCCTGGGTCTTTCCTGTTTAGATTTTGTTTTGCAAAGGGCCTTTATTCAGAAAATAGAATAAGAGGGTGAACACTCAGGGCTTCTGAAACAAAACATTTATAGAATGTTTTTAGAACATTTAAACACATGGCCAACCACTGATGTGTTGCATTCTATATAAATAGATACCCTCAGCCATCTGTTGCCTACGAGGGAGAAGGGGAAAGAGAGAAAGAAAGAGAGAGAGGGAGAGAGAGAAAGAGAGAGAGAGAGAGAGAAAGAGAGAGAGAAAGAGAGAGAAAAACAGAGATAATTACAAACTGGTAGGAAGTGAAGGCCAATTTGATGGGTGCTTACCTTCAATTGTGTGCTGCTGTCCTACTAGGCCATATTTTAACAGTACAGCACTGTTTATAAGCCAGTGGTACTGTAGGGTCTTTAAGCATTAAAAGATATTAGCTGCTAATAGGTTCCAGCACAGTAACAGAGCCAAGGAAATCACTTGATCGAATGACCATCACCTTAACCACAATCCACTGTGGTAGGCGCAGAACAAAAAGCAAATGTTTGTGAAAAGAGACTTTGTGTGTGCATGAGTGTGTGTTTACTGTGGGCACATGTGAGAGGCTATGCCTAAAATTAGGTAACAGTATCCCTGCATTCCACCCCAATCTCCCCAATCTAAGGCATTTCAGAAATAGTAAAGAAGGGGAGAAAAGGAAAAAAAGGAGAGTGCCAAGAAAATCGTAAATATGAAGGAGTTGAGGTCACCCTGAGTTTTTGAGAGGTTAAAGGAATCCCATAACCAACTTAAAGAAATGCCTCATTAAATTCAGTCTGGAAATACAGATCTCTACAGGGCTATAAATGCTCTTCTCATTACAGTCATTATCAGCATCATGAAGGTGAATTTGACCCTGTCTTTACAAACTTCATTACAGGAGCTTACGGATAAAATAAAATCAGGCGTGGCTCTATCAACATTTCTGCCCCAGTGATTTCCTGGATAGACCTTTTGCAAAAGAAAGCCAGTTCAGTAATCCATCCAAACAAAACACGAAGCGAAGGCATGAGACGAGGAATGTAAGGTGTAATTTACGCGCCTCCCCCTCTGTGCGTGTGTGTGAGACGGCCATGCTACTGTAGCACCCTGGAGCGCCTCTGATGAATAAACCATTTGGTGCTGGGTCCGTTGAGATGGGATACGCTGCCATAGGCCATTAGAGGGCCCAGCTGCAGGACAGACTGGGGTCTGTATCCGCATCATTTCTGCCCCTCTTCTGCCCTCCCTCTCATCCTTCCAACACAGCTGGGAAAGCGCCTTTGTCCCTGCTAGCAGCAGCACCTCACCCATGTCCTACTTCATGCCCGTCCATTTAAACTGGCAGCGTCTGAATCCCACGGCCATAAAACTCTGAGACCAGCTACTGTTAACGGGACAAGGGTGGGGCCTGAGCTGGCCTAAAAGTCAGGAAAACACTGTCAATGAGCTGCTTTCTCATGAGCACACACACTCACAAATGAACTGGGGGACACACATGACTGAAAACCAAAATTATAAGCGCAAACATGCAACACTTTTTTGAAAGAATTCCTAACAGGATTCTTTTTAGAACCTTCAAAGTCACAGATTTTTTTTCCCCATGTTCCAGTGACGCTAAAGTCTGAGGAGGTCTGGCAACTGCACTCCAAAACACACAGCAGCATCTAGACAAAGGAATATAGGCACAGCAAGAATGTGACTTCTGCTGTTCCCTTCTGTTAAAAGCCACCACATCTCAAAGAGAAAAAGTTGCCTTTTTTGAGAAAGGGGCTCTTTTTTAAATAGTACAGTACAGAGGGGACTTTCTCTCTCTCTCTATCTCTCTCTTTCTCTCTTTTTTTTCATGCTGCCTCCAAAGCAGAGGGTAATTAAAATGAAATACAGGCTCATAAAAGTTTTTTGGAGATTTCTGAAACGTTAAAAAG
Organism: Ladigesia roloffi; assembly: GCA_037577295.1. Lineage (NCBI taxonomy): Eukaryota > Metazoa > Chordata > Actinopteri > Characiformes > Alestidae > Ladigesia > Ladigesia roloffi. Next base: position 5,493,363 of record JBBKCR010000122.1, on the reverse strand, counting down.
GTTGACCCTCAGAGGACATATAAATGACTGCCTCTCCATGGCCGTTTAACGGGTCATAGCCAAGAAAGCAGAAGGATGGAAAAATCTTCCCTGAGACAAAAGCATTCAACTTGTCTAGGAAAAAAAGCCTTATAGTGTCAAAGTGTTGTTTGTGTGATTTTCTGCCAGACTCGGCCTGGCTCTGTTGTCTCTGCGTCTGACCGGACGAGAAGGTAGATTGCAATAAGTCATGTGCTCACTGCCAGCTGGCAAAGTTGCGTAACTGACGTTGATCAGTGATGCAATCCCTCCATCCAGCCACTCCAGCTGATCTTTCATTGTAAAAGAACACAGGCTTTGGTCTGAGTGGGAAAAGTGACGTCAGGCTGGAATAAAAAAGGCACCACTGACCTTCTGGAAAGGATGTGGGTGGGGGCTTTTGCATACCTTTGGTATTCTGGGCTAATGCTGAAAAGCTCTTAAACTCATTTATCAGTTATGCTGTGCTATGCTATGCACGGTAATTGTGGCCTTTGTAATCGTGTCCTTGGCAGGCTCCTTCAGTTGTCTGAGCAAGCGTCTGAGTAGAATGTAATTGCTGGCAACTGGCGTGCTACGGGGAGGATGGAGTGAGAGAAGAGGAGAGGCAGAAAAAGGAGAAGGCGAGAGGAAGTGAAGTGTCATCCTCGGCAGCTCCTGTTGAAGGTGGAATGCTGGGCTCAGAGGGAAAGGGTCTGCCAGCGCTGCTGTGCGGGTCAGCGCAGAGAGGAGGGCTAAAGGTGTGGGATTAAAACACACATTTTCTCTGTCCTGCTTTCACTCACTGGAGGAGTTCATGTCTGAATATGGAGACTGCGCTCCAGGGTCACAGGGTCAGACAGGTCTCTGATGGGTTGTTCTGACAGCTCAGAGCTTGAATGGCCAAGGGCATGTTGGCCTGATGATGTTTGCCAGTGACCTTCCACAGATATATTAGCAAGCCTCAGGGGCAGGATTGGGCTTAGGAATGAAGGCAGAGGTGCTTCATAAGCTTTTCAAGTCATCTGAGGGCCTGTGGCCTACTTCTGCTCCACCCTTCTCAAAACAAGCAGTGTTAGCCCTGCCTTTTCCATTTATAACATACTTGTTGAAGCAGTGGGCAGAAAGCTTTGCTTTCCAAAAAAGACAAGGACACAATACCCCTTTATAGGAATGACTTTTAATGAAATAAACCAGGGTATTGTACACGTTCTCCAAACAAGTTGATGCCCTCAAGTTGGTGCCAGTCCACACACTAGTACTAGTTGTTAGACTATATAACTAGATTATAACTAATGAATAATTATTCATTTGAAAAATGGTTAGCATGGATCATTTACATAAATACATTATAAAAATATATTAACAATTTCATAGACAGGGACAAACTGACATCAGGGCACACTACAAAGAGTAGTGTGCAAAAACTGTGAACATGGACAACAATTGAGATGTCTTTGGCATTTGATAAGTAAAAGATAAAAGACAGAGGGAAGGAAAGACAAACAGAGGGAGAGAGCATGAGTGAGGAAGTGTCTTGCCACACCGCTGGTCCAGTAAAACCCTGTGTGTTATTGCATGTTTCGAAGCACTAGCTGTTTTTATTGCTGCAGTAAGGCTCACAAAAGCCTTGAGGGCAAAAGGTGTTTAATCGTGCTGTGGAAGCTGCAGACCTACTACTCTGCTTCCTCGCCCCCCTGCCTAGTCCAGGCAGGAGGCTGACTGACAGGCCACTTCTCTGCTGCAGAACAGCCCTCACTGACAGCATGGGCGTCTGACGTGCAGAGCAGACGGCACCGGCAATCATACTTTATGAACTCACTCTTTCTATCGCTCACTTTTCCCTGCCTCCTGCGTTCCCGTCTTTTGTGTGACACATACACACACACACATGCACAGTCTCTTAGCAGAGACCAGACATTTTAACAAGCATGCCCCAGTGGGCAGCCAGCACAAAGTGGGAGGCTATTTTTAGATTGCACGCAGATTAAAAGTGGAATTTATTTCCTCATCCCCATAAAAGTGAGACTTCTCTCCTTCCCTCAAATCACTGTCTCTGGTGGGCCTTCTCAAGTTTCTCTCTTTTTTTTTCACATATTGTTGTTTCCTCCCCCTTCCCTCAGTCTATCCTTACTCAGTCTCTTTAAACCTTATGTCACAATAACTTAAGTCTCTGTGTCCGTGTGACGCACACTCTCCTGCCACATGCACATCATAAACAGGAGTGAGAAAGTAAGCTGTCAAAAAGGCCATGGAAGGAAAACAAGACTAATGTATAATAACATCCCTTCACCATTTCCCCAAGGTGACGTTCATTTGCACAACACTCACTAAAAGTAGTTTACAGGCCAGCACAACAGAGCGTAAAAGGGTAAATAAATTAAGTCACCTTACCTCTATGCATGTGTGTGTGAGAGTAATTAGGTCAAAAAAATCTTGTTCAAGACCATGCAAAGCAAAAGCTGGCAAGTGGCAGTGGGGCAGACTTTCTCCAGCATTTCTCCAGACTCAGACCCAGACTGAGAACCACCCCCCAAAAAACAGACACACACACACACACACACACACACACACACACACACACACACACACACACACACACACACACACACA
>JBBKCR010000122.1:5477660-5490653 GCA_037577295.1 Ladigesia roloffi | reverse complement strand
CACACACACACACACACACACACACACACACACACACACACACACACACACACACACACACACACACACACCAATGCCACCACCACCTCAAAGTGGATCACATCACTGCTGGCCCAAGCGCTGCAGGACAGTGTGTGTGAGAGCCACGGAGCGGTGGCTTTTACAGCTTTCACTTTACCTGACCCATGCTGCTGGGGGAATGAAAATGGCCTGCAGCTACTGTGGCTCAATTTACTGCTGGAGGCCTGAACTGCTGAGATTTTCCTTCTGTGCGAGACCGAGGAGAGAGAACAGTGGCACTGCATGACTCATTACCAGGAATGATAACCTGCCAATCACAATCAAAGTCACCCTGAAAATTACGGCCTATGCTCATCATAAATAACCGAAAGCGCATGTCATCATTTTTTAATACTGCAATTATTAGGGAATCAGCATGGTACAAAACATTCGGTGAAAAGAACAGCCTTTCCAAAACACTCAGTGGGTGAGAATGGAAAACACCGTCTCAGCAGTACCAGCAGACTATCAGCCGCAATGACGGGAGCCGGACGGAATAGCAGAGAGCAAGCATGTTATTTAATAATCAGAACGGGGGAGTGAAAGCCTGTGGAAACACGAAGCTCAATATAACGGAGGTGGCTCACTCCCAGCACACACTGACTGCAACGGAAACCCGAGCTGAGCTGTTCTGCTGCTATTCTCCCACTCTCTCAGGAGTGAAGCTATTTAGCCTGTCACTGAGACACACACTTAACCACCACCACTGAGAGGAACACACTGATGGACAGTGATAGCAGCTAGGGAGAAATCTCCTAAAGTGAGGCATGTCAGCATAAGTATACGTCAGTATGAGTTTGAGGAGGTGTGGGGGGGTGTATGTGTGTCTGTATGAGAGAGAGAAAGAGAAGAGAGAGAGAGAGATTAAGTGTGTGTGTTAAAGAATTGTACTACTGAAAGAAAATAACCCACCCTCTTGTCCCAGGTGTTTTACATTGGCTGTCTCTGGACCAAGCCCCTTAAACATGCTTAAGCCCCGCCCCCATATGGAAGGGCAGAGGTTGGCCAGGATATGGTCTTCCTATTAGACATCCTATTGTTGAAGGAAAATCTGAAAGCCTAGGCTTTCCTTCTCAGGGAAAGCCTTTATGTGGCAGACCCAGGACATTTATGTAGTTAGCATACCTGGAGCTCTGCCCACCACAAGCAGTGCCTCAGGGTCTGAATACTCTGAGATACAAAGCCAGAGATCAGTCAGTGGAGAGTGGAAGATATGCAGGCCCACTCTCATCAACAACTCATTATTACTTAGAGCATCCATGCACTCACCTTTGCCATGAAACCCCTGTCTTAGCAAGATGGGTTCACTTCCAATTAAGATTACTTCCAATTACACATAAAATTCTAGATAGATAAAATGACATTAGAGAGAAATGTATTTATTCCCTTGTGCAGCACAACAGACTCACTAATAAATTAAATCTATCCTACAGCAAACTGTTTTTGAGTTAAATATCCACCGGCTTTCAGGTTTGCAATATACACTAAAGAGCAATTTTTTCGTTCTGTATTATACACCGTATCGTTCAGAGAAAATGAACTAGGCCCACAGTGTTACATAATAGCTCCGCAAGACACTGCATACATAATTCTGAACTAAATATTCCAGGATCAACCACTTCATGATAATGCTGTCGACAAGCAATGATTTAATAGTGTGTTAACATCTTGCAGGGCTGCCTTCCTAGGGCTGCAAAAACACAAAATGGCCCAAAGCAACAGCCATAAAAGGGCATCCAACTGAGACGTTCTTTGACTATCTTACCGCCCTGTCTTGGGGAAAAGCATTCCAGGCACTATCAGGGACTGCATCCGACTCTGCACCACAGATAGACACAAGTGTGCGCTACACACTCTTGGAGTGAAGAGAGGTCATGCGAGACCTCAAGTACTGTCTCATATGTCACTGCCACTGCATGTCAGATAGTGGAATGAAAAGTGTGAGGTGAGGATCATATGAAATGAAGCATAAAGCATTTGCAAGAATCAAAGTCAGGGTGTTACTGTGGTCGAGACTTCCTGCCCCCGTGACAGCCAAAAAGCACTTGTTCCTTGCCAACATCATATGGCAGAGGAACACAGCCATGTGCGTCCCGGGGTTTCCGATTTCTTGCTCCTTGTCCATCTGCATCGGAATAGTCCCACATGGTTTATATAATAAAAGCTCTTTCTTCTCAAAACCTCGACTGTTTAGAGCTACATTTGAAAAAGGAAATGAGGCTCATTGGGATCACACAGAAGCTGAATCTATAATACTGCCGTGGCTTTCTCTTGCTCAACTTAGCATCCACTTCATCTATAGGCATCACTAGCGCTCTGGTCATAATAATGGGGTGAAAAGTAAAATGGAACCAAATGGAACAAAATACCTCTGCTGGGACACCTAAATCGAAATACCTTATCATACACAATACCTTATGTATGTGTGTTTGTCATTATGGTGCTTTATTGAGAGGAGGCCAGGCGGGTCATTTACAGGGAAAGAAAAGGGGTAAAAGGTAACACAGTGCACATTTCATGACCCCTCTCGCCTGGTTGGCCCACCTCAGGCTTTCACACATCTGTGCCTCTTTATGGGCGCTTTTTAGAAGGGAAACCTGTTTTTGCCTGTCATTCCATTTCCAGGCATTTGTGTGTTTAACTGTTTTGAGTTACTCACTCAAATGCTTGAGTGACATGTAAATATTTGGAGTGACAAAATTGTATATACAAAACAAAATCTTCGAAGCCATACAGACTTGCATGTGCTCTATAACTCACTGTGAAACTGACATGTTCAGCATAGTTGCCTGACTATTTAGCAACAGTAGATTGAAATGCAGGCAGTCAGTGTTGAAAAGTGTGACAGCATTTTTTTTTTTGAAAAATACAGGAATTTTGGAATCCCTGGCACACTGGCACACTGGCACACAAATGCTACACATATCCTCACACACCACTATGAGGGGGTTGAACACACCATACACTATGTGAAAAGCAGGATTTTCCACAGGGACACATTGAGGAGGCTCATGAAGGTTATGCTTAGAATTTTTTTTTTATTTTTAGAAGAAATTAGAAAGGTGGAGAAATGAAAGTTGCCACACGTCTTGTGTATGTATGGCCACCACTCCCTCACGTTAGTGTTTACCGCCCCTTTTACAACCCTACTCCTCCCACTAATGGCATTCTATCCTCCTGAACCCCCAACGCTTTCCCCCTCTCTCTGACCACCTGTTCCATCTCTACACCTGTACAGCCATAAAAGCAGCTCTGTAGACTCTCTCTCTCACTGTTGCTTTTTATCTCTCTCTCTCTCTCTCTCTCTCTCTCTCTCTCTCTCTCTCTCTCTCTCTCTCTCTATTTCTGTGTCCCCCTCTGCAGCTGGCACACAGCTGGAGCAGTGTGACTCACATCTCCTCGTCCTTAGGGTCATTACGACGTTCCCAATCCACCTCCAAGTCTGACACTTCTCCTTTCCTCCTTCCTCTATACAAACAGCCTTGACCTAGTTCACTGGATCCAACCATTAAAAGTGGAGGCAGTGATTTTACCAAATTGAAAGACGGAGGCACAGCACAACTACAGAGAAAGAGTGAAGACATTGGCATCAATAACAAACTGATGTCAAATCCCTACACCAATTATTTATCAATGTCGCTTCACCTAGTGAGTGAAAATGTTCTGAAAATAGCAGGGTAACAAAAGTAAAAATGAACGCACAACGAAAGCCTTCAAAAATACAACAGCATTTTACACACTAGACTTCAAGAAAGACTGATAAATAAATGCTGGCATTGCATCACACAGGAGGAGCACAACTGTGGTGGCCTGAATGAACGGCATGGTTATGTGAAGTCTAACAGTGCCAGATGCACTTCGGAGGTTTGTCTTTCCTCTACACCTTTAGCAACGTCAGGTCACATCATCAGCTAATTATGTGCAGTTTTATTTATGTGTAACCACTTTTCAATCATATACATTTTATGTATAACTGCAATACATTTGTAAATATAAAAAAAGCATGATTGGATTTCTGAATGTAATGACTGCAAATATTTATTATCAGAAATATAAATTATTTGGAAGATCGTATTCTTAGCTGCTTGCATGTGTATAAATAGGTCTTTTGTGTCTAGCCCAAACAGAAAATCCTGTTATGAAGCAACTGATGTTAAAAAGAAATTCTCTTACAAACCCTCACCAAGACTCATGCTGATATTCCGACACATTCAGCTGGAATTAACTGGCTAATCATTTTCAATAAAGTCACTTCAAAATCAGTAAGACAGACAGGAGGAAGAAGGAGATGAGAGTGAGAGGACATTGAGAGGGAGGTGAAGAGACTGAGTGTACAGAGGATGAAGGGGGCCGGGCCCGAGTCTTTTCCACAGGATCACTGGCACTGACATATGAAGCATGCGGCACCAGCACTCTGAATTTGTCACCCGAGTCCTAGACAGATGAATCAGCCTGTCTGAGCACCTACATTTATGAATGAATGAATTGTGAGAGCATCACAAAGTGAGTGTGTTCATGCACCCCAGTGCCCACAAGTTCATGTGCATGTGTGTATACGTGTGTGCAGGTTATATATGCCCGTATTTGTTCATGGGTCTGTGCACGTATGTATGTGAGCCTTTTACTGCTCTCCCTCTCAAAGTTTCAGATACGTGTGATCACACTCACCCTTATTTTACCCTGCACTGAGCCTTCGAGTGTTTGTTGACCTCTGCCCAGTGGGTGCATGGGGGTATTGTCCTCTACAATACTTAAGAATTAGATTATATCTTACATATTCTTAAAGCAAATGGAATATGCTACAAAAATATGTTCAATGTACTGCTTTTTGCAGCTGCAAAGTGCACGTTAGGTTTGGCAGCCGCCATGCCGCCTTTTTACTCTTCATGTCTCAACAAAGTGCAGACATGAAGCACCAAGAACCTTAATTCCTGTGCCTTGCTAAGCCATATAAAGTCCTTCCAGCTGTATAAAGTCATGATCAGACTGAATGTGAGTAAAAGGATGACAGGAGTTTAGCCCATCACCCCCACTCCTAGCTTGAGTTTTTTGTCAATCACCCCAGATAAACAATGTGCTTATAAACAACGGCTGTGCTATTTGTAAGGACCATGTAAACCAAGCAATATGTGGAGAGAATGCTGATTTCCCAGAAAAATTGTAGTATCTATACTGATGAACCACTACGTTCCCCTTTGCTGTTTGCATAGCTTAAAGCATTTGGATTTGGGTACCTGCATGAAATATATTCCTAGACTAATACTGAACATAGCAACACCACCTGTATATGCTATATATAATATATATATATATATAAATTAGAGAAACAGTGATTTACACATAGCATTCGGGACTACTGTGTCATATAATTTTGGGTTTATCCATGCATCAGGGAATGTAAACAAGATTCCATGGAAATCACAGCATTCACAAACTAGCCTACAGTCTCGGTTCTGACAGTGATGTACACAAAAGCATGTGCTGCAATTCTTGTACAAAGGCCTCGGAAGAGAAATGTTGAAACAAGATATATATTTGATGGTTCACACAGTCATTTCTTGTTTACACCTGCCTGTACTGGCATACACAGTAGGCATTACTGACATACACAGGAAAGCCTAGAGGCAGCCTGTGCTGTGCACATATTCAAAAACAGTTTAAGAGGAGGAAGGGTAATCTAAAATCCATTGCCTTATAATGTATTCCAATGACTTCCAGAATGCACAGGCAAGCTTTACAACGAAGAACATTTACAAACTTCATGCAAAAAGGCAAAAAAACATCCTTTAAGCAGAACTGTAAGAACTGATCATCATATTTAGCCTTCTGGGGTCTAAGCCACTGGATTTAGACTTCACACTTATCAGAGGCATAGATTGAATCTAAATGCTAGTCAGGGTTTCATTGCCACAAAAGCAGGTGAACTGGTTTAATATAGCTTAGTCTAGGCTTCAGAAGTCCTTCATTGCTATGGCTAATTTTAGAGTAGCCGTGTCCAAGCATAGCTTGAAATCCTCTCCTAACACAAATTTGTCATTATTCAGCAGAGATTCCTTAAACTGTCTGTCCACAGCAAACATGAACATTTGAACCGGAAACATTTGCAAAGTTGACCCCCACCTTTCCCAGGAGTTTGTTTGAAGCAGTGAAGATCACCCTTACTGGGCAAACACAAGTGTTTAAGAGCCAAACAGTGGAGCGGCTGAATCGGCCACATGAGGAATGTGACAATGGGCCCTGACTGTCATTAATGTGGCTCCCAATAGATTGCCCAGCTTACATAACACAGCACAATTGCCCCTCAGTCATCAAGGAATGGCTGGACACGTTTAGGACAAGAGTGGGTACAGGAGTTGCAACAATGCACAACTGAAGCAGTTGAAGGACAGAGTCCAAGTATCCCACAAGGCTGTAACTGGGAAATGAATGTATGAGACTATTTACCTTCAGAGTAAACACAAACACACAGTCCCACAAAAAGCCCTGCCCACAGAGGCCCATGTAAACATGCACACACTCGTCTGTGTATTTAACATTCTCTTTGGGTTTCCATCAAAAGACACACACACACACACACACACACACACACACACACACACACACACACACACACACATTACTGGGTGGCACAATGTGCTGCTTGCAATAACATTTGGTATCCAGGGAAGAACCTAAGAGCATGTGATTTTGCAATTAGAATACTTTAGGCAGATGTCTCTCTTTATATTTTTCAAATTCTGAAAATGGCAGGGTAACACATTTTCTGAATTTGTTACCCAGCAAGAGAACCCCTTAAGTCACCTTTCTATGCTTTCAACACTTATGCCTCATCTCAGGAAAGACATTATTTAACAAACTGTTGGGTTTTCACCTTAAAAATAGAGCATGACATAAGTCTTGGCCAGTTATCCTGACAGCCTGAACAAAACTAAAGTGTCTAAACAATGCCACATCTGGAGAAAGACACATAGGGAATGGACAGAGTGAGAAAGCAAGTGAGAGCTAGAGAGAGTGAGAGAAAAAGAAAGACAAAGGAGAAAGAGAAGGAGCAGGAATGCAGCGGAAGAGAGCGGAGATGAAAAAAAGGGAAGCAGCCAGCTGTTTAGGCTGAGTGCCAGAGTGTCTGGGGATGTGCAGAACTCTAATTTATGGGAGATTCCCCTCTCTCATCCTAACAGTTTCAACCCTTAGCCAGAAAGAGAGAAAGAGAGGGAGAGAGTTAGAGAAGAGAGAGTAAGAGGGAGAGAGAGAGAGGGAGAGAGAGAGAGCGAGAGATAGAAAGAGAGAGAGACAGAGAGAGACAGAGAGAGAATGACAGAGTGAAAGACTCCTTTTTGCGTCACTCTGGCTAAGTTTCTACACACAGATGTATATGTTCATCTAGCCTCATCCTGCTAATGACCTGGAGCACATATTGCTCCAATCTCCCATTCCACTAACGGCACTAAAGCACATTCCCTCTATGTCTAGAAGTCTATAGATGACTCAGGCACTGAGTCTGAGTCACCTTCAATAGCATCACTCTCTCAGTGGTGTGCCTGGACCTGTATAAACAACACCTAAACTGAAATAAACTATATCAAGCCGCCTGAGCTCACTCTCTCAAGCTGTAGCTCATGTGTTCTGTGGTCGATTTGAAAGGATTCTCCTGGATCCATTAGGATGCAAAAGAGGGTACAGTCTGTCCATTGGAGAGAGTTGACGGAAGAGAGGTCATAACAGCTTCTTATGAAACCGAGGCATTCCTCCTCCTGCGCTGGCACCAGGCTCCTGTTGTCACTGTCAGGGCTAATCAGAGTGCTGAGGGGTGTGTGCTTGGAGCGAACAGCAGGAGGCTGCAGGAGGAATGGATCAAGTGCTCAGGTTAATTGTCTGTCTGTTCCACAAGGATGGGCATTGTCTCTCCCAAAATACGCAGTGGGCCAAGAATCTGTGGCATCAAGACCCTGGTTAACTGTGTCTGTCTTTTTATATACACATCGCAAATAAATGCAGAGGACCAGGTAAAGTCATTTCTATGCCCTCTGTGCATCAACTTTCAAGCACGGGTTACAGCGCATGACATCAAGGAGTTCAACATTCTCAGCATGTGACTTTGGGTGTGAGATCATCGGTTACAGCGCCACATATTAGCAATCTGATTGGTCGATGAAAGAGAGTTTTAGTGTGTCAGTAACATCTGTATATTGTCATCTAATGACTTTTTATGGCATGTTATGACACATTTGGTTTGATGTACATGAACCCTATAATTCCAATGAAAACAGGGCAACTCATTTAGAATGCCATTACTGTGAATGCATTAGTCTGGTTTATGTACAAAACAATCAGGTATTGATTCAACTATTTCAACTCATTTCTTGTGTCTAGATGAGTGAACAGAGCTGTAGATGATTCCATAATGACTGAGAAGAATATCAAGGAGTTCTCCTAAAACTGACATCCAAAATGCCTCGCCTTTGAAAAGTGGTAAACAAATCTTTGGGCCAATAGTTTACTGTAAACAGATGAATACAGCATAGTATTTATTACTTATTTATTACTATATTCTTTTAAAAAAATGTAAAATAGTCAAGAAAATACTTTCTGGTGTCGAAGTATTGTACTTCAATCTACACTTTATTGCACACTGTTACAACTGAATATAATAACAGCAATCATTTATATGAGTTCTAATAAAGTGAACTGCATTGTATACAAGGCATCAATTCATTGATGAAAAGCTGATGCTTAGCCAGCAACAATTTGCACGGACAGATTATAATCGATCATATTAAAACAAAATGAAATTCGTTCTCACATATTGTCAAAAATAAAATAATGAATCTGTTTTCAAACAGAATGTTTTGTGTGTAATGCTGTTTTCTTTCTGCCAGTATGTAAAGCATTGCACAGCTGTTTAGCATTAAGTGTTATTTGTTCCACTGTCACAGCTGTTGACTGAAAAAGTTTGAAAAGGATTTTGTTTTCTTAGTGGAATAAAACAGTTTTGGGGGGAAGAAAACCCTATAGCACAGAGCGCTTCTCAACTAATGACATAGAACATAACCACAGAAGCGTGGTATCTTAGTGCAAGACATGCACATATTCAATTATTACAGTACATACAGATCCGTTTTTCTATCCGTAACTCTGCATCTAACTCTCTCATCCTCCCTGTCTGGCTTCTGTGGGGGAGCTGAGACTGCCTCTATCACAGAAGGTGCAACCTGACATACAGGAGACGTCCAGTATGATGGAAAAAATGTGTGTGTGTGTGAGTGCGCCTGTGTAATGTGTGTCTTTGTGTGTGTGTGTTTGTGAGAGAGAGAAAGAGAGAGAGAGGTGTAGGACTCCCCTCCTTTCTCCTCTGGGTCATGTGTTTTGAATTAGTTGTGTGCTGAATGTGCAGACACCCCAATCATCCACTAGGAACAATGAAGCAACAATAAAATTCACTGTTTTTGTGTATGTGTGTGTGCAAGTTCATGTGTGGGTTTGTGTGTTCCTGCATCCCAACAGATGCTAAATCATATGTTTTTCTAAGCAGGTACTGATCTCATTTAATGGGGGTTTGAATGTGGGGCCATGCTTGTCTGTCTATGGCCGTTGGTATGCATATATGCCATAATTAACTCTGAGTTCTGTTTGCCAAACACAGGTCATTTGAAGATATTTCAGTGGCATCTTATGTGGAACAGGAAGTACACATAAAGGCAACAAAAAAAAAAAATAATTCACAGTAAAATCTTTTTATCTTGCTGTGTAACAGCATATTTAAACGTAACTGGCCTTGATCGCAAGTCTCAATTGGAGCAATCAGAAAGCAGGAGATTGCCCATTGCAAGCTCTGCCATAACACTGCTTCTGACAGTCACCCTGGCAAAGAGCTTGGAATTAGTGGTGAAGTCCAGGGTGCCTTTAAAACCACTGTGCTTTTCTGTGTTTTCTTGCCTTGAGCACACTATCTGCATGCGATTCGAAAACAGTAGTTGGTGTGTAGGTAACTGCAGGCCCAGTGTGTGTTTTGGGGGCTGGGCATGCGTTGATGTGTGAGTGAATGTGAGAGTACATGTGCAATGAATGTCAAAGTGAGTGTTGAATGGCCAGCTATGCAGGTATGAAAGTTTTGGGGAAAACATCTGCAATTTAAACTGCAATTATCGCATAAAGATAATGAACATAGTGTGCAGAAATGCCAGGTATTTGTGACAATATTATACTTTACATGGATTCATGGGTGTTTGGTTGGTCCGGATTGATCTCATCAGCCAACAATTTGAAAGTTACTTCTTGCTATTTCCCATTTTAAACCTACGACTACAGCTGATGTGTTTGTGTGTGTGTATGTGTGTGTGTGTGTGTGTGTGTGTGTGTGTGTTCCTTGTTAACTAACAGGGGGAATGGCAGGGGGTGGTCCTCAAGCCAGATTTAGCTTTGCCCCCCCCCAAACCCAGTCCACCACTCAGAGGAAATAAACAGAAACTCACTTCCTGAGTGACCTTAATGCCAATGATAGCCAGCATCAGTCCTTAGTGACCTGCTGACCCAGTGACCCAGTGACCCAGTGACCCAGTGACACTGTTTACTAAGAATGTGTGAAACAAATAGCTACATCATTGCTGGCACAAGAGAGAGGGAATAAATGAAATGGGAATGTTAGAAAGTGAAAGTGATGAGAGAAAGATTCCAGGAAGAGAGCAAGCGAGATGGAGAGCGAATATCAGACACTTTCAGCTCCTGGGCCAGTTCCTTTGACTCTAATGTTCTCCTCTGGGATGGTGCTCTTTCAACAGCAACTTCCACAGGAGGAGGAAAGCTCACACAGTGCACAAAGAGCCACTGTCACACAGATTCAGAAACATTAGGGGTGCCACAAATCCTATATTAGTCCATATAATTCCATATTAGTGTGTCAGTCTTTCTTTTTCCTTTAATCATGCATTCTTACATTCTTTCCCTGCAGTGGAATCCTTGCTCTCAGAATAATACCCATCAGCCACAGGCACAGTCTCATACTTTTGGCTATGATGCTGTTAAGGTTTAATGCCGGAGACAATTATACATTAAGCTAATAAAATAAAACAAACTGGTCAAATAATGCATTCCTGTGCTTTTTGCTCCTTCTGAGAATCCTTTGGGAATTCCTTCCCAGAATTTACTCTGCATTTCTTCCCAGTCCCGTCTAAAACTTGTTTCTGTGATTTTTAACAGCACCTCATTTCTGCATTTCTAAGTGTCCAGTTCTTAATCCCAAACGTTTGTTAAGGCACTTATTTGCATCTCTCCATACCCCTTGGTCTCTCTTTCTCTTTCTCTTTCTCTTTCTCTTTCTCTCTCTTGCTCTCTCTCTCTCACTCTCTCTCTCTCTCTCCTCTGCAGCCAGCTCTGGAAAGTCCATTTACACAGTTCACGGTGACAGCAGGTCCGTCTCCTCCATGGCAGACTCCTGCTTGTGTTTTTTCAATTAGCCTCGGCTCCTGTACACTATTCAGGAGAACATTTGGGAAACTATAATTCTCATGGCCCAGCGCAAAAACTAATGGAAAGTCACTTAACATTTTTCCGGTAGAAGTTTCGGAAAGAAAGTTACTCTAAAAAAGAGAAATGGTCACATGTGTCCTATAGAAACAGCTGAGAATCAGATGGGTTAGTGGACAGACGGATGGCTAGATTGACGGATAGATGGATGGATGGATGGATGGATGGATGGATGGATGAATGACAAAGGACCAGACTAGTGAGAGGGTCTAAGAATTTAAATCCTGGGTGTTGGAGGCCAGAGGAAGGGCGAATGGGCAGAGCAGGAGGAGGCCTGGGGTGAGTGAGTGCAAGGATGGACGGATTTCCCTGAGAATGTGGATGAAAGCAGACCGGTCCGGATCTGCAGCGGGCCGCGGGGAGAGGGGACAGATGCACAGGACTCACATCAAAGCTGCAGTGGCTGAGAGACAGATGAGACGAGGAGGAGCCCCCACCCTTCCCTTCGTCTGTACCCTTCATATTTACACAGATGAGTCCAAACAGTCTTCAACATCCCTCTGGCCTTCAGTTCAATCATCATGGCAAATCTACAGGCCACATCCAGCCCTGCACAACACACACGCATGCAACCTACAGTCCAGACACACTTACACACATACCAGTAACACACATGTATGTGTGTGCACAAACACAGACTGACATTCATGCCACTAGAACCACTGATACAGTCACATCTCACATCTCTACTATGCTCCATACTGGAGATTTCAGATATAAACAAATGGGAACATATTCATAACCAGCAGTAGGCACACACACACCACCAGCTCACTTAGATCCACGCAATTACTGGGTGAAGTAAACAGAAGAGACACAGAAAGGGCACAATGTGTTTGAGTGCCGAGATGTGAATGCCAGCCTAACAGATCTGTGCTCTGACTTACTGTACACATTCATATTCAAGGATCCTTAACACAGCCTCTCTTTAGTGTAGCCTTGCAGTTTTAAGAGAGACCTAGCCAGGGACACATGGCAGAGACACTGCCAACTGTCAAAAGTGCATTAGTGTGTGTAAGAGAGGGTGTGGGAATAAAAGTATGTGCAAGTGTGAAAGGGTGTATGTGTTTGTTATATCATTGAGTGAATGACATTAAGTCACGAAGTGAAAGTTTGTTTAGGTATGACAGAGCACCCCCATTACATTCATTGATAGGCAGACAGACAGAAAGACAGACAGGCAGACACACACATACACACACACACACACACACACACACACACTCAGGCAGTGTCAGACATAGCTGAGTTCAGTCCAGTGGCAGGGAAGCTTACCTGTGTGTGTGCACAGAGTCCATGTGTGAAAGCTTCATATCTGCCCCAGCAGTTCCTGTGCGGAGCAGGTAGAGCCAGTGCTCGGGTGAGGAGGGGGGTGGCAGAGAGGGGGAGCAGACAGAGAGAGAGAGGAAGAGA
>JBBKCR010000122.1:5434164-5445099 GCA_037577295.1 Ladigesia roloffi | reverse complement strand
GTAAACAACATAGTCCAGGAATCACAACAGTCAAACTATTGCATTGAAGGCACTGCATTACTTTCCAATCTGAAAATGTGCTATAAAACCATTCATTCTAAACACAAGGGCATATAAATATTGTTCTGAGTACCGTGATTCCTCAAGATTTAATATATCAACAGCAACAACAAAAAATACATATTTTTTTTACTTTGTCTTCTTAATTTAATAGTGAAAGTCTTTAGACTTTCAAAGTGCATTCGATGCACTGAATGACTTTAGTGAGTGGTGTAAATGGGTATACTCTATTGGAAGTTATCTATTGAGAGTGGATGAGCAGTTGACACAGTCAGACATAAATAAGTAGATACATTTACACAAACAGCACAAATCTGTCATGAGGGAATGTGAATATTGAATGATGAATTGCTTGTTAAGGCCTGTCACTCAGCAGTACAGAGTATATGTTTTTGAAATATTTAAGTCCCAGCAGAGTTCCAAGAAGAACACATTCATTTTGCAAGTGATCTGTTTGGATGACCATGACTAAAACCCCCAAAGTCCATCCAGAGCCCTTAAAAAACTGCAGTGCTCCAAACTGTTCGCCTCACAAGAGATTCATACTGTTGTAATGTGAACAGCTGTATTATTTGCTTTCCCAAACACAACTTAAGTTAAAAGTGACCCACATATAACCCTGATACTGAAGCATACCTAGAGTCTCACTCATAGGTTTCCATATCAAATGCACACCCAGGCAAAGTGCATTAGCTAGGCAAACGAACAAAAAAATATCTGATCACAAAAAAGGGATTTACAACAAAAACAAAGCAATGACAAGTTGACACTCCATGCCAAGTGATGCTTGACTTCTCTTGTGTAACCACTTCACAAAGATGCTTGGACTGTACTTAGCTGTATACACTGTGAAGTTGACTGACAGATGCAGATATAATCAGTGACTAGTTAAGATGAACTCTAGGGAGTGTTCTCCCACGGGTCACAGTTTCCAATCACACCTGCTCCATTTCTCTTTTGCCCTTGGCTACAAGCAGGCGGGTCTAGGCAAGCAATAAGAGAACACAGAATTGCAACCATGACTGTTGGCCATCTGATCATATTTAGGATTTAGTTATACACAGTTGTGGCTTAGTTACAGACATATACATACATACACACACACACACTCACAAACACATGCATGTCAGTCATGTTCCCTCAAGGCGTACAAGAAATAAACAGCTGCAGGATCAATCTTTGTTAGTTTGAGTTCCTATGGAAAACACCCCTCTGGGTTACTTTCAGGCAAAACATAATTTAATATCACATGGTTGCAATTTGTATTTGAATGAGAGGAAGCAATTGGCTGGAAGTATAAAAAAACTACAATGTTGTTTTTTCAAGTGATGAGAGGCACCTGATTAGAGGATTAATAGATTGAGTCTTGATAAGATTTCATTAAGTGACTCATGCATAGTATGTAAAGAGAGACAGAGGCAGGTGTGGTCAAACCTAAAAAGTTCAAATGGGGTATACAGTCAGCACTTCTACTTTTGAATATTACTGCTTGTCATATGTGGCTGCTGTCTTGAATTAGTAGTTCATTCTGGAATTTAGAAGGCATGAGTAGAAACAGATAGCTGTGGTGCTGCATTCTAAGGCCTGTTTAAACAGCAAAATCCACAGTAATGCACTATGTTTACTGTGTTGGTGTTGGTACTGGTAGATTACTAACACTGGTCAATGAGTCAACATGAGAAGGCTGAATAATGTCTGCTTCCCACAGCATTCTCTGTGAAGCAGACCAGAAAAGAGCCTTATCCTGGTTCCATGTGCTTCTGAGTCAGACATCCAAAAGGAACAATGGATCGAAGACACGGGATCAATCTGCTTCCATTTAGGGTGGAACATTTGGCTAAGAGATAAAGCAGATCCATATGAGTTGTCCTCGTCAGTCTTTCAGTTATTAATTGGAAACAAACTACCATTGACAGTGATGTTCAAAGAGCTGCAGGCCAAGGATGACTGAAGATAGTGAGAGAAAGAGAGAGAGAACATGACATTTCAGAGACAGAAGTCAAAAAGGTATCAAGGGTTCCACCAGCTAAAGGATCATCATAGAGGAAAATTAGTATATTCAAAATAGTTTAAATTGGGCTGGGTCATCTTCCATGTTCAGCTGTACAGGCCTCTGTACCTATGAGCTCTTCACAGTAATCCTCATGAGAGGATGCTTACTCATGCAATTATAAAAGTCCATTACCACACATGGTGGGTGATCACTACAATGAAAAAGCTCTTCAGAAACACTATAACAGTAAACAGAATCACTGCATGAGAGCTCATTTAACCACATTTTATGCTGGTAATAATTGTAATGGTATATAAGAGTTGTGGCAGCACTTTCATAATCTCTCTTCAAGGCGAAAGAGTACTGAACATAAATGAGAGTCACATATTAATTACAAAATCAAATGTATTTCCTAAAACTAGTATAAATACGAGCAGGCAGAATCATTACAGATTAGACAGAAACAATGGGCAATTTTTGACTTTGTTGCTTAAATGTATTTTTCACCAGAAGAGCGACAATGGACAACAGCACACAAATTTGCCTAAAAAGCAGAATGGTTTAATTTCTGTATGTTGAGTCAGCATACTCAGCAGGTTACATGTCATCTTCCATTCTCTGGTCGAACCTATGATCACAGAGGAATAAACATGACAAACTAATGCAAACCAGGGTTGAAAGTTCTGCCATTTGTTTTGTGGAAACGTGTCTGGATATGTTGGTCCCAGATTTAGCCGTATCCCTGCCAGAATATTTGGATCATCAACCATAACCAAGTCACAAAAATATTTTTCTTAGTGTAGCCTCTTTTGTACATCATGACAACCCCAAAAGTGTGAAATAACACCACAATAATATGTCTAATAACAGGTAATAAAGACCCAGTTACAGGTAGGAGGTGACTAGAGCATTCACATTGTTTGTTAACAGTGATTTTCAACATAACATATTGAAAAATCATAGTGGTAAATGTGATACCTATAAGAAACAGAACAGAAAAAGTGAAAAACTGCATGTTTTAGTAGTCGGAATATCATACAACATTTTTGCTAAATGTTTATAGCAATAAAATAGTACAAATGAAGAAATTACCAAATTTATTAGCCCATTACTGCCAGTGTTTTACAGATTATCACATCTGGCTCCAAGGTTCATCCTTTGCAGTGCTAAGGAAGCTCTGAGTTATGATTTTTCTTCACTACGTGCTTCCTGTATATGGCACTACAAAAGGACCTGTTGTGCTATCAAAACTTCATAAAGTATTGATAATTACCTGGAGTAGTAAATGTTCTTGTTATCCTTCTTGCATTCTGATTTTTGACCAATTTTATTACCTGGACTACTGCCTTGCACCTGATATTTCTGATTCGGTTTTGTTACACAGCTATTCAAATGTACAAACAAAGCATTGAATGTAAACATTTTTGTTTTTTGGAATAGCTTTTGTCCATTAATCCTGTTTAGATTCAGGCACCATTAAGGAAGTGAAAGGCATAACTTCAGAGTCCTCTCATCCTTACTGTATGTTTTCGGTGCACATCATGTACACTGGACTGTGTTATAGCTGGATGCACTGGAAACAATCACATTTACATTCACACATATTTGCAAAATTTTCTTAGAGCAACTTACTATTGTATACAGAGTTGATGTAGTGTTAGGGGTTTCACTCAATAACTCTTAAGACAAGATGGCTGTCCAAGAAAGTCTGCTCTTCTATTCTCGTGTTCACTCTTGACCTCTTTGGACTAAAACAGTAGAACTAATCAAAGAAATGTTTCTTGTAATATCAGGTGTACTATTGGCTCTGAAATGCTCCCTTATAGATTCCAGATATTCAAGGGTACACAGAAGAGTGTGTGTAGAAGTTGCTTGTGTGGTGAACAGCAAGTATATGACAGCTCTTTTGGTGTGCCAGGCCAGTCAGAAAATCAAACCCCAGTCTCACGTGTGGAGGACAGTAGTGCTACCCACCACTACACCAACCATTACAACATTTAAATGTTGGTGTGCCAGGCCAGTCAGAAAATCAAACCCTAGTCTCACGTGTAGGTGACAGTAGTGCTACCCACCACTACACCAACCATTACAACATGAATAACCTTAGAAATAACCTTATCACAGCAATGTGTGTGTTTGTATGTCTATGTCTGTCTGCGTCTATGGAGTCAGATCACAGAAGTGTTGTTGGCACGAACACAAGCTTTATTTAACATTATTAACATTTTATTAACACACGCTACTGATATCTCATTTCACAATGCACAGTTTGTGTTCTAGTTCATCATCAGAGCACAGTCTCTGGCCACAAGACAATTTTGACTAGATATTTTTGATTATTGGAACAATCTCAGCCAGGAAATAATGCTGAGGTGCTTAAATATTTCAACAGTACTGTTATGTATGCTGTGTCATGAACTGCAGGTGGAGGCCTGGAAGTGATTTTCTTAATAGAAAACATTAACACAAGCTTTCAAAATGCCTATGGTTTTCGTCATGTACAGTTGCTCAAATCCATCAATCCAGGAAAGCACAAAGGGCTTTTATCAAATACAGAAAGTACTTGGAGGGAAAAATGGCATTATCTGAGGTCAGGAAGGGCAGAGTCAGAAAATAGTCCTGTGTGCATTGACCATGTTGTTATTGTAATTTATATGAATATGTTCATGTTTCTTTACTTGAAATGGTGCTCAGTGTTTCTTGTGTAGTACCTTGGTTCTGCAGTAGTGGACCCAACGTTGTACGCCCCCATAATTTTGTGTTGTTTTATTTGTTTTCCTGAGTAGAAGAACATTTGAAGGACGAGATAGTTTCTTATATCTACTGGGAAAACATATTTTTCCAAGTTGCCCTGGCTACTGTGCACATGCATATCTTCACAAGGGTGGGCTTTTCCTTCTTGTGGCTTTGCCAGCTAGCCAACTGGCTTGTTTTAGCAAAGGGCAAGACTTTCCCTATAAACAACCGCAATGTTGAGCTTTCCCATTTATTTTTCCTCAAGTGAGCTTCTTTATAATGTCTCTGGGTGAACTGACCAGAAAAATTGCTTGGTTGGATAAGGAGGCACAGGGCATACATCTATTTTTTAAGCAAGTCTTTCTTATCTATTCATTAAAATAAACCATTAGATTTAACACACAATTATTTATTTCCTGAATCTAACATATTGAGAAGAAGAACATAAAATTTGGTATGTGCATCAGTTTAGGCACCCTTGTACACCACGTACTTATATGGATCCCTATGGCTGAAACCAGAAGCTTAAAAATAATTTTTTTTGGCAGTTAAAAATCCTCGATTTAGAATTATTCCATTTGTCCTACAAAACAC
Source organism: Ladigesia roloffi (assembly GCA_037577295.1). Taxonomy (NCBI): domain Eukaryota; kingdom Metazoa; phylum Chordata; class Actinopteri; order Characiformes; family Alestidae; genus Ladigesia; species Ladigesia roloffi. Next base: position 5,439,716 of record JBBKCR010000122.1, on the reverse strand, counting down.
CGTTAACAGTATTTGTAGGTTTTCTTCCTTGCACAGTAAGTTTAAGATCGTATCACACATTTTCAATAAAATCTGTAAAGGCCATTCCAAAATTGTCATCTTTTTTAGTATTTAAAGAATTAATTTTGATATTTTCACAAACACCAGGGATGTGACACACATGGGATATTGGAAATAATGCGAGTCACTGGGTATAAAAACAGATAAAAAGGTAGGATTCAGTGATCAGACATTGAGTCCCATGCCCAACTCAACTCCTCCACCATCCATTACCATGAGTACTCTGGTTCCTTCTCTTACCTTATATTCTGTGTGTGTGTGTGTGTGTGTGTATGTGTGTGTGTGTGTGTGTAGAGCAGAGTTTCCTAGTAAGAATCCCTACTCCATAATGAGCACTTCTAGATTAACATGCGTGGTCTACCAACTCTTTTGTGCTCCATCCATGATTGGGATCATCTATTACGCTACTCTGGACAAAAAGTTTGGCCAGGTAACTCTCTCTCCCTTATTGACAGAATGTTTGAGCCTTACACTATGAGCCAAGCAGATTTGGCCGCTCTGGTTAACTCGGTAAATTTGCAGGCTGTAGTATGAATTTGCGGAGCTACGGCATCAGCTGGTGACACTCGTTCAGATCCCATGTGATCTCATTGCCGAGGTGCACAAGTCCTAGATGGTACACCGTTCTCCATCTTCCTCCCAAGCTACCCCTAAAATATCACTTTATGAAAAATGGAACTGTGTAGATGGGAAGTGTGATGTGTTTCTGACCAACCATGTCTTTGGTATTATAGTTTCAGCCTCTCCGCTATCCATTTGACAGCATCGCACGTCTTACCTCACCAGGCAGTCAGCTGAAAGGTACAATGCTCCTGATTCCTCTTCTGCCCACTCCTACCAAGATTTTACCAATCAGCTCAAAGTCGCTTTCCAGCATCTTGATAGCAAGGTGGAGGTTGACTCCCGCCTGTACCATCTGTGGAAGGGGGACTATTTGGTGAGCCGCTACACCACAGAGTTTTGCATCCTGGCCATGTAAACAGCCTCCAATCTCTGAACGGCCTTCTACAAGGGGCTGGCTCTTTGCTTAAAGGATGAACTCACTGGGTGAGAGCTGCCTGAAACTTTGGAAGGACTCATTCAACAAATTATAATAATAATAATACATTTTATTTATATTGCACTCTATATTTAAGTAAATCTCAAAGTGCCACAGAGTAAAAACAAACAGAAAAAAAGATGAGCAAAACAGAAAACGCTATAAAAAGCTTAGCAGAATGCCTTTCTTAAAAGATGGGTTTTTAAATTTAGAACATCAATAGACTGTGGGGCTCTCAGGTAGTGGGGGAGAGTGTTCCACAGCTTCGGAGCCACAGCTGAGAATGACCTATCACCCATGCTGTGGAGCTTGGTTCTGGGGACTTATAGGGTGTTTGAGTTTACAGAATGGAGGGAGTGAGAGGTGGTATGGGTTTTGAGTAGGGAAAGTTTATATTCTATCCTGAGTAGTACAGGAAGCGAGTGAAGGGTTTTCAGGATAAGAAAGATGTGGTCACGCTTCCATGCCATCATCAGGATCCTGGCAGTGCTGTTCTGAACATACTGCAGCCTTTGGATGTTCTTGCTAGGGATCCCAATGAGGAGTACAATACAGTAATCCAACTTGGAAGAGACAAAGGGTGGACAAGCTGCTCGGCATCTGCCAGGGTAAGCGATGGGCAGAGTTTAGTAATGTTCTTAAGGTGGAAAAATGATGTCTTACATAGGTGTTTAATATGGATGTCAAAATTGAGTTGCGAATCCATTTTAACACCCAAGTTTGTGACAAATGTGGACAGGGGGATGTTTTGGCCAGAGGAAGTTGTACTGGTGATGGTGGGGGAGTGGAGATGACTTCTGTTTTTGTCCTGTTTAGCTGAAGGAAATTGTGCTTCATCCATGCCTCTATCTCCTCCAGGCAGATAGTCAGTGTGGATGTTGCCAGAGGAGTAGAAGAAGAAGTGGGGGTAGACCTAAGGTACAGCTGGGTGTCATTGGCATAGCAATGGAAGGAAATACCCTGTCTGCTAATGATATTGCCGAGGGGAAGCATCAAAATGGAGAAAAGGGCAGGCCCTAGCACAGAGCCCTGGGGAACACCACAGGTGACACTGTGGGTGTGGAATTTTGCACTGCCCAGTACTCGGTTCTGCCAGTCAAATATGAAGTGAACCAGTTGTGGACTTCCTGAGCGTCCAATGGTGTATTGCAGATGGTGAAGGAGGATATTGTGGTCTATTGTGTCAAAGGCAGGTGTCATGTCCAGGAGGGTGATTAGGCAGGGAGAGCCAGTATCTGCCATCACCAGAAGGTCATTGGTGACCCTAACCAAGGCAGTTTCAGTTTCAGGGCAAAAACTGTAGCAGGTAGGTGACTAACTAACTTGTTTTCCCAGGAAAAAAGTGGACAAAAGCTAAAAACAAGGGATTCAAAAATCCAGAGATCAACAGTCAGACGGAGCAGGTGAACCAACAACTGCAGCACTTTCTGTGATAATTCATTGTCAACTGGGCCAGCAACCTTATATGGGCTGAGCTGTCCTATAACCTCTTCACCACCTCGGCCTTCATTTGAGGTAAACATTTTCCAGCCTATCACGTTTGAATGCGAAGAAACAGAGATTGATATACCATCGGCTCAACAGTTGGTCCGCAGGTGCCAGTGGCTTTGGCAGCATGCCCACCATGCCATCAAGCGGGCAAATTATGGTTACACTCAGCAGCACCTCCATCAGCACCCACCAGGGTGATTGTTCCTTGTGAGTGACAGGGTTTGGAGTTAACCCTGATTAAATCTGATTGGTCATTGATTTACAATCAAGCTGATTAGCCCTTAGTTCCAGTTGTCAGAGTGTATCCTCACCTTACCTTGGTTTATGTCCTCAGTCATTTGCCTATTTTTGTCAAAGGGTTAAATGTTTGCCTAATTTGTCTACTGTTTTTGATTTTAAAAAATTTGCCTGGAGAGCAGCTGAGCGGCAGCTCACAGAATGAAAAATTAGCAAATGGCGAGTATGTAAGAAAACACACGCCAGTTTCAAACTTTTCTCTCTCATTTTATTTGTTGAAATCAGATTTTACAAATAATCTAAGGTTTAAGGTTTAAAAAATAAGGTATTTTACATTCGTAATGTTCTTTGGAAGAGTGAATTATGTATAGTGTCAAATGTTTACCCCTGACTTGGATTAAGGCCTAAAAGGTCTTTTCTTATTTTGGTAACCCTCTGAGGATTGCGATCACAAATATGTGATTAGAAGGTTAGAGAACTGCAGGTTTCCTATAATGACACACCAAACAGGGACTTTGTTTCAGGTAACAATGAAATTCTAGAGCATAAGTAGGGAATTCTAGAAAAATGTGCCAATGTGTTTTTCTTTACATGCAGATCATATACTAGATTTTTTTCAATTAGAAAATCAACAAATGATCTGATTTGACCAGGAGTGCCCATATTCTTGCAAACAAATATATATATAATTCTCTTGAAATGACTATTTCAACATTTATCTTTTTCTCTAAATACTAAAAGAAACTTTCACAATGCATTCATTTCATTATGCTCTAAAAAACAGATAAACATTTAAAATTTTAAATTAATGTTTGACCCACGATAAAAGGCGTAAGTCATACTGTTGCCCAAAGGCTGGACTACCCAAAATAACTATATTGCTCATTAAATTCACCAGTATTACAAGTAGGAATAAGTCTAAGTGCTGGACCAAGGGCACCTGTTTGGGGTCCTGTATTAAGGGATGGTGGTCCAGTTGGTCCAACAGCCCATTATTCAGGACACTGATCCTAAATGTGGATCCTGTTGCCCTGGCCACAGAGAGACAGAGAAGGGACCACAAACCACAGCAACATACAATTATCCCAAACAAGAGAGCCAGGCCAAGCTCTTTCCACTGAGCCGAACAACAACAGTGCACACATACTTGCGTACTTGCGCGTACACACACACAGACACACATATTCAAGCACACTTTCTTGCTTTAACTTTCTGTATCAGATTTCAAGCTTTACTTCTTCTTACATAAATGTTCTTCTCTCCTTACAGTCACATCTTGCACGTCTCACACAACACTCACACACATGTAATCAGTCACACACACATGACTTAAACAGGAAATAATTTAGCCTATAATACACACGTGTAATTCTGTCTTGAAGATGTAACCTGTCCAACTCCAAAAAAGGTCCCCAGTCATATGACACACATTCATCCATGCCGTCATCCAACTATTTATTAACAATTCTGTTTATGAAACATATAATTTTAGTTTCAAATTTCAATCATGGCCCCTTTAAAATTGGAACACACACTCTGACAGTGTTCTGGTAGGCAGCATGCAGGCTTGTGAGTAGTGCTGGCATGCATAGGCATTCCACAAATGCCCTGGAGGAATACCTGAGTGTGTCTCACCTCACGGTCAGGTAATGCTGCATATTACAACAGCATGAGGGCTGCGTGCACGCATTCTGGATTTGCCCAAGGAGCGTTTCATCAGCTTTGGAACCCATCCAACAATATCGATGTTCACCTTATTTTAGAAGGGTGCACGCAGTGGGATTGAGTGGGGGTTGAGCGATCAAAGGGTTGATTGAGCTTGGGCTTTTTATGGACACCACACAAACCCATATGTTTCAAATGAGGTCAGTCTGTCTGAAACCTTGAAACCAGCTCACTAGCACATTATATAACAAACTACATTCAATGCAAAAAGCGTCCAAGACACAGGCACTTTAGGCTTCTTTTAGCGGCATATGATCTGCAATTTGTTCTTATTTTGGTTGTTTCTTGAATAAATATGAACAAAACTGACAGTAGGACAAGTAATTTGATGCTCGTGGGCAGCTGAAACCTGCCATCTGAGTTAGACATGGTGTGTGGAGTATACCAAGGTACATATCAGTGGCAATAAAAAACTACAGTAAATACTATGGGTCTACATCTATTATGGAAGTGCCTGAAAATTTGTGAAAAGAGGACAAAAGAGTTGGAAAAACACCTGGCCTGAACAAAAGTTTGTCATTTAAATTCGAGAGAAGAATGGCTAAACTGACCTCAGAAACCCTGAAAGAAGCCACGTACCCAGGGTTTGTGCATACGTTTATGTGTTTGAGAAATGGCCGCATACCCATACTCTTTTGGTGCTGCATCTAGAATAGCACAATGCCATGTGCTGGCTCTGCATGTACCATTCAACTATTAGACTGTTAAAATTCCCTTAACTTCGCAACAACTTTTCTGAAACCCATATCACTAACACAAACACAAAAGATTCCAAGTTTCTTCTTTCTTCCTCTTTCAGGTTTTCCCTTCAGGGGTCCCCACAGCGAATCATCTGTCTCCACCTAGCCCAATTTTCTGCATCCTCTACCCTTACACCAACTAACTCCATGTCCTCTTTCAGCACATCCATTAATCTCCTTTTAGGTCTTCCTCTCAGCCTCCTGCCTGGTGGCTCCAACTGCAGCATCCTTCTACCTCTGTAATCATCGTCTCTCCTCTG
>JBBKCR010000122.1:5411037-5424133 GCA_037577295.1 Ladigesia roloffi | reverse complement strand
ACAGAGGGACAAAAGTATTGGGACACTAAAACTCAGGAGAGGGAACACGGGGAAGGCATGACGGAGACGAGGTGGCCGTCACAACTACAGCTGATATGATTTGCAAGCATCTGTGCCAACAAGGCCAATTTCAGTAATCAGTTATGAAACTTATAATGACCACTAATTTAGACAGAAGACAACAAGAGAAGAATAACGTCCATCACTATGTGTTCCTAAAATTGTACATGAATAGGAACAGGTAAGATGACTGAAATAAGAACAACTGGAAACAATACTTTTGTGCAGACTTAATGTACAGGTCTGGTTAATATGTGAGGGATAAAATGCCCTTGCTTCTAAAAATAATCTAAATTCATCAAAAGGTGACTTTGCAGACATACAGTCCCGTTTTTGTTTTGTTATGCAAAGAAAACTATGTCAAATGCTAACATCAACTGGACATAATATGGAACCTTGTGTGACCTCTGTGTAGAATCGATGTGGGAAGACAGGGGTCGTACTGTTTCAGAAGCAGCTGTTTGGAATCCTCTCCTGACCACAGTGATTTACTGATTATTCATTCCAGGAGTAGCTCCCCGTATTATTGTAAATACCGATCACAAGGCCTCGGTAAAACCTCATAGCGATATCAGACCAGGAGAGGAATACTATGGTATACATAATATTAACTGTGTTATAAAAAGACATTTTCACAATTCACATTATATTTTGCTTAGCTTAATTGGCTAATTATTATCATTGATTGAATAACACCTCATTTATTGATATTTATTCCTCAAGAGAAGTGTTTGTTCTTTCTCTTCTGTGCTTGTCAAACACACATACACACACAGACACACACACACAGAGAGAATTTAGGATATCCAAGCACCTTCGTCTTGTTTATTTCTAGTAATCATTTATTTGGCTGTATACTTGGGTTCATTTAGTTGAAACATTTATCTCCTCCCCGGATTCAGTTTCTTGGCTGATGAGATTAAATCCTCCTCTAAAATGTCCCAATATATCGCTCTATTTAGGTTTCTTTCAATGATGTAAAATAAAGCAGCATCATATAACAAAGCTCCCACTTACAGACTTCACTGTGGATATGTTCTTGGACACCGTTCTCTCTCCAAACATGACAGGCTTACTTATTTCCAAAGAGACGTTATTATTGTGTCTAATCAGGGTATATAGTTTCAAAAGAGTTCTGTTTTGTATAAATGCTTACACTTTCAGGTCATATTGAATCTCTTTTCAAATGACTGCTGGTATCTGAATATTTGCTTCCTCTCATTACCTTGCTCAAGGGTTGATCCCTGCCTTTAAATTCACCCTGGCTGCTGAAAGGCTATGAACTGGAGTGTGTGATTGTAAACACGACCCCCTGATGCAGTGTATAGAAAGTCCCGTGCTGTAAATCAGCTGTTTGTTGAAGGCCACACAGTGCCAGGCTGAAGTTAAACAGCTCACTTTGGTTCCAACCTCTCCATGTGTCAACATTGCTACTATCAGTTACTGAGATGCAAATGCATTGCCAAAGAGATCATTACATTAGTCCAAAAATAAATTTAACGTGCAGCTATTTAGAACGTACAAATGACTGACATACCAAACAATTACTAAGACCACTGCTCACCAGGGTACTTTAGTGGACCGTCGAAATAGGAAAGGGGCACTTTAGTAAACACTATACTAAATGTATACAATTATGATCATTTTGATCATTTCTTGGCTTTAACCTGGACTAAAAAAATGTAAACACCCTTTTCATGTAGTCCAAAAGGAAGGTTTATTGGGACCTATGGTTTTTGAGGCCAACAATCTGAGATAAAATTTTATATAACAGACTGTGTATTAAATATGTTCTGTTAATGGTCCTATGTCCTTCTCAGAATGTACAACTGAATTCAAACACTGAGCTTTACTGTTATTAATAGCATATTGTGGCACTGGGGTAGAGGGAAAATGTACGGCTGTATTTTGACAAAATCATGCCTTTTAGGTCTGTCACATTATACCGTCTGCCTTTATTAGAGTATGGGGTGTGACCTGCATCATAAATGTCAAAAAAATGCTAGTATAATGTGAAGTGCATATCGTCCAAAATGCTGAACATATATGAAAGTGAAATGGCTGTGTGTGTTGCGAGAGAATAAAGAGAATGTGTGCCTAAGTGAGTGTTTAGGAGAGTCACCAATTAAGCAGTTGGGAATACGGACAAAGAACAGAATGTATGAGCAACAAAAAGAAGTCACAGCAGAGAGAGCTGGAGAAAGAAAACAGCATGTCTTTGGATATTTGAAACATTTAATCAGTCACAGACAAAACAAACACAAACAAGTCAGTTCTCTCTGCTCTCTGTAATCCCCACTCTCCCACATCCTTTCGTGGAGTCTGAGCCTCTTACCCAAACCCCGACCGTGTAGAAACACCCCAGAGCATGCGCTTCTCTACTAATTATGCCGAGAGTTATTTCCCCGAATCTCTCATAGTCCCTGCAGCATTACTAGAATATGGGACATCACTGCTTCTGCCATATTCTCACAGCACTATGGGGGACACCATCATAAGCCGACACGATCCTGCTGACTCACTGAAAGTGTTTATGGAGATACTTAGGCCTCCACTCATCCTGGATGAATCACTGTCTGTGAATACGGCACACTCTAGGGATTTGACATGTGCATCTACAAAGAGCAATGACAGTATTTCCACTATTACGAGCGGTAAGTATTTGATTATCCATGACTCAGGACTGCTGGGTAAAGGAGTGGGAAAGAAAACCAGTTTGGCTCAAATAAACAGAGACTATAAAATACGAAAAAACTAACATAGTTGGTTAGCCCTTCAACAGACCCTCACTGTGCATTCAGCTGGATTTGAATGAGTTCACATTTGTCTGGATATAAAAAGGCCAACATGAACCCTACACTGGGACGATTGCATTAGTTAAAGAGGGACAGTGACTCTAGACATAGCATCAGAAATACAGAAAACAAAGTGATTGATTGAAAACCTACATGTTTAAGAACATGAAGAACAATAAAAAAGAATATGCAGATGTATTGCCAGCTAAAGTGCCACAGGGGATTCCCTGATGGACGGCTATGTATTTGATCCCCACTAAGAAATGAGCCTCCCAGTCAGCTGCAAGTAACAACTTGATGCTCAATCCCAACTTTCGGAGACAACTCACACCTGCACCACAAATGTGTGTCCGTGCGAGTGAGCGAATGTGTGTTTGTGTGTCTGTTTGGGAAAATTCCCTTTAGAGAAAGCTTCCACATGGCATAAAAACATCTGATTCTTTCACATCCACTCATTCTCTCAATTCAAAATGACGCTTTGGTTTATTCACTCAATCCAAAGCAGCACCCCTTTCAAAGTGGTAGGGCCAGTAAATGCCTGAGACTAAGTGTTTCAACTTTTTGTGGAAAAAAAAAAAGGAACAGTCAATTACTTCCAGGAGAGCCTTAATGTGTTCCGTACTGCTTTTGGCCTGTTCAAACTTCCTTAACTTATTGCAGAGCTTCTAAACACCTTTTCCAGTCCTTCATTCTTGGCTGCTCCATTAGTGTTTGTCCCACAATGTCAGTCACTAATTTCTTCGGCTTTCACACGCATTACAGAAATACTTAAGCCAAACACAAGCAGTAAGCCTGACTGGTTCCAGGTAGTTTGTGGGGGTCCCTGCCCTCTGTGAGGGGAAACCAAGGTCTGGTTTTAGAAAGACATTCGACATGCATATGTGTCAAATCATTGCACAAGCGCACATTGTTATTACGACACTGTGTTTATAACACAGAGCAATTTGCAAGTTTTGAAAAAAAGCTTCTTTTCTTTGTTTTGTTGCAGGAAATAATCTAAAATATCATTGGCTTTAAGCGAAGCCTAAGTAAAAAATTGCTGAAATGCTGTCATAGCTGCACCAGACATACTAACGTGGCTTATTGAAGGCATACGTTTGTACACTTTGGAGTTTTTCACGAGTAAAACAAACTGCTTATTGTGAAATGGTCTGAATCACAGCCAAGTATGTTGAATTCTCCAGCACCATGAAGTACCAAAAATTCCGGGCTGCTACAAACCAATTTGTTTTAGGCATGGGAAAGGTATGTGTTAGCCCTTGCCAATAAAGGCTGCCCTCCTTTCCCCTTTAAAAGAAACAGCAGTTGTCATGACAAATTTCCAAATGGTAGGAGCATGTGAACCAAGAAATCTTTTCAAAGGAAGACAGTGATTTCCTCACAACACTATTTAGGTATTCCTGTTTTTAGGGTGAGAGAAATCAATTACAAGCTAATTCACTAAAGCCAAAATCAGAAGGACCCTTGAGTTTACCATATAAAAGTGGATGCACCTTCAATAAATACAAAGGTTTTTGTCTTTATTTATTTACCCTTTGTGTAGTTATGGCCAGGGCTGAATGCTTTTACAAACAAATATAAATAATTCTAAATGGCAATTTCTCCAAAGCTATCCATCAGGTCAAATCTAGTCAGTGCCAATGAATGCTACCAGTACATTTTCCTGTAACAAAGTAGTTTAACAAAGTACCTATCTAACTGCTACTACTAAGTAGTTGCTTAGATTACAACCGCATTTGTAAATTAAATCATTGCAATCAAGCATAACCATGCTCAGTTTAAAACAGGAATAGTTATAGGATAACCCTTATAATATATTTACTATAACTGGCTATTTCTTTCTAAATGAAGTCCTGAGTAATGTTTTCCCTGTTGTGGTTTCCAGTTGGTACTGATATTTTAGAAGTAGAAGTAAAGTAAATAGCACAACTAAACTGTAATCCACACAAGATATACTGAATTCACTGCTGAAGCAGGAAAAAGGTTCAAAATGCAATGGCTATACAACTGGGTCACGAAATGGTAAGTCTTCATTCTCACTGTGCAGTGGTCAGCACCAACCAAAATGGTCAACCATGCATCCAAGTCATACTGATGTGTGTGGGGAGAGGAAGCTAGTGTCTTGGGCCGTAGCAGAAGAGCTGCTGTAGCAAAAACTGCTGAAAAATGTCAAGGTTGGCTATAACAGGAGGGCGTGCATTACAGATTCTGGTGTATGAGGCTATACAGCTACAGACCAGGGTGCCCATGCTTAACTTGTCCACCTCAAAAATGTCCCAAATTGGGCATATAAGTATCAGAACTCGACATAAATCCTAAAAAGCAGGTCTGTTCTGATCAATCCCGTTTTCCGTTACATCATGTGGAAGGTATGATGCATGTACATCACCTACCGGGGCAAAGATGGCACCAGGATGCACTGTGGGAAGGGGGCGAGCCAGCAGTGATAGGAGGACAATGTGGTTGGTGTAATATCTGATGTGGGAACACTGTGTGCAGTTTGACTGTAGCTCTTGGGGATGTTCTAATTTATTGCTTTGTCTCTTTGTTTCCACTTGTTTTGCCTTAATGTTATATGATATATGTCAGACTGAGTCCCATCCAAATTCACGGGGCCGCATGCCAGGAAACTCTTCACCACAGCAGTGGAGTTTGACTGGGCCCCAAGCTGAAAGACTCTTCATTGCAATAGCGATGATGGTGTGCCAGGAGACTCTTCACCACCGCAGTGGAGTTTGACCGGGCTACGAGCCAGGAGACTCTTCACTGCAAAAGAATAATTGAACTGAACCGTGAGCTGGAAGACTTTTCACCACAGTAGCAGGGTTTGACTGGACCACAAGCTAGGTGACTCTTCACTGCAAAAATGGATTTGAGTGGGCTTCAAGTCAAGACTACAACCACTGGTGCCAAACAGTGCCTAGAAGGACACACCAATATGAGCTTAAACATCTTTACCAAGAGCTGGGTAAGGACCATTACATTTTTATGAATGGAGCAGTTGCTGAACACACAACAGTGTCCTCACACAGTTCACTCATTATTGCAGGGATGGAACGTACCAGAACCAACACGTGTGATTAGAAAAAATATATGGAGTTAAATCATCTAAAAAATTTTACCAGCAGAACAACTGAAAACACATCTAAGAAAAAAATGCATTCTAAAATGCATAACCTTTACATCCACCATGAACTGGATAATGTATAAGTTTGTGGTGTATTTTAATTGCTTTGTACTCAATTTATTTAAACATTTTGTAATCTTTGATAGACTCTGTATAGGTTCAAGAGCTGCACCCATTTTTGTTGATTTGCCTTGAAAGAAAAAGAGGAAAACAAAACACAGATTGCTTGATTAATTGTCAAAATCAGTAGAATACTCCATTACGAATATAATCAACAGTGAGAGCTCAAGATAAAACAGATTTCATTTCACATTAGAGCTCTGTAGATTTATGTGACACATCAAACAATGCATCAACTTTACAAACAAGTTCACTAATAACAAACAGGCGTGCATAATGTCTCACACAGAATCAAAGTGTTGACTGACTAATATTGTGGATTCAGAGTAAAGCAAAAGGCTCAAGTTCAAACCATCAAACACATGGCCATCTTTGTGAGAAAGCTCTATATAAAGTCATGCTGTCAACGAGCACTTTTTGGAGGCGAACAGATGCCTTTCAGAATAAGAAAAACGACTAAAATGGATTAGGACTGGCTGACGCACACAACAGTTCCTGAAGCCATCACTCATTGTAGAAAGCATTTTGTTTCCAGAGAGCTCGTCATTGATTGAGATATGTTCAGAGGCGGGATGTCTTTGTCGTTTTATCTGTATCACCTTTCCCACTAAAACCTACTAGTCTTCTCTACTTACCAACATAATATCCAAATATGGTAACAAGAAATATGCTTATGGACACAGATTTCTAATATATCACATTCTCCTGTCTCCACAAATACCAGCTTAGTCATTCACCTTTTAAATCTTTCCTCTCATCCATCCATACCCACACACTGACACACTCTGCTGCATGTTGATTCAGTACAGTTTGCTCCACAGATATTCCGTTGGCATGGATATCACAGAACATCTCCTGTCCTGACCTTCCCGCCCCAAGCCCCGGCAGCACATGTGGGGTGTCTAGACTGTGATGTGGGGTTGGTAATAGAAGGGTGTGTGTGTTTGCGTAGAGCACAGTTTAGTCTGAGAGACTGTGGGTTTCCCTGCATGCTGAATCATTACAAGGCAGCCTGACTGCAATGAAGTCTACTCATCACTCCACCACATCAACTCAGCAGCTGCACCACTGATTAACAACATGGCCATGCCCCCGGAGTACAACACAGCACATGCATGAATCAACACACACACACATACATGCAGTCATGTCTCCCAGCAGCAACAGCACCCCAGGCATGCACTCACGTGACCCAACTAATACAATTATTCCTTTGTGCATGCAGACACACGCACACAAACACACACACCCACAGATCTTGTGTTTTGCAAAATGTAACCAAATTTAACTGAGGCATATTGGACAATTAAAAACTATGAGAAACTTATATAAGAATCACAGGTTATCATTCTGTGGGTCTACTGGTAGGATGTGATGTCACATATAACTACTCTTTTCATACCTCAAGCTCTCTACAAGGGTGAGCCATTAATACTAGTGTAGGTGTGCATCACTGAAAGGGAGAAAACAGGCTTCTTCATGAGGTTGATTTTATTTGTATTGTTTCAAAGCCAGTGTTAGAAAATCCTCCTCCACCTGGCTTTGCAGTTTCCCCTCAGGGACATCCGAGATCATAAAGGCCATTCAATGACCTTATTAGGCCAATTGAAGTGTGTTAGATGATAGGTGAAGGATTGAGTTTTGACAAGTTTTGACTTCCAGCAGCAAAACTGACCTCATTCGTGATTTCCCTTTTCCTCAAATGGAAAAGGCTGCGCTTCAGGTTACACATGACAGATGATAAACTTCAGCACTGCAGAATTTCAGTGGCTGGTCAATTAGAGTCTGTCTCATTTCTACTGAAAATCTGCTTTTTATGGAACTTCACAGTAAGTTCAAGTTTCCATTGGCATGGCATAGCACTGTACAAGCTGCAAGGTACAGAAATAAGAAATAAGCTATTCAAAAGTCTTACAAGCTTGAAATGTCTGTTTTTATGCTGCAGGTATCATTAGTGGAATTTAACCCAGTATGGGAATGTGAATATACATGACAGTTAGTGTAGCTCTAATGTAATGTTGTGTGTGTGTGTGTGTGTGTGTGCGCTTGTGTATGTGTTGTAGTTTGTTTCCATGGCTAACCATGAATATAACCCTAACCTTAGTCTCAATAAAATAAATGTATAATACAAATAAAAAATACTGCAGACATTGGGGTTAGCCCCATTTTCTCTGCTAACATCAGTGTATTCCTGGCCTGGAATTATGTAGAAAACACACACACACAAACTCCAGCTAACACAATCACACATACATTCATTTCAAGATATGAGTCTTTAGGGACGTCTTGATGAACTGTGAAGCCATTAACACTCGTTTGCACCCTTTCCTATCCACAGCTATCAGACATTACTCACGAGGGGCCTGCACCTAGCCGAGCTCTCTCTAAATGGTGGGGGGAAACACACAGCTGAGCAGTTTAGGAAAGGGTGTAAATTATAACACTTTACTCTGAGACCAACACACAAGCTAATCATAACAGGCCAAGATAAAGTGGAAAAAACAGATGTATCTATGGCATGTGTGGGGATTGGGTATGTATTAGCTTAGGGTTGATTTTATGGTTTCATTTGTAGCAATTGATTTATCACTGAAAAAGACATTTTAGGTCTAATCAACATTGATATTAAATATATTCAGGTGTTTACAATTACATTTAATGCAACGTGTGCTTTATTTGTGCATGTTACAACACAGCTTCACAGTTTTTGCCACATAATTATACATGTAACACTCTTAAAAAGGTCCTCTGAGGTCCTCTAAGTTCAAATAATAGTGTCATGTTTTAAAACACAGCGAACAAAACTTAAAACATACCTTGTACCAGATATACTAGAGTTTTGCCTTCCATCAAAGACCAGCATGCCATGCTTTGGCTAAATGGGGCAAGAACCAACGAACCAAAAACACATGTGAGATCAGTATAGTTAAGCGGTCTTAAACCTTAAAATCCCTATAGTTTTCATGTCTCTGTTATGACTGTCCTCAGAATTTTCTAGGTCAATGCTTTCCTCAAGTTTCACATTATTTTTGGGAGGTCAGTAGCCCAACACCTAAACTAAAAAACAAACCAAATCTAAAGGCATGACCTTGCTGATCATGTCAATTGGGAAACAAAATCTCAACACAACGTCTTTTTCCCTAGGCCAAACAGCTGTGGAATCACGCCCATAGTAAGCGACTCAACCCTGCCCCGACTCCTGAGTGTGATTTCCACCCACTACATACAGAGCAGCAGAAAATCTCCCTTTGCTATGAGGGATCCAAATCTCTATAGCTTCTACTGGAAGGCTTATACAATCCTTCAGCAGGACTTAGGAATGGCAAATATAGTGGATTTTGTAATTTAATGACCTTAAGGAGGCTGACTGGAGAGGCTTTTTCCTTGTGGTTGGGTTTGATCTATTTCTTTCTCTTGAGGCCTAGTTTTGGTTTCCTTAGATTGATTTAGTAAATATTAGTCACTGATTTGATATTTTGGTTTTTGGTTCCATTCCACTGGTCTCCATAGTCATCTTACTCTATTTAAATACTTGTTAAATAAATGTTGTTTTTTCCCTAAATTCCAAACTTGTCTTTCCTTATTTTCTCCCTGCCAGAAGTCAGTCTAACACTATAACACTATGCAGACTCTATGCATATGGATTGCATGCCTTTTTATAATCACATAAGGAAATAAAGATGAAAAAATGCCAATATGGGGTCAGAATATGTTTGTGAAGAAACTGTACATGGTTCTAGGGTTTTCACACAAGTAATAATTTGCTTAGTTTGTTCAGCCACAAAGTTTAAGTAAATGAGAAAACCTACTGGGTGCAAAGTAAACAACTGGTTCTGTAATGCACTGAACATTGAGGTTTTCTATTGACTTACAACCATATATTTCAATGTCATTTGGGTCCTCCTCATGCCATCAAAATAGCTCTGACCTGTTGAGGTCTGGACTGTGCAAGGCCTTTGAAGGTTGCGCAAAGACATGAAGAGAAATCCTTTAAGTGGCATACCCATAATACTCAATTGCTTTGAGATCTGGGGTATTTGAAGGCCAAGTCAACAGAAATGGCCTTGACCTATCTGTAATATTCCTCAAAACCTTCCTGAACATTTTTTTGCAGTATGACAGGCACTTTAGGGAAATTAAGAGGTGCACTTGTTCCACAACAACGTTTAGGTAAGTGGTACATGTCAAAGTAACCACCACACCCAAGACAAAATGTTTTCCAGCAGTAACACACTGCCTGGAGCAACACACTGCTGTCTTCTTGTCATGGTAAATCTTTGGTGACATCTCTTTTACAGGTAAGCAACACTCACTCATTCACACATAGAGGTGCACGTGTAAAGGAAAATATGATTCATCACATCAGGGCACCTATTTCCATTTCTCCAAGGTCCAGTTCTAATGCGAGCAAGGATCATCAATACCACTCAGCAGGCCATGATACCCTGAGTGTGATGAACACAGATAATCATTTTCATGTATTTGTGTTACAGATCTTTTGGGTCTTTGTTCCCCACATGCATTAATAAGACGTAAGTGCCCTTCATCCTGTTGCTGGTTCACCAGTCTTCCCTTTTTGGACCACATTTGGTAGATACTAACCACTATATAAAGGGAACACCCCACAATACCTGCTGTTTCAAATACCTGCTGGTCCAAAATGCAGCAGCACAACTGCTGACTGGTACTAAAGAGAGAGAGAACATGTTACACCAGTTCTAGCTTCCCTTCATTGGCTCCTGATTCATTTTAGAATATATTTTAAGATTTTATTGATGGTTTTTAAGGCTCTTAATGGACAGGCCCCATCATACATAGCAGATCTTGTTTATTTTCAGCCAGCCCCTAGATCCTTGAGATCTAATGGTAATGCCTTCCTGCATATCCCTCGATGTCGACTTAAACTGAAAGGTGATAGAGCCTTTGCAGTTGCTGCGCCGCTTTTATGGAATCCGTTACCATGTGATATTAAATTGGCACCAACTACCTCTGCTTTTAAATCTAGGCTTAAGACTCATCTGTTCTCGATAGCCTTCCCGGACATTTACAATTATCTCCATTTATATCTTTTGTTGCTATTTTGTTGTTTTTTATTGCTTTTTGTTGTTGTTGCTTGTTTTCTCGTTGTATTTTAATGTGTTTATATGTATCTTGTACATCACTCAGGTGTAGAGGAAGAACTGCTGTAAAGTGCTTTAGAAATAAACTTGACTTGACTTTTCAGAGGAATAGACTTCTTCAGTGGTTTTAATGTTGTGGTCGATTGATGTACGTGAAGTACATGGAGTATAACCCCTCAGACTTTGTGCTGTGTGTCGCAACACACTCAGCTATTACTAAAAGAGGAATGACGCATTCTGCATACATATCTGCCTTTTGTTTTCAAGGGAATTCATTAACCTGATGAAGGACTAGGAAGACAGATCAAGGACTCTACGGAAATTCCAATGTACCAGATACATAGCTCACTCTCTGTGAACTCGAGTCATTTGATAAATTATACATCCTATTCACTCCCAACAGAAGTTAATTTCTCACAGTTAAGATTTCTAGCGAAGTTCCCTAGAATTTTGTACAGTATCACGCACACCACACATCATGATAGTTTTCGGAGGACTAATGCACACTTTGTAGTGAAACATGCAGTTAGTTATTGTTCTTGAAGCCCTGCTGATATCCACCATGTGAACTGTGACACGTCATCATTTATCACCATAGTGATAGATAGCATCATATTGCCTAGCCCACTTTTATCTCTACTGTCAGAACAAACTATTTTACAGAGCTCCTCAACGGAATACTCCTTCCTTTATGATGTCATAAATGTCAAACTCTTAACCAGAAGGCTAATTTTTATATCTGGGGGAAAAAAGTAGCTGTGTGCATGAGCATGCATGCATGTGTCCAATGTTTCAAAGACCAAATATAGCTAAAACAGGCATGAATTCATGAGGATCTTCTCTAACTAGCAGACAGCAAACCCCCTCAACCAAATCAAAACCCTTAGATACTATCTTAACATTCTGGATACAGCACCAATCAAACAATAAAGTAGTGAGAGTGACAGGATCTTATCTCTCTGCTTAGCCATTCAGGGCTTAATGAGTCTTCAGTTGGCTGTGTTCTTTCCAATGAGCAAAGCCTCCCACTGTGTCGCATGTGTGGTTAACCACTCATCAGTGCAGCCACAGCTTTGTGAATGGAGTTTAAAATGGAGACACTGAGTGCAGGACAGCCATATAGTTACTGTCACACCGCAGCATTTTCAGCATGATATAGTGAAGCGTGCTATAAAGACTCCTGCACCACACACAGGCAGTGGCTCCTTGTCACTCATACATACACACCCACAGGCACACACACACATACACACCACTAATGGCTTTTTCTTGACACTTATAAACACACACACACACATATACTGTGTGATGTACACAACTAAAGGGGCTTTCAGACCAAACTTGAGCCTGTAGGTCTCATCCCCTGAAACTGCATTCATTTCAATGGGGTGAAAAATGAACGCAAGTGAATGGGGGGAAAAAAGGATGAGTGAAAAGCAGGGAAAAGACGAGTGCAGATGTTCACTTCATGTGTCACATGAAGTTTAGTGGGTTTCAGACGAGCAGGACGACCCGAAAGTTGAGCCCTATTCATTCTCTATGGGATTTCGGCCATATTTGTGGGCACCTCGCGCTAACGAGCCGAACGTTTTGACATATAGGTTGCCTGGGTGGGCACCTTTAATGGGGCAGTACCTTAAAATTCTTAATTTAAATGAATTTTTGCTTTTCATGGGCTAATGCTAATTTAAGAAATCAAGTTGGTCAAAGCTGAAAAGTATTTTAATATATATTCATTTTATAACAGTGTAAACAGGAGGTGGCCATTTTTGGCCACGAGGACTCTGAGTGTGAGCTTTTTTAACTTTGCTTTCCCTGCAAAAAAATAAACAATGCATAATAATCAGTGTTGTTGTTAATCAGTTCCATATCTC
>JBBKCR010000122.1:5365834-5394279 GCA_037577295.1 Ladigesia roloffi | reverse complement strand
TCTTTGGATTTCTGCTGGCAGCCTGAAAGGTCACTTGTAAACACAGATGCATTGTGATTCAATTACAATCACACATTAAAACTACAATCACAAGTGGCCAGACATATGTTGACCACATTGAATGCAAGGGTAAATGGAATATATCCACTATTTGAGTGGATCAACAAAAAACACCAGAAAGTAGATACATGAAGCTTGAGTTATGCGGAAGCCAAGTGACCTTTTTCATTCTAAGCAATGAAATCTGCAAATCAGGCTTGCTTATTCATATGGTAAAAGAGAAATGTTAATCAGAAGCGAATGTTGGGGAAGGGAAAAAATTAGGCTCATCTGGTTACACAGAAGACAAATGAATAATATCTTTATATAGGAACATATGCACATGACACACATGTTAAGAAAAATGGAAAGATGCAAATATTATGATCCATCATTATTCTCAATTCCCTTTTAGTTTCTCATGAATATTTCGCCATTTTCCTGTGAAAAAGCAAAGAAACACAAACACTAAGAGACCAAATTTAATCCCAAACCACAGAATTAGTTTCTGTCAGTTTCACACCAGCAGTTTCCGTACTCACAGCGATGCAAGATTAGATAGTTAGAGGTGTGGCTGTCTGTGGCCCACTGCCAGTGGGATGTGGGTACTGGCAAGGCTGGACTGGCACCGCTCCAGGGTATAGCATGAGCATCTGGATCTGCTCCAACACAGCTGGGGAGCAGCACGAGTCAAATGAGTCTAACCGGGGTCACCAGCACCATGGCAAACTGCTGACAGATTTATCAACCTGCAACCAGGCCCAATAGCTTCCTGTTTTATCAACCTCATTTCCTCTCTACTATTCCCCTCCCCATGCCCTCTCAAACTTCTGCTACACTCATTTGCCCTTTCCTGAATTGGCATTAAAGGTAAAAGCAGATAACACACTCAAAAATTGTTAAATTGACCACATCTTAGAACTATTTTTATGCATTTAATCAATTGTCAATATGATGAAGCACATTGAACAAAATTGGTATATCAGATGAAACACATTAAACTTAATCAGTTAATCAGTTTTATTCTACATATTATTTCATGATAATACCTTTACATGTAGATCTCATTTTCCTAAAAAAAAGTAGGCATGGATTGGAAAAGCAGAGCCTCCTGCCAGTCTGGATTTGGTGTAATTCACAGGGAAATGTTCAACACCGGAGTTGATCAGACCAGAACACTTAAAATCAATCAGTTGAGATGTTTCCCCTCATCTTAAGACTACCTTGCATACCTTTCATAAGCAATAACTTTTCCAGACACATACCGTGCTATAGCCAACGACCACAACACATTACTCAAACTAATTACCTAACATCTG
The DNA here is from genome assembly GCA_037577295.1 of Ladigesia roloffi. Lineage (NCBI taxonomy): Eukaryota > Metazoa > Chordata > Actinopteri > Characiformes > Alestidae > Ladigesia > Ladigesia roloffi. Next base: position 5,392,921 of record JBBKCR010000122.1, on the reverse strand, counting down.
GTGATAATCCTATTCCTACAGCACCCGACAAAAAAAACAAAAAATACATGGAATGTGAGGCTCTTCTCTGTACTACTGTGTGACCAGTTATGTAGAATACACTAATAAATGCCAACCGTTCCGCTTGTAAATGATCAACCTCACTGATGGCACAGGGGAAAACATCATGATGATGTTAGTGGCAAGTTCAGCTTTCACAACACATTATATTAGGCAGAAATTCACTCAAATGTTCCATTTCATACTTCATTTGCATTTGAAAAAATGGGAAAATACCAAACGCCCACAGCCCAAAGACAACAGAGAATGATCCATAGCAAAGCGCAGCTATTTCACAAAGGTCTACTTACCCCCTTAGTCAACAATATATTGTAATGACCAACAATGTTCATTCACTAAACAGTAATAACTGAGGCCAATAAACATTAATGAAGATTTTAAACGATGATTCTCTGCTCTAAAGCTCATGCATGAACAAAGAAGGGACAACAGTGAGAAAGACAAATGCAGAAGAGATGTGCACATCCCCTTTGAGAATGTGAGTGGTGCACCTGCCACTGCTCTCATACAAAGGGTTTATTGTTCACCTGTCGTGCAGGTAGAGGCCCAACACTGGACCAGCACAAGGCTAAATTCCATGACCCTTCTTGAGACTAGCCTGGCAGCCTCTATCTACAGTAAAAAGCTGCCCACATGTCTGCCTTACATTCACTAACCCCTCCTAGTCAGTCCCTCGGTCCTACTCAACTCTATTCTCTCTGAAACTTTACAGTACTTACCTTTGTGCATTTACCCATCTGACAGCTGCCATCTCTCCACTCGTGTGATTTGCACCTCAACTTTCTCACCTCTGAAAGTAACACCACCATAATTCTACGTAAATATAATATAGGTATATAAGCACAGACTCAGGAATTTTAGACAAGCAATAAATAGTAAACAAAATGAATAATTTATACAATCAATAAATAATAAAACTGTACTTTCCTTATTTCTAAAATTATTATGAAAAAACTTTTCAAATAGATCATTTGCATGTGATGCTGAACTAACGTCAATGTAAAAAACAGCCTATAATTACAAAAAAATAAGGTGAAGTTAAGCTGACCTAAACAGAATCCATTACAATTATTAACATATTAGAATTTCAATTATCTTATTTAAAGCAGCTCTTCTGATTACATGTTAAAGCTATACCTTTGTGTAGTAATTCTGTACAGTGGAGTAATTCTGTTAAAAATAGCCTTTCCTTAAGAATGTAGCATATGGCTAGTGTCCAGATATACAATAAAAAAAAGAAAAAAAAATCGCAAGAACTGTTCTGCATGACAGGCCTTCCTTACGGTCACCCCTTCCCACCACATACAAACACACAGACGTTTCCACCGAACCTCAACTCTTTCCTCTAACCCCCCCACCTCCCTGCCTGTTTGCATCCTTTCCCAGCACTGAACTGTGCGTCATGGGGTTTCTAAGATCCCTTCGGATCCATAAGACATGCTAGAGGCGTGGGGCCAGGAGCGCTCTGTCAGCTTTACTGCTGCACCACTGTGGTGCCATGCAGCAGGCCTGGGGTGCTTTGCACCACAAACTTCTGGGAAAATTAAAATGAGAGATAGAGAGAATGAGAAAGAGAGAGAGAATTATGGGGATAGAGAGAGAGGGAGAGAGAGAGAGGGAAAGAGAGAGAGAGAGAGAGAGAGAGAGAAAAACAGGGGAGTCCGTTTCTTCTCTCTACCAGCCAAAGTTAACAAATGCCTCGTCCTACAGTCTTGATCCTGTGTTGTTCTCAAGCCCAAAAACCTCCTGCTGCTTTGGATCAACCCACACGGTGTGGAGATCTAATCATACCACGGCATAGTGATGTGTCCATCAGTAGAAACTAAGCTGGAAAAAGAGTCCACTGAAAAGTATTTGTGCTGACATCTTTACCTTTGGTTATGTCCTGACCTGGTCAGTCTGATGGAAAATTTGTAACACAAATTCTCAGATTAAAATGTAAATAATCACTGCTCTTGCTACTGTGACCTTAAATGAATGTATAAACATAAGGCTTTCTCATATTTAAGAAATAGCATCCTCTATTGGTATATACATTGTTATATACCATCTTTGAGAAGAAAATTGCAGAAGGTCATGCCTGACATCAAAAGTTAAGCACCTTCAGAGAAGATCTAGCCTGAGAATATTTTTTTAAATTGTCAAATTAACAGAATGCCCCTATTTATTTGTGGGTCATGAGGTATGTATATGTCTGTGAGTTTTTGGGGGAAAGTGACTGTGTGGTCTTAGAGGATGTCATAAAGTTCCAGGTCTCTTTAATGACTTCATCATCATTACAATCTTCTCCATTTTCCATCATATGTTACTCTACTCTAGTCTAATTAAGTCTATTAACTCACTCCCCTGGTGTGTGTATGTGTGTGAGCATGTGTGTGAGCATGTGTGTGTGTGTGTGTGTGTGTGTGTGTGAGCACACATCCTTCCATGTGTGCATACATTCAGATGGCACATCTGGGGTAACTCACACTTATATATACTGCATGGTGCCCTTTTAACTATGTATAAATGGCTCCCCTTTAAAAAATAAATAAGTAAAAGAGTAAAAAATGAAGTGTGTCAGAGAGACTGGCACTGTGGTACTACAGTAATTCCCAGCAGTGCGATAATATCCCTTCAGAATAGAGAGTTTTAGCTAATAGCGTCAATTACTGCCTTTTTTTTAAACAGATAGAGTCAAGTTCCCCAAAGTTCTATCATCTCACATTTAAACACCCCGGAGAGTCAGTCGTACTGAAATAACGACAAAAGGTCTAATAAAAGACGGCTCACTCTGCAGAGTGCATTAGTTTCCAACCAATGCGATGGTGAGAGAACAAAAAATAAGACACTTATGACCCACACAAATTTGTCACAAAAGATTTGCCACATTTTTCCAGAGTGGTAATGAAAGTCTCCTCAGAAAATGTCTATGGCAGTCATTTTTAAAGCCCACATTTAAAAAACTCCCAGCTGTGCCCCTGTCCAAGGTCCAACCATAGTCATTATAAATGGCTCAAGGGTTCTGACTGCTATTGTTTTATTTAAAACTAATGTGCCATGTTTAAATTATACAGACCTACATTCAGTATTTTATCACGGCATAGAAAAGTCATTCTACATGTGCCTGGAAAAACATGTAATTGCCCAGCAAAGATGGAGAGGGATAGAGAATATGGGTTTAGTTCTTTGCTGAATGGTCCATTCTTTGTCATTACCATGAGAACAGAACTACAAAGGAGCTCTCTGTATTATTACACGTTACAGTTCGTTTATTATAGGGCCTTGTAAAAGAAAGGTTATTAATTTAGTTGAATGATTTATCTGTAATATTGGATTCACGGCCAGAGATCATTTTAGTGAATGTGTTCAAAGGATCTCTGCTGTTCGAGTACATCAAGACTCTTGACAGATCACAAATATTGGTCAAAGGAAAACAGACCTTCTGATGGTTTCCCAGGAATCACTGTAATGATCCATATAAAATGATTGCATATTTGGCATTCATTTTCTAAACATAAAATGTAAAACATCCTAAAACAGCAATAGAAATAATTTTAGACATATGTGTTGACAAACTGCTGATGCAGTGCATGTGTAGACTCTGAAACTCAATAGTGAAGTTTATTCCGTTCAGTTATATCTGTTACATCTGAGACGTAACAAAAGGTTGGAGGTTTCGCTAAATTCATATCAGATAAACCACATCTTCCAAATGCTAGCTTTTCAGAAGAAAAAAAAACATTCTTAACTTTCAGTATAAGTTATGTTGGATGTTGGATATTATACACACATGTGTTTATTTACACACCAATCAGAAATAACAATATTACAATTTCCTGCCTTATCATGTAGGTCCTCCATGTGCTACCAAAACAGCTCTGACACTTCAGGACACCCTGAGGACTCCTAAGGAGTCCCTAAGACCTCTGAATGTGTGCAGTGATATTAAGACATTGGTCACACTAAATTGTCCAGCACATCCCACTTATGCTAGAATGGATTGAGATCTGGAGAACCTTGAACTCTTTGTCATGATCTGGAGGTCGTTCCTGGACAGTTTCTGCAGTGTGGAAGGATGCATTATCTTGCTGAAATAAATCAGTACCAAGAAGAGGTTTACATGGGCCCTGTCAAAGTAACCCATTCATGTCCTACCTAAAATATCCCACCTGTAACTGTCACTGTAACCAGACAACTAAGGTAGGTATTGATTATACACCAAGAAGCCACAGCATTAAAAACACAGAGAGGTGAATTGAATAATACTGAGTTTTGCAACACATATTCATTCGTGTTCCTGAATGAGTGTCAATTAACTCCCACCTATCTATCACAGCATGTTGCCAAGGCACACTTGGCCACATTAGATCATCTCAAATAACCAATTGCTGACATATGGCCTGTCTCAATTTTAGTTTGGCGGCCCAATCAAAAACCTTTGCGGCCCCTCAGTGGTCCCTGGCCCAATGTTTGAGAAACCTGGCTGTAGGTTAATGTTAAGACAGAGAGAAACATCTGACTGGAAGTAAGTTTAATATTTAAAGGTGTCAGTTTTGCCACTTTAACAAACAGATTTTTTAAGTTGAATTAAGTTGCACTTAACACAAACACTTTCTGTTTTCTAAATAATACAGAAGTGAGTCAGTGATTTATATGAAATCGGTACAAATGTAGTGATTGCCTCTGATGCTAGTCCTTAAAGATGAACTGAATACTATCTGAATACTACATATGGGAGCAAAGACTGACATGAATGAATGCTTGAGAGAGAGAGAGCAAGATAGAGAGTGAGAGAGAGAGAGAGAGAGAGAGAGAGATGGTTATGGACAGTGTGTTACCTGTGTCAAAGACATTACTGTCGTCCAAAACAGAGCCGCCCAGCCTGAAGTCTACTGCCACACTCTCCTACAACCTTGTGCTTTCTTTACCTTTCAGTGGATTACTTCAAGATGTGGGACCATGACTGATTGTGTGTATGTTTGTGTGATATCGAAGTGCCAGCATGTGTGTGTGTATGTGTGTGTGAATAGGGGAGGGCCACTGTGCTGTATCACCTGAGGGTAGTATGGCTGTTTTCAAAGCCACTGTCTCATGACCATGTCACCATCTTGGCTTAATTAGGGCTACTGTTACGCTTCTTTTAGCTTTCCTTCTGGTGGGTTTCCTTCCTATGCCTATTGACTTTTTGCATCACAAAGAGGGCTTTTTGTTCATTAGGTCATTTATTTGTTTTTATGCAGCTGGTGCTGGTAAGTATGTGAGTTTTATCATGCAGTCTTGACAATACTGTACCACAATGGTTGTTATTCTTGGATAGAGAACAGAGTCCCACACATGATGAGCAGTGCAGAGGTCAAATTTTAGCCTGAAAATGTAATCTTGACATAGGGCAGCAATCACAAATGTGCATGGGGTGGGGGCTCGGCCTTCTCTGTTTTCCAACCATTCCATTCTAGATCCTGCTTCTTTCCAACTCTTTCTCACTACCACCAATTGATCTCCTGTCTTCTTCCTTTTCATTTTTTAAATTTGGCTTCTCTTTTTCTGTGTGTTTTCCCTCTGCCAGTGATTCCCTACGCCTGTAGCTGTATATGATCTCTCTGTAGCAGAGACCAGAGGAATGTAACTTCTGCTTTTTAAAGGCTTTGGCAGCAGTAGCAGCCCTGGCCGAGCTCAGAGAAGCGAGCGTGGCTGCAGATGTATATCAGCCTTATCTGCTGCTAATAAATCTCTGCAAAGTCCTCCAAGGATTTGGCACTTAAAGCCCACTCTCCCTCAGACCCCCCCTTTCCACAAGAGGCGAGCACTTTGTTATTTCATCAAAGCTAACTGCGTGCACACTGCACCCTAAGAGTCTGGCAAGGCTCTCAAAGTATTCAAGGAAAGTATCAACACACCTAATCTGCCAGTAGGTTTTTCAAAATTTTGGTGTTAATGATTTGAACTAGCCTGGTGCAACAATTCATAAATGTAAAAGTTCCTTGAACAGGTCTAATGTGCCAGACAACTGGTGTTAAGTAAGGTTATACATAAGCAATTGTTACATCATTCTAGCGGGCGACACACTCTCACACTCAAAACCTACAAGCCCAAAAATGAAATGTGTACACATTTCCTTTTTCAGCTCTTTATTTTTCAGATTTCTATTTTTTTTAGTCCAACACATGTGTTTTTCTCACAAAAACTGTCCTTAGCTTCTCAAGCTAGTCCAGGAGCACAGATGCTGATCAGAATATAAATGGCATTCAGTGACTGAAACTGGGGTGAGGAGGATTTAATGCGCTCTAATGGACTATGGCGCAGTGGAATGCTGGTGCATCTTCAGGAACAGAAATGGCATGTGTCGGCGGAGAAGAGGAGGAGGCCCAGGGGTCTTTGATGAGGCAGGCAGGACAGCTTAAATGCTCAGGCAGCTACAAGCGCATCAGTAAGCTGTAGAAGCAGGAATGCACTGATAAAAAGGAGACATGTCAGGCAGTCTTGGAAAAAGGGCTAAAGTTCGACCACTGAATGCAAACAGGTGACTGGAAAGCACAATCTCCTTCTTTGTAGCATATGTGACTTCATTTTCCTCAATACACAAATACAAGACGCCACATGACTATAGAACATATAAAGAATCAGTAAAACTTAGAGAATCGGAAGAAAATAGAAATTAGCGTGGGATTCAGACACCATTCGTAAATGGGGTCTCCTTATAGTACTTTGAGTATCCAGAGAAAGAAGAGACAGAGAAAAGGATCAGCAGGGGAGAAAAGAACCCACAGCAGGAAACATCTGCATCACAGATATCAGAGCAGCATAAGGCCAAGCAAGCAGGGTTTGATGGGTTTGTCAGTAAGCATTATTACAATGGTGTACTCATCCTCTGGGAGTGCCAACAACACCTCGAGTGGCTAACGTGGCATGTGCGCAAATGAAGCTAAGTCAGTTAACACAATTACACACATACGTGCCAGGGCTCACACACTCACTCTCATCCAGTTCGCCACTCCAAGCACAATACTAAAACACCACCACAAGGAAAGGTTGTGAAATGAGAAAGCAAATTGATGCAATTAAAATAAAGAAAAATACAGAAAAGTCTATCTGAAACTCATTTGTTGTGGATGGACCAGTCAGCACCATTTTACTGCACCTCTGCTTTTCAAGTCACCAATTTTAAAGAGCTCAGGCATGATACGATCACATCATGCATAGCTGTTAATAGCTTGGCACTGTAATCAAAAAACGGCAAGAAAAACAATGTGAGGCTGTGGTTCTGGAAAGTACAGAGGACGTAAAAATCTTTGCACTAGTCCAGCTTGTTTTCAACAATAAAATTTGTAAATTCTTCCATCTTAGTGGTCATTGAGACCTCCATGTAGCAACAAGTAATTTCAGTCTCTATGAATCATTCATATTAGTTTGAATCACAGTGCATCTTCTTCAATTGTATATTGAGGTAGCTATTGAGGTAGCTCAGTGGGTAGGACACTTGCCTCTAGACCATGAGGTCCTGGGTTCAAATCCTACCCCCAGCACCACCACTGGGTCCCTGAGCAAGACCCTTAACCCCAAGTTGCTACAGGGAGACTGTCCCCTGTAGTTAGGGAATGGAAGTCGCTTTGGATAAAATGTGTCTGCTAAATGCTGTAAATGTAATATAAGAAAATAATCTGTGACTCTCAAACTTTTGCATATTCTTGACCTTTGCATAAGATCAAATGCTGCAGAACTGTAATTAAATGTCTGTCCTATCCTGTAAAATGTTTTGGCTTCACTCAAAGATGTTTCACTTGCAGCACATCACGGTTGTTTTCACAGGCAGACAAATTACTCAGAGGCTTCAGCCACATAAATACACTTTTTTGCACTATAGCCCTGAAAGAGTAGGCTCCGGGATAATATAAACGTCAAGGCAATGGAAAGCCACCTCTGTGTGGAAGTCCCACTGCCTTGATTAGAAAGTTATTAAAGTCTGACAAAAGACTGCATTTAGCCCAGTGAAAATAAACTTGGAAAGCATGGAGTGATTCATTAAATATACACTGTGGACTTTTAAAAAGCCATTAATGATTGGAGCTGGAGGAAGGAAGGGGGCTGGGAGATATTCATCAGAAAGAAAGCGACAGAACAAGCACAGATTGTGAATGATCATGGGCAGAAGAAGATCTTCCAGAAGAGGGATCAAAGTCTAAACAAATCTCTCGTCTACATTTACTTACCTGTAGTTTGAGCCAATGTCTTCAGGATAGACGCTACAATGTAACGGAGCATTAAGTTTGTATTTGGGTGTGTGAGCGTGAGCTTCAGGACGCACTGAACTGTTTTTACAAGTCTCTCTTGATTCTTTTTTCCATATTAATCAGCTGCAAATCTGTACCTGTGTCTGCACTGCCAAAGCAAGTTCTTTGCGGGCCAGAGAATGTGACTGATCCTATCTGACGTGCACTAAGAAGCCATGGGCTGACAGAGGGGACACCCGCATATATTTGCTTCTCTTTTTCAGGGGCCCCTCCATCTCCAGTTCTCAGAGAGATCTATGAGATACAGCAGCCTGCACCTTCCCTCCCCCCAGCCCCGGGGCAGTTGAGCAACCTCAGCAGGATCTGGGGAACGTTTTTCAAACATACATTCTGTCCGCTAGTACCCGAGGGCCAGTACCTGAGCGGGTGCAGACGTGCGCTGGGGGTTGAGGAGTGCCATGGGGAGAATGAGGGGTTTGAGTGAGAATGAAATAAGCCTGAGTGATTACATGCCCTGCACAAGGTTTTCCATCTGAGCAATGCAATCACACCCTTTCAAGTAATTCGCTTTCTTTCCATGAATGGGCACTATCCCATAATGTGTCTGAGCAGGTATACAGCAGGGTCAAAGAGAGGCTCATGTTAAAAGCATGCATAAAATAGAGTGAAGTGTAACAGAGCAAGAAGGAGATAGAGCAAAAAAGAAAAAAAAATGCAAACTAGCCATGTGCTATAGCAATCTACATCTAAACCAAATTGGCCCGCTGCTCTCTCTTCAGATGACAATAGCCCTTTTCATGGCATCTTTCACCCATAGCCCCCGCTGACACTTGGGTCATGGCCCCTCTCTTCAAAGCAAAGTGTGTCTGCAGGACTCGTTATTACCTTCTCATGCCCTGGCCAAGAGCATGCTGCCGTTGGCCGAACAGCAGGGAATTACAGCATTCTAATAAAGGCAGGGATACATGACACCACCCCTATGGTGGGATTAGACCCAACAACCTGCATAATGAGGTTCAAATTGATGGCAGCCAAAAAATCTCAAGAATGTATTAAACCAGGGATGTATGTAATGTAATGAATGTATAGGTGCACACATGACTCAAAAAATAACAGACCATGCATGCACACCACAGAAGGAGGTTCTATGGCTCAGGGCCTTTTACATTTCCTTCCAGAACCAAAATGCACTTCTCAGCAACTTCTATGTCATGGGTGCATATTTGAATGCTCTTCAAGTTATGAAGTACAAGAGGACCATCTAAGTCAGGCATCACCAAATCATCAAATCCAGACCGAGTGATGGTTCTGTCTGGACCTGTGACCAGTCTGGAAAATTCACGAGATTAAATCATTTTCATGGAGCATTACTGGGGTCAGGAGTGGCTATTGACAGCGGGTGCTGCTATTCCAGTTTATACGACAATATCTTAACTCATTAGTTTACTAGTGATGGGAAGTTTCCAAAGAAGAGCCATTTTTTTCAGCTCCCAGGCGGCTCCTAGTTTATTATCATATGTAGTAGTGTTGGCGGGTCGGCTTTTTTTAACACCTGTCCCAAACAGACCTGTCTGGAGATCCAGAAATAATGTCAGCAATCTTTGGAGCACAGGTTCAAATAAGAAGCATTCGGCAAAATGAAAACCGAATGCTTGACCGAGACAGCCTGGACTACCTCAACCTTCACCAGGCACCTGGAGCATTAAAACCCTGAAAGGTAAGCTAGCCAGTAACCATCTACCCATCTTTAAACTATCGCTTTCCAACCTCAGTTGAATTGATCATGTGTATGAATTATAGTTGTTTATCATGTTTTCTTCTCACACGCATGGTATAAATTCTTTAAGGACAGCTTGTTTGTTATTTTTCTCTGTAGCCTCTCTGTAGACTTAATTTTCTGGTGAAGGGTGCAGCCCAGATCAGAGCGGTCTATGGCACAGATAGCATGCATGACCTTAATTCTTCAATTCTAGAATGTAACTTAAATATCTCTGACTATGCCAACCGAGTGTGATACCACAGCCAGTTAAACCAAATATTCACAATGAGACAAGCTGCAAAATTCTAAAAACAAACAACTTGCTGAAATGTTATTTCTAAAAACTGAAGCATTCTCACTAACTCACAATGGGACCATGGTTTCTGTAACAACTTCCAGATAAACTTGTAAGCTGGTTAGTTAGCAAACAAAATGACTGCGATTAGCCGAATGGCAACCTGTCCATAAAATAGCATAAATGTTTTAAAATGTGAATGGTTTTCTCTCTTTCCCTCCTCTCTGAAAATATGCCTATTACAGTGATGCTCTGGTTCCCCTTTCTCTCTCTCTCTCTCTCTCTCTCTCTCTCTCTCCTTTATATCTCTATTTTTTAAGTATTTCATCCAAATGTATTAGTTTATCAATCTTTGATTTGTTCATAATATCTGTGTTCTATTGTTGCCCTACTGAACAACAGGATTGATATAATTGGCAGTGTGTTGTAATCACATGTCACTGCACACATTAAGACGTCAGAAGCACTTGCATTTATTCTTTTTAATGCACAATGTGACGTGCAGTTTGTATTGGTATCTATTTCTAGTTGCATTTGATACATGTGACGTTTGCACATGTCTTTATATTGTTTGATTACAGTATTTTACTTAAAATAGTGTTCGACTTTTAGATAACATCTGCATATCACATTGTGTTGACTTAAAAGGCCTAATTCATTTCAGCGAAGTTAATATCATACAGTGTGATTTGTCAATGGGATATGATGCAATTTCAAGTTTATACTTGTGTATCTTATTTGATGTTACATGGAAATCAATTACATAGTTCCCATTCTTTAGACAGTTTTTGGAGGGCTTTTGTCAAATTAGTCAGCACAGTCATGTCAGTCCTCATCAGCATACAAAATTAAAGGGAGACTTTTTTTTGGTCTTGGCCTCGGTCTTGGCCTCGTCTTGGTTTCTTCCCGACATTGTCTTGGTCTTGACTCGGTCTGTCTTGGTCTTAGTCTTGGTCTTGATACCGTCTTGTCTTGGTAGTGCCTTGGACTTTTTAGGCAGTCTCAAATACAAGTCCACTGAATGCCTGCATTCCCAGTATTCACCACAGGAGGAGCTGATCAGGGACCAGCATGACTGATCTAACCTTGTGAGTCCCTTTCCAATTTGTTTTGTACATACTTGATATACTGCACATGCCATGCAAAACTACTTTTTCATATTTGATGTTCTTGGATCATTTCCATCAACTATGTCTTGTTAGAACTTTTACTGTGGTGAGAGATGACAACTTACACATGTAACTTACACATCAACATTTTGGTGAATACACACATGTAATAATAAAACACTCCCTCTTTATAATAGCCACGAAATATTTAGATGAGTATTAGTTCCCTACTCAGCCAGCTATAACACATGGCAGATGTATGCACATACTGGAAAACCAGAACTGAATGATGTACTGCCAATTGGATTATACACTTTAATGGACCTAATTCTGTCTGAGCCGCACGTCCACCAAGCTTCAGTTTCATCATAATAAACTGGCAGATTGTCTTTGGATGAGAGACACCGGCAGAGTTCCTGCATGCGGACTGCATTTCTATAGTCGATGCTGGAATGTTTTCACACTCTGCCCTGTAACAGCCCCTCTGTTCAAACACACAGAGGTGAGGATTTGAGTCCGAGGCCTGAAACAGATCACATATTGTAAGCCTGTCCCATGGGGTTAGAGGAAACAAATATGGGTACTGTATGCACACACAAAGCAAATACACATGTGCACACACATTTTCTAAAACCTCAGAGATACACAATGATAAGAATGTGTTTAGCATGGTACCAGTCAAAACATACATACATAAATACATAAACCAATTACATCAGACAAAACACAGCTCACCTTAGGCCTAACTGGGCTTTCCCCAAAGACCAGCACTCTGAAGTCCTTTACACACTGGAAACACTGATACATTTTAACGTGTGTACGGTTCTTCTCAGTATTCACTTTCATGAAATTGGTAAAACCATTCATCCCACAAAACAAACAAAACTTTTCTCATGAGTCTAAGCTGTTTAGCATGCTTCTTGCACAAGACTGAATGTCGTCTGTGATTTTAAGGACATTTTCAGCACATGCTGTCAAAATGAGGCTGCTGAAAAATGTGGCTTTTCATTAACTTTGAGAAAATCCCCAGGGGAGATATAATGGAAAGCTGAAATCCTTTTGAAACATCTAAATATTTGAATGGTATTGTACCCTTAATCAGTACTCAATTTTTCGCAACACAGTTTCTAAAGTTATTTGACAAGGGTCAAATCAGGGGACAAAGTGTGGTCGCACAGTGTGGTAATCCATTGCCACTATCTAATAGACACTTCACAAAATATGAGGTGGCAATATTCTTGCTAGAAAAAAAAATACACAGTAACTAGGTTTTCAGCTACTAGCACAGTTTGTACTGTGTGGCCACTCCTGCCCCATGTTGAAGTATAAGAAAAGACACTCTTTCCACTCCAAAAAAGCTAGCTTGCCCTTTTGGGAGCCTCTTCTATTTTGTATTAATGGATTTTTAGAGACCCCACTCTGCAGGATGTGACAATAAATAGTCAGTACAGAAGGGGGCAATACCAAAATCTGTTCACTTACATGTGATTCATCATCCTAAAGATTTCGCTAAGAGTAGGTTACAGTCAGTTTGCTAGCCTTAAAGCAGTAAATGTTACAATATAGTCTAAGATGTCATGTTTAAGTTATCATGATGATAAGATGTTCTCTTTTCTGTGTTTTCTAATACCCCTGATTTTCTCCATTTTCCTGTGGTAGTTTCTGCCATAGTGTTCATTAATATGTTTGGTTTGTGTTAATAAAACTCACTATTTACTTGAATAGGCTAATATGCTATTCTCCTGACACCATTTATATTTAAATAAAAAACACCAATAAAACACAAGAAAAATAAAACCCATGTGCCTTAACTTTTGCACAGGTCACATTGTGTTAATTAATTTATTTTGTCTCATTAACTTGACCAAATTACTAACTAATTAACTCGAAGGTATCATAATTAGATCATCCCTCAGAACTTATTCTCACCTAGAAAAGCAACAAAATGTCATTTGACAAACACACACACACACACAAATAAACACATATGTATATACTCTGTGCACACCACAGCTATGCATTAGACACATCATCATGTACCAGACAAGCCATTACCACGTCAGAACAGGCACCGTGCACTGAATGGTCATGAGCATTCATGCAATGTCTCACACCCACCCACACACACACACACACACATGCAAGTAAAGCCTCTGCTAAACACCTGAGCTGAAGTCCCTTGAGTGAGATCAGTCTGACAGATTCAAGAGCATAATGACATATAACGTAGCGTGAGGATATTTAGTGATGGTCCTGAACATGTATGTACTACTGAATTCCTTGCTTATATCAGAAGGGAACCACAGAGGTAAAAACTCATTCCTGGTTTTCTTTTAATTCTAGGTACCATTGCTGTCAAACAAATCTAATCACACTGTTAAATATTACACTTAAATATTAATGTCACGCAAAATTACAGCATGTTTTCCAAGCACTTTCAGATAGACTTTGTTAATTTAGACTTTTAATCTAATACCTCCTTACACTTTTTATATCATAAAACATGTTGTTTACCTACAACTGTGAGTTCAGTGCTCATTTGCAAAGTTGGAAAAAATCAGAAAAGTCTTTTATTCTCAAAATGTCTTAGCTTAAAGAGCCATACAGAGTCATATCATGTCTAATGAGACCCGACATGTTAATTGATGAAAATGAATAGCACATCAGAGCACATCAACATCCAGTCCGTCATATGGAATGGAAGTTTGTCTTGGGAACCAAAATGATTTTTGACTTGGAAAAGGAAATTGCCACCTGGAAAATCAGGCATCCAACAGTTCTAAGCTGGCATCAAGGCACAGTAAGAGTAAAACGACATCATCAACCCCAAACACTATAACAGATAAACACATTTAATGTCACAGGACATTACAGTGAGACCATAAGAATACAATAAAAGTAGGCATTCAAGCCCTGAGATAGAAACAATGCTGCAAACTGATGCCCCACCGTTTTTCCTCCAAATTATGCAGAAGATTTCACCAAGATATATAAAGAATGCACCAAACAGCCAAAACAATAAAATCGTCTATATAATAGTGTGTAACTCCCCATCATGCCACAGCTCTGACATCAACTCAGGTACTGACTCCATAAAAAGGTGTGCTGTGGTAGCTGGCAACAAACTGCAGGAAGCAGATCCTTTCAGTCTTGTAAGTTGCAAAGTTAAGATTCCATGCATCATTTGTCCAGAACATCCCACGGATGGGTGTTGATGGCCTAGTGGGTAGGGTCTCTGGGCCAAGAGTTCTATGGTTCAAATACTACTTACAGTAGACCACCACTGGGTCCCTGAGCAAGCCACCTAACCCCACGTTGCTCTGGGGAAACTGTCCCCTATGGTTAGAGAATGGAAGGCGCTTTGGATAAAAGTGCCAGCTAAATGCCGAGATGGTTGATCAGATGGAGATTTGGGGAATTTGGAGCCAAAGCAAGACCTTGAACTCTTGTTTCCCTAACCATTATTGAACTGAACGTTTGCTGTGATCAAAGCAAATTATCTTGTGGAAATGCAACAAACAGTGTGTTCTGATCCACCATTATAGCAACCATTTAGGAACCATGATAGCACTATTCCCTCCCAGACTCTAGCCAAGATGTAGAGGTTGTCAGAATCACTTATTTCACCCCGCTCCTCACTTCTCCGCTCACGAACAATAGCCAATATGTAGAGAACAAATAACTTCAATGACTATCTGTTCACTTGCTGCCCCTAATATGTTTCATTGTCACAAGAAAGTTAGTGGTATTCAGTTCACCAGTCAGTGGTTTTAATGCTGATCACTGTTTATGCATAGTCAAGCACCGGACCAGTGTAATGGATGAGGAAAGCACAAATTGTGAAATTAAATGCATGGCCTGCAGTGCAGGAGAGAGGTTCGTCGCATTCAATTAACTTCATATGGAACCTCACAATGTTGATGAAGTCATACACATTTGAGCCTCCGACCTCAAGTCCTGAATTTCCCCTCAAAATAAGGAGTTTCACTCCAGTACACAAGTCATCAATCACCTCACCGCTTCCGCCATCCGGCCAAGCAGTTGCAGAAGCACTCACTCACTCATACACACACACACACACACGCACATCTGGGAGGCAACAGTCATTCACTCACATGGCTGATTACAAACAAACAATGATAAAACCTTGCCATACACAATCACTGTGAAATTCTTAGCTTTGACTTTAAGTCTCCAGTTGATATCCATTATTAGTCCCAATCCAAGAATTCTGAGGACATTAAAGATTCAACATGGCCAGAGAGCTGAATTATGCACTGGTGTTGACCTCCTCCACTTTGGGCAGGAAAGTGACTGTTCGCTGTTGTGCCTTACCTTGGCGTGGACACAGCATGTGGTGGAATTGGCAGGAGAATATTAGAACTGTTAAGTTCATGGGCTTTGCAGGTCTTAAAGTGTAGTAGATGGAGTCTGGCTGGTTCTCCTAAAGCTTCACATCACTCACACTAAGCACCCTGTTCAGCTCCAGGACATTCCTTTTTGGTCAGTCCAAAGGGAGAAAGTGACGATGGACTTCAGGAGTGGCTTTCACAGCTCATACATCCTCAAAAGTATACAGCTGAGCTTCTGGCTCAGTGCATTGAGTATTCATTATTGTTAGTATCACACATGTTTAAGGAGCGGTTCCAACTGAAAACACATTAAAAAAACTACACAAAAGGGAAGAACTCTATATTTTACCAGGGCTCATCTACATTTAAAAAGGTGCTCAGCAAATGTCCTTATACAAATCAAGAAATGCTTACATAAAGTGCAACACAAAATAATGGGAAATGCAATTCAGAAATGTGCTCAGATTGTAAATGTGGGAAAGATTCTGCCTTTAAAGTGATTTTTAATGTGCTTTGAATTCTGTCTCCATACAGTCCAATCATTTTTTATGGAACTCGATTAAAAGTCAAATAAATATTTGAAATACAGCTAAACTCGACAGGTTTTTGATTGAATTATACATTCTAAAATGTATTTGGGCCAAAAGCAGAGCAGAGTATCAGCTTTTTTGGCATGACATTATTCATTTAGCATAGCCTCATTCATCTTGTCACCATTTGTCTTGCTAGCAATGACTAAATCATTGTTTTCTATAATACACGAAAAGCAAAATACAGTTGCACAGACAGAACACTGTCAGACTTTCCACAATACTGTGTCAAAAACACAGCACTTCAATCACTGCAAACAAATGTTTGTGAAGCTTGCCTATGTTTCTTCCATTGCAGAAATTATTCTTCCATCAAGGACGACAAAACCAAAACCACCCCCCAAAACACTTCATCAATTGCACAGTGAACCTCTGCCTTATTTCATTGTAAAATACAACTAAATGTGACTAAACTCAGTGACAATGAAACACTCTCATGACCGGAACAAGAGAAGAGCAGCCCTGTTCTCTGTTTCTTACCAACATGAGTTTGGTGAGTCTTAAATGTAAAGTGTCAAAGTGTTTTTACTGTGCTAATTGAGTGCTAACAGTGTCCCTTTGCTTGTAGTTAATTTCCAGAACACTAAACCTCCTCGTAAATGTCAGTGTAGAGCATGCCTGGCATATACCAGCATCTCATTTGAGGCAGAAATGCTGATGCTGTCGGTTTAGCATTTGTAATCTGGAAAAATAGAGCGACCACCCTCCCAATTTTCCACAAACAGAACACTTTGGGTTGAATGGTAGACATTAATAATAAGTACAGCAAGTTTTGAGACTCTATTTCTGAATCAGCAACATCATATTATTGAAATGGTGCCCTTTTCTGTACGCAGTAGTATTTGTATCAAAGTTGGTAAATGTGTTATATAAATCAATGCAACTTTTACGAAATACTTTTGTATCTGCCAGCTCACACGGAGTGTGTCTCTGTGTCTATGAGAATCAAGTGGGAACTTAGTATATAAAGCTTTCACAACAGATATGTAGAAGGTAAAAAACATGTAAAACCACAGTACTAATTCACAACACTAATAAAAACACCAACACAGCACATGATATATATGCAAAGGCCATATGAGAGTGTGATAATGAAAGGAATCTCTTCAACATGTGTACATAGGCATATGCATGTTTGTGTATATGTGTTGGGGATGGCGTGCCGGACCCCTCCCTCCCTGACATGGGAAAATTAGGAGTTTGGGTAAAGACGGTGGGGTTGGTGGGTTGTTGTTGAATCTGGTTTGGTTTATGGTGCACTTTAAAAATTAGCCCCATTATAAAAAAACGCTCTCACATGCTAAATTTTACTGCTTTTAATTTCTGGATGGAATTGCGAGAGACAGGAGTA
The DNA here is from genome assembly GCA_037577295.1 of Ladigesia roloffi. Lineage (NCBI taxonomy): Eukaryota > Metazoa > Chordata > Actinopteri > Characiformes > Alestidae > Ladigesia > Ladigesia roloffi. Next base: position 5,375,195 of record JBBKCR010000122.1, on the reverse strand, counting down.
TAATATTACAACACACTGCAAAAGGCAGTGCAGAGACATGGGGGTAATAAAACAAGGAAATATATATATATATATAAATAATGAGCAAGAGCAGTGAAATAGTGGAAAATTATTATGAGATACCACATGCGACAATCCACCAATAGTGAGGTAGGATAGGACGAACACTGCTGTGCCACAGAGAAGAATCCTTTCTTTTCTCTGACAGAGAAACAGTCGTAACCCACTACCAGGTCACACACACTAACAGTTAGCACGCTAACTAAATCTGGTTGAGTTGGCAAATCTGTTAGAACTTGGCTTAGCAAGCACGGGCAAATATGGAAACAATCAGTGCAGCTCTGTAAAAAAATAAAATAAAATCTGCCTGTGTCTCTGTGGCAGATTTAAAATTCCAGACTGGTACAGCGCCCTGGGCAGAGTGACAGACAGACAGCCCCTCTGACTCACCACATCAAGAGCAGATATTTGAAGGCTGTGCCGGCGATAGGCAAGCTGATACAATAACAACACTCCTTTTGTTGCTGCCTTAAACCGCCTGCCAATGTCACTTTGGTTTGTAAGGCATCGCCTCTTTCACAATAGTGCAAGAGATATCCTGGGGACTAGGTGCGGGAATCGAAACCCGGTTCCAATTTAGAACTGGTTCTAATTTTACGAATCACCGGAATCATTTACCTCTGGGTTATTGGTTCTTCAAATGATACTTTTAGACTTTTTTCAGCATCATACATGATGATGTCACACTTAGCACCTTGAATTATATTGGAGCGGAGAAAGTCTTGAAATTGGTTGCATTTTACCATAACAAACGACAGTGTAGTGCCGTTTTAACTAGCAAGAGTGTTAACACTACCAACATGTTAAAACATTTGAGGTCTTACATTCAATAATGTGTTCGATTCTCAGTGCTCAAGTGCCTGCACCGTGGTTTCCCTAGACTAGGATCAATTTAACTACAGTGCCACTTACTATCAATACACATTTTAAAAACAATTTTATTTTCATATTTGGATCATATTATTTGTTTATGTGCATCATTTATTGTTCAAGTATTTATATTTCCCATGTAAATGACAAGATTGTATTCTGACATCTTATAAAACTGCTGCTATTGAAGCTAAAAATGACTACCTTTTTTTATTTAAATATGCAGCTAATCTGGTCTTATTACCTGTCCACAATATTATGTTCAGTTAAAAAAATATCAATTTTATACTGTTGTTGCCTTATCAGGCTTGGATTTAGCAGCTGCTAGCCAGGCGTCTTTGGCTTGTTACTCTCAGCCACAGAAAAAAAAAGATTTCTTTCCTTCTTGGGAATGGGAGCATTTATTCACGTCAAGAATCTCTCGCAGAAAGAGCGGCCATGTAAAACTCCAAACATTCCTTGAAAGACTACACCTCCCAACTTCTGTAGAGGCTCAACAGTCGACAGACTCATCCTGTAATACTGTTTAGGAATCGATAATGGAACCGATCATGAATCGGATCGATAATGGCATTGACATGAATATTTATATTTTTGAATAATTTCTTATCGATTCCCATGCCTATAAGAAAGAGCAGCGTCTGGCCAAAAACAGAATATGGAGAAATGTGAATGACGTGAATCTAGAGATCTTGAGAAAAGACCGTATAAAAATCACATGAACACACGAACATTTTGTTAATAATCGTCAAGTTTCAATGTCTATAAACCTACTGCACAAGTCTCGGCCTTGGGAAAGGAAAGCCTGTGTGTGCTGAGAGATTTAAAAAAACAAACAGCTGTTAGAATAATTTACTAATCCATTTTTTGTCCTGTTTTTAGTGGTCAGGCTGTTGATTAAGTGGAGTGGAGTAGAGTTTAACATTGGTGTGCTGAAATACTGAAATACGAAGCCTAAAGGCCTATGTTATTGCAGTCATAATTCAGTATTGGCTGGTATTACACCTCGCAGAGAGACCCCCACTAAAAGAAACACACATGCAAACATACCCACATATGGAAACACGCACACACACACACATACATGCTCACACATGGATGAATAAACACATGCATGCATGCACACATACACACAAATACATTCACACAGAGTTACACATGCCTATCTACTACTCTTATCCCATTTAATTATGTATTTTTTTGTAAAACAGCTGAAAACATATATAATATATTTGAAGATCAACACAATGGGGCTCTGTCACACTGATGTCATTCGTGATTGAAGTGCTACAGCGATACTGGTTCTAAATGCCTCCTCTTGCTGTAGATACGTCATAGTTGGTTTTAATCATCAAACCAGATGCTCTCGGTCCTCACCGGACTCAAATAAAATGCTCTTCATCCACTTCCACACTTTTTGCAGTCATGCACACACAGATACACACTCACACAGAATTCAATTAATATGAGGAGTGCAGATCAAAGTAAATGACAAGGCACTGGAGGAATCCATCATCGGCCATATGTGTCATATCATACAATCTTACATTTCATATTACACATACGCTTATCATTTATTTCTAATAACTATACCCCTATGAGAACCCCCTGTGCATACTTTTAAGCATATCTTATCTGTTCCAGTGTCCTAATATTGTGAAGGCAGAAATGACAAATGGAAAAAACACTGAGAAGCTTTAACGTGTCATTAAAACACAAAAAAAGCTCTTCTGTCTCATAACCACATATGGCTTCTTTATGGTATCATCCTATTCACTTTCTTCTCTATACTGAGTGGCAGCATGAAGCCCATGAGTTACTCTCATATGATGGCACTGCTGCAGGGACATCAGAAGTCAATCAGACAATCAGCTAAATCAGCTAAAAATTGCTGCTTTCAATTTGGAAAACTAAGGTCAATGAATCCTTAGCTGAGGTGGTGATTTTTCTACTTTCTTATCTACTTTGTTAAAAAGTTGTGAGGGGCTTCACATTTTCCAGACACGCAACCTCCACAACTCCATCTTGCCTTAAATGGCTTTTCAAGGATTATTTCTCACCCGTCATTCAGTGACACCCCATAACCTCTCCATCCTGACAGAAAATAATATTTATCGTAGCTGTGTCCATCAGGCGAACGGACAGATCCTCCTATTGGGTGGCAGGAAACGAGGTTCACTCAAGCATGTCATTCAGGCGATATCCCAGAGAGAGAGGTTGTGTGTGTGTGTGTGTGCGTTTGAGAATGAGACGGCTCGAGATTGAAAAAAATGCCTTCCATAAACAGAGAGTGACAGCCAAAAAGAAGACAGTGGAATTTCAAACAGTGGATTGTACCTGCCTGGCTTTTGAATCTCTTGTTTGGCTCATTTGATTGGCAGGAACTGACGCTGTTGGGTGCTTTCCTCCAAAATTAAGAGAGCATTCATCTTGCAGAGAGAGCGAGCTTAAGTCTACAGTTCCATTGCTGTCACTGCTGTGAGTCTGACTGTATATAAGCTGGCCAGTGGAATACTCTCTGCCCTTCAGTGGCTGCTCTAAAGCTTGTGTGGTATGATGAAGGATGTCTCCTTCTTACTGTCCTCCAGTCCCACCGCCTAAGTAATCACAATCACCCTATTCATCTCTCATCGCATCCACAATAGCCTACTATTATTATTCAAATGGTGCATGCAGTATGGGCATGTGAGCTTCTGGGGGGAGTGTTTTTGTTTGAAGAGGGGACATGCCACTTGTCTATCTGCAATTTGTGTTTTTTTCTGCCCCTGTTGGTCTTGGTGTGTGCTTGTGTGTTGTGTGTATTAGTGAGGCCATAAGCATTGTCTAAGTTGGCACAACCCCTGATTTAATAAGAGGCCATGCCACACTTAATGATTAGTTATTAGACCCAAACACAGAACAGCTACTGTTGAGCTCATTGGGCTGAGGATCAACAGGAGTCGGCTCTATAAGCATTCACCTCAAGCCAAAAAGCATTGGAGGCTGATGGAGTTAAAACAGCATTACCATATGTCAATCACATTCCTTACTTCCTTTGCTCTACAGGAGAGGTAGAATAAGATCAAGTGTGTTTCTAAAAGAGGTTGTATGTGCACATACTACAGAAAATGACAGGTACAGTATGTCCCACTTTTGGACTCTTACACAACAATGTTCCTTGAACATGCCACTCCATGCTGAAAGAGTTTACTGAGGACATCTGACAGAGTGAGGAACCTCCAATTACCCAGCAGCTCCTGAGGGGAAATAGTTGATTAGCAGCGAAGTGGAGATAAAGATAAAATCACTTTTACCTAGAAAACTCAAAACTGATCAATCTTATAGGGCCTTGCAACAAGCTTGGGGGCAAATGAGCTAGGCAGGGACACATGACCCTCTCAAGCTCAGCCAGTGCAGAAATATTTCATTCCATAAGAGGAGCTTGAGGGTGGATGTTAAAAAAGAAAGGTGATGTATAGGAGCAGGCCCAGACAAAACTAGACGTCTACTATATGTCTGAGAACCAAGAAAACAGGAGACTTCAGACTAACGGGAACATACAGAAGCATCTACAGCAAAAATGGGAATGCATGCTCTTGCTGAACGGAGTCGCTCGCAGACCAACGCAGGAAAAAGTATTTCTGTTTACTCTGCTCATTCCTGTCGTCCCTGAGGTGCAATGGAGCATGATATAATCCAGTCTGTGTCTAATGTTTATTCTTCATTTCATATTCCATTTAATACGCACCTGGACGGCACTCTGGGCTCCAAGAGATGGGCTGGAAAATTAGCATGTTATGATATGAGAGGAAGGTTTCTTCCCTGGTACAAGACGCCATTGTGCAAGCTCTCAAAATAATCTATTTTAAGCTCAATAGGCTCTCTCAAAGTCCCTTGATCAATTAAGTTCTTGAAAGCTCTTTTGAAAATGTGCCTGGTCTACTGAAGAACATACTATTTTCGGACCAGACATAATCCTGAAATGTATCAGAGGTAGGGAAATACCACTAATCTAATCCAGGACTAATAGTAAGTAAATAGAACAAATAGTACTAAAGACTACTTCCTGGTTAACTGTGTAAAGAATGTACTTCTGACAAACAGAATCTGCTAACCACGGCCAGTTCTAGGGCCTGGACTGCTCAGCAATCAGAAGTTAATCATAGTAACAGCTTGTGTATAGCCATAGGATTTATTTTAAACCTCTGAGCTCTGCTGGGGTGTGTGTGTGTATGCGTGTGTGTGTGGGGGGGAGTACCTGTGTGTTTTTGCAGTCAGATGAGCCCCAGCCATAAGGCACACGCCCTGCAAAGCTTCAAATCTGTCAGCAGCCAGCAATCTCATAACACATCCCTCTGTTCTACAGAACACACACTCTCCCTCTTCTGCTCCCACACCGACACACATACATGAATTATACGCAAACACACACACACACACAGATTTGAACATGACAAGTCTATCATGCCTATATGCAGACACACACACACACACACACATACAAAAAAAAAACATCATGTCTGTATTACTTGGCTGAGGGACAGGAAGCTGCCAGGTTAGTGTACTCTAAGCAGGAGTACCAAACAGCAACAGAGAGGAGGGGATGGTATGTCAGTCGGACAGCACCTGCATTATGAGGCTCTACACACCTCAACTGTATACACAAGACTTCAACTAGCCTTCTCATACAGACTCTTTTAAATCCACACACACATACACACATGCACACACACTCACATTAACACGCTCACACACACAGGCCTCTCTTCCATCCCACTGCAGGTTCCAACATATCTCCATGTATACAGGGAGTCCTGATAAATACGTTAACAAACAGGGCTGTTGTTCTTGGCAGGGTTGGCTTGTTTGAGAATACCTTCGTATATTTGGACTGCCACTCCAAGCTCCTGAGCCGCTGGTTATTTGGGTCGGACTCTAAATCTAAAAGCTTCTTTCATGGAGATTCCGCCAGCAATGAATTGGGGCTCTTGGCTCAAACTAAATCAAATCAAAGCTACCTGGTAGTATTAAACATGCTCCACTTGTCATTGTCCATTTATGGTGTTTTACTAGGATGGCTACAGAAGGATCACTGCTTATAAGTTTCCTAACAAGCAAGAAAAGGTTTGTGATTGTATTTTTACATGACAAACATTTTCACAGACTACACAAAAGATAAGATGGAATTAAAGCGGATTATATCATAATCAAACATTATAATTGATATTACTAAATGATGTCATATCAACAATACTGACAAATGAAACATAGTAAACTTATACACACATTAACCAATCACATGACATAATCAGCCAGTCCTTAGAAGTTTTGTTTCTAATGTCACCAAAGCTCTGTTGAAGATTAATTATAGCCTAAGTTCTTTATTTCCATTAACTGATTAAAATGTTTTTAGCATGATCATTTCTGCCTCTGCAGAAGCCACCTGGTTCAAATCTGTTATATGAGCAAATGACATTTCGCTTCACTTTCTGTCTCTTTTATTTAGCTTATTGTTTAATGTTTAGTAATAACTATTCATTTGTTACTCCACGTTTTTGGTTGTGTTTTTGTATATATTGCAGTGTTAGCTTACTGTAGTTTGACAGTTAACATAGTACATACACTATGGCCTTCTTTATACAGCCTTTTATTATTAGATTTTCTTTTTTTAGCATTTAGTATTTTTAATTTTGTGTTCAAAACAATGGGTTGTTCTATGATATACATATAAAATATATTTTTATTGCAACAAGTCAAGTAGGTATTGATTGACATTTATTGCCAAACACAGAGAAATGAAACAATGTTCCTCTAGGATTACACAAAAAACAAAGACAGAAAAGCACAAATAACAAAAACAAACCAATGCAGAGTAACTCAAGTGTGGGTAGGACAGTACTAAATAAAGAGTGTGAAAATAGTTTGTAAATAATTGCCTCCATTTACTTGCAACCAAAATGTTTCTCCTTTCTTGAGTCTCCACTTGAGTCTCAAAATACCCCTGAATATTTACCAAATTTACTCAGCAAATAAAGAAAATATATTAAATAAATATAAAATCACATTTAGCCCAAAAACCCAGTTTGGCATAATTACTGGCACCACATTTTGGATTCTGTGCAACCCCATCTTGCCAACGATAGTCTGTTTAATAAGAATTAAGGAAAAATTCAGGACAAAGGACTGTGCAGAATCTCTCCAGATCTTGCAGTCAAGATGTCTCCGACTAACTGAAACCTTATGTGGATTTTGAAATAATTTCTTTGAGAGCATTCTCCATTGTCATCATCAAAACATTAATTGAAGAAATATTTTAAGAAAAATCTTTCCCCATTCAGAACATGATATGTGGACAAACGTTCTGCCATTCTTCCCCATGCTGTACATTTCTCTAAAAAGTAAAAACACTGCAATAGAATGAGAGCACGAGTCCAAATGACAGCTCCAGTCCAGGGACATGTTTTAAATTTGGCCTGCTGTTCTTGGGATAGGGAAAAGGACTGCAGGGTTCAGGGCCTTTTCTACTATGCTTTATGAGTTTTTAAAGATAGCTGGAACAGAATTAGCTCTTTTTTTCCTATGTGTTCTACAAATACATCACTCTTAGACAACTTGGATGCCATATGCACATAATCCTTGTTCAAGAGCAAGCAATGAGGATGAAGGGAGAGAAATGAAGGCAGTGAAACTGTTTTTCTCCATTTCCCCTACAGCACACAAACAGGGACACACAAAGTATTTTTGTCTCTCAGATCTCGTTTTGGAAAAGCTAATGGAGGTGTCCAATATTCACTCTGACAGTCTGTGCTCAACTATAGAACAGACCAGAATCTGAGAACACTGCTTCATTCTTTGGCTGGGTCGATGTGACATAACGCCAACAAAGACAAAATAATGCAGTCACATGGAGAACCTCCATGAGCCATATAGTCAAACAGTCACCGCAGGTCATCTGAGTCCAAATACAATACCACCTCACAATGTACCTCCTTTGTGTAACATCTGGTGTAAAATTACTTGTAAGAAAGATGACTGGTATAAAGAACAAATGACTAGTGAATCATAGACAGCTATATTACAGCTGGTATTTAATATGCTAACAAGATGTGCTACTAATTTATGTGGAATAGCCGGCTAATAAACTTTAATGAGCCTGTGATTTATGTGTCCATCCTGTTTCCTGTGGCTGTGCACTTATCAATAGTGCATGAATGCACAGCCACAGGAAAAAAATCACAGCTGATTTTGTATTAGAATTCATATATTCAATAACTTTTTACCTTCTTTTTAATAACTCAGTCATTGCCAAGCTTTATAGCTTGTGGGATTGATGCTGTATTGCTAATTTGAACTGAAATATATTGGAGCCTTTTTTTCTGACTTTATACTGAATGAGACTGCAGCCGAGTAGCATACTGAAAGAGCTGCCTTATGCATCAAGGGAGAATTTAATTCTAGACGTTATTAGCAGAGACAAACGCTATCCCTGCCAACAGGTTACAAAATATAAATCAACCCCCACTTCTCATATTGTAAAATATGGCCCATAAATTTACTGGGCAGTTTACAGGCGTGACAGCCAACCTAAAACCATGCTGGTATTGCGTTTTTAATACAACATAAAATATCTGACATGGGAAATACCTCACAAGAGCTCTGGATAATAACAATGATGTGAAAGTGTAGCAGGAGGTGCAGGAGATGTTAATCATAGATGAGAACACACACACACACACACACATGCATACAAACACATGAATGCACACACACACACACCACCAGAGTGAATATTATGGGGTTTGACACCCCCCTCCCCCCACCCCTAAACTCATCTTTCTGTCATGGGGAAAGCAGCCCTTTACACACTGATGGAGGATTAATAGTGAACATATGTTAGGGGGAGGTCAGTGTCTTCCAGTGGCTGCCCTTTAGGATTAGTGGAACCACTCGCATGGAAACAGTTCTGCTCTTCTTTTCTTCCTCATCATACCCTCACGTTAAGGTCTTTCCAGGGTGCCCCACACCATCAGTCATAATTTGCCGCATTTCACTCACCTCAGTCTCAAGGCCATAAACACACTGAAACCCACTAGCTTTGTCTGGTCACAAAAGTAATGGATTTCACCTTGCCAAAGACATATAAACGCAGATATGTGACCAGAACACATGAATGGCATTTTCCAGTGTTCCCATTGCAGGAGTGAAGGCAAAGGGAAGAGAAAGAGAAAGAAAGAGAGAGAAAGAGAGAGGGAGAGAGAGAGAGAGAGAGATGTTCTGAGTATATGGCCCTGAGTGCACTGTGTAAACCTCTATGAGAATCATCAAGAGCTGAAGCAAGCCGCAAAGATCAAATGATCTGCTCACAGCCAAGCCTTTTATTATTATATGACTATACCTGACTCTTTGTTTAAACGCTATTTAAAAGATCAGGAAATTCATTGAATAATTTATG
>JBBKCR010000122.1:5343553-5365734 GCA_037577295.1 Ladigesia roloffi | reverse complement strand
CTGAAAGTTATATTTGAGTTGTTCGTTTGAGGAGTACGGACCTTGTCTGTGTGTTTATGTTCGGTGTTTTGTGTTTCATTATTAAATCTATTGTTTGCTGCTGAAGCGTCTCCCCCTTCTCCTTTCCTGCGGCAATGAGCCGTGACAATTATTTTAAAAAATGAGAATTAAAATGACATGTACGTGTCGTATTTGCTTTGTATGCTGTTCTTCATTCAAACAAAGTTTGTATTTATATTTCGTTTTTTTCTAGGTTTCATATGTAGGTTGTTTGTGTATTTGCACTGCTGGTGGGGGAAATGTGATCTCAAGGCCTGGATAACTTGAGGAACCAATGAATTCCAAACTGTTTGAGGAAATTCTGCTAAATATCAAGGTACCTGTCTGCCATCTAAAACTCAAGAAAGTGCCTCATGCAACACAACACCAGTTAAATAAAAGACATTTTACTTTTCTGAAGTCAGGGTCCTGATCTCAGTCACAATTAAATGCCACAACATGATATGAAACAGGTCCTTCATGCTAGAAGTCGAGTGACCAACATACACATGAACAGAAAAACAGGATAGGATACTGCTGCACAGAACTGATCAGCAGTTACACTAAGCAATAAAGGAAGCTGCACTATTTACTAAGTATAACGATCTCATATTTTCCTGACAATCATGTTAATATGTTCAAAAAAGATATGGTTCTTTTCCCTTACAGTTGTTTATTTCTTGCTATTGCTCTTTTCTATTTGTATCCCAAGTCTTTGCTTTTTTCCTAATCAATGCATTTAGTGTACCTAAAAGCAAATCTGGCTAGTGTAAAAAGGAAACTAACACAGCGATTATAGTAGTTCCTCCATCCAAGTCAAAAGGAGTCTGTATTATTACTGGTCCATTTAACAGGCCAGCGAAAGTGATGAGATCAAGGAGCCGTTCCCAGAAGCTCAGTGGCCAACATTACGTAGTCTCTAAGCATAGACTATGTGCATGGAGCCTCAGCATCACAGTCCAGAGCTTAATTGGCTTGAAAGCAGAATGATGTGATTGGGTCAGACTGGTCTCCTGAGCTTACCCTGCTCTGTGCAAAGCTTTTACATCAGACACACACACCTACACACATACGCAAACACACACACACACACACACACTAAGTTTCACTAAGGCTGATTCAAACCTACCAGCTTAACAATAGTTCTAGAACACACTGGCTAATCAACATCAAGCAATTCATTATTTATTATGGGATGGATAGAGGGAGTGAGAGAGATAGACAGAAGGCTCAAGTCCTAGGAACATCAAAGGTGAGTGATTAATTGTCTCTCCCTCATCGCCTTCTTTCTCTTTCTCTCCCTCCTTTTTCTTTTCTTAGCCTCATAATTGGGTGCCCCCCCCAAACCAGATTGTTGGCTGCCTATTTATCGCCTCAGAGCCTCAGAGTAAGCCAAGCCAATAAAAGTCATATTCAAGCAAAAACAGACAGCCAAGCCTCCAGGGGAGAGAGAAAGAGAGAGAGTGACAAAGACAGAAAAGGGGAGAGAGATGGAGAGATACATAGAAAGCAGCACAGCAGCACACATGTTCATTTGTGAGCACAAGTGTGTGCGTGTGTGTGTGTGCCGGGGGGCATTCTGTTTAGGAAGGTTGTTCATATGCTAATATATTTAGAAACTAAAACATAAAACTAGCTCATAAAATGTGATCCTTTTCTAAAAATGTTGCACACACTCAAAAGAGCTACAAGATAACAAAGCACAGAAGGAGAAGACAACATGTCTGAGAATTTAAAGACAGCTATACGTGTATGAATCTGATTTTAGACTCAATCCACACCTCAGGATAATCATGCAGACCCATAAGGCCTTCTGAAATCATAAGAAACTTAAATGATATTCATATTCTTTATTGTTGAATGGTTAGCCTAGCTCCTGATATCTCTGTACTTAAATGCTTCTTTAACAGCAGCCTTTCTTCCACTCGTTCATTTGACTAACCCCTCACTGTTTCTTCAAGTCAAACAAATCTCATTTTCTCAGCTTTCGCCTCTATCATTGTCAAATCACAATCCATATGAATGCCAAGATTTGAGGTTTCTCAGAACACTGCTCAGAGCATCACACTGCCTTTAACAGCTTTTGTTTTTCCCAGCGCATCCAGGTGCTCTCTATTCCGTAAGCGAAGCAGCTTACAAAAACTCCCAAACATACATTCCATGTTCCATAGCTCCACGGTTCTGTTTTCATACTCACATATAGAACATAAGTTTGTTTTATGATAGTGTCAGCATGGGCACTCTGACCAGTCTGTGGTTATGAGCCTAACATACACATACACTGTGTATTCTATCACAGCCAATATTAACGTTTTCAGCAATTTGTGTTAAGGTTCTTTTGTGGAATTAGACCCTTAGGCACTAGCCTTTGCTCTTTACATGAATCAGTGAGTTTTAAGCACCCATGACCCTGTTGCTGCTTCACTTATTTCCATCCTTGGAGCATTTTGGTAGGTAATAACCACTGCATACTAGAAACACCTCCAAAATAATCCTGCCAATGTAGAGATATGCTGACCCAGTCATCTAGCCATCAAAATGTGGCCCCTGTCAAAGCTGCTCAGCTTGCCCAAGTTTCCTGCTTCTAACACACCAGCCTCAAGACCTGACTGCTCACTTGCTGTCTGTATCTCAGCCCTTTAAAGCCAGCACTATTATAATAACACAATCAAAGTAATTCCCCTCACCTGTCAGTGATTTTAATGTTGGAGCTCTGCAGTAAATACACACACAGCTTCTGTTAACTCATTCAGCCTGGACACCGCTCAACACCCAAAACCCACACACCAGCCTGAGTAGTATGATTGCTCTAAGGTAATCCCACACTCCGAATAGCTTTGCTGTTATTATTGATGTAATTTTACACGCAGTACCAGCAGATATTTTTCCACAGAGAGCGCACATCTAAGAGAACATACGAAACTCAATTTTTTTTTTCTGATTGGAGAATAACTACAGATTCTTTACATAAATATATGACAACTAACACTCAGCAGAGAACATACATTACAAACATAGGCTTCAGATCAACTGACACGTCTCAAAATAAACAGAGCTCTGAATTTCCAAGACGGTGTACTCCAGTCTAAACTACACAAAATATACATACACTGTAATACATACATACTGAACCACCAGATCACACTGCAGCATGTTTTCTTCTCGTACACACACTTCTTTCTTATTATTAGGGAAGCTTACACACGTACCCTTTCACCACTTTCCACAAATGTAAACACACACACACAAAGAGACATGTTGTGAGTTGATTCGGAGGACGCAGAAGGTGTGTGAGAGATCAGCTCGGCTCGGAAGCCCTTCTTCCATAAGTCTTGGCACGCGTGCATGGAACATGTAATTGAATGAGGAACGGCTTCTCGTCGAATCAGGACACTTTTCTGGCTGCCCAATAAAAGCATGAGGTCGGTGTGGGTTTCACTCTTTTGTTGCTTTTATTTGGCCTGCCGCTCTTTTATTTGGTTAGACCCTCACTGTTCAACTCAGCATCAGCCTGCTGCCAAGGCATGCATAATGTCACGAACTTGTGTTGTTCAATATTGAACAGAGGAAAAAAAGGAATCAGAAATTCAGCAATAAAGAGTGGAAAAAATTGCATGTCCAAGCCCCACTGGCTGCAACAGAAGTCCTGCTCCTGCTCGGCGACTCCTGCCAGGATTAAGGAGCGCTGAGCTTGTGGACCCAATTTGGCTCCACAACCCTGACCGCAAGAACATGGACTGTCTGTGCTCCACCGCTCTCCATATTGGGTTGAAACGTTAAGCTACTGAGGACTTCAAATCCTTCAGACATAAACACACTTTCTCTCAATCTCTCTCTGTTTCACTTACACACACACACACACCAACACAAGGGTAGGACCAGTACCAGCCACCATTTTATTTGCATTTTATTTAGTCATCGTTGAGCCATTAACTCTTAATAATAAAAAAAAAAACTCGTGGATGTTTATCAAATACATTAGTCTGAAATTTGGAAGCCACAGTGACAAGTTAGGGAAAATAAATTAAATACTTTTCCAAAAATAATAGAAATTTGAGTCAGGGTGTCAGAAATTTAAGGGGCTAATGCTGTTCCATTGCAGGTGTAACTCGCAGTCTTACATCTGGTTTTATTGTGGGGCCAAGCACCAAAAAATTTTTGTATTGATATCATTTTTATTTTTTGATTCTCAGCCGAAATGGTACAGAAAATACAGGAAAGACCATTGTCACAGAAATAGCAAATTTGGAGAAAATCTACTGTATGCTTACCCCTACCTGGCCACCTATGAGGACTCAAACAGGACATGATGGTGGTACTACAGCAAACTGATTGTGTTTTTCTTTAGAGACAAACATCTTTCTTCATTTTGCTCATTCAGAGAAATCAAAGCAAACTGCTACTTGGATCATTAGTTTCCTCCAACAATATATTTTTATGACATGTCTGCCTGCCATGTTGGTTTGATGTCAGCCTCCGCCCTCAGAAATGTTCCCACCTGTCTCTGGTTCCTCCCCTGCCTAGGTGTTCCCTTTTCAGTAAATATACGCCTCATGTTCCTGTATTTACATGAGGTTTATACATTTTTGTAAAAACTCTTATTAAACCTCTGGCACGGTTATCTCTTGTTAAACCTGACAATATTTCATTATGTTTTAATGTATCCCCAGATCCCTCATTTATGTTTGTAAAGTGGCCCCTTATCGTCACACAGCAACACAGCACAGCGCACAGTGTAAAAGTCTCTGCAATTCTCTGCATTTATTCCATTCACCAAGTGAAGCAGGGGCTGCCACCAATGAGGGACATACCTTGCTAAAGGGTACTTCAGTGGTGCCACTAGCACTCCTTGGATTCAAACCTATAACCCTCTGATTGGGCAACTCCCTTACCACTAGGCCAACTTGCACCCATAACCTGTTCACTTCAGCCCTGTCATTACACACGCTTTGTAATTTCATGTTCTTTAAACAGCCAGTTCATTTTGCAAATAGTGTGAGCTTGTGGGCCATCAATCATTCTGCCTTTGAACGATATCAGTAATAAAGTTCAAGACTGGTGGATCTCTACTAATTATCTTGGCTGCTAGCTGTCAATACTTTGCAGCACTGGTCAATCGACCATCAAGAGTCTGCATTCCTTTTTGATAAAAGGCTTTTATGATCATATCTTTTACTGAAATACTTGCCTTTTAGACATGCCCTTTCCCCAGTATTACAGGATGTAGGTATGCTGAGCCAAGTACAACTAGTTAGTACATCCTAGGTACTCAAATAGTAGATAGGCTTCTAATCAGATTTAGCTTGTATTAATGTCAATTTGAGGATCTTACAAATCTGTGCTGAATTTTATCTAGCTATTTATTTAATGACACTTTCGCTTTGACAAGATGTTTAGCTATTTTTATTTTATTTTAGAATGTTGCATTTGTTTTTAATTCTATTTTCACACTATAAACTCAGATCAGGTACCAGCCTCCTCATTTATCACTAGTACCAGTATTGAAACCGTATTGATGCCATTACCTATTCTGCCTATTTCCAATTTGTTATTGATTCTGTTTTCTAATCCTGATCAATTTTCTGTGCGAGGAAAAAATGTCTGCATGTGTCTTTATCATCACATCACTTCATGAACACATTAAAAGATCCTTGTCTTATAAAGATATAACCAGGAAAATTAATTTGCAAAAACAGGTTGTTTTGATTCAGTAAGAAACTCAACATGTTAGAAAATTTACATTTGCTTATTTGTTTTAGAAAACAGATGACTCCAAAAAATCCACATTACTGAAGAGTCACAGCTAAGGGAATACTGCATGCTGATTTGCGGAACAAATCACTGGAGTTTGAGATTTGCCACTGTAAAACATAATTAGTGAAAAATGCCTGTCTGTGTTGCACAAAAATGATTGCAATATAGGAAATGTACCCCAGTAATGTGTGCCTCAGTGGCGTAGTGTGTCAAATACATGGCATACCTAGAATTTCAGACCAGGTTGTTGCAAAAGTTGTTTCAAGAGTTGGTGCCACCACCTCGACTCGAAATGATCATTCTACAAACAATGTGAGTAGTTCTGTTCTGTGGTCATATTTTTATGTGAAATTACACCTCCTTGTTGAAATTTTCCAGCAGCAGAGATGCAAAGTAGAGGTGGGGTCGAATCCGAATACAGTATTCAGAATAGCAAAAATACGGTATTCTGACAAATACTGACAAATACATAAAAAGATATTTGTATTCACTTTGTGAATGGGTTAAATGCAGAGGAGGAATTTTGTGCTGTTCTCACTGTGTGCAGTGGTGTGTTCACGTATGACCGATTGATTACTTTTACTTTTAGATAGTCTGTTTCCCCGCACCCTCTTTCCATCACACGCTCAAGTTCAGGAGTAGATTCGGGGGGCGGACGGAGTTTGTGCGCTGCATTAAAATTTAACTCAAATACAAATACAAATATGAATACGAATAATTTTTCCTTTTAACAAATACAGATATGAATAGCGGCCAATCTGCACACCCCCAATGCAGAGTTTGATGTCATGAAGGTTTTGCAAAGAGCAACTGTCAGAAAAAATAACAATAAGCAATAACGCAGATGGCATAACTATCCCATGAATTAAACCATTTGAAACCAGTTCTCAACTGGAACAGGACCTCGAGTACTTTCCCTACGCATTCCATGACTCAAAAAACGTATCACACATTTCTTTCTTCCTACATATTGGCCTGAACCCAATGAATAACAGCAGTCTGAATTCACATCCATTGTGGCTATGTAACTGCTATAAGCCATTGAGCAAATTATTTTATGCTGGGGTACCTGGAGTTCAAAACATGCAAACACTGAAGTGTGCTCAACAAGCACAGTTAAATAGCCTGTACTAAGACATGGTAAGCTATCCTGTCTTTATGCATGTAATATATAGCAACCAAAATTGTACAGAGACTGATGACACTGACACACAAATTTAGCATACATAGCTATTTCTACCTAAAATCTGATTTGTTTGCAGCAGAGACAAGCACTGGAAAGATAAGCTGTATTCTAACCAAGCCAGGTTCAAATATGAGGATAGTCTTCCATATGTGAGATAATAGTGTTTATATAGTGTTTTAATAGTCACTCTGTGTTCCTTTCTGCATGCTACAGTTGTGTCCCTTTTAAATTTACAGCCGAGTGTTTAATGATTAGTGCAGCTTTGCGCACCGCCCTTTATAAAGATAATTTACATTAGAGTTATCTGTGTGGGAAACACTTTTCAACACAAACCCATATCCGCGTGGGCACACACACACACACACACAGACACACAGACACACACACACACACACACACACACAAAACACACACACACACACACACACACACACACACACATATAGATTTATTATAGGCTTAATTATCTTCCCATACAACCTGATTGAGGCAGTGGAGGAGCACTCGAAAATGCTCTCCTTTTAGTTTGGGACAGGCTCTGAGACCTCTCCCCTGACCCATGAGCAACTGAACTGCATGATTGAGCTGCTTCATTGCCAAGAGCAAATGTACATTTTTCAATTTGTGACTATAATTACTTACACATTCTGTGTACTGTAATCTGTAAAGCACTTTGACCGATCATTCAGGGGAAAGCTTCTCCTGTGACTAAACAGTTTGAAAGGAAACAATGGAAAAGCACTTTCCTTACTGCAACCACTCAAGAATTATTTCAACACCCTTCATGAGGCAGGAAAATTCAAGGCTAAATAAATGACTGATGAGTGCGGAGATTGATTTATTTTTAACTGTGCTTGACCAGACTTTGGGGATCAGTTTGCACCAAAGGAAAGTAAGTAAAAGAACTACATTTGCAATCAAGGCTTGTTATATGCTATAGTAATGCTGACATTTTCTGCACTAGTACATAATGTTTCATTTCAAACAGGAAGGTGCAAGGCCATACACACATACAAACATGCATCAGTGCAATGAACATCCCTGAGGCCAGAATCAAGCTTGTGCCGATGAGAGCGAAATTAATTTAGTCAATTCACAAATGCAACACATATCTTGACATGCTTTTAGCTATACCTTTCAGCAGCATGCCGGCATCTGGGTGTTTTTTATCCTTTTGAACATCGGCCAGTAAAACCACGTAGTATCCCCTTGGCAATATGCTTATAATGTTTTATGTCTGTGTACATTGGCATGCGTTCCTCCATCAAAACAAATTTTTGTATAATCTTCAAGATGCACATAAGAATGGATAGAGGCCACGCCGGAAACCTGTCGTAACTCTGGGGCAAAACACTCACTCACACAACACACAGCACAGATAAAAGAAGCTGTGTTGTCTGTGGCCATCGGAAAAGATGCTGAACCTGATCTCAGGGGCCTTATCCACAGAAAGCCCCACTGCCTCAAACCATGTTTCTCAAAATAACGACCATGGAAGCACTTCGACAGCATTCAAACAACTCATCCAATATAAACACAAAGCGTGACTCAACCCCAGCCAACTACATATCAATCCCACTGACAGAACTAGGAACCCTCCAAAACCAAATTTTGTAGTCTCCTACAGTAAATCCAAAACACATCTCCTCCAGGAGGCTGGCGTACTGAGCACAAATCCAGACGAAAATGACACCACACTTTCCGCACCTGAGGGCGGAACATACACACATGTAGAATCAATCATAAATAACCGTAATAAACGAGCAGAGACAATAAAATTCACTACACTGCTACTTTAAATGCAGTCATAAAAGGAAAAATGTTACCAAAAGTGGTTGAGGCTACTTCTTCGAGACAAAGGTCAGTTTGGGGAAAATGGAATGAAACTCTACACTTCAAAATTACTATTCTGTTCATTTGTTGAAAGTGTATGAATGCTTTCAGTTACCACTGGCACTAATACCTCCTAGATCCTGACCCTGCAGGGGTAGCACCGCCTGCCTGGCCACAGGATAGCACTAAGCCAGTTTTGCTTGCCATGCTACAGAAAATAAAGAAGGAAAGAGTCACAGAGGGGCTCTTTTTTGTAACAACTCAATCTGCCAAAAAAAATGAGATTTATGGAGAAGCATGTCTACAATAACACATAAAATGCTGCTGTGTGGAGTGGGCTGGTTTCTCTGGAGCTGATGCTAAAAGGTCTCCCAAGAGAGGGGTCAGTGGAAAGAGAGTGACTCTGACGGTTGGATGCAGCGCAAAGCTCAGCCCCCATTGTAGTTTATGTAGTTTTTTGCCCTAGACACTGTAGGAGGAAGAAAACAGATTGGAATCCATGTTTATTTTTTTAATAAAAGTACCCAATAAATCTGTCTGGGTCTGATGCAAAAGCGCAGAGGAGCAACAAAAGAGCTATGTGCAACGTACTGCAGCTAGTGAACAGCCAAAGCCTGAATGCAGGGTGACCTATTAGCATCAGTCAGTTCCCAAATCATAACAGGTCTATCAGCTCTAAAGCTCTGCAATATTGACTTCTATGCTGAGATGAAGTGAAGTTTTCCACTTTGAGCCATTTGCCTTTTTGTGCCAATAACCACAAATCTGCAGACTTCAGACTGTCATTCAAGATACAGCAGTGATGCAGTTGCAGCCATACATGACAGTACATTACACACCTTTACACAGGTATAGCTGTGGAATCACATAGTTATAGGTTTGACAGGTATCCTTTATTGAAGGCCGATATATTTGTTCTACAACGGAGGTCTATTCTTTTCGGCCCTGGTACACTATGACTGAAAAAATGGTATGAAGGTTATGGGTGGCGGACACTGAGAACCTGGGTCCTACAGGAGCCAGGTCTGTCGGATGGCTATCACTCTGGGGTGTGAGGGTGGGGTGAGGGTCCAGTAAGTGAACTGTAGGGACAAAGAGGAGCCTGTCTCAGCAGGGATGGCCAGGCCAAGCTACGATTGATGGGGTGGTGTTGAGAGATGGAGATGTCAGCCAAACAGACAGGCTTTCAGAGCCTGGTCAGAGCCAAAGGCTTGCTGGGGGGGCTGCGTCCCCCGTCATCACTTTGCAGCTTGGTGTGAGTGGTGGGACTCCCCAAATCAGCCCTTACTGTGACTTTAATATACATGAGTGAGAGCTGATCCATCCAAACAGTCTTCAACAGGGACCAGTGTATCCTGGCAGTTAGAGTGAAATGCATCAAGAGATTGAGAGTATCCATCACTTATATATATATATATATATAAATATGTGTGTGTGTGTGTGTGTGTGTGTGTGTGTGTGTGTGTGTGTGTGTTTGTACATGTGTGTCTTTTAAAACACACTTACAGCCCAGTTTATTCATCACATCTAACCTGTTAGCCCACCTTGCACATGTAGTCATTAATGGTAGCTCATCTGGAATTGCACTGTTCGTGTTAGCCATTCTGTAGTCTTATGTCGGTGGTTCGTTTCCAGCCACTGGACACTGTTGGTTGGAAAACCGTTCACAGTCATGCAGTGAATAAAATTCCACCATCAAAAGAATGTCCACTCATTAGTTGTATGTTAGTGCTGTATTAATATTTATCATTTGTGTCCCAAGCTTATATCCCGAATGTTTATATACCTTACTGCTTGTCCAGTCGAATTGCCTTACATAGGATCACAGTAGTTCTGTGCTTTCATGATGGAGACTAAGAGGTTCTGTGTGGTTTTCATTTCATCCTGCACCATCTACCCACAAAAATAGACAGTGTGGATAGCGAGAGTGACAGATGAATCAGCCATTGTTTTGAACACATGTGGCAAATTCGTCAAGAAGAGACACTACCCTGCCGTTTCCCACCAGGCCTCTGAGAGGTAGCAACTTGAGTCAAATTCAAATAAATTCTTTCCTTTACAAAATGTACACTTCTGTGGCTTTTAGGAATTTCTTTAAAATGACATTTAAATCAACACACAGACGTTACTACATTCATTTCAGAATGCACGTCATTACAAATTTATTTCATACTCTTCATGGAAAAAAAACAAACTAAAACTGAGATTTATGGACAATCAGTTTACATTAAAGCTAAAATGGTTTTGAAAACATACCTGTACAAATCTGACCAACCTAAAAGCATACTAATAGTTGGTCTATAGTTTGGTCTAGTGCCAGTGGAGATACACTTGAACCAAGATGAGAAGAATTCAAAGCCTGGTATTCCATCTGCTCCTGATAAATACATAACAATCAACCATATCAGATATAGAGTCACATGTGGAGTGTCTCACAATACCTCAGGTGTGATCTGCCCCCCATAGGCCTGGGGGGTAATAACATGCCTCCAAATAATTATGCTACCAGATGGATAGAGTTCACGTTCAAACAATGAGGTCTCGTTGTACCCTAGAGCCTTCGTTTTACACATGATGGATCTAATAGAGTCGCTTCCAAAAGCACATGGTGTTGATCAAAGACACAACACTCTCATTCACTCAGGAAAGGTAATGAAAATCCTCTGTGACTGGACAGAATTACATACACACCTACACACTGTACCCTTCACCTTTCATGTACTCCCAATTTAAATTGTCAGCACCCGTTTCCAAATTCTTGGGTTAATACTAATACATGGCTTGTGTTTGGGAGAAAACATGCAGGTCTTGAATACAGCTCTCATTTGAAGAGGCCTTCATTTTTCTCCAAAGACTTCATATAAGACAAAGGAGTGTGTATGATGTGCACAATTACGGCGTATCTTAGAATCTGTTCTGCTTCAGATAAAATGAGGACCCAGTGTTTCTCTTTCACAATGCCCAGAATGTATGAATATTTCTTCAGATAAAAGCTGCAGATAAGCACATTCAGAATTTTTTTTTTTTTATATAAAAAAAAGGACAAAATAAAGGATAAATAGAAGATATGGCTCTGGAATAGTTTAAGTATCTCTAAAAGGATATAAAGGTCTGAAAAGTATAGAGAGCTCTCTACCAATAATCAATTTCCTGAGACCCTAAGCCAAACACCCACGGTTGTTTTTAAAAAATCATTATTATTATTGCACATTTCCACATATGACTGGCCCATCCATGACCGATCAGCAAGTCAAATAAATCTTTTACAAAAACAGGACAGAAAGTAGTCGGCTTCTTTATGGACTTACTTTCTTTTCCAAAAGATCCAGGCTTAAACATTACAACTGAGCAAATACTTGCCTGAATTCAAGGCAGTTAATCTTGTCTTTGAAAGACTAAAATACCTTATGGTTGATAAAATGTGAAACTAATGAAGTGCATGAGGGTGCAGTCAGCCAGCGGATCAATGAGAAGATGATGTTCAGGGACTGGACTGAGCTGGAGCTGAAGAGCTGGAACAAGGTGCTGAATTGAATTAAGCTGAGATATTGGAACAGGCAGGGCAGGCTTCAAGTGTTAATGCTGGAGGAACAAATGTGTTGTTTTTAAGGCACCAATACTCCTGGAGAGAACTAACTGGTTTGGAAGCCTGTGGAAACTTGCTTTGAAGCTGAAAGTCAAACTGGACCAGTCTTTTAGCAACAACTCAAAGGCCCGAAAGAACTGTGATACACACACACTCACTGGGAAACTAAAAACGCAGTATAGTAACAGTACCTGAAGTGTGACTTTAAAGTTTAGAAGCAGTTTAGAAGTTCACAGGCTAACAAGTGAACACTTTACTATCTGATATTCAGCAACAATGCAATGCTTGTATATGCATTGGCTAAAAAAAATGACATGTAAAGAAGTCGTTCAAATTCAAGAAAAAAGTTCACTACACTGTATATATAAACCAGTCTCCTAAGATTTAATATAAGATAAGTCTTAAGATAGTCTTAGAATATTTGTTTTTCAAATATTCAGTAGTTTGTGACTTTCATCTTGCTTTAAGAAATACATTACTACTGCCAAAGAGTGCCAGTTATGCACCCAAAAGCTGTTTGTCAATGCCATTAATCAACATTATAAATTGAAAAATTGGAAATTAGATGCTACTGTACAAATACCATGCAAAGCCAAAGACTCCTATAGCCATAAAAAGCTGAATGTGTGAAAAAAACAACACATAAGCAAAGATGAGATGCAGTGCCACCTGTGTAAAGTATAGCTAAGAGAGCGAATGATACCTAGTAAATAGGGATGGAAATTTCTATCAAAAATACTTTTAGAAATGTGTCGGGTAATATTCAAACAATGTTCAATGATTCTGTCTTTGAATAGTAGTTAAATAGTTTGATTAAATCCGTTGCAAGGTCACATCATAAATGTATGATGCAAAACAGCTAACTGAATCAACTTCATTAAAAAAAACATATTTATGGAAAATAACTGTTTAAAAAAACTGTAGTAAAAGACCACCGCTGATTAAAATTATTATATTTTAGATTACACTTGACTTTTTATTGGCTTGTAGAAGTGGGTGTAGAAAAGAACCCCTACACAAAATATTCACAAATATTCACAGCCTGAAATGAAAACAAACACAAAAATAAATATTTCACACAATGGAACATAATGGAATCTAACATAAAAAAGACATGACAGCAACAGTTCTGGAAAAAAACAGATGTTACACATGTTAGTCAACACGAATTTATCTCTGTTAGGTCAAATTAGAAGTAAGCTTACTTTCTCATAAAATATTAATAAACACTAATTTAACAGTACACAGAATGAAACATCAAGGATAACCCAAACCATGAATTAATTATGTTATCTGTATGTTCCTATAAATGTTATTCAGACTTAACAGGGCTTACCTCACGCAACAGCCACTTTGTTCCTTCGTTCTCAATTTGATTACTGTTTGGCACATTAGGAGAACTGGAGAGAAATATTTCTGATATAACATTCCTGGGGGTGTGCTCATATGTAACCTAAATCTACATTGTTGCACCATATATAAAATATATAAAACTCTGCACAGTAGTGACATTTCTTATTTAGATTAATTTTTCTTTCTCTTCATGACATGACATATACCAGCATAACTGTATTCATTATTACGTTCAGCAAAGTAAATTCTTTCAATTTCGAGGTTCGGGCAAAATGGGTTCTGACAAAAGTGGTGGGAACGCAGGGTCCCCAGCGTAAATTACGCCTATGGTGCCAGAGCAATTACGGAAAGCTAAATATTAGAACATGACTTAGTTTGCATACTGGTCTTTTTGTACCTTGAGACATTTATGATAGGTACACTGGGCCCAGAGCTGGCATGGCCTGAACAATCTGGCTCTATTTACACAAGAGCTGATGGAGGCCAGATGCTCAGCTTCCTCTTGCCTTTGCTACAACATCTTAGTATATCTAATTGGATTGTGCTCAATACACAGAAGACGTGACCTAACTATTCACAAGACTGACATTCAGATGGTGAGAAAACAGGGGGAAGACAGAAAGAAAGCAAGCCAAATGGTCACCAAGGAAAATGACTTACTAGGTAACATATTCTCATTTAGGGTGATTTAAACCGGATCCCCTTGAGCCAGACTTCATGGAGTGTACCCATAATTAAATATACCAATCAGCTAATGGAGGGGCAAAATATGTGTTCCTAGTTATCTACTCAAGTTTCAGACTCTCTGTTTTTTGACCAGAACCTATGGCCCTGTGGTAGAACCACAGGCTCCTGCCCTGCTGTTTGCAGTATAGGCCTCCTATATCTACTGGAGCATGGGGGTAATGGTGCTGGGGTAACATATCCTCTTCCCTTAGGGAAGTACAGGGTGTTTGGGAAAACTGGGCAGTTGGGTGAGGAGGTCCGAGTTCTGACTTTTTTTGGGGGAAAACACACCTCCCTCTGTGCATAATCACTTCCATGTGTGGAGTCAAGACTGAAAATCACAATAGTTAAAGAAAAAAGATGTGATTGTGTTACATGTCTTCAAAGCCTTGGTTTCTTTGTGTGTGCTGCAAAACAGTTCACTCACATGACCAGTGAGTCATCTACTCTCATCGAGCCACATCTCGAATTATAATAGCATCACTCCCCAGAAACTCATCAATAATAGCTGCCACTTCCATCACCACTCACACTGCACATTCAAAGCTGTTTCATCAAAAACTACAGATTGTCTCTGTTATTCTCTTTGCATAAATCAAATACTTATTAATGTAAAGTAAACAAAACTGTATTTTCCTTGCCATTTCATGTATACATTACTTGCCAATATATCTACCATCTGAGAACAGTCAAATGTGACATTTCTTTGGGTATATTCCCCTGGGGCCTGATTCTAAAGACTATTATGTTGGGCTGCTTGGGTATGAGTCCCAATAACTACACAACTTTTATTTTTGTCTATAGAGTGCTATTGACTAAATATGCCTGCTCAGTCAGCCTCAGTACTCGATGATCTTTTCAGTTCTCACTCACCTCTGTGGGTTCTTGGGTTCTGAAACAGAGCAATTTCCATGTCAAGTTGTGTTACAACCATATTGTATACACTCTATAATCCCTCAGTAGAATATTGTGAGGATTAAGGGGGGAGGCGCACTCTCCTCAGTTTATGCAGGAAGAGGTTGAGGTTTTCTTGGTGATGGAGCTGCTTTTGAGGGTCCATGTGAACTTCTCAGTGATGTGAACACTAAGGCTCTTGGTTCTCTAGATGTTTTTCTCTGGAGGATCCATTGATGTTGAATGGAAAGTGATTAAGCATACTCTCCTGAAGCCAACAAACATTTCTGAATCCCTTGCTCATGTCCACGTCAGGCTGTTGGTTCTGTCTCCATCCATTAGTCTTTGCACATCTTCTCTATACCCTACCTCAATAATCTCATTGATCAACCCAACCACAGATGTTCCATTAACAAACTTGAGGATGTGATTGGAAATGTTCATTATTGTAGAGTTATGGGTCAGCAGCCTGAACAGCACAGAGCAAAACACACAGCTCTGGGGGCCGCTGTGCTGGGGATGTTGCTCCTGATTCTG
This sequence comes from Ladigesia roloffi, assembly GCA_037577295.1. NCBI lineage: Eukaryota > Metazoa > Chordata > Actinopteri > Characiformes > Alestidae > Ladigesia > Ladigesia roloffi. Next base: position 5,349,826 of record JBBKCR010000122.1, on the reverse strand, counting down.
ACTGACTGAGGTCTCCTAGTCAGGAAATCCAGGATCCAGTTGCAGAGGGAGGTGTTCAGGTTTAGCATTCCAAGCTTTCCTGTCAGATGCTGCGGAAGGATGGTGTCAAATGCTAAATTAAAGTTCAAGAACAGCATTCTCACATAAGGACCCTTCTGTTCAGGTGAGGGAGGGCCAGGTGAAGGGTGGTGGTGATAGCATCAGTCATGAAGTGACAATATGCAAACGGCAGGAGGTCTACAGTGAGAACCCAGCTGTGATTTTATATGCCCCATGAGAAGACGTTCAAAGCATGCCATAATAATGTGTGAGAGTCGGAAGGTACTATATATTTATGTGCTGCCCTTTAAGCATTCCCAGGTTTAAAGGAGACATGCTATGCAAAACTCACATTTGGCATCCTTTTTAACAACATATATCTGTATTCTGTGAATCAGTTGAAAGATTTTGCTGTCAGGAAACATATGCTTATATGAGCTGTTAGGCAGCTCCCCCATTGTGATGTCAGGATGAGGAAATTTGCATTGAACCACTCCTCACCGGTTAAGCCCCCACCCACTAGATTAGTTGACGACCCATCATTTTTTTCTGATGGTATTATAAGCATGCAGAAGACACAGAGCACTATGGCTACAGGCAAAGACAAGTCATCAGGCTCTGGGTCCGATTTGGGGTCCAACATATAGGGTTGTATAGCGGCTTGTTTCACATGTGGTGTTAGCAGGGAAGGTGGGGCATGTCTAGAAACAGCTTATTTGCATAAAAGTGACAGAGCTTTAAAGACTCATTTTGAAAGGGACTAAAACTGTCAAGAAACTGTGAGATCTCTTTACGTGAGAGTGATTTTGTGCAAAGAAAATCCTGAACATGTTTTGTAGCCCATAGACCTATTATAACTTGTTTAAAAAGAGGTATAATATGTCCCCTTCAAATGCTAAATGTCATATGATCATGCCCTGGTGGGTAGATTGCTTTGCTGTCCTTCCTTCAAAACTATCTGGATCTACCAGAAGTAGACAAATTTCCTTTAAGTCATGACAAGTGTAACTGCAAAAGACACAGCCTTGAGCAATGAAACACATTTGAAAGTTCAGTATCCTGATGTCGGCCAGGACTAGGCTTGGGGTCAGGGAAATTTTCATTCAGGATTCCTTGATAGCAAAGATAAAGCATGGATTCCTACAAAAGCATAACTCTACAACAATTAGAAACACACAGGAGAAAACACATTCACCATGTGTTTGTGTTTGTTACTTTCCCCATCATTCTTTACAGAGAAAGAACAGATTCAACTGCAGCGTTTCGACCTCTAAGTGAAGCTGATTTTTTTGGTTTCTTTTGGAGTATCTTGCTTTTGTGCAATACAGGTGTAATTATAAAGAATCTGGCCTATACGCACCCTTACGCCTCATCTGAATTCTAATAGCCCCACAATTTTCCGTTGGCCAATCAGATATTCCACCTGTTTCCAGAACTGTAATGAGTAATTACAAAAAACATGACCCAGCTAGTCAAAAATGTCCATGCCAAGTACTGTTGCAAATGTTGGAATGAACCAAATGGGATTTCACTTACTAAATCACATCACATATGAATTTTCTACAGATCTTACAGATTATGTTCTATGTGACCTACAGTAACTTTTTATTGTTTTCCCCTAAACTGGCTGAACTGACGTGCAACAGCAAATGACACCCTGTTGATTTCAGTGTTGCACATAATAAATAGAAACAGGAAGTAGGAAAGAAAATATATATATTTATACAAGAACCCTCATCACTGCATGGTAAAGTGATTACCCAAAATAATTGTAGAAAATCCCCTTTGATCAGACAAAGGCAAGGCCGCAATCTTTTTAATGTAAGTGGTTATGAATCACCCTTGGTTTCTCCTTGACCTGCATGAGGCTGTGAGGCAAACTCCCCTTTTGAAAGGAATATGCCAGTCTGCAATGCTGAACGCTGCAGAGTTAAAAACAAATAATTACATTCATATGGTGCAGGGCAAGCACTGTTCCAAAACCCCTGTGTGATGTGGCCACTGGACCAGAAACTTTATTTTTGTTTTGTCCCCTTTTAACAAACGTGATGTGTCATTAAAACAGTGAATTTGTGGCAGTACGCTGCAATCCCAGTGATTCATTAGATGACTGTGTTTGAGGGAGCAGCATCTAAAGCTTAAAGAGTGACTGAACTGTGAGGACTGAAAAGACTATATGCTCAAGTTCTCTATAACAGCCTCTAAGCATCCTATTCCACATCTGCACACAATAAAAACACAATGCAACACTCAATACTGAACACATGACTCAAGAACAGACAACAAGTAGAGAGCCACTTCATGTGGTTCATGACACAGACAGAAAAGCAATGTTGAGGTGCAAAAAAACAAGACACTTATGTCATCCTGAGGGTGCAGAGGAGGCCTCATATGAGACGACTCTCAAACCAGCCTACAAGACATAATGGACAAGTATATATTGACAATAAACAATTATGGGGCCAGTAGCATATTAATGAAATTATTAATGAGGGACAGTACCAAAGTAACTCAAACTCATAAGTGGATCAATATGTAGGCTAAAGTAAGCTGGAAGTGAGCTAAATAGATTTTTGAGAAAACAGTCCAAAACTGATCTAGCACGTTCCTTCCAAGTCGTACTTCTGCAGTTGTTTGGTTAAGATTAAAGAAGGCTGTAACGTCCACCGTGCCTTGGGTATATCTGCCACAAATTGATAGTGGTAATCAGCATCTCCATTCCAGAGACCGTATACCTGCTAGTGTTACTACTGACTATTGAGAGAGAGAGAGAGAGAGAGAGAGATGCACAACCTTCTAAAAGAGACTCGATGAGTCTGTTTCATAAATAATCAATAATAACTATGCTTATACCTGTATGGGAACCCAACTGAGATTCTCTGTCTATGTATGATGAAATGCTAGTCAAAGAACAGCCCTACAATGAATGTGTGGGCAGGGGAGGACAAGGACGAAAAAAAAATGCCCCTGGCATTTTGGAGTAGAAGTGGTCACCACTTATTTTCGTGCTCCCATGTACACCAACAAAATAGTATTTAATAAAATTAGTATTCAATAAATTCTTCCCTGTCGAGAATGAGGTAGCTGAATCTTTTAATGAACATTTGGCGGGAAAAAAGAGGGTATTCTGTATATGTACAAGTATGACAGAGCGATATTTTAGAGAGAAGTGTAGATGTCTTTCATGTCTATATTTATTTCATAATTACCTACAGAAAGCTGCCTCCAACACCATGAACCAGAAGATGCCTTCTACTCACCCCACAACCAATAATAGATAATTAACTGTCTCACTGTTAATGTTGTTGAATGCCGGTTAAAAAAATCATCTTCTCACTTTCAATAAGACCATTTATTTCAAAATGGAAGACATAAAAGAACTAACTTAAATGTCTATTGTTTTAGCCAGTGTACATGATGTGTTATAAGTAGCTGCTCTGCTAAAGGTAACACTCACAATATTATAAACTTATTTCACCAATGTAACAAGATCGTGCTTTGTAGGCATTTTATCAACATAATTTTGCTAATTTTATATGCCACTGTTTTGTATGCTACAGATAATAAACTCATAACTAAGTGTACTGAAAGCAGTCCAGCTCACCACAGGTTCACTGCTGCCATCGGCACCATCATCAGCCAAAAATGTGCAAAAATGTCTGTGACTTTTAGGGTGTCACGCCAATAAAATAAACTAAAATTAATTACATGAACTCTAAATTAATCACACACATTTGAAAAAGTAAATGAATTTATTAATTAATTAATAATCAACAATGCAGATTCTTATTTAATAACTGTTTCTCCACTGTTCATAAGCAGTAAGATTCACACCAATCAAAAATCTGACCTAATATGCAGAGGGAAAAAATGCATCAGCAAAAACAATTAATAAATTAATTCCATCTATACAGTGCAGTAAAATGTATAGCACAGGTGTTCTGATGAATTATGCTGCCGTGTCAAAAAATGCTTCAGTAGCACAAATCGACAGCAGTCTTTAAATCAATTCATGCTACCCTATCGAATTTTATTCCCTTAAAATTCATCTAAATGATAGGCAAATCATATGCAAAATCAGATGAAAATATATTGTTTTCATAAAACACACGAAGTAGCCTATATTCATGCTACCCTGTGAAAAAATGCTACCTTGAAGCTTGTAACGTTTATACGGTCCGTTTAGGACTGATAACGGTGACAAATATGCAAATAATATGCATAATTCATTAAAGAGCCTACTTTTCTGTTTTTTTTCCATCACTACATAAAAGACACAAATGGCTTTATTTATTGTAGGCTGTAATGTAAATGTGCAGGATCATTTAGAGTACCACTGAATTGGTAAGCACTTATTATGTTGTTTACTCAAAACACTTTTTAAAACAACTGATGTGTGCTATTGATCCCTATCCACTTGCTTTCTTATTCAAAATGGCACTATCAATTCCCTAAACTGAGTAGTACAGTGTAATAGCAAAGTTTAGTCAAAAGTAATGCTTAGTGTTTCAGTTTCCACAGTTCATCTCTAATAATATCACATCACAAGAAGCCCATCCAAACCCACGTTTAATGATAGCCAGACACGCACATACATAAGTGCGCATTCCCCTCATATCCAACCCAGACTCAGACTTCCAAAAATCAGTGTGACAGGCCGAGCATGTACCTCATCCAGGAACAGAGGAGCAGAACAGAACTAATAACACACAGAATCAAACAGCATGGCACACTTTAATGAGGCAAGTGGACATTTATGGGAGACGGGTTTCCCAGCCAGCTGGATCCCCTTGCACAGGGGTGTTGAGCTAAGGGGACGCTTTCCATAAGGGGAGAAAGTTACTCAATGCCTGTTCATCTGCACGTGTTAGCACCACTGAATCTCAAACCTTCGCAGCACAGCATAGCCCTGAGCCAAGCCCTCAAAACACCAGGCATCCCACTAATATATAATAACAAATCTGCTGTTGTCAGTTTAAAATGGTTCAAAAAAGTTGGCAAAGCTATCGGAATGAGTAGTTGGAAGTCCTGAATGAGGCTGAAAATATTTTTTTCAGGCCTAGCTGTTATATAGGAGTGTGTTTAGACTTCCACATCTTGTATTATCTGCATACTGGTAAAATTGAGATAAGGCAGTTTCTGTGGAATAGAATGAGGCAGTACCACGTAGGTGTACAGAGACCTTACTCTGTTTCCCACAGCAACCACATCATTCTCATTTGACAGAATCAAAGGGGAATGCTTGGATCACCCAGTCTTTCTCCAAATTCCACTGAAAATATACTGATCCTGGTTTTCATTACTTGCTCTCTTTTTCTACATTGTGTTTCTGTCGCTCTTTGGTGCCCTTCACCCAACAGGAAAAAACTGTCAGTGGTTTAACACAGCATTTCCGGTGCCAGTTCGTGAGATCCCCACCCGGTCCTCGGAGCCTCGGTTCGGCACCAACCAAAATTCCGTCAGATCCAGCTCTGATCTCAGCACTGCTGTCACTGCGCGCCCCGCCAACCTCGACTTCACGACCCGCACCTTGTTTCAGCATTCTACAATGTTCAGAGTTCCACCTTTTGTTTCATTCACTCCGAAATTTTCACGAACACACATGCGTTACGAGAGCTATCGAAAAATAAGGGCGTGTTCAAAGCAAGCGAGTCTGAATTCTTTCTCTTGGGAGCGTCCATTAAATCGGATGGACCACAGATCTGTGCGAATCCACTTTTTCTTAACTGACAGCCACAAAAACAGACGAGTGACTGTCGTTTTGACCAATTAGTGGCGAGAAAGCAGGCAACAACCATCACATTAAAATGTTTAATAGTAGAAGAAGAAGAAGAAGAAGAAGAAGAAGAAGAAGAAGAAGAAGAAGAGAAACGCTGGTTTAACAAATCAAATCATATCAAACTAAAATCATGCCTCTGCTGCTACATGCACACACACACATGTGAGTCTGGATGAAAAAGGAAACACAAGGGGGGATACCTATGCTCTCAGTTTTCATAAACAAACTGCTTCCTGTGTGTTTTAATGACAGAATATGGAAGCTGAGTCAGTGGTGCAGATTTGAGTCTGAGTCTGTGACTGTTTCCACATTTAACTGAGTCTGAGACTGTTTTCACATCTAACTGTGACCCCCATCAAAACAGCAACTTGAGGTGGCGAGGAGGGGGCAATGGATGGAAAAGTTGAGGGAATCAGAGATGGCCCCTTTCCAAACACCTCTGACTTGAAGATCAG
>JBBKCR010000122.1:5324665-5341773 GCA_037577295.1 Ladigesia roloffi | reverse complement strand
CACTTTTATTGTTGCCATGACGAGCTGCATTGACAATACATCTGTTTTGTTTTTATGAGCATATTTTTGTATCGACAGTACTTGTCAAAGAGTAGTTTAATTGCAAAAACAATTAGGCCTGTTTCAGTTAATTTAGTGCAATGCAGTATGTGAAAAACAGAATAAAATATAATTTGTGTCTATAATTTTCAAAAATATTTAAAAAATGTGACTATCATGGTTCTTTTTTATTTCAACCTACCAGATGTCAATACAAATACATACTGTGACATATGATGAAAATTCCTAAAATTTTAATAACATTTCAGCACGTTTGAGTCTCATGTCTTAACCATTATGCTATTGTTGAGCGAATAATACTTTGCGAATCAATCACTGAGGTTTCAGTCAGGTCACAGTTATAGTGAGCAAAAGGTGTGCTGGTCAATCAATCAATCAATCAATCATAGATTATGATTATGAAGTACAACAGTAAACATCAGCAAGCTGATTATAGTGAATTAATAACCCAGTTCACACTTGTAAATGCATTCAATCCACTGACATACTTCTTTTTGAATTCTCCAAACACGCTTATGGCCTCCCTCTAGTGGCAGAACATAGTATTTCCAGATGGAAACTATAGCCTGCTTCTCTGAGGATGTCAAATAGTGATAAAAGTAGGACTGCTGGAGTGTTAGGCCTTCTACATGCACAAAGATAAAGCTGTGATCTTTTGCAATCACAAACACAACATACTCAAACCCTAGTGTCAATGTTTCAATTCTCTCCCACCTTGGGGCACATCATTCAGAATCTTCACAGCTGGACCTGTGCTCACCGCCCCTCAGCCCCAGCTACTTATCCAAGCACACACACCCCAAAGGTAAAGTTGCCAAGGTTCTGGTTTTGGAGCAGGTTCAGAAGGCACAATTCCTTTCCAAATGAAACATCGTTATCAAACAGCTCAGGAGAATATTTGGAAGGCTGAGCTTTTGCCCTGGAGAAAAGTGATGCATTAAATTCACTTGATTCATATGTGCACATCATCCTCACATGGACATTTTACATCGTCTACTATACAGTTTTCTCTTTCAGTTTATTTATTTTTAGCAGTGTTAATGTATATTACGATATGGAAACAATTTATGAGGCATTTGAATCTAGATTACATGCATTTTCTACATTTAAATCTGTAAAAATAGTGTCTGTGTATTTATGGCAGCCTGCTCTTGTAATATTAAGATTTTGTTTTGATTGTTTTAGTTTTTTACTTTAAATAAAGTATTTAAAATGAGTGCGTCTGTATTGTCACTATTATTTTGAATGCGGCAGCACACACTGAACAGGCTGGATGTATTAACACTGGAAACTGTTGCTGAACCCTTACAGCTAGACTGATGTGATTGTCCTGCGTCCAAAGGGATTAACTGGTAAATGTAAATCAATGAGGAGAGTGGCACATAATAATGAGAGGGGTGATGTACCAGCACAGTCACGATTGAAATGGGGGGCTCCAAACCCAAGCCTTTTCCAAACTTTGACCCCATAATATACATTCATCACATTACAACTTAAATTTCAAGGAGTATATATTTCAAATGAAAGAGATTGACATAAGATGTGGTGCTCAAGAAAGAACCTGCAGCAAAAACAGATTTCTCTACTCTTCACCTTTAATAATGTGATTTTCAAATAAAATGATGAAATCATATCACATGAAATGATATTTTCCTGACCCAGCTTCAGTAATTTACTACATATGCATGCCACACAGCTTTTCCTTTATAGTAGTAATTTATCATTCTCATTTAATTACACACAGGGCTACCTTCTAAAGTTAAATAAAATTCTATAATTTACTATATTCTGCACAGAGAACATGTAGTAAAATTAACATCCACAGCTCCACTGCATTTGTTTGGTTAGAAACCAAAATATTGCCTAAGAAGTAGATTGTAATGAGTGGTGACCAAAGTGGAATGTATCAACACTCAGCATTCAGACAACCCAAGATGGAGTCAAGACTAAAAGTAACCCAGGAATCACAGGGTTAAAGCTTGACTTTGCGATGCAGGGTGATACAGTGCGAAAAGATTCACTGCAAGCAGAGCTCAAACTTGTGGTACTAAGGGAAGCAAGGCGAACAGCAGTTACGGCTTCTTTATGGGGGGAAAAATAAGTGACCAGGAGGGACATGGACGGACAATAAAATAAAGTCTAAATAAAATCGAAATATGTCGATTTTATGCTATACAAAATAGCATTTATATACAGCAATGCTGGTTATATCAGGTCTTTCACCTGTATATAGTAAGAAAATGAGAGAAAAATCATTTGTAATTTTCTTTGAGTGTTAATTAACTGTAGTAGTTGGAACGGCACCGTTACCAATACAGTGCAGTAAAATAAAAAAAATCATATGCAAAGAAAAAAATCTCAAGGTCACAGTTTGATTACAAAACAGAACAACACCTGTCAAAGTTAACCACAAACTAAGCCCCATCCAGCCCAGTCTGTCTGACTGAAGAAAGGTCTTTCTTCGGGAGGGTTTACCAGAACTGTGAGAAGAAAGAAGAGAAACAGAAGAGCATCCACATTTCATCCAACCATAAGGAAATGATTGAAAATTTGTTGAAGTGACAAACTGTTTCTGCATGAGGGTTCTAACACAGGGCAAGAGAAATGGTATGAGCATGTGTGTGTGTTTCCTAAGCAAAACAGCAATGTGACTGCCATTCAGATTCAGTTTCTCGTTTGATGGGTTTTCAGATGGCGCCCAAAGGGTCAGAACACTGTCTGTGTTGTTGAGGCTAATGAACCAAAAAACATTAACAATTCAACAACAGTTCTAATATTGCTGATGAAGAGAACAGTAAGTAAACGTATAAGAGAACAAGCAGATATATAATCAAAACTGAAAATTAGAGTAATCAACATAGTGTCTCACTTGTTGATGCACAACATACAATTGCCCTGCACACGCATACACAAACACAAACACACACACACAGACACACACACACACATGCGTGCACCCTCACAGAGCCATGGAATGCAGTGACTTTCAATCTGGATGCACTTTGGAGCAAATGAAAACAGAACAGCAAAGCTTTGAGGAGGCTTTTGTTGTATTCTTCACTCTCCCATGATGATTCATCATCATTCCACTGTGCTTTCATGGAGGAAAAACGAAGGCAGTCTATTAGTGTGAGCTGAAATCCATTAGTTCATAATCAGAAGCACTATCATGACAAACGTTTGTTTGAATGACACAGAAATTGATTCCTCCACTTCCAAGGGTCTTCAGTAATAAACGTCTTGCCCAGATGGTAGTGTGATAACAGACATTAAAAATGTTGATCGAGGCTGAGCTACCTAAATCCTTACCATAACCATGTAAAAAGAAATTGGATTTTAGGCCAGCACAAAAAGCAAATGATTTTAATCACCACGCCATCCAGTTTTAAGCCAAACATGACTGCCTGACTTGTTTTTAAAAGAGCGGCTGTGGCAAATGATTGCAACAGCATAACAAGTTAATACATTACCAGAATCTTCATGTAATTGAATGTTAATGGCTTGGACACAATACTTTTTGCTGCACTGGTCACAGTAAACAAATGGCTTCTAACTGAGAATCCTGAAATTGTGGTGATTTTCACTTAACATGATTGATCAGAGACATTGCACACAATGCAAGATCACATATACAAAGTCACCAGACTTTATTTTTACACTAAAATACCCATGAAACATGAAATGGGAATAATGTTATCGTAAGAATACGAATGGGCTGTAGGAATATAACTTCTTGTCCTACACAGTTGATTTTGTCTGATCTAGCCATCTTGCTGAAAGACAAACTAGTCAGGACTATGAATATATTTATCAAGACCATTAGCAAACTCACATCAAGCAGATATAAAAAAAAACATCATACTTTTTAAAATCCAAATAGGGATATCAGCAGAAAGTGGGCAATCCAATTTTTTTGTGACTAGACTTATAGTGAAATAACAAGGAGGAAAAGAAAAAGAGTTTTAAAATATATATATAATCCACCCTATTTCACAAGCTGTTGCTCATTGCCACAATCATTTCCAGTCACTACAGAATTCGGACTCATCAAAAGGTCCAGATATTTACCATTTCTGCAAGGCATCAGCAAGCCTCTCGTACTGTGTCTTCAAAAAAGACACACACAGTAATCAAGAACCGATTTGCCAGCCCCAGGTGAACGTTGATTTTCCTGTGATCTGAGGCTTTTGATGTTGATTTCCAAAACTGTCAGCGAGTGGAAAATCAAGGCTAAAATTGCATAATGTGTTGTGCGGTCTGCTGGACAAAGGATGAGAATAGCCTCAAAAAATGAAGAGCCGTTCAGGCTTCAGACAGGTCTTGGTGGACAATGTCAATGGGTCTTTTGGCTGACATACAAGAGTACAGATTTCGAAGAAATAATTTCCTTCCTGCCTCCACGTCATTGAGTCTGTCAGTCAACACGTGCACATAGCCCAGATTTATGCAGTCTAGACTGAAGAAGGTTAAATTACCCACCAGAGGCACTGACAGTGTAGAACACAGCTCTATCTCTCCCGGTTAACCACAAAAGAACGCACAACTATTATTTAGCACCATAAATCACTCATAAACACCACCCCAACAAAAGTGTTAACAGACAAATGTAGCCCGCTGCCAGATACACTCATTAATCTATATGGGTATATACATGAGTTGTATAGCAACAGGGGAATTTTTTGTGCTCTAATCGTTTTCCATATTTTCCGTTACACCTTTATTTTAGGAAATGGCTCCTAAAAGTCTGTACTGTGATATTTAAATCTGTTGTAAGGTTCATGGCACATGACATGACGAAGTGTTCATCTTATACATTAAACAATTCAGTAAATATAAAGGCTGTGTAATGTTACGATGCACGTCTATTTACTTTTTGGTATGAACAATTGAATATTCAGTTGGGGACCAGATTGACAGGAAGGTTAAATAATCTCTTGAGTATTTACATGAAGAAGAACGGTAGATATACTGTAGGCCTACAGCAGGATTAGAGTGTTTAGGTTTGGGCAGAAGGGAGGAAATCTCAGTGGGTAGGCCTGACTAGTCAGTTCCAAACAGAAAAAGCTAGTTCTCTGATGTGGACTGATGGAGTCTGACCTGTGTAGGATCTTTCAGCCGTAGCTCGAGCGATATCAGAGAGAGGAAGCACAAGTGTTTTTGTTATGAACCCAAGCCTCTGGGTGGTCGACACATTTAACAAGCAAACACACACAAACACACACACATGCACGGACGCACATATACACACACACGCACGCACACTCACAAACACACACATACAAACGGACTAATAAGACTGTTTCAGACTCCCATCTGCACAATGAGCAGACAGAGTGGCCAACAACCAAAAGACCTCTAATCGATAAAAAAAAGAAAAGCGCTAATTCGGCAGACACAACGCTTTCAAGAAGTGTAAGCAAAAACAAACAAGTAAACGTACAAACACACTCTTCTGAACAGCTTGCAGACAGTCCAGATGTTCATGCTCATTCATGAATGGACTAAAAACAAGAATAAACAAGCCTATAAATCCTTAAAACAACTAGTACCTCAAATAATAGCAGTTGTGCATGTTATATATACACTTCAGCTGTCCAAAATACACATGGCAAAACAAACATACTCTCACACTTGGATTAAGGGAATGCAAGATGAGTATACATGTATATGTGTGTGAATTTGTGTGTGTGTGTGTGTGTGTGTGTATGCCTCAGGCCAAACGCTGGCACAAGGCCACATGGCTCCAGTAGAAAGCAGACCTGTCCAAGCTGCAGGAATGCACTGCTCCACCCAAGATAAGCAGGTTGCAGCTGAGAGCGACCCAAACGTAGAGCATCTGAAGAAACCGAGTGGTAGCCAGAAAAAGAGGACACGGCCGAACTGGGTTCACGCTCAGTTCAGCTGCCATTCAGGGCCATTCATAAAGTTTGCAGCATTTACTGGTGCCGAAAAGTCGACAGACCCTCTGACCACATCAACTGTTGATGCTTGTCTGCATTTCAGACATTTTCTAACACTATCCATTTTGATGCTGTCACACAAAAGTCTTGCTCAGAGTCACTAATTCTTTATTTCATAATAGGCCCGGACAGGTGGCCAAAACTCAAGACAGGAATCAGTGAAATGTATCCACAAAAATCAGCCAAACAGCAATAACAACAAATCACAAACTAGCCCAAACAGTCTCTCAAGTAATGGTGTGAGAGGGTGCGCGACCATGCATATGTGTGAGGGAAAACGGTTTGTGCTCCCAGCCTCTGTAATGCACCTCATTAATCACCGTGTGTTTTAGGTAATGATGCATTGAGAAGGACACATGAAACAGCACTAGGCACAGTGAGGGTATTTCATGATCTGCTCAAAGGTAGAGATCCAGTCTTAATGGCTGCTGTCAGAACACTGTGTCACTAACGGAATTACCCTGGCTCTTAACTGAGGAAAATGGTGAATTTCTTAATCAAAGACATGCTAAACGAGGTGTGTCGAAGTAGTTGAAGCTACAGTGTGTTTTTTCAAAAAACCTCAGGCGGTCAAAAGTCTTTAAGTGGAGTGATTTCTTGGTATCAATTTTAGTGCTCTCCTAACTGTGGTCAACAGTCAAAGAACAACATCACTTCATGGTGTTTTCCATTAGATGAATAAACCTTATTAGACCAAAGGCCTTGGGAAACAATAAACTACAATCAGCATGGGGAACTAGCCAATGTTGCAGTCCAGATAAAACTTATAGTAGGCTTCTCACGAAAACATGACACACACACACACACACACACACACTCACACACACACACATATATTCACACACACAATCAAGCACACACACTCACTCATGCATGCACACACCCACACTTAATCACACATACACACAGACAAACACATGTACACACACACATTCACACACACAATCACATATTTACACAGACTCATACACTCGCACACACACTCACGCGTTCACACACATTCACACACAGGCTTACACACATGCGCAAGCATATGTACATACACACACACACACACACACAGGCATTTATGCATGCACACACACACACACACACACACAATCACACACACCCACAGGCATATGCATACACACACACATACACACACAATAATGCACCCACACAGACACACACAAATCTTCACACACACACATATACACTCATGCACACAAACTGAGGCATATGTGCATGCACACATACACACAGACACACACACACACACACACACACACACACACTCACAACAATGTCATTGGTATTACAGCAGGATTCCAACGGTTGAGTCTGTCTCTTGATATGTCTTGCTCTCTTTTAGAAATTGTGTGTGTTTTCCCTGGATCTTCTGCTTCTTTTGTCACAATTTTTCCCATAGAACTCAATCGCTCCTCATCCTGAGTGTTGATGGATGTTTGGCCCAATGATGTCTCATCATGGTGAAGTCACAACACATGGATGGAATCACTTGCACTTGTTTAATCTGGGCCTGTGACCAAACTTAATCGCTGACAGTCCAATTTCAAAGACTTCCATATACCCAGGAAAGAAAGAAGAGATCACAATGTCTCAACCAAAGGTGTATACAAACATAAGTAAGCAATTGTGCAGCTAGATACTGAATTATGTCACTAGCTGTCACAACACATGCACCCTGTACAGAGAACTAATGGGACACTCAGTGACATAGTAAATTAAGAATATGACTGTGTGTGTCTGGGGAACGGGCAATGTTGGGTACCATTAAAGTATTTCAGTTCAGTACTCTACCATGAAGAAATATTGATTAAGCATCCATTACAGTGATAACACACATCAAACTCTTCTATGTAACACTGTGGTGCAAAATGTTGTTGAATCGCATCTTTCACACCAAATACAGAACGACAATGGTGCCCATGCATATCACCATCACCTGCTTTGAAAATTGCACTGCCTCAGACTGAACGGACCTCAGCCTGGTCTCTGCATCTGCAAAAACACCAGTATTATGGATCACCCCACTCATGAACTGACCCGATTTTTCTCCCAGACACACATGCATAATCACACAAACTCCCTCAAGAACAAACCACACTATACCATTACCTTGCTTTATACTGTTAAATTTGTCAATTTTACATTATTTATCATAAACAAATCATTGCATTTTTGCAAATGTAACAACTGCTAGCATGCAGTGACTGACACAATATATTATTCCCATTCACTCATTTTGTCAACTGCACAGTCAGCTGTTCAGTATTGTAATATTGCTTTACTTGCTCGATTATGCTTTTTTAGTTGTGTTGTACTTTAAGTACTTGGGTGTATATTGCACAATGGTCCTGGAGAAAGGTGTGCATTGTGTAGAGGGTTGACATGACGATCAACGCCTACTTTATTTGACTTGAAGAAGTCCAACCTTTGTCTTCAGAGCACTGAAAGGTGGTTAACCCAGCCCTTCACTGTGCAAAGTAAATAAATAATGAAACTCTTTCAGCATACTTTCTGATAGTATTATTATAAGAAAAAGGAAAAATCATCAGGGAACAATATTTGCTCCACAGGGTGTTCACAATATATCAGAAAGTACAACTGTTGGACCTAATGTCTCCTATGAGATGGCCCCTTGTATAACTTTGGTCTTCCACCATGTTAATGGCTGGCTCCAGGAATGTGTGCAGGAAATCTTTGGGTTTGTTCAAAATATAAAAATAACTAGATGTAGAACCAGGAAAAACAACTTAGCAGATTAACTCATAATGTTGGATGTAAAATACTACAGATTTACTCACTTCTGTGATTAAAAAACATTGTGTTCAAACATAAATATCAATACACTTGCATAGGAGCAATATAACAGTGTGAAATCACATTAGCTGCCTTCTAGCATTCCTACAAAAAAATACTGCATCTAATGTTCCATTGTTTACTCAGATCCACACAATAGTGACAATCATCTACGTATGTATTACACCATTTACTTAGGAATGGGAGAGCAGACCAGAAATGTGCAGAATGTTGTCAAAAATCCTCTCCACGAAAGTAATAGGTAATCATTGTGTGAGACCACAGTTTGTTTTTTGATGTGCATTAGTTATAGCTAAACTTTTAAACTTTAAAACAATAAAACCTCCAAATGATAATATTACAGAGCCCAGTTTCCATGGGATTTGTTTATTAGTCAGACTGTAAACGAATCTCTGAAAAAAATGTACTCTGAGATAAACATTTGTGTCTGGATGATAATAAAGGTAACTGTAGGACAAGCAAATGGGTAGTACCTTCTACAAATTCCTATGTTTGAGTCATGTGTTCAAATTATCATAGAAATCTAAATATTGACTATATTGTGATTTTAAATCAATGCTTTTATTTTGCAGATGTGGTAATATTTTCTTGCAGACGAGGAAAACATTTTATTCAGCTTGCAGGTTCTCACTTTTCTGTATTCGTTTTATTTTACCTTCTACAAATATTCAGTGTAGACATTTAGTTTTGATAAAAGTGTTTGTAAATGTCTAGAAGACTTCTACAAAAATCTCACAGGTGAACTGGGTTTGTAATGTGTAAAATAAGGTGGATAGACCTTGTGGTGACCATGGGGTTTTATATTGTCATATAATTTTAATGCCGAGAATCCTGTTCGTAGCCATCTTACCACCCAGCAAGCTATTATAGGCCATTATTTATCTGCCATAATAAGAATGCATATGTGGTGTAATCACTTCCTGCTGCTTTGTAGCCAGCTTTGAGTCCTCTGGCTCTCACCAAGCCATTACAACTCAGCAAAGAACATCACATGTGTTCCAGATTGCTTCTCGGCCCTGGTGTTTTTTTGGGCTTGTCACAGAATGACTTAATAGGATTTTATGCTGTAATTGGAGTAATTTCTATCGATATATTTTTATTGTTCGCGTACTTTGGCTTTTTTATATGGGGTAAAAACAAAAATGTTTTGAAACTATACTAGCAATATACGTATCATGTTTTTGAGTTTATGTCCCATGACGATCTAATGCAATGTTTTTACATTTTTTTTATTGTAGCTGATTACTGATGCGTAATGTGTACTGACTGGGGTTGTGGCTCAGAGGATAGGATACTCAGGATACTAAGGTGATTAGTTTGAATCCTACCTTCAGCAGACCACCTGGGTTCTTGAGCAAGGCCCCCAGCCCCAAGTTACTCCAGGGAGACTGTCCCCTGTAGTTAGAGAATGGAAGTCACTTTGGATGATTTGGTACGTGCAAATGTCCTGTATGTTAAACATACATCATTTTTTTGTAAAATATTTTGTAAATGTGAAGAATTAAGTGAAAACATTTCATAGAGTCAATACACTAGTAATACTGGATACATTCCCTTGGGGTTCTGGATGCACCTGGGTAAGACAAGGTGCTCAATAGTCTTTAAACACTTACAGCGAATTTTTACACTTTAAGGGTGTTAATGAACAATGTATCTGACACTCAAACAACCATGCTCCCTATGACCAGTCCCCTATGACACCCAAAGTCTATGTTGTTGGATATAGTCTGTTAGCATATTGTGAAAGTGGCACACATTTTAACCCTGGAATATACAGTGGAGACTGGACAAGTATAAATCAGTTGCTCCACAAACTATTGATGCTCCAGCAATTTATGTTTATCAAGGGGTATCCAGCAGTGGTTGGTTCTGCTCATCAGCTCTCAGTTGATTTCCTGTTTGCTCCAAAGTTTACATTTAAAACACAAAGTTGCTCATGCAGACTTTTTTTCTATTTTATGCTCCTGGCCTACTTGAAATGTACCCCATAAGTCAAGCATTATAAATATAAAGATTGAAGAAGAGGCTTTTTTGTTAACTCATTCCCTCTACCCATCCACTTCCCACCTAAAAACTATTTAAAAATTGGAGGACCTTCATGACAGTTATGGGTTTTTTTATGTAACTGATCATTTTCAAAGATATATATCATAAAGTACATTTCAGGGAAACTTTAGATGCCTGTGACACTAGAAGTCACTTAAATTCTGTACTCAATAACAGTAACATGTAACATTAGAAGGACCATGAAGGATTATTTTCTATTTCTGTGGTCATGAAAGTGTTTGTGAGATTTTCACTCTTCCCAATGCTCCTACAAAATGAAGTGACGCATAGAAGGCCCCTCACATACCTCTGCAACAGAGAGAGTGAGAGAGAGAGAGAGCAGTGCTGCCGTGTGTAGTTGCCCCTCCACTTCTGCAGCCAGTCACAGTCCCTGCCAAACAGACATACATCAATCAGCTAAACACATCAATGGCTTTAGCGCCTCATTAATTTGCTACAGTGCTGGAGGAGGGAGGCCTCATTCCCAGGAGTAACAGCTGGGCTCCACACCTGGAAGCTGGATCCAGCCCAAAAACTAAGCCTTGGGAAAACTTACAGGAAATGGCCAACAAATGCTTAGAAAGTCCCATTAACAACTACTTAAAATGGCAAATAAAAAAAGAAAATCCCACCCTCACATCCAGAAATATATAAACAGGTCAAGATGGCAATAGCAAAAGATCTAAGTGAATCTGAAATAATGTTCATTGCTGAGGAATAGATGGGAGGAGCTCCGTCTGGCTACTGTTTGAATAGAACAGTGACTATGGAGAAGACAAAATAAAATAGAGCTGTAAATTGAGGTTGAAAGCATACATTAAAACCTGTACCAATAGCACATAGAGTGAATAAACCTCTCATCACAATGACAAATGTGATGTACAAGTTCAGTCTTGAAAAAACATGTGGGGAAAAAGTGTTGGTCATTATCAGGATGACAGTCTTCCATCACAGTCATCAGATCTCAAACCAACCAAACACCTATGTGAGTTTTTGGACTAAAGGTGCTTTGAAGCACTTCGGGTTTAATGACATCTCAACACTCACTGGGTACTAAGTAAACCGATGGCTACATGAGTATATTTCATCACCATTTAACAAGTTATTTGAATAAGCAGGGGGATATTGTGACAATGATGCGAATGACGAACTGTCAGTAATATGGTCTGAGTGTTTTGTTTTATGCGTGAAAATTTGAACTTGAATTACTGATACTTTGCATGATTAACATATTTTCTGCAAACTGGGATCCTTCGGGAATATATTTCCATCAGATGTATATGGATTGCTAGAGTTTTGGCCTATTTATAAACCATGTGTCAGGGTAGTTGTGGCATTCAATTAGCTACCATATTCTAGCTTTACCTGCTAGTTAACCATCGGCTCTGCATGGTAGCTTTTACGCATTGGCTTTGCATATTAGTCTCCAGCTATCAGTTTTGTCTGGTAGCTTTCAACCACAGGCCCTGCTGGTATTCCTTAACTATAGGCATTGCCTGATAGACTTAAACCTTCGGCTCTGCCTGGTAGCCTGCAACCATAGGCCTTGGTTGCTTGCAGCTATAGGCTCTACCTGGTAGGTTTAATCCATCGGCCTGCTGGGTAGCATGAAACTACAGGTCCTGCCTGGTAGCCTGCTACAATTGGCCGTTTGGTAGCCTTCAACCATCGGCCCTGCCTGGTGGTCTTCAACCATCGGCCCTGCCTGGTAGCCTTCAACCATGGGCCCTGCCTGCCAGCCTTCAGCAATCTGACCCTCCTGCCAGCCTGCAACCATCAGACCTGTCGGGTAGCCTTTGATCATTGGTTTGCCTGGTAGTCTTAATTTATTAGGCTGGTC
This sequence comes from Ladigesia roloffi, assembly GCA_037577295.1. Taxonomy (NCBI): domain Eukaryota; kingdom Metazoa; phylum Chordata; class Actinopteri; order Characiformes; family Alestidae; genus Ladigesia; species Ladigesia roloffi. The sequence continues at coordinate 5,329,041 of JBBKCR010000122.1, read as the reverse complement.
AACAAATCATCATGCCATTGGCCTTGACTGGTGGCTTCTATAAGAAAAAGTTACTTTTTCTCTCACTCTGTCACAAATGTTTATATTATGTGTTTTACTTCTGTGTGGTTTTGTAAAAACGAAAATGGGTTTGGACACTTCAAGATGAACTGTTTGCTAATTGTGGAATTTTAACATTTCATTACAGTGGTAGTTATAAATTAACCTCAGCTGTATTTCAGCTAAAAACTTTGGACATAACAAAATGGCTATATACAAATATAAAATCTATAGATTCTTATTGTCTTCTTGCTTTGAGGCAGCATTTCACTATTAATACAGTGTCACCCTTTGTCAGTACTTTTGTCTCTAAATTGAAGGGTGATTCAAAGGTAGAATCTTGGTTGGATTGTTGTTATTGTTCTCAAAAACTTGAAATGTTAGCACTCAAAATTGAATTGTCTAGAAATCACCACATTATGTTAGTCGGGTGTTATAGGCCTCCGTCTGCTCCAAGTTACTCACTCGCTACTCTTGTGAAACTTCTGTCACAACTGAAATATAATGAAATATAATGGTGAACGGGGACTGGCTCACATCTGTGTCTGACCCAATAAAAGTAAAATGCGATTCTTTAAATTTGACAGTTAATTAAAACAGCAACAATACCTGCAACAGCAACATCAAATCATTATCTCCAAGATGTAATTCAGCTAATTTTCCACCTAGTATACTTTTCAATGGTCTTAGAGTGACATGAATTTTTTTTTTTAAAGATTGTAATAATTATTTTATTTCTTCCTTCCTACTTGATTCTGTAAATTCTATTGAAGTACCACTAAGTATTGAAAGATCTATTAAAAACATTCAGGTTTTCAAATTTACTCCTTTCACCTTAATTCAAGAAAACCTGCTGGCCCAGATAGTCTTGAACCATTGTTCTTAACGATGGCAGCTGAGATTATAGCTATGCCACTGTGTCATATTTTTAATCTTACCTTGACTTCAAATGAAATCGTCTTGGATTGGAAATCTGCCCTTGCTTCTCCTCTCCTAAGATGAGGTGATTCTAGTATTTGAAACAATTATAGACCGATCTCTAAACTTCCAAAGGTGCTTCAATCTCTGGTCACCAACTCTCTCTTGTCTCTATTTTATTCAGGTTTTTGAAAAATCACAGTTCTGTAACTGCTGCTATGAAGGTTATAAATGATATACCCGAAATACTTGATAAGAAGAAATCCATCCATCTTTCCATCTTCATTGACCTTTCAAAGGCATTTGATACTATTGATCATGGTACTTTAATCAAATGTCTCTCAGCTATTAGTTTCTCTCAACAGGCAGTTGGGTGGGTTGTAAATTATCTCACAAGCAAGACCCAGGCTGTCCAGATAGAGGGCTCCTCCTCTTAGGTATTCCAAGTGAAAAAAAGGTGTGCCTCAAGGTTCTGTGCTGGGTCCATTATTATTCACTATTTATATAAATAATATTGGACATAATATTCCAAATTAAACTTTTCATTTTTATGCAGATGACATCATAATATATTGTGCAGCATCCACTCCTGCTGAGGCCTTTTAGTCTTTACAATTGGGATTTGATAGAGTATAAGATCAACTTTGTAATCTACTAAACCTTTTTGCCTATTAAACATTTCTATAGTAAAATCTCCTAAAAATGGTCTCAGTTTTTTTACAGCATACTAAATATGTTCCTTAAAATTCAATTGATCATGTATTAAAAATCTTAAGTATTTAAAAGTAGACACCAAATCTATTTGCCATCCATCTCTATTTAAGATTTTCTCATTCTGTACAGATCTTGCAATTTTTAGTCTGAGATTTCTGGGGAGATTTGCTGCTCCATGGTCGGGGTACTTAAACGGGCCCTGATTGACTCCTTCTATCCTTCGTAACAGCAACTGGTCAATAACTGCACCGTGGTTCCACTCAAGGACTTATTTCGTGTACTTATAACCATTTACATTTACACTGCTCCGGTCGCTGTAGCCTGCCTCTCTCATTTACTCCAAAAAAAATACTCGTACTCATCAAAAGTGCTTTATCCATACTTGTTTCAGCCGAGTATCCAGCTCATCCCTAGTTGAAAGTGTAAAGATTTGTTTTGTTTGTAAAAAACAGTAGTTGATATTATGTGACCAGGTTCTAGACCAAAATTACCAGGGGCCGGGGGGGGCAGTGTGTTTTTACGGGGGCACAGTTTGGAGATCAGGAGATTGTCTTGACTAGGACCACAACCCTAAATGCACTGAAGCAACTGCCATTTGATTGGTTGATTAGATAATTGCTTTAATGAGAAATTGAACAGGTGTTCCTAATTATTCTTTAGTTGAGTGTAGTTCCTCCGAATTTCCATAGGGAATAAACATGGGTCACTTACAATGCTATCTAATTAAATAACCTTTACATGAAATTGATTTGATTTGAAAAGTTATCAGAGAGAAAACCATATCCATGCCTTGAAAAACGTTAGAATTTAATGCGGTTTACTTTCAACCTATGTCTGGAAAATAATGGAAAAATTCCAAATCTATGTTTATACATAAGATACAAAAGTAAAAATAGTATTTTTGGGCTTAAAACACAATCTAATTTATCAACTTTTGAAATATTACCAGTGAAAAGTATTGATTTTAGAAGCTTTAAATGAGAAAACCATGTCCATGTTTGGAATTACATTGGAAATGAATGAGTGTCACTTGGGACCCATGTTGAGAGGGGGTCAAATCGCTTGCGCATTAAAGGGTAAAACAGCGGTCGATAAACAAAAAAGTATATTATATGTCAGTAGTCCGTTTCTGTCCATCTATCTCTCTATATAAAATCCTCAAGCCCGGCATCCAGTATGGCGCAGTTACATGATTACGTGTCCAGGCTGACACACTTTCTTGGCAGTAGTTTTAAAGATAACCGTCTTTTTTTGTTTTGAGGACTCGCAATGACGAGTTCTGAATTACTTAAATAATTACATTACAGTGAAGAGGGTCTGTAAGCTTTTTTGTGGCCACATTTTAATCCTCAAAATAAAGTCATTTATTTTTTGTTCTTGAGAAATACAAAAATTAAGGTCTTCCACAAACTGTTAAATTAGCATTACTATAACAATTATTATTGCATAGAATGAAAAAAAATTCTTGGCCCAAGTCAACTAAAAAATGATGTACACTAATGCACTGACTACTAATCCACTGACCACTTGCAAAGGCCTGCATATTTTTAAAGTTTGATCCAACCTTCATTTCTGAAAACAGAAAAATTTGAAACTGAATTCATGCAAACCCAGTAAAAGACAGTGAATATCCTCCCAGGTAAGTGTGGAGTTTTACGTTAGTAGAGAGGAAACGAAAAAGGAATCAAATCCACACTGACCAAGGCAGTGAGTGCAGAGTGTTCTCAACATCTAAACTGACCCTCTGGCCAGTGGACTGAGGATGGAACACTGGAAAGAGACTGACAGAGGCTCCAAAAGGTGATAGTAGGCCTCCAAGATCTTTCTGGTGAACTGGGGCCTATGGTCAGACACAATGTCACAAGAGAATCTATGAAATAAAATTACAATTAAATGGAACACGATGAGTTCCACATTTCTTTGGCAGGTGGAAGCTTGGCTAGTGTACTAGGTGGCAAGCTTTGGAAAATATTTTATAAATGGTAAGTACTGTGGTGTTGCCATTAGACTTCGGGAATGCAGTGTGTGGAGGCTCACTTCAGCAGCAGCTTGGGTGGCATGATGGCTCCCTGGAGGGTGAGTGTAAAAGGGTGTACTGGAGAAAGAATCCACTAGGTAACAGGTTGTGCAGTCCTTGCCCTATCAGACAGTTAGTCTCTTCCTCCAGTCAATGTGGGGGTTATGGCAAGACAACAATGTGTAATCCGATATTACCCAGAGTTTTGCTGTTTCAATGGAGTAGGAAGCCAATGGTTTTGGTGAGGTCACATTGCACTGAACATATCAACCTTACAGTGCTAGCACAACAGTGCTATGAAGATGGAACTGGTTTTCCACATAGCTCCATCTTTTTAAGTGTGTTCTAAAACTATTGTGTTGTTGCTGGGTTAGCACTTTTAATAAATTTGCATGCATTTTCTGAATTTGGTTCATATGCATTTGTAATGTATTTGCTGGATGTGTAACACTTTGTTCTACATATGTTAACATTTTGATGACATGTTGGATTTTCTCAGTCACTGGATTTATATTTGTATTAGTCCACAATTCCCTGTGCATGCCTGATGTAAACACTACAACAATGCCTACTAACCTAAATAGACTGTTTATATGTTCAAACTGAAGAAGCATCAGAATCAGAATCAGAATCAGAATCAGAATCGCTTTATTTGGCCAAGTATATGTGTGTGCATATACAGGGAATT
>JBBKCR010000122.1:5310648-5324565 GCA_037577295.1 Ladigesia roloffi | reverse complement strand
ATAAAAAGTGTTTTGAGACGCCTGCCTGATGTTCAGCAGTTGGTCTCTTGAAAAAGTGATGTGATCTGAGTGACCAAGAAGCATCAGAGTAATGGTAAGACATCTTTAAATTTATATTTTGAACCCTGGTCAAACTCATTTGAACTGATCATTCAAGTCATAGTTGGGTTGAGACTTTTACGTCTATATAACTGAAAATCAGTCCAATGTCTTAATCTATGCGCCCATTTACATCAGCCAGTGGGACCATAAAAAGAAATGAAATATATGACACCAATACTTTACGGCACTCAATAGACAGCAATATATTTTGAGAAACGAGCTTGTTCCAAACAAGACACAGAAGACAGAAGGTTATGCCAAATAGGTGCTTCTGCAAAGAGAAAAGTCATAAAACCAGAAAACGTGTACAGTGTCATGAATCAAGAATTACTCATGAATGAGTAAACATGTTCACTGACAAAATACGAAAACATAGTACTCATAATACTCCTAATAATTAAAAGTATTTATCAGTAACATGTGCTCAGACAAATAACCATTGTGTTATTCTATTGTACAGACCAATTACAGTACACCATCACTGTCACTTGAATTAACTGCCCATTATTTATGGCTGCTCCTCTGTCTATGAACTCACTTTTTGTTTTATTTTACATATTTGCATATGTTGTAATTTGTTTCATGGTTTTCATTTCATATTGTCTAATTTGTTATTTTAAATGTTTGTCTTTGTTACCGCCCCCTTTCTTTTCTCAAAAGGACTTAAGTAATCTGTTCCTAATCTGTTTTCACCTGGTTAAATTAAGGCATAATAAAAAATATAGTGCAGTAACATCAATAGTCTTGTGGATTAATGGTGTAAAACAGAACCAGGGGCATCGATGAAGATTGCAATGCTCTTCAGACATATCTTTATTTGGAAGTTGCAGTTTTACAGTGAACAAATTTAGTTTGTGCCTATTTATTGGGGCCCATCTTTTTGTTTCTCAAAAATTATAGTAGCCATTTTGGACATATGAGGTTTCGGCCTGACAGTGATGATATGTACATTACTATTCAAAACTATACAATCTATTTTATTTTAAATACAGTTTCAGATGCATCTCATTATTTTAATGATGCCGGGTTTATATTTTGAATCATAGCAGAGAAAATGAGACGGTAGACAGATGGAAGACACCACAGTAGAAAAAGAAATGACAACTGACTGTTTCGTCCATTTTCACTGGAACATGCTGAAGCCACTAAGGCTGAAACTGATTATTTTCATTAGCTAATATAAAACATACTAATGTACTTATCTATTAACCCTGAATACGACTATAAAATGTCTAAGACAAAATCTAGCTTTAGAGTTTCTAGTTTAGGCGGACACACACAATTCAGAAACAGGCTAAACTGCATCTCAACTGGGGACATTTCTGTCCATATTTAAATAATATAAATATTTAATTGATATAGTAATAAGTAGTTTTAAACTGTTTATCACCAAGACATGTCGCTTGATGTCGCTACAGTGAAAAAACAGTGATCTCTTCCTAGGACATTTCTTTTGAAAAATTTTAATGATTTCCTGCCACAAATCTCAGTTTTGGTATTGTGACAACCCACCACAAATAAGTCAGTGGGAAACACGGCTTTTGGATCATATAGCATTGTTCATTACTAGAAGAGCCTGTTAGGTATCTGGTGAGCTGCTTCCTAAATAAAGCCATAGTCTTGGGTTCTGTGATTTTGGACCTTCCATTTGTATCTGATAGCCTATGGGCATTTATAAGATCATGTGATGAGTTAAGAGAAAAAGAAAACAAAAAGTAAACAATTTTTATCCCTTATCCTACCATCAACAGTATAGCACAGCATCCTGACCACTAACTGCATCACATACATGAATGTAGTATCGAATGCACATGTGCTCCCTGTAACACCCACATTCCTTTTCTTCTTCACATAAGGTGGTACATGAGTTTGGTAGACAGACTGTCCATCTATTTTAATGGGAAACACTGGAGCACTGGGAGCTGATCGGAAGGCTACACAATGAAATATGCTAAAAGCTGGAAAAACACCATTGAACAGACATCTACAATTGTCCAACAGCAGCATATGGAAGACATTGCAAGCAATTACAGTACAGTAGTTGAGTTACTTATACAAGTAATATGCACCACACTAAAGCCAGAGAGTCCTGTAGTACACAGGGCTCATACACATGAGTATGAAGGGGTGGCACTAAAATGGTACTGTGTGCACGCGTTTGTCAACATTTGGGAAACATTAGGCTTTTATAATAAATTCGTGTGAGGCGCACAAACAGATGCACACACACACAGTGACACTGGGTTGATGGCGAAATACAAACAACTTACCAACATTGCCTAAAAGCTAGAATTGTTCATTAAGCGTTTAAACAAAAATAGTTTTCAGAAGCAAAAAGCATTTGAAAACACAATTTATCTTATTGACTAATCACATTTTTGTGTTTATGGATAAAACAGTGTAATTGCCATAGTGTGCCCATGGCTTCTTTAGGTTTCTGTCATCATATTGAGAAGATACACCATCTGGGGACATTTCAAGTGTGTTGCAGACGCAGCCTGTATCGTGCCGTATCAAGTCTTAGGTCTAACGGAGAGAGCAGCCAGTTTTCTGGTCATCTGTTTTAAAGGAGGATTTGGTGGTTTGGTTTAGGAATCATGAAACGTCGATGCGCTACAGGCTATATTTATTTTATTAGATGTTAAGCACTGACTCACTTGGGCATGAGAACAGATTGTTATGGCACTGACAAAGTAATTTTATGGTTTAGGCCTAAATCTGAATGTTTGAGCCTATGTCTAAGCTTCTTATTAAAGTCTTAGGAATAAAACTTACATCATCAAGCCTAAGCTTTTACTGATAGATGATTCCTTTTTCATTTATTGTGCAAACAAAGACCTTGTCTGCACATTTTATTATTACAGCCATATTAATATTTTGGGCTTTTGATATATGACCGTCTCACACATTCTCACAGCTGTAGCTCCAGAGTCAGCACACATTTTTCACTTCCACACTGAGCCCCGTCCTGCACTGTGGCACTGTGGTCTTCACATCACAACTATCACCATCTGCACATATTTATATAATCTGTGGCTCAAACTACTTGCCCACAGTCTGTGTGTCTGCATTACCAGATATCAGACAGCTTGCTTCTAACTAGTCCATCTGTCACGCATCAGCATAATGTTGGTGGGGGAGCGAAGTTCATGGCCGTGTACCATTGCTTCATTCTGTATTCTCCCCCACAGCAAATACAGCAATGATGGATGTTCACCAGTTCTTTTAGACTCAGCATCTCTCTCACGGTCACTTTCAAGATAATTGTTCAAAAGGTGAAATCCATAAGACCTCAGTACTATTGTATACCAAACAGATAAAGGTGTTTCAGGGGAATAGTGAAGTTTTAGACTTTAATTGGTCATATTCAACATTTATCAATAAAATATTTGGATCATTTGGTGACTTTAAGAATACTGCACCTATGCACTCAAAATTTCATCAGCTCCAATTTCTTGTTTAATATTCACAAAGCTAACAGGCCAACGTCATTGAGTAACACTGAATTGATTATTACAGTGGCTTCTGTCAAGAGGAGATATATAATAGACAGCATGTGAATAGTCAGGTTTAGAAGGTCATGAGCTTAAAGTAGTAAAAATGGACAAGTATAAGGATGTGAGTGACTTTAATTGGGGTCCCTATGTGATGGCTAGACGACTAGATATAAGTACCTCCAAAGTCGTGTGGGTTTTTCCCAGTATGTAGGTCCTAGGATGGATAACAGGTAAACTACCGATAGCGTAACAGCCATCCAAGCCTCATTAATGCACGTGGGGAACAGTCCACCTGGTCCGCACCCACAGAAGAGCTACCGAGAAAGATATCGAAACACACAGTTCCCAAGCTGACCAAGAGAAAATGTCTGAGAAATAGATCTCAAACTGATTCAGCTATGTCAGGTATGCTGAGCAAACTAGTCCAGTCCATGGAGGCCTCACCTCATAGCTTTATCTGCTAGACTTTCTGTGAGCTGAATACTTTTTTGACGGTAGATTTTTGTGATTTAGGATTATGGAATATTTTTATTGATTTTCTTTCATCTTTGCCTCAAAACAGAATGATAATACTTTGCAGGACAGCCCTTAGAACTTTTCCCTCTGAGTCAAGATAAGAATATTTTTTATTAGATAAGATTTTTTTACATTTAGATTGACTTGAATAGTTAAAGCCGTTAACATTTGCCAGTAATCTGTGGACCTGAGGGGGTGAGACTTATACACTATCGAAACTAAAGGTTCTTTGGAGCAATGCCTTACAAAGAACAAATATTAGTTACCTAAAGAACCTTTCCAAGACATTTTTATACTTAACAATGGGCTGCCCTACCCATTGATACTGACAGGGGTGCCAGAAACATTTTAATGTGGGTGCGCATCGGTTTAGGTCTCAGGGTGGTTCTGCGCAATGGTTGCAGTGCCCATGGATATTGATATGACATTTCTACATAGAATGCTAGTGAAGAAACAGCTGAAAAAATGCAGAGCTTTGTTTCAATTTGGACGTGTACACCAAACCAAGGCTGAGACAATGACTGAAAACAGACAGGTTTCAGCTTTGGGATGTTTGTGTGTGTGTGTTTGTGTGTATGTAAGAGCAGAAATATTCTCTTTTGGTCCACCCCAACTAAACTTCCAACCACTAATAGAGCAGCACCAGATGTCTCTCCCACCAAACACCTTTTTCTCTCATGAACTGTCTCTCAACAACAATGACTGCCAACTCCTTTGTAAGACTTCCGTTATTGGTTCTACACCCTCACACTGCAATGTAAAACAATTCATTATTTGCATACACACTTGAACTGGATAAGATGTGCACGATTTGGCAGCAGAAATAATGAACAGCAGATAAACTATGAGCACTTGGACCTCCTAGAAGAGATGCTCCTGACAACAAAAGCTTTTTGTTCAGCACTGATTGCAAGGTAGATAATTAGAAACTCCAAACAGCGTAAAAACTCACAATCTTTTTTCTTGTCACAGCCGAACTCTGGTTCAGGGTTGACCTGGCACCTCATTCAAAATCAAAATATGCGGACTGCACCAGACTAGACCTACAGCTGATTTAGCTGAGAATCCTGCCTTGACTCTAAGCAAACCACACTGTGTATTTAAAGTATTGCATGCGATTTATTTTGGTGTGCCAGATTTAAAAGAGTTTCTGCTTCCTATTTTCCTCCTTTTCTCTTTGCCACACACTCTGGAGAGCGTTATGAGTAGATGAAGACAATGAAAGACCCCGATAGGCTGTGGTGCTTTTGCGGAGATTAAGTGAATTGCATCTCGTGCTTTGCACTATATCTACAGGGCACATGTGAGCTCATGACCCAGTCCTCATCTAAATGACTGCAGCCGAGGTTTATGGAGCGAATTTGAAAGACTGAACTGTATTTCCTTTCCTTCCACATAAAATACAGAAATAACTTTTTTTCAAAGTATTGTACAACACCGTACTACACAGTACAGAAAGTCACACTAGTAAGTCAAAGTTCTTCATTGAAAATCTCATTAATCCACTTAAGCAACAAAAAGATGTGCCATCTTTGTTTTCACTGAGGCCTTTTAGCAAAATTTACATTCTTCTGAGATGCTGAAAAGTTTTTGTAGAGATTATGAACATGGCTTACTGAGAGAGAAGAAACTCAAACATATTATGAGAGACAAGAGACAGACTTGGCAAAAGCTCACATCAGAAACACAGGGCCAGGCTGAGGGGAATGGGGTCAGGAATCCAAAATGGGACATCCTTTTGGCCCAGTATAGCTATAAAATACCAAGCACTCATCCAGCAATTTTGCTCTTTCACCAGCACTAATCAATAATGTCTGAGCAGACATACAATTGAGTTCAGCCTCGCCATCTCGTTACTAGAGAAAGATCATGAAGAAACATGTCAATGTCTCATTACTTTGAAGTAAGTTCCTTTTTTTTCCTAATTTATTATCTTTTATTCAGCATTCCTGCTTTGAGACTGTTACCCAGACATTGCCAACCATAGTCTGAGCAAGAACACCACCAGTCACCCAATGCCTGCCAATTACCTAACAATTTAACACACACCACGCTCCCTACCTGCTAATTAACTCTCACATATTGAGATCTTTCAAAGGCAAGCTGAGGGAGACTTGACTAGGGGAGGGCTGAAGGGAATTTGACTTAAGGGGGGTTCTGGGATGGGGGGGAGGCGTCAGCAATTTATCCCGGGACTTTACACTTACTCACAGGGCATGACCCAGTGCCTCTGTCTGGAACATGGCGTGCTGAGACAGCGTGTGAACACTGCTGCTGACTTCCCATACAAGTAACCGTCGCACCCATGTACACAAAAATCCCAAACATTTGACCTAAAATACGTTTGTGTATTAATTGTTGCAAGTTAAAAATACATAAACAATGAAGACTGTTTGACAAGTATGTGAGAACTGTTTTCTAAATGCTTTCTCCCCTGGGGTGACCTCTTGGCACTTGTGTAGCCCTGCTGTTAAAAGAGTCAAAAATTATCAAACAGTTTTGGCCGCAACTGAAGCACGACATGAGTGCTCCGTCTGGAATGATCATATTTGTAACCATAACAAAGATATGAAAAGGAAAATCAAAGGCAGCTTTTCTCAGGCAAATCGAAACTTTTGTGAGGGAAAAAAACATAGATTCACTTTCATCACGTGAGAGTCCTCTTGCATTAACAAACAAGAGTTCTTTCTCCCATGGAATAAGAACTTGTTATTCCCCAAACAGGCACCCACGGTCTAGTCCAAGCCAGAAAACAAAAGACTATTGACGATTGGTCATATTTAATCAAAGGGTACACTCTACCACCCTACTAAAATCAGATATACTGAAATCCATTTTAAGGTCAATTTGCATCATTCTACACTGTCCAGATTTGTCAGATTTCACAATTAATTGATCAAAAATCTGTTGTGTATGTTCTCGTAGGACTAAAAGGATATACGTAAATGCAATGTGGCACACATTTAACCAGATTAATTCAATGTAAGTCTTTTTGGTTTTGCAGTTTCTAATATTTTAAATACCCACTTAAGAACTTTGGACATTTTCCCCAACAGATGAGGAGTTTAAAGTAAAAAACAAACAAAAAAAAACACTTCCGCTACATTTTATTTTTATTTTGATTGTGTCCTTAATCTCGAACATGTGCATCTTATACAGAGCACATTCCTGGTTCAAATCTTACCTCTCTTTGTGACCTTCGAGGTATCATGGTTGGGATGAACATCTCCATCCCATCTGCTGTTCAACGGAGTCCCCCAAGGTTTAGTACTAGGGCCCCAATTTTTTGCAATTTACCCCACCTCCTTGGGCCTGATTATCCACTCTGATGGCTTCTTATAGCACTGCTATGCTGACTATACACAGCTGGAGCTGTTCTTCCCGCAAGACAACCACACCTTCTTGGCATGCATCTCAGCTTGTCTATCGGATGTATTCACATGGATGTAGCAAAACCTTGCTGAACTTCTGGTTATTCTAGGCAAACTTTCTTTCCACCTCAATATCAATACAAAAATCACTCCTTTACTCCTCATCCCATCACATGTGGTGAGAGATCTGGGTGTCTTGACTGATGACCAGCTGTATCTCTCTGACCATATTGCACCTGTCTCATTTTCACATCATAAAATCAGGCCATAGCTGACACAGTATGCCACCCAACTCCCTGAAGAAGTCATGGATATCTCCTGCCTTGATTACTGCAGTGCTTTCCTAATGGGTCCTCTAGTTCTGCTATAAGACCCTTACTGCTGCTGTAGAAATTGGCTGACCTTTATCCAACCCCAAATGTTGCATGTCATTCCACTCCTAATTGACCTCTATTGGCTAGACATGGCTGCCCAAGTTCAATTAAATCTTGGTCTTCACTAAGCTACATTAATCCTATCATTAATATTTTACGTTCCTTTTCACTCCCTCATTGTCTTGCTCTGCCATCCCAATACGCAAGGCAAACCTAGTCCAGACTCTTCTTTTTTGTGGTTCACAGCTGGTGGAATGAGCTGCCAAAGGTGACTAAAGCAGCAGAATCTCTCTCTATCTTCAAAAACTTCCTCATCTATTCAGACAGCGTCTCCGCTCCTGATGCACTATCTATCTTCTAGCTTTACTCCCAATGTCAAGATCTTAGCACTTCTGGTTCTCCCACTGTCCTGAAACTTGAGTGCTCCCTCAAACTGTAAGGTTCTTTGGATGAAAGTATCTGGCAAATGAATGTAATGTAATAAAAATGGGACTGTTTTACGTAACACAGTGAAAGCAATTACTAGTGATCAATGATTGTTCTGTTAAAGAACATTCCACAGAAACTTTACTATTCATGCAGTTACCTAAAGCCAATGCCACCACTGTAAGTCCAGCTACCATATGTTGTTTTCTGAAACCTAGCATTTTAACCAAGAAAACCCGAGAGAATACCCGAGTGGGTGACAAGGTTCTAAAATGCATCCAAAAGCAATCACATCCTATCAGTAGGATTGTTTTATTTGATGTGTTTCCAGTCAAAAAGAATAATGACCATGCTGAAATGACGCCCCTACCACTGCCAAAGTCGTTACTGTTAGCCTTTGTTTGACTTTGCATTGCCAGATTGGTTAACACATTCCTCGATACTATGTGTGTGCTCTCTTGGTCTGGACAGCCGAGTCCACACTTATGAAAGATGATTATTTGCCTCATTTGTAAAAAGCAACTGAAGAGATTTGGCTTGGACACGGCCACCGTATCTCTTTATTTTGGTTTCATGCCGAATTCTGACAGACTTGTGCAGATTTTGGAACTCAGTGCAATATCATTATCTTCTCCCACACAATATTTATAATTCACTGGACAAAACTACAACTATTTGGAGCTGATGAAAATTTGGGGTTAAGCTGGGAGTCCAGTAGTGCTCTTAAACCAAGTATTGTTTGTTTAAAGACGAGATTCCAATCTCATTAAACACTATATGGGTGAGGTGAGAATGAGTGAAGCCATCATGTCAATACATCCTTCATGTGTACACAAGTCCAGTAATGGCCCGTAAGACAGAAGAAAAAAATTGCAAATGCATTACTTTGAAAGCTACTGCAGTGGTCATGTTATTACACAAATGGAAAGCCTTTTGCAAAATATATACTTTGGCTATGTCTGCACCATCTTTCTCCATTACACTAGACCCTCAATACCCTCACTATCGCTTCTGTCAACGAGTGCTGCCCCCCTTCAACCTACGATCTTCTGTCAGTCCCACGTTCAGCAGGCTAATTGGTCACTTTTGTCTAAGTCTTCTGTCTAAACCACACACATTCCAGTGTAATGGTACAATCTTGCCAAAATGAGAAGTTAAATATGAACAATGGGAAAGAGCATCCAACCAGGATACTGTTAGGCCTGGAAACAACTGTTTATAAACTAGCCAAATACAGATACAAATGGGATATATTAACCTTGACAGTAACACTGGCTGAATCCCACAAGTCCAAGCTGTTCCTCAGCTTGCAAGGTGCAGCTGGTGTATCTCAGAGAGAGCAGATTGAGCATCTTCCCATTCTTCCTTCCTTCTCGCTTTTCCCCATGCCACTTCTCCATTCAGGTTTCAGAGCTACTCAGAACTTTTTTATTATGGCTTTTACGTGCTGCTAAAGGAAACAGGATTATATTATGAGACAGAGAGAGAGAGAAAAGAGGAAGGGAAAAGTGTATACACACATTCCGTTGTGTAACGACTATGGTCTACAGAGGATTTCTTTTTTCTTGCTTTTTTAAGCATTTAAACGCCCTTCAAGAGAGGGATCTTAATCTTTTTTTTTTTAACCAAGTAGATTAATTAAGTTAAAGCAGCCGCATATGACCTCGCAGATGCCCGGATTTTCCAGCATCCTCACACGAAGAGGTAAAATTAAGCCAATACGGGGCTTCACCTCATTAGAGAAGCTAATGTTACTGTTCTTTCGTCGACTTCAGGAGTAATCTCCCAGCCCTGTACCACGGAGAGCTGGAGGAGAGTTATTAAAAAGCATCAGCCGGCCGTTTGATGATGCTATAAATGAACACCGGTCGACTGAACCTGTCAAAGTTTTTTAAATTCTCACGTCATCGCCTCTTGAGTTCATCGTGAGGACGCTCGGGGGTTCCTCACGCTGCTGAGGTCGCCCACTCTGCCCTCGCGTTTTCTCCAGATTAACGCACAGAGAGGAAGACTCACCCGAGGTCTCTGCTTTAGAAAGGCAGGCTGAGTGAAAAACCGTGCAGCCGATGTTGACAAGCCGAGCAGAAACGCTCCTCCATGGCTGCTGCGAGAGCTCCCTCTCAAGCCCCCATCCCTCCCACCACCCCGAGAGTTAACCTCTGCATTCCCAACAACGGAGACTCGCTAACCCACTTTCATCTCACCTCATATGACCTCCAGGAATATGGCACAGCAACCCAAAACAGTCCCGTGAGTACACCCCAATACATTCTGCTTTATCAGCGAAAATAATGACATTTAATTCATTTAACTGCTGGTCCACAAAACTTGATTTTTTTTCTACATTTGCACACTTTAGATTTTTACACTTGTAAATGTTTGTTCACACTTAATATATTTATCTGGGTTTTGTGTATCACTTCATTATGTAATGTATCATGTGCAATAATACTTACTTAAGTATTGGTTATATACAATAAGATACTCCTAACTACCATCTATGTTGTTAGATTTCACTTAACTGTGTTACTCATTTCCTCTGGAATCAATATTTTTATGAATCTGATATTTTTTGCTTATTTATTGTCTTGAAATTTCTTCTCAGTTTAATGAACTATATTGCACAGTCACACAGATGTTTCAGGGGCTGATTTCGCTTGAATGACAGTGTATGTGACAAATAAAGAATGTTGAATCTTGATTTTTATTGTCTTAAAACACCTCATAAGGACATTTTGATAAACTATCACGGTTTTATGGCTTTTAAGTGTGACTAAATGCTTCTCCACCTAAAGTCACCTCGAGGAACTGTAAAACAATGCACTTTGCTTGCCACTATCAGTCATACATTTTTCCGCACTGTTCATGAATACACGCTGACATGGAAAAACATAGCAACAAATTCAATGACAGATTAAACTGTAAAAACCAATCTGGATTCAGGATTCCTCACTCTCAACCCAACAACAGGTTAACTTGAAACACCAGCTGGATAAGCCTAGCTAATCTGCCATTGGGAGATGATGAATGAAAGTTAACAAAACAAAAGCAAGTCACCAGTCATATTTTCTGAGGATTTTTTTCATGACGCCTCTCTGCTTCACATACACTTAATGCACAAAATTATTGGGACGCATCTGTTTTGCAGGGTTTGAGCTAGGCCCCTTACCCTAACATTTACTGTTCCATCATGACTGTGCCCCAGAACACAATAAACATGTGGCTGGATGAGTTCGATGTGAAAGAACTTCACTGGCCCCCACAGAAGCCTGAACTCAACTCCATCCAACACCTTTTGGATGAACTGGAATAGGGATTGCCAGCCAGAAACTCTCATCCAGTTTCAGACCTCATAAACAAGAAGTATAATGATAATGCAAGTGAGAATTAAAAAAAGAGACAATAACAATAGTGTAACAAATAAATTTTAAATCATAAAACACCATAAAATAAAATAACCAACACAGAATTAATTTAAGAATGTTTAAGAATCAATAGGTTCAAATACAGACACTTGTAAAGTTCTAAAATCTTGTTGAAAGCCTACCAAGAAGAGTGGAAGCTGTTTTTGGTGCCAAGGGGTCAGCCCCCATATAAAGGTTTATGTATTTGAGAGCAATATCATTAAAGTCCCTGTTGGTGTAATTGTCCTGTTGAAAACACACACTCAGCAAACTGGTGCATTTCTAAAATATATATCTATCAAATCACAAGGGAATATAAGGTGGTACTACACCGGGTCTCAAGTCCAGCCCTGGAGATCCCCCCACTCCCCCTTGTACAACTAAATGTTTTCTGCAACTGAATATTTTGCCTACAAATCAATTCACTGCCTCTGTAAGAGAATGAGAAATTTTGAGGCAAAATTACTTTTAAAATACAAGAGGTCACTTTTATGCTGGGCCAGCTGAAATTGTTTAGGGCAAATGGTTCCCAGGACTGGAGTTCAGAACCTTAATACATCTAAGATAACCCCAGTTCACCAGAACCGACTAAAGGTGATCAGGGCAGCACAAAACCATCCTAAAGTAAAGAAAATATGACCATACAGGGTGTGAGCAAATTAAAGCCAACCATTTACTTATTTCAAACTAGTAAGTCCAAATTATTAGTATCTACCCATTACATTTTAGATAGATAGAGCTTGGTAAATGTGACAAAGTATGTCTACTTAAGACACTGCCAAAATGTGGTGACTTATTTGGTATAAATACACAAAGAAAAGTAGAACTGTGTTTATTCTCCTCAAAGAAGAGCAAATGGCAAACCAAGTCAACTAAAAAAATCAGAACCTGTCACACTATTCCCATTCCAGTAGACATCTGGTGTTTTTTATCTATTTGGAATGGAAATTTCTAAAAGTTTGAGGAAAAAAAAATACCACGAAGAATAAGAAACAATGAACACAGAAGCGGGCTTTGTGGAAATTTTTTGCTACTGGACTCTTCATCTGCTGGTCCTATAGAGCCTCATCCATCCTTTCCCACCATAGCCACAGGAGACCTGTTTCTTTTGTTTATGAATTACAAAGTGATAAAAGGTCCATTAGGCAATGGCTTTTTGTGAGGGTGTAGCAGGGAGGCAGACCCATGGGAGTTAGTTACAAGGTGCAAGTGATGTAATGTGCTGTTATAAATTCAAAGCCTGTCATGTTTTTATAAACCACTGATTCTCAGTTTTGCAAGGCGGAACTTATCACTGCAGTATTTGTTAAAGCGAGCCAAACCACTGCGTTGCCTGTCTGACGCGCTTTTGACCAAAGAAGCCTCAACCCTGGCCACACATTGCATCTTGCCGGAACTGTCACTTCCCATTGCTCTGGTAGCTACCACAACAGAGGGCGCGCACGTCAAATGTAAAGAATAGTGGCATTATAAAGGCTCCAGTTTTATCTATACTTGATACAGCCTGAAAATGCCTTTTCTCTGCTGCTGTGTTTGTTTTCAGTAGATTAGCAAGAGATGATTTATCATCTTTGGAAACATACCATGGGTGTATTTTTTAATGGTTTTCTTGTTCGCATGTTTTGACCATTTTTAAATTTCTTTTCCAAAACTGTTTCCCTGCACCCAAAATATCCCCTAGACATCCTTTCCAAGCTCATAAATTGAAAAGACGGAGAAGGACGGACATACAGTGCAGGGGAACTCAGACTGGAATTGGAGAGCCAGCGAGGAAGGTAAGGGGTGTGTGCTGGAGCCGCTGACGTGTGAGGTGTCCAAGTGGGTGTAGGACACAGACCTAGGAGACATGATACATCACTCTTCTCCTTCTCATAGTGTGGGTCCATCCTTCTGTGATCATCACTGTTTTTTTCCATTATCGTTGTTTTTTTTTTTTCTTATTTGTTTCCAACAGTTTATCAACTTCAGGCTCTTAGATCAGCACCATCTGGCCTAAGGCCCAGGTTGTAAAAGCTGAAGAAATCGTGCTGCTCCATTCTGGTATGTTTCCCATTTTTCTTCTTTTTTTTTTGTAAAGCAAGAGGAGAGTGGATGGCCAGGTCTCATACGGGGGAGATGGGAAACAACAGGATGGGGGCATTGGGGAGATTGTAGGTTCAGCTCTGCCAAGACTACCCTTGATACAGAATAACGAGGCGAAAGGAAGAGAGGGAGACACAGACAGACA
>JBBKCR010000122.1:5298252-5309023 GCA_037577295.1 Ladigesia roloffi | reverse complement strand
TGAGAGTGTGTGAGAGTGTGTGTGAGTGTGTGTGAGTGTGTGTGTGTGTGTGTGTGTGTGCGCGTGTGTGTGCATGTATGTGCAGCAGTGTTGTGTAGTAGCTTGCAGGCTGAAGTCTCAGGTGCCCACAGTGTTGACGGGCATCTGGATCTGGACCACTTCTCCATTTTCACTCTGCTGAATCTGAATAGCCTCCTTCACCTCCATCTCTGCTTGCAGCGCTGGACCTAGTGCCTCTGCCTGAGAGACAAAGACAGGTAAGATAAATGAAAGTTGTGATAAACCTAGACAGGTACAGATGACAGGTACAGATAAGAGGAACAGAAGAGAAGCCAAGCAATGTAAAATGACTATGAGCAAAGGAAAAGGAATGAAAAGCCTACAAGGTGAATGACGGGACTGTTTATAGTTATATAACAATACTGTCAACATGAATATTCCTTTCACTACTGTTTGTAGTGTATTAGTACAATGTTCAATTACTTTAATCACCTTCATCATTTTGAACTCAGCTCATCAGAACTCTTGATCAATGTATTGTTTGAAAGTCATACCGGTAAAGCTCGACTAAACTTAAATGAACTGAAGAGAGGTTGGATTAAGGCTATGCTTTATCTCTGTCAGCCCAATAAAAACAGAGTGTGTGAGGTAAAGCAGGAGGGATGAGGATGAGTCACATCTGAGAACAGAGTGTGTTGAGTGAGTCATTCCTTCCTCACACATTCGCCAGGGGACTCAACTGCACACCTGCATAGAAAGACAGTCTGCATTCGAGGATATGGCCCAGGCAGTGCGTCCTAGTAAAGCCTCTGTGTCCCTCTCTCTTTCACACACACACACACACACACACACACACACACTCACACATCACAGCTGTGACTGAAACACAGTTCTGCTTCAGCACAGCCTACACTATACCAGTCCCTCATGTGCTATAGTCTTAAAACCTGGATGTTTTGACATTATACATATGCTGGGTGTGATTAGTGTGCTCTGTGTTCTGTGCCAAGCCTTCAAATCCTTAATTCTGTCTTCTGCCTGTTCCACGAGAGGCCGGTCATGGCTATTTCCCATTAGATGTGAAATTAGCTTTCATATAGATTAGTGGTTATGGTAGAACTTTCACTACGTTCTATTAAGAACACATGAGAGTAGGTCTCGGAGGAGAAATCAAACTATAACTTGGTTCTGCAAGAACGGCAATGACATCTGGAATTCCACAGAAAGCATGTCTCAAACGCCCTACATTACCAGCGAGTGACAATCAGACTTTGTCTCCAGTCTGGCACACTGACACACACACACACACACACACACACATCTCTCGATTTAGATGAGGTGAGTCCTCAGCCAGCTGTGCAGTCCAGTTTTGGAAAATGAACCACTGCTGACCCAACATCAGGACTGCGTAAGAGCATTCAACAGCATTCGGGCCGTCAGGATTCATCTGAACTGTACAGGGACCGGTGCTCCCTGCCCGGAAATGTTCCTTTACATGTATCCATTTACTTCTTTTGTAACCCAGTTTGTGTTATGGAAACTATTAAATAAAGAAGGCAAAAAATGTCAGGGTAAATAAATAAAGAAGAATCAAGTAATTTTGCAAGTGCTCATATAAATGCAACCACATGTGTTTTTTGAGACAGATGAAAGTGATTCTCATAGTTCTGCACATCACACACTGGGGAGAGCTGCGAGGCCACGCTGACCTTCTGATCCCAAAGGAAGGAGCCAGTGAGGAGACAGCTGAAGTGCTGTGTGTTTCAGGTACAATTCACAGAGATCCCATAACCTTAAAATGATCCAAAATTATTTGTATGATTTAAAACCTAAAAGGTTCCGCTAAAGAAATATGAACCCATTTATTGGACAGCTCAATGTCTCTTCTGAAACACTGCAGTTAACTGATGGCCTTCTTTCTCAGCATGAGGCTTTTGCCAATGTTGGTTAGATCTAAGAAGGCTCCTTCAAGCATTAGCATGGTAAATGCACTGCTACTAACTGCTCTGTAAGTCAGGCAAGAAGCAGACAATTTAAATACACCCTTGATAGGAACTTAGATATCATCACAAAGGCTGCTGAACAGGGTCATTTTGTCATGATTGGACCTCATGAGCCACCTGTTTACAGCTGCTCTTTATACCCCTTCATCCCTCTTGTGAGGTCAGCACATGATGTGTCACAGAAGAGCAGTAAAAGCATGTTCTACTTTCTCATTGTGGATTTCTGTCAAACGCATTGTATACAGTAATCTGTTGGACCTGATAATCCTCAACTGTTAAATATGTTTCCAGATAGCTCTACAGCATAAACAAACATGACTGTGGCAGCCTGTCCAATGAAAGCCAGACGATCCAACCCAGCACGGCGCAATGCATCAGGGTAACAGCTGACATGCTCCCTAGTGTACCCATGTCATCATAAAACACTCTAAACAAGTCTCACACAATGTGGCCAAAGCACACAGAGGCAATGTGGCTCAAGCACTCAGAGCTGGGAAGACTGAGGCATATGTTCCAGGAGGGCTGTGACTAAAGCCTGGACCCGTAGGTGGGGTCTGGTCTGGGGAACTCTACGGGGGAGTGAAGCCAATCGCGTAGCCTCTCTCACACACTAGCTCTCTGGGCTTGGCATGATGCACTAAAGGAAGATGAGAGGCTGCATGCTGAAGGCCAGCCAAAGTGTGTGTGTGTGTGTGTGTGTACTAAGGAAAAATGAGTAAGAGATTTCTGAGTCAGTTAAATGTCCTGGTTTAGAACTTGGAAAACAGCCCATTAGGCGCACAGATTAACTGTCCATCAGTTTGTACAAGCATATCCACAAGGGATGTGTGTGAGAAAGAAAACAAGAGAACATTATATGAAGAAGATCTGCACTAAAGATAAAGACAGGAATACAAGAGAGAGATAGATAGATAGATGTGGTAAAATTAGATTACGTTTTTGTGGGCAGACAAACAAAGAAAGAAACTGAGACAAATGGAGTAAGGCAAATGAGAAAGAGACAGGACGAAGGCTAGGTATTCCTAGCATGTGTCCTATCACTAAATAGTTGCTGTGAATCATCATGGAGGAAAAGCTTTTAGCTTAGTTTTATGCCACCACCAGAGAAGAATGCACCATGTTCTCGACAGGAATGGGGGGTGCAAACTAAACTTGCAGAGAAAGATTAACAATGAAATGACATTAAGGATCGTTTAGACTATAGCGCAATCCCACAGTCTAACCAGTTTTTTTATTTTGACAGCAGGCCGCATTAAAAAGTGCAGTGTGAAAGAAGTGCTCTCCCCCTCTCCCAACTTGGCCTGCATTACCCTTTGCTCAAGTTCATGCACTACTAATTGCCAATTTCCTTTATCATAACATTTCACATTTTTGCATGCTTGGCCACTATTGTTTAATGTTTACAGAATGTAAAAGTAGAGGAACTTTCACTGCATCTCTTTTTGGACATGTGCAAAAATATCTTTCTGTTTTACTTACATTATAGAAAAATAAATAGTGTAGGTACGCATGAATGACACATGAGTTTGAGACACATCGCCCCACGCATCCTAAACACTTACTTCTGGACTCACCTTGTAACAGTCATTAAACACTTTGAAGAACCTTTGTGTGTGTGTGTGTGTGTGTATGTGTGTGTAAACGGGGCCCTAGCATCTTTGAAATATGATAATGGCATCATGAGGAAATGATTAGAGCACTTACAGATACAGAGGCAGGGTATGTGTAGAGAGTAAGAAAAAGCAAGGAAGAAGGAAAAAGGGAACTGGAGGCTATTTATTATTCCTTGCAAAAACAAACTGATGTGATGTGCTGATTAGCAGGGCTGAGTGCAGGAGCGGTTCACCTCCTGGTTCAGAGCAGCTCTGGAACCCACATTTACAGGAAGTACAGAGACCTGATCTTCCATATCCTGCAGTCTAACCATTGCATGTGACAAAAAAAATCTTGAATCTTGAATATGCAGCTCTAGCTCTTAATACAAATATATAAATCTATAAGGAGCCCTATTCTGAGGAGCTTTACACCTTTAACTGACAGTAGATTCATGTGTGGCTGCTCCAGCGCATCCCAGAGAGGGTTTTCAATCCAGTTTATATACAATAAGTAATTATATAAGTAATTATTTACATTATTTCCCCACCTGGACAGCACCCGTGTGGTCAGTAACAGGTCCCAGCTGGACGTACTGAACCTGGATGTCATTGCCTTGCAGAGGAGTTGCCTCCACTGCCCCTGTTCCATCAGCTGATGCCACTGCAATGAGTTGAGGCCCTCTCAAAACCTAAGAGACAGAAAAAATATAATGATTATGTAGAGAAAGAACAGAGAGAGAGAGTGAGAGGGAAAGAGAAAGAGGAAAAAGCTCATAATGCAATAAATTGTTGCTTCAATTGTTTACTGTTGTTCTAATAAAGTCATCTGGTTGAATACAATGTTTCACAACTACAACAAACACATTTGTTAAGCTCAGTAAACAGTGTGCACATCCAACACGTGTGTGTCCTTAACGTAGCCCACCACTTTCCTAGCACCAAACAAAACACCTCCATTAACTCCATTAACCTCTCATATCCTGCCAATCACACCTGGTGTACAAAGCTATAAAGCCTATGAAGCATACAGCCAGCCACCCTAAATCAGACTTTACTGCCTGCATCGACATCTAATTACCAGTAATTCATGCACAAACAGAGAAGTTCGAACAAAACAGCTGAGGTATGTTTACCTCGTTAAAAATGTATGCAAGTTTTACTCAGACACATGTACACACACATGCTCGCGGGACAAAGGAACTATTACTCTAACAACAGAAGCTAATGGCGCTTCTATACCTTGCATTACGGTGAGCTGTTGACAGCATGCAAGTAGAACTGTGACAGTTATTTTTCTCCTGGCCAAAAAACCCTCAAAATAACCTAATGCTTCACTATTTTTTTAGAGCGTTATATTATTGTTTTGGAATACTTGCTTTTCAGCCTGCCATGTCAGGGCCCACAAATATAATCTACTTTGTCCAAAGCCTTGATCTCATTTGGCAAATTGGATAGCTCAGCATAAAATAAGAGAGTTAAATGAGGTTAACACACGGGTTTTGAAGGACATGTAACAAGAAAAGTACACATCCATGGTTCAGTGCAGTTTTAGTAGCATGAGAGGCAGAACATACAGGACAATGCATGTTAGTAGGTTCTTTAAACAGTGCGTACTTAATCTACTCTGCCTCATTACTAAATAAATGCATGAATCATGTGATGATGATAACTCTTTAGAGAGCAATCAACAAACAACACAGAACTTCTCTGTCTTATGAATATCCATACTTACTCCTTTAAAATTAGACACCTTTTACCAGATTACAAAAAGAGGCCCTGATTGCAGTTGAACAGGACCTTCATATTGACAAAATTATGTAATGGCAAATTCCTTACTAAATGTCGAAATGTGTTCATGGCTTCAGTGAAATCTGAAACACAACAAAGAATAAGCACATGCTCAATGTTGTGCCACGAAATGGGAATTGCGGTTTACTGTGTTCAGGCGTGACCTGGGTTATATATTTCATGGAAAATAATGTAATTTAGAAGTTGACACACACACACACAGATCATTTTGATAAAACAAATGAATGCACATTTGGAGACAATCTGATTCATCCTCACAGACAATAGTATGGGTGCCTGTAGGTGACAATTAAGAACATTTGTTTTAAGACTGCTCATTTGTCCAAAGGAAGTGTTTGAGGTAAGGCAACAACTAAGTAACATGACTAATAATGGCCTGTGAAGTCATTAAAGAAGGACCTGTGGGGTTCTCATTATCATCAACTTCCTGCAGCTCCTTAATTGTCACACCTATCAATCTTTTTTTTTTGATGACATCATGACCAAACTCCCAAACAGTATGATGCCATTCTCGCCAGCTGGGCAGGGAGCTGCCATCCATTCCCAATTAGGAGGAGAAGGAATCTGTCTCTCAGCACAAAATCCCACACTAACCTCAGTTAAAGACGCAGTACAGGCCCAGGCTCCCCCTCCCACTGCACCCCCAACCTTGGCTTTGAAGCTGTGAGTCACTGGCATGTTTCGAGGTTGTGTCGAACCCTCGCAGTGCCCAATGTCTCTCCAATGGTACGGAGGAAAGCTGCCAGCTTCACCACAGTGTCTCCTGTTCCTTAACCAAACCACGGCATGACCAGTCAGACCCCTATGGTAACAATTAGGGTAAGCATACCATGCTAGTTGAATTAAACAGGAAAAATGTGAGCAGAAAGGCACGGAGTTATCCAGCACAAAAAATATAAACAAACAGTTTTCGGAAAATCACAAGTTTAAATAATCATAATAAGGAATTGGTACTAAAAAGGACCTTTTAAAAACTGATCAGACAACTGATCATGAAGAAAAAAATATGCACTATATTTATGGATAATCATGACAAATGTAAGAGAAGCCCTTGCTTGCAAAGTTCTTGTCTGGTAGACAAATAACAGTTGCAGAAGAAAGGTTACAGAGATGTTGGAATCATCGCATGTGTTTCAACTGAGAAAACTCTTAGAATAATCTTTTTCTCTGAAAACCATTATTCCAAGGTGAGATCCTTTACAAATGCAAAGCATTCCACAGAAAACTCATGCCTACAAAGCAGTTGAAATCTAAAAGACATCCAAGTACTTGCAGCTTCCAATTTCCACACTCTGATCTGTCATTGAGGGGAACAGAGGAGATCAAGGCAAGATCCATATGAAGGGTAGAAATGAAGTAGAAATATAGTTCTTTGGCCACAATCACTAAAGGATCAGCAAAAAAGAAGCAGATTCGAAGCATAGAGGGGTCTATTATCAATTATGGTTTTGGGGTGTATGGCAGTCTTTGGCACGGAAAACACTGAATGAATAGACTGCAGAATGGGTTCTCTTACATCTCCAAAAATTCTGAAAGCAAATGTGACACATTCAGTCAAGAAACTGGAGAAGAAAAAGGCTGCCTTGTACAACATTACAACAATCCAAAAGGCATTGCAAAATCCACCATGATCTACTCAAAAAAGCAAGCTAAATCTTTTGGAATAATCCTCATAGTCTTGTGACTTGAATATCATTGAAAACTTGTGGGTAGATCTTAAAACATGCCTGCTAGAAGTACTGCTTTTTTTTACATACCACAATTACTAAATATAAAACAATCATTAACATCAAAAAAAAGGAAAAAAATCTTATTTTCGGCAAAGATTATTTTTATGCTGTAATTATCAACATGTGTAATTTTTGACCAGAAGTGGTTGTACATAATGTGTCTTTTCAAATTTAGTGTCTAAATTGTGAACAAATTATTACTGGACAGTGTACCACGCTCAAAAGCATTAACCGACCTGCATGTTTGGCTGGTACACCACTCCTAACGCGAACTAATGACGGCCAACAGAAAAGACTAACACGTTTATTTTGTTCCTTTTACACAAACTGCATGCAGGTCCAAAATAATATCTTTAGGCTGCTAGCTAATTTGGCAGTGTTTGTAACAATGAAAACATGCGTATTCACACACTAATAGGCCCAAAATGTACTGTTTGTGATTCAGCACACTGGTCAGACATGCAGGCATCTGTCATATTTATATACTCGTCTTAAGGTCAGTGTTTATATGACCCGCTCTCATCCCAACCTTTATGAGGGCCATCCTGCCCAACCTGAGCCACAAAAATATTTGAACCTGACCCAGCTCGTAAGGTTGTTGTACATTATTTATCCTATCATTCTTCCGAATGCTCTTTTGACACTTTTTAACAAGCCTCGCCCTGAGAAATATTCTAAGCAGCCCTGAACCCATCTGACTCACAGGCCAGCCCACAGACAGATCTATGAAATACTACTGTGTAAAAAGAAGAAACATGATTCTTTTATCATCTCATTTTGGACCACACAGAATGAATTACAGGCTGCATGGAATTAGAAAATAATGTTAATAACTTTTGCAGAACAGTTCAGGATGACTGCATTGGTCCTTAGATAAATTTGTTCATTTTTCTTGTGCAGTTCATTTATTTTCCAGGGTTGTAGAGCTGATAATCAGTTTTATACTTATGAATCCCTAATTGTGATTATACCAATACTGCAAAAATTCCTGAACTCTTTATGAGTTAGGCATAATAAAGTTCAGTCATCTTTCATAAAAGCCTGTATATGAATTTATGTCGGCTAAGTTTTCAGGTCAGAAGAGCTGGTCTCAATGTGTTTTCACCGAAATAATGTTAAACTGGTCAGAATTTCAGAGGTCAATCTATTGAGGAGCATATTCAGGCAGAAGGTGGGAGGACGGCAAGCCCTCTGTCTAATTCAACAGAGATCACACACACAAAAAAACACATGCACGCACATACACACAGCCTGAAGGATTTGTTTTTACATTTCCCATTTTGAATTCCACCACTAATCTGGTCCTCAGGGTTTCAATGAGCCAACGCCTAAAAAACAATAACACTGAGAAACTAACACAGTCACACACACCCTGGTGACCCTATGATAGGCCCAGACCTAGAAAGCTCTCTCTCATGCAAATACACAGTCTGTCCAATTGTGTGTTTGTGTGTGTCATCTCCTTTGCTTCTGCCCTTGTTTGTGCACGTATTTGCGTGTTCTATGGAGTCTTCACAGTTGACAAACAGTTCCCTAAGCAAGCACACTAAAACCAGCAGGAACTATAAACCCATGATTGGGACCTAGTTGCATGTTCAGCTGCAAGGGTTCAACACAGCGAGGGTTTTATGAGACTTGGAAGCATGTTTGTGATTCCTGAGCGTTGAAAACCGCTCTCGTTGAATGACTTCCGGCCCCAAGACTGTTCCCAAATCAGCTCAACTCTTTTCTTAACTGCAGCCTAAAGATCATGAGGACAAAGTTCCCACACTTTAAAAGAGAGACAGGCTAATTCAAAACATGCGCCCAACAGAGATGCACTCTGCTCCTGATGTCATCCAACTAACACAATAAACGTAAGCTCATCCATTATTATAGGTCCAGACAGACAAGTCTGGAAAAAAAAGCAATAACCAACACATCAGTACATCTGAGATGAAGAGCTTTTTAGGGGCATGATAAGAAATGTTTTAAAAAAATATTTATAACCATAAATGAAGTATATAACAAAATGCGATTTCAAAAAGTAGTGCAGTGGCCAGTGCTGTATCATCACAGTGAGAAGGACCTGGGATCAATTATTTATTGGGCAGAAGGTTGTTTTTTTTGGAGTTTGCATGTCCTTCCCGTGGGTTTCTGACCGGGCACAGTCCAAAAAGGCATGCATGGCTAGTCAAACTGGGGATGCTAAATTGCTAAATTGCTCCTAAGTATGTGAGAGTTTGTGTGTGTGTTTTTAAATTATGAAACAATAGCAACAACTAGTACAAAAACAAACAGTTACGCAACATTTTCTAATTTCCTATCCAACTGTTGATCACTAATACAGAATTACACGGTGGAAAGTCCAAATGGCTGGTACCTTAATTCTCCTGGATTATTCCAGTCTGTCACTAACTTACCAATCATTGCAGATGGCAGGAAGGATGACCCAAGAAACGGCTGTGATCAAAGACCACATTTTTTCAAGCAGAGACAAAGTTAGATCATCAGGTCTGCTTTATCTATTCGGTCCAGCCACCGGGTACAGGATGAGACAAGTATGCTGAATAATCAAGAGCGGCCTAGACCCACACACACACAGAGTGAGCTGGTTGCTAGGACCAAAAACAAACAAGAGAAAAAGAGGTCTGAATAAATCTTTCAGTTATGCAGTAATGCTTTCAGCAGTAACACAGGACACCAAACGCATCGAGCGACTGGAGCAAAAAAGACGGAGAATAAAACAACAGCAGCTTAATGCAAAAAACATTCGGCTGCAGGCTTGCATCGAAACACAATAACCAACTGTGCAAACAAGCCTCTTCCCAGGCTACTTCTCTCTTTATCTGTGTTCCACTGTCTTCACCACATATGAATCTCACTTAATGCAATTAAGAAAGATAAATAGATACATCTGATACATCCCAAAACAGAAAGAAAGTGGCAAACTCTTGGAGACTTGAACAAAGTATGAATTTGCAACTCGCGTTGTGTAGCATTAGGCTACAGTGTGGGTAGATGGAACTGTGTGCTTTAGTTCAGAGATAAGTCTGATGCTTCCCGGACAATAGATAAGGTTAAAGTATCTGACTGTGGGCCAGAGTAATATATTGCGGAAATTACCAGAATGTATCAAATTAAATGAGTCTGATTGTGTACAATAAAATAAACATGTCATTTCCTTGTTTTAAATGTGTACACCTTTTTCAAATGAATAAAATATGACTTCAGCACAATCACTGCCAGTTGTGTTGATGTAATATTTTGTTCACCTGGAAATTATGTACACGATTGAGTCAAGTGAATTCAATACACCACTTTTTTTCAGTGTACCATCACTGCAGAGAGCAGTTCGGCTCTGAACATTTCAGAACACACTCCACGTTTCCATGTTTTCGTGGTCCTTACAAAGGAAAGGGCTACATCCCAATCATCGTTTACAGCTCCCTCCAGCACCACAAGTTAGTAAAGTAAAAAAAAAAAGAAAAGAGCTTCCTCCCTGTTTCTACAGCCATCAACAGTCAACAACATCTGCAGCAGGCAGACCAGAGCCAGAACATATGGGGAGGAGAAGCTGAGAGAGAGAGAGAGAGAGAGAGAGAGAGAGAGAGAGAGAGAGAGAGAGAGAGAGAGAGAGAAAGAGAGAGAGAGA
>JBBKCR010000122.1:5249832-5290467 GCA_037577295.1 Ladigesia roloffi | reverse complement strand
CCCACCCAAGTCTTTATTCCCTCTTGACAATTAAACAACCACACTACAAATATTTCTGTATGCCACCAACCAAAGTCAAAAAAGAAAATATGAACTGAAAACTATCAGCATATGTGCAAATGTTTACTGTATGTTTGCATGTTTCATAGACTATGGTTTGGTTTAATGACTACAGTAGTTATTATGTATTCACAACAAAGCTTCAGCTACAATGCAGAAAGAAAACCTCAGTATCTCAAAGAAAATTTCAGTGTGAACTCAGTGGCCCAGCCAATATATACCTTGAATTGGGAATCTGGTTTGGCTTCTAAATATCCTCAATTAATATTTTTGTTAAATGATTTGGATACAGATTACTAAACGAATGTGTCTTAAAATTCCATTATTAACTAATGCTCAAGAACATATAACATGATTGACTGATGAGGTAGATTTCAATAATGTAATCCAGACATCAAACTATATTTTTAGACATTTTATTCAGCACTGAAAACAATTATATTATAAATTTGTCCCATGATGAAGCAATGTAATGAATTAGTTTTACTAGAACATGTAGTGGCGTACAGATTTTAAAAGCTTTTCAGATTCCTCTAGTTCTTTCATCACTCTGGAAACATGTTAAGTTTAATTATCTAGAAAATATGCAAATAAAGTATCTATCACTATGCAACGATAAGCTAAAAAGCAGTTTAAAAAGTAAATATATAAAATACCACTTTTAGTTAACTAAAAGTTTCTTAGAGCTAATGCCCAACAGAAAACTGCACCACTGTTGTTGAGTACACATACTATAGTTTCTGATGAATTTGTAACACATGCTGCACCAGTTCTGTTCTACAACCATTTAATGGATGCATCTGTGGTGGGTGGGACACACCAACATTTCTTAAAAGAGCGTTTATCGACCCTTAATAACTGCACAACCACGCAATTATCTCATCAATCCCAATTACATACAAAAGACATAAGGACCAGTTTAGGAGGTATGTATTGTTGGTGCTGGGGAGGTCACGCACAGTTGCTGCATCTCCCAAACTGCACACAACCACACTGAATGGTGTGGCAAAAATGAACATATGTATTGCACTTAGTAATATAGAACATACACACTGCTATATTGCTAAGACGTTATATCAAAGTATTGCCTATTTTTAACACTATTTCCTAAACTGCACATTAGCACACTAGTTTAAAAAATTAGTATGTAAACCATTTGAATTGAATTTAGTAATGTAGCATACACACTGTGCTACATTGCTAAATATAACTCAAATTGTTTGCATACTACTTATTTAACTACTTAGTATTATAAGCTTCACACTACCACACGTAACCTTGTGTAAAAAGTGCAAAGTGTTTTAATTGCATTTAGTAATATAGCAGCGTGTGTGGTTTAGGTCCCTGCTCCTATGCCTGTCTTTCTCTAAGCTAACATTAGCTGTATGCTAATTAGCACGTAGCTAGCTTCAGACCTTTAACAAATGTGCAGAACTACCAGCCCCTATTTTAGACCCAGCAGCATCAGCATCTGTGAATGCAGATAACGCGATAGACATTATCGCATTGCCTGCTGCACCATAATAAACAGAATCCCTACGAAGACTACGCCCTGTTAGCTGAAGAAGCTAGTAAGCTAACGGCTAACTTGCACCAAACTGCAACAACAACAACGAAACAGAGCGGGGAAACGGCCCCGGGCCTGGCAGTCGCCGCCTCAGTGGCCCATCAGCTTTAGAAGCATCTAGGGGTGAAAGAAAGCAAGAGAAATTGATGTTTTCCTCAATGAAACGGCTGAAACAGGTGCCTGCCCGGTTGCGCCAGATGCGCAGCCCGTGCGCCTCGCCCGAGCGGGTATATTACCGTGAGAGGGGAATTCTCGTGGTGTTTGTAGGGCTCCGATAATGGCGTCCTTCCTCGCGAGAGATGAAGCCTTCGCATTAACTTCAGCTCCTCTACTCGCTCAGCTGCGCTCCTACAGAAACAGGACACAGTCAGAACTGCAGCAACAGGACAAAGTCAGAACTGCAGCAACAGGACAAATTCAGAACTGCAGCAGCAGGACATTATCTATTTCATTTTTCGTTTTTTGCTATGCTAATTTTGTCCAAGAACTTTACTACTAGTTAATGATGCTTAATTGCTGGTACAGTTGTATATATATTTATAGATTTGAGATTGCTCAGATCTCTGAACAGCTCAAAACCTTACTCCACGTCTTTTAAGTATGTAAACAAAATAAGTGTTACAGAAAAATATTGCATGTCATATTTGTATTTACATCTCAGTGACTGATTTGAGCAGAAGTGTCGAGAGCGTCCTGTTCATGCGTTCCACTGGTTAAACAATTTCAGAAACGGTTCCGCAGCCTTTTGTCCAGAGACTCAGGGGCTTTTAATTTCTGGTCAATAGGCTCCCCAGCCAGAACACCACTCACATACAGTCAACAGCATTTGCAATAACTACGACGCCTCTTTTGTGACCATTCACTATTTGAACAGTTTGTAGGAACATTTTAGTCTGTACCGTTAAATTTATGTTGTTTAAATTTGTGTATATTTGTCAAATTATCCTGTTATTCTCCTCTATTCAATTTTCTAGTTATTGCAATTGGGAGACACAGGGTTACATTTTACTGCACGTCGTCCGTAAATGTGTGACATACGTAAATGTGGAAAATTATACTTTAAACAGCTTTAATTCGTTTTATGCTGTCTTAAGATAATGATTAATTGTCAAAAAAAACTACATTTCTGGTGTCTGGAAATGGCGTCTTTTGTTCTGCAATGGAATTACGCGGCGGAAATCACGAAAAATATTTTGGGTGGCATTATTTTCTAAATTTTGTTAGCCTTGATGCAAAACTATCGCCTCAAACTTTAGACACTGGCTGGTGGAATGTGTGGGGCAAATGGTCTAAATCACATTATTCAGTGAAACCATTCCTCGCCTGCTGCTAAAAACAGCACTGTCGAATGAAGGCTCCATGTTTGCTTATCATACTGTAAAATAGAGTGGTTTACCAAGCCCATGTTTTGTCATATACACGAAAAGGAGTACGAAATAAACATCACAGAAAAAGTACCGTTGATATGGGCACCAGTAAGTTACAAGCTAAATACTGATATGAATAATACAGTGTGACACAAATCGCTCATCGTAGTTAAATGTTATTTAGCAAGCTAAAACTTTCAGCTGGCTAAAGTAAGTGTGTTTCAGTTTACAGTGAAAAACTCAAAAGTGGACCCGTCCTCCATTGGCTCTGTGGCGCAATGGATAGCGCATTGGACTTCTAGGCACAGATGTGAAGCCATTCAAAGGTTGTGGGTTCGAGTCCCACCAGAGTCGACGGTTTTGGTGAGGAAGGTTAGTGGCACAATTTAGAAATCTTTGAGCAAGTTAACATTCACTCACACTGACCCGCTCCCAGAGGTCAAAGGGGAGTTTCACACAATGTGGTATAAGGGGTGGTGGTATGTTAAAAGTAGGATTTGAACCCATTACTTTTCAGTCCAGAGCCAAGTATCCTACCCACTATATGTGACACTGCATAGAGCTCCAGGCAACACTGCAGATGGTGATGCATGCTGCAAAAATTTGTAATAGAAAAGAGAAAAACGCTTTCATAATTTCACTCTTTATTATCTATCAGTTATTAATGTCATTTAAACAGCTTTTGATCTGGGTCGGATTGCACAAAGATGAATTCCTCAACTGGAATACTGGATCCAGACGTCCAGCAACTTTCTCTGCAGGTGTAGATCAAAACTGTCCCAAAGTCCAAAGCAAAGTCTGAAGAAGAACAGAAAGAATTAAGTACTAGGCTTTAAACAACTCAGTGACCACATGTCCACTCTGCTTTTCAATTTCAATTTCTAATTGCCCTGAAAATGTGATAGTAAATTGTAATTAAAATCACACAAAACTGCATACAAAAATATAAAATTGTAATACCTTTCAGGGAAAAAAGCCAAAGCATTAAAACCTTTATTTCTCATATAAGTATTGCCATTGCCAGTGTAATTAAAGTGTTACACAAACATATTGACAAACAAATTCCATAATTTAATATGTAATATAAATCTACCAAAAACACCTCAAAGCTTTTTACACAAACCTGAACATAAATCAGTACTGCGGAGCAAGCTGACCAGCGCGGGCATGAGCTGAAATTCAAAAACCCTCGGACTGCTACAGCGGGCACAGGGTGGCACCATCTGATTGATGTTTGAAGGAGGTGCAGTTAAAAATAACCCTGATCCACTCCAACTGTATCTGCAAAGTACAAGAATGATGTGCAAAGTCAAAACATCCTATATACAATAATGAACTATTAGAATTATTAATTATTATAGTACTATGATATATTCGGGAAACCCCACCATGCCAGTAGTTCAATTATAGAGTGCAGCTCATTCAGTGCTGTGCTCGAGGAGTCAGACAGGGATTAAGCCTAGTCCCTGTTTATGTACTGCTGTGAATAGAGATTTTCCATTGAAAAGGAGATGATGATCCAAGACTAGGCTTTATCCCTGTCTGGGAAACCGACCCTATGTGGTTTAACAAAGCATTTAAAAAATCATTGACAAGGGCATCACAGAGAATGGAAATCCTACTGTAATGTCTCATGCATTTGTTGTGTTTTTACTCCAACTTTAGCTAATTCACATCTTGTGGCTTTCAGATCTAATCTTGTTAGATTATGCCACATCTGTATTTTCAGTTATATTTTTTTCTTCATTCCAATTTTGTTTAAAATGTCATTACAGTATCAAATTGTGGCCAGACTGTATCGCTGCACACCTAGTGTGCTCCAGAATTTTATATTTTAATATTATACTAATATTTATATTTTCCATCATAGTATTTACTTTAATTCAAAAGTGCTACCATAGAAAATGAGCTGCTCAAAAAGAGAGTATATAGCAGACTTACATTTCTGTCACTGTTTACTGGAAACTGGCTTTGCTTTATATATAACATAAGAAGTGTTTTAGTGTGGATCATATTAAGGACTACAGAAGAATGTAATTTGTCTAAGACCATATGCTCTACATAGTTGGCACAAACTCAGGCAGTGTGTCAGGATCATCACAAATCCTAATATCAGCAATGTCTTGGATCAAAAACACTGCCAGCTTTGTTACAGTTGTCTTTGTCCTGTGTAGTCCACTCACCGAAGGACTTGTTCGGGGCAGAGGGAGATTCTTTTCATGAAATTAGAGAATATTGCATCTCCATGTTTGGCTTTGGTCTTCTCATATTTTTCATCCCCACCTTCACCTTCAGATCTGAACCATAAAACCATAATATCACAAATGTAATATCCTAGATAAACAGACAAAGAAGTAAAACCATAACACAACATATAATTAAAACTAAAACACATCATGATAAAAAAAATTTTTTTTTTCTTCTTCTTGTTTTACTGAAATTTGCTGAGGAACAGGCAAGCGTTTTGGTGGGACATACATTTTGCACCATTTATTATTTGGCTAATAAGTCTCAGGTAAAATATACACTTTTGGTGTGAATGTTTTTTGGACATCATAGCTTTCCCAATTGGCTCTTCACTTCAATTTTACTGGCAGAGATCAAGTGAATTAAAAGTTGTGAGACATGACACTGCCACATTTAACTGTGAATCAGTCACTTCTATACATTGTATACATCATCTTTTGACTGGCAATAAGTTTCTAATTATTGCATTATTTGCACTTATGAGTGGAAACTCTTCCCTAGCAGCTTAAAGACAGATTAATGCAGGTTGGTGCCTTGACCACTGACTGCTCTGTATGTGTATGAGTGATGCTTAGGCATTCAAATCAAACATCAATTCATATGTTTTCATCAGTGTTCATCCTCAGTCAACAGCTCGTTCTCCAATAAAATTAATATGTGAAAGAACACTCACTTTCCTATATCTCCAACAGTCACTCCCTCTCTCTCCTCATATTCCCTTAACAATTGATTGGCATGTTCCAGGTCGTTTTGGCCCACAAGGTCTGTCTCCTCCACCACACTGATATAAAGGGGCTGAAAAGTGGGTGCAGGAGTGGGAGGCGCTTCAGCACCTCCACTGTCCCCTGGCCCATTTAAACAAAGGTCTTGAAGCCTACTGCTGACATCCAGTCCAGCTGTAAGACTGTCTGTCACTGGTTGAGCTGCATCAGCTTGAACTTCCGACCTGCTCACCGGGTCATGATCCTCAGCCTCCATCCCCCAGTCATCGGCCTCATCACACCAGTCTGTGGTGGACATTGCAGCTTGTTTTACTAGCACACTATCTGTGTCCTGGTTCTTGCAAGGTTGTTTCATCTCAGTTTCCAAGAACTGTGAACGCAGAGCCTTCCAGCTAGGAGGATGCCAAAAGAATAAATATGTTGAATAAATATAGTGTGAATAAAATGAACTGATGCATCAGTGAAATTGGACATCACAATATACCTCTCGGTCCTGCCACTGCATGGTGGGTTACTGCATGCGAACACATTGATGGTACGGTGGTATGGAGATGCAGCAAGGGGGCAGTAAATCTGCACAACATGACTGAGGATCCCATCACACAGGGGGCACTGCTGATTTGCATCAGATATACCAGGAATGGGGTCCTGCAATGATTGAAACAAACTAATTAAATTCATGGAAGAATTAGTAAAACCACTGAAAACCATTCCTGACCAAACGAAATGTATGAAGGTTCTTGCCATAGACATTCTGAGGGAACCACAACCTACTAACTGTTTAAAAAAAAACATCTTAGACATTTTTATTTAACAAAACATTTGGTTCCCCCTCTTATATGTTTTCTATATTTATTGTTTAAAAACAATAATGCCTGCCTTGTTTTCTTCTTTCATTATTTTCTAACCTGTAGTCCTTTGAGATATTATTATATTATTGTTCTTTTATTCATTTGTGTTTTGAATGGCACTATTGAAATAAAATGTATAATAATAATAATAATAATAACAAAAAGTATTATTATTATTGCTATTATATGTATCCGGATTCTATATTCATATTGTTTGTCACATTGAGGGTGATCTATATTTATATATTTTGTATTATTTGTGTAGTGAAATTTTATTTTGTGTTATATAGCTTTTTATTCTATTAGTCATGCTGCTTCTTTGTCCACTTTGCTGCGCAACAATGCAAATGTTCCCATCTGTGGAATTAATAAAGAGTTAACTTATCTTATCGTTTCTTATCTTATTTGATGTGCAGAGGAGCCAGAGTATTGTCCTGGTTGAGGATAATGTCTTATGGCTGATACTTAAAACTAAAATTAAATGTCATCTGTACAAATGAACGCGTACTGTTTAGTAAAACTATTTTTCTAACAAAACAGTTCAGATTCTAAACTTTCAGGCGCTAAAACAATACGATAACGGTTTACAAAGACAAAAAGATTTCGAGCCAGCCAGGAGTCGAACCTAGAATCTTCTGATCCGTAGTCAGACGCGTTATCCATTGCGCCACTGGCCCGATACAACAACCCCGCATGGCTGTACACTATAGTGCGTACACTTCATCAACTTGTATAATATTACTGTTTTGGATGTTTATTTCACTACTGTGCGGCATACAGACATCAAAGAACCGAATTATCCACATATTAATGTATATTAAATCTGTATATTATGTGTTTAATACAAATGGTTCACACGTTCGTTTCAGTTACTTGTTTAGCTTCATGGCTAACGATGCTAACAGCCTAAACAGGTAACAAGCCCAACAACTGTCTATTAACTACTTCATCAGCACTGTCAGTATTTTATATTAAGGTTATTAACGTTAGTCATCACCCTCATTAAACCTATATTTGAAACAAATTATCGTGAAAATGATATCTATCCAGCACATATGAAGCTCAGGTAGCATGTAGCAATTTTGAGCATTATGGAGCTAGACAAATATAATATCTTACCGGATAACCTCCAATTTTGTTAGTGTAGTAAAATGTGCCTTTGTTCCTCTCAATTGGACCGTCACTCACTCCTATTAAAGTAGATTCTTGCATTGTTGCCTGTAAAGTGAGTTAATGTTGATCCCACGTGGGACAGACTGGCAAAATGTTGTGACAAATCTGACTGAGCTAACTGGCTTTAAACAGAAGTAGAGAATCATTCATAAAAGTGTTAGTAGAGCAGCTTATTGATTGAGTGGTTTTGTCAGTATGTTGGTATTTTTTATCCCTGTGCTCATGTCTGTTTCTTAATAAAACTGTTCTTGACCCAGACTTGCGGAATATAGCAGAACCACTAATCGGTGCAGAAATAATAATAAAATAAAACAAGTGTTAGTAAAACCAACTTAAAGATTGAATGATTTTGTCAGTATGCTGGCACGTATCACCCTGTTGTTTTTATACTCAGTCTACAAACTGCATTTTATGTCAGTTTTTTTATGCCAGATATAAAAAAATGCACTTTACCATATATGCAATGCACGCTTTAAAATCATGTGATTTTTGTGTTTACTGGGATGAAATGCAATGAAAGAAGAACCTTGGTTAGACCGACTTTTCCTCATGAAATGTGCACTTTTATTTCAATATTTATATTACTAATTTATTCTTTGATCCTGCTTCTGAGAACCCACTGTCCTGCACAGATTTAACTATTGACTCCCTGCTTGGTTCAGTTGATCAGCTAATGAATGATAATTTACAAAATTTACAAGCTCTTTATGAGCTTGATAGTGAGGACTGGGGAACTGGAAACGTAGCTTTTGCATGATGATCGGTTAGATCAATAAAACCACATTTGTGGGGAGAGTAACTTGCTTAAGGGTGACACAGTGGTGCCACTAGCAGTCCTGGAATTCCACAACATTCTAATCATGGGAGAAACTCCCTAAGTACTAGGAAACCAACTGCTAGAGAATTACATTGAATGCAACTGTCTCGTTGAGGAGGCAACCTACTACCAGCTCTGGTATGTGCCTAGTTGGTGGGGTTTGGCCTACAGCAAGATAGTGACCCAAAAAAGTCCTAGCCATACCAGAACTTCCTCAGAAAAATAACACGTTGGTAAAAGCTGGGAAAAAATTAAGGGGCCACCACCGGCCAACTGGACAGAAGAGTAAATACAAAGAAATCTGTAAGTGCCAGACTTTTGGGAACTTCTACAACATAGTTGGGAATCAATTTCTGCAGAATGAACAATGAGATATTGAACCAGTTGAAAAAAAAAAACCCAAACGCACGATAAATTGTGGTGTTCTAAAACCTTTGACTGGTAAGGTTAGTCTTTTGTAATTTTATATAGGCTGCAGATTAGAACAACATCCTAGTCATTTTGCTAAAACTATATAAAGGTTTGTGATTACCTACTGTTAGCTATTTTCTCATATGATATTTATGAATGGAGTATTTGTTCTGTGGTATTTCTAAAATCAAAAATTAAAATGTGAATTTGCTCACTGACTTTATGTTAAAAACTGATGCAAAGCATTATTTGTTAAATATCAGGTCTAATTAAGCTTTGTGAAACACATGCAATATGTGTGTGTCTGATGGAGTTAAAGTTCAAAAAGTTGCGTGCAGATCTATAACAAATGTGTGATTCCTAACAGGCACTCAGAGTGTGGAATCAGGTGTGCAGTATGAATTCCTGTACTGGTGCATGAGAGTGAGAAGTCAGGTCTCAAAATCAAATCAGTGCCACAGTGATGTGCATTTTCGTTTTTATCATTAGGCTTTTTTGTTTTTTTACAATAACTTTTAATACAACTGTTATTGTAAATATAGAACCACAGGTTTACACACAATTGAACGCAAACAGGTCATGGGCACTCAATTGTTTATTTGGCTTAGTGATCACATGGGAAAAGTATATTTACATATGCAAAAGTTTTGTTTCATTCCTCTGTCAACAGCCCCATATTCTGTTATACGTCCGTATGTTCTTCAGGTTCTCCACGGTTTAGCATATACATAATATAACATAAGACTGACGCCCAGGTAGGTCCTGTGCCATCTCTAGCACACAGTATTTACACAGAACTGGTTTCTCCCTCCATCACAAATGCAAATATATTTATGGGTCTATATTGTCAACAATCTTGTGTGCTGTTGAGGGCAGTGACAAACGGTAGAGGCTACATCGCTGAGGTCTCTTCACTTACATCAGCAACAAGATTTTCTCTTAGACCTTTATTTGCCAGCTTATCTGTCCTGCCTTTTTCTTTCCTGAAAGGTTCCACCTCACATACTTCGGACTATTACTCTTCCTTTGAGCACACACTGTGTGTATGAAGATGAGGTGTGGCAGGTAACTCTGAGAGAACATTCGGTGCCCTCAGAGGAAAGCTGCCTCCATGGCCTCTTTACTGTTTTTACATTTGCTAAGGGGTAAGAAGACCAAAATCTACAAAATAAACAACCTTGATGGGATTAAAGGAGTGAAAAAGGAATTTTAGGCCAAACTGACACAGTATTTAAAGGTATGTTTGTATCTTTGTTGCTGTACTTGCTTTGACTTGACCTAGAAATCACCATTATGATACTTATGAAGGAATAATTGTATTCAGTAATATAGATGGATTCATTCAATAATATATTATATTAAAGTTTTTCAGTTAAAACCGATATATTTATCTTTCCTAGGAAAATTGCCATTGACTAATTTACTATCATAGCAAAGAGTTAAACTATTAATAAATAGAGGATTTATGAATCGTAAGCAAGAGCATGACTAAATCCTCTTACAAAATCACAGTAAGAAACATGGAAATAAAAGAATGGTAACATCTACCAGGCTGAAAGCTTTTGTTTTGTCTATGTGTTGATTTAAGTTGCTTTGCCATGGGAAGTGACTTCCTTCCCCTCTCCATTAGCTGTTGTGTAGTGTTAACTCTGCTGAACACAATAATAAAGTTAGTGCAGAGTTTTAACCGGGAACCAAGACCACAACTAAAGTTGCAACGCTTCTGCAACAGTGAGTGTTTTATCATGTTCTAAAGTCTAAAGATTTTCCATATTCCATAAATCCTAATTTTATGTAATTGCCATTTAAGCTTCACTGTTGTTTCTCCAGTTTTGCTGTAGCTGTAAGCTTTAATTTGTTGGAAACATTGGCAGCCAGTTTTCAGATTTTCTATCTTCTTGCAGTTTCTAATTGTAATTAATCTGATATGAAAAGGTAAGACAATAATATTGCTAATAGCATGACTATACACAGCATTTGAAGCTGTCCCCATGTTTGTGTAGTCATTTGTGTTTCTGTTCACAGTCCTAGTGCTCCATTTAATAGGGACGTGTTTCATAGAAAAAGAATGTTATCGCCACTAGCACACCCAGATTAATGGACTGTTGCAGCGGTTGTCAACATACCTTGCAGTTGTTTAACTATGGTGGTGGCTGAAATCTTTAACTATGGTGGTGGCAACTCTTAGCCAAGCCACCAATTGCCTTCTGAATGTATTCTCTATACCGGATGAATTTAGACCTTGGAATAGGAAATCATAATACATACATGCTCATTCGGCTCTCCTTTTTAACACTCGTTTTTTCTAAGGAATTTCATCCTTCCCCAAAAAGTGTAGTTACCACTTTAACCAACAGAGAGTGATATTGAACAACATATTTCCCATCAGGCTGAGGATGAGGTTTCTGGTTTTCTGTATGTGTTTGCAGTGAGCCTCTGATCATCTCAAGGCCTCAGCCATGGCATCCAATGCTACTCTCAACCACACAAGCACTAACATTTCAGCCACTGTAATTTCAACTTCAGCCTTAAAATCAACTGTTCTCAGCGTCACACAAGACGTTACTTCCAGCCCCTCAAACTCCACCACAGCAGCCCCTGGGATTTGGCCCTCTCTGCTGGACAAGATCCCATGTAAGTGTTTCCAGTCTTTGGGCTCTTTGGCCTTCCGCCACCCGTCTGCCCCACTCGGCCCCTGCTCCAAGCTGGAGTATTGCCAAGGCACCTGTTCCATACAGCATATCTAATTCCACCTCCAGTGCACATTTCCTGCATCTCATTTTTCACGTCTTGCAAGTTTATCTCACTGTAATCCTCCTGGCTGTGCTCTTGCCTAATGCTTCAGATGTGTGCCATAGTGCTGGCCACAGCTACACCAGCTCTTTAGCTCTGCTTCCACAGTATTGGGGACAAACGTCTCGTTTTTAAATCCCCTCTCACAGTGCCAAGATGGGCCATCTATGCCATTATCGCCCTGGTTCTTCTGGTGATTTTAATCTGCGTGCTGTGCTGCTGTATAAAGTGCTGCTGCAAAGGGAAAAAGAAGAAAAAAAAGAAGTCTGATCAGAAGATCAACCTGAAAGGTGTCAACGGAAGTACAACAACAGCTCTGGTGAGAAAATCGGACATTGTAGCTGCTTGTAGATTCTCCTTCAGACATTTAGAGGTGTGGTCTTCCTCTGACTGGATTACTATTGTGATTTACAGGTGCAGCCTGGGGCAGAGGATGCAGAGTATGGATCGGTAGACAAAAGAAGAGGGAAGCTACTCTATTCCCTAGAGTACAATGCAGCACGCTCAGAGGTTCATTTGTGTGAATTATCTTTCATTTCAAACCAGAACTGCAAAATGTATGAGTTAGGGGTGTTAAATAAGTAGGATTGAATTCAACTTTTTCACATAATTGATTAATGAATCCATTAATGAATGTATTTATATTCACAAACACCTTTCATGTTTTGTTAATGATAATCTGCAAATTTTACACCATATCCAAAGATCTTCAGTTCTGAGTTCTACGGCTACATGTTCTTTTAGATGAATGTTGGAATAAAAGAGGCTGCGGAATTAAAGGCTATGGACCATGGAGGAACATCTGACCCTTATGTGAAAGTTTACATCCTACCCTACAAGTCCAAAACATTTGAGACCAAAGTGTTTAGAAAAACTCTCAACCCAGTGTTCAATGAACACTTCAAATATCAGGTAAACTGATCATATTTATATTATATAATGTCATAAGAAAAATATTGTGTATTTTTAATGGCAACGGAATGACAGTAAACCTCAATTCATTAAGATTTATTGTGTGTAAACATTCCGGTGTCATTTGTAACATTTTATTAGTTATTCTTAAAACTAATTTTAATTACTCCAAAGGATTGTTCACATAATTTCTGTTTCGTATGACTGTTGGTTTTCTGTTTAGATGAGTCAGAAGGAGCTTGGAGAGTCTACCCTGGTTATACAGGTTTATGACTTCAACAGGTTCTCCAAGCATGATGTGATTGGAGAGCTGAGGCTGCAACTTTCTACCGTGGACTGGAATCACGTAATTGAGGAGTGGAAAGACCTGAGCGAACCCTCAAAACATGAGGTACACTGACCTCCGCAGGGTCAGGAAATGTACTGCCATGGGCATAAATTCATTTGGATAATGGAGGATAAATTGAATACAGTGTCATAAGGATCCAACAAAGATCTGACCTTATTCCCTCTAGTGGCCGGTAGACTGAATGTTATTGCAGACCCTTGAGGGCTCAGTCAAGTATCACAGGAACTAGTTCAAATTGAACTGTTTATTGGGTGGATATGAAGCACTGATCAGCTTTATTACTCCTTGTGGAGTGGGTGATATTTTAGCATAATACTTACCTTTTTCATTTGTGTTTTTAGTGCAACTGGGACATATATAACAAAGGTCAAATTTATGTTCAAAACTGGTCACAATCTGTTCAAATTATGTTTGTTTATGAACCCCCGCCACAAGGTAAAGGCTTTCAGATATTGCAAATTGTTTTTCTCATAGCAAGAGCATCTGGGAGAAATCTGCTTCTCATTGCGATATGTCCCTACTGCAAGTAAGCTCACTGTAGACATTCTGGAGGCCAAGAACTTGAAAAAAATGGACCACGGAGGATCTTCTGGTTGGTTATATGACCCTCTGGATTTATATTTAAAGATTATTATTAAATGAATGCATGCATTAATTATGTGTTTTCCCTCTGGTGCTAATTGTACTGTAACTTTAACCTGTAGATCCGTATGTTAAAGTCCAATTGATTCTGGATAAGAAGAAGTGGAAGAAAAATAAGACTTCAGTGAAGAAGCAAACACTGAATCCTTACTTCAATGAATCATTCACCTTTGAGGTGTCCTTTGAACAGATTCAGGTGAGTCATATGTCTTTTTTTCTTTAGCACTTTTATAAAACTATAAAAAAGGTTTTATTTGTTCACCTTATATACAGAATTCCTGCAGTTTCTATTAAATCATGAAAAATGATCAGTTTTATCTATAAAATCCTACCCAGTTAGTCATATCAATACATTCCATACACCACCTGTGTCTCTCCCTCATCTTCCCTGTCTGTACAGAAAGTACAGCTTGTAATCTCAGTGTGGGACCACGACAAAATGAGCAGGAACGATGCCATCGGAAAGATTTTCTTGGGCTGCGATGCGACGGGTAATCAGCTGCGGCACTGGGCAGACATGCTGTCGAACCCACGGAGGCCAGTAGCTCAGTGGCATACGCTGCTCTCAGCGGATCAGGTGGATTCAACGCTGGCTTTAAAACACACACTGAGAATTCCATTCACTAACAAGACGTTCGGATAAGTGCTGCACTACTGCAGTTCTTCATCTTGCTGTTTGGTGAATTGTTGCCTCAAACATGTTAATACAAATGTGCAATTCTTTTCTGTACCTATTGTACACTGTCAATAATATAATTTTAATGTAATGAACTACAAAGAGCAGGACTTTTATAGAGCAAAATAAATAACT
Organism: Ladigesia roloffi; assembly: GCA_037577295.1. NCBI lineage: Eukaryota > Metazoa > Chordata > Actinopteri > Characiformes > Alestidae > Ladigesia > Ladigesia roloffi. The sequence continues at coordinate 5,275,745 of JBBKCR010000122.1, read as the reverse complement.
GTAAAAAATGTCCTGAAATCTTTCAGTTAACCTCATAATCTCATCTGCACAGAGAGAACAAACATAGATACGGGTGAAAGTTTTATATAATATTTTATTTGCTATACCTAGAGGTGCACAAAAAAATGATGACCGATTGTCATTTTTTTGCTAAATAATAAATCAGTTACATTGCTGAACATAAATCCTGTCCAGGTCTGTTGTCTTTATTTAACCCTATAGTTGATTGTACTGCAAAGACAACAGCATCAGCTAGGGGAATGTCCACCATCACTCTACGCTTGTTGATTTCTCTGGTGGCAGTACCTACACAAACTGATTTCTCTGGTGGCAGTAACAGATAAGTGCCTATATGCACAGTGTCAGCACACATCTGACTTAATTAAGCCACTTTAATGAGATTACAGCTCCACTGTGGCCAAAGGCAGCTTCAAGGATAATTACTTTTGACTCTGATAAACATATAACCAAGAATTTGCTGTTTTAAATATGTATACATATGTACATTAAAATCCACAATCCTCAATGTTCCCTGACGCCTCCCTGCACTCCTCCAAGGAACATCTTCTGGCTCTGCCATCCCTACACGCAAGGCAAACCCAGTCCAGACTGTTCTTATTCATAGTTCCCTGCTGGTGGAATGGGCTCCAAAGATGACTAGAGAAGCATAATCCCTCTCTATCTTCAAAAACCTCCTGAAGACTCATCTGTTCAGAGAACATATCCTCTCCTGATTCACATCTATTGTCTTGCTTTACTCTTATATACAGATTTAGCATGTCATCCTGAAGCCTGAGAGTTCCTCAAATGGAAAGGCGCTCTGCCAAACCAATGCAATTTAATGTAACTGACCTTTTCGAAGCTAAAATGTTTCCTCAACCAGATCTATTACAGCGTTTAATTTTACATTCAGTTACATTAAATCTAGTTCTGGATTATAAAGCATTTTCAGTGGAGATCCATTACTGACATATAGGACCTTTTATAAACCACTGAAACATTCTCAGCAACACAGCAAAGAGCTCTCTGTAGCATCAGAGCTGTCCAGCAGGCATGACCTTCAGGCCCTTTCTTATCCCTGCTGTGAACACGACTATGCTGTGATCTTCACAGAGGGACAGTGCTGATAAGTGGTCTTCCGAGAGGCTGACACAAACCCAACTGAGTTGCTGGGCAGGGATATTCAATCTTATATGCACAAGGCAGCAAGTTTTCATTTTAAGAAAGCAGGAGCTCACCTGATTAATTGTTTGAGATCAGCAGATTAAACAAATGGAATTGGGTGTTCGTTTAAAATGAAAGATACTTTGCAGATATGCTGGTCCTTTGCAGGGGATATTGCTCAGTGACAAGAGATCAGTGACAAGAGATGAAGTGACAAGTGATTGGGAGTCATAGTGTTGGATATTTGACTTGTTTGGCCAATCAGTTTAAGTGAAGTGTCTTGCGTCCATAGACTCTGGCACAGTCTCTGGATACCTGCAACCCTGGTGAGGATTCAGCAGTTATAGAAAATGAATGAATGAATGAATGAATGAATGAATGAATGAATGAATGAATGAACGAACGAACGAACGAACGAACGAACGAACGGACGGTTGGACGGACGGATGGACGGATGGACGAATGAATGAATGAATAAAAGAATAAATGAATGAAACAATAAACGAATGAAAGTAAGAGAAGCATGAAGTACTTCCCCAAGGTTCCCCTGTGGGCTTTGTTAATTAGCTGAATAGGTTTGCTACGTCGATTGGTTATGTAATATTTCCATTAATGCTTTTTTGCCCTTTTAAGGATCATTGTGCATTAACATGACCATAGGTGGAAGGAAGAGTGAGTTGTTTTTGATTTTCAACGCCCACACTCATTAATGAATTCTTATTTACATGCTAGTAATCACTCTTGTCTGTTCAGAAACCTTTGTGAATGTGTGTGTGTGTGTTTGTTCCCTGTCTTCATTGTCAGCCTAGTGGTCTTAAGAGATTCACATCTTGTCTGCAGCTGAATGCAGGGAAGCACACGCTAGCACTTTGAAATGTAAATCACACGACCCACTAGTGTAGACTACATCCTCATCTTTATGATGCATCTGTAAGTGTCTATTAACAACACATCCCCTTTACCTCACACGCAATTGGCAATGTAGGCTTAACATTTTCAAAATGAATGATATCTTCAAATTAATAAGCAACATTTAGCTTATAAAATCTGTTCATCTAATTTTGTCTCATTTTCTTGTTTTGGGAAATCCATGAAGGACTGTTTTAATACAATATTGTTATTAAGCACCCAGGGGTGCTCTTTAAGTCATCCAATCTAAAGCAGCCAATCATAACATTTCAATTTAAATACTACACAGCTTGAATTTAAAGCATAAAGTAGAAAAATGTCAATGCAAAATATAATGTAATGCAGTTATAATGTAATACAGAATTACTTACAACTGTTTAATAAATTGTAAATTCATGCAAACAAAATGTAGGATATGGAACCTGTAAGGTTCATAGGCTACTCGAGCTCAGTGCATTCTATGGCTGCTCCATGAGTTAATAAGTCAGAATGGGGACCGGAGGGGCTCTGAGCAGGTTATTACTGGGGCAGACTCATCACAGAGCAGAGCGTGACATCATTGACAAGCAGGGTTTCCTGGAAACCCAGAGTGTGCTGAAGCGCTCTAATTCTCCAATTAAACACTGATCAGAGACAGAGGGGCCTGAGAAGTGATTGCACTGTCTGATTTTTCCGGACGCAGATAACAAGCTGTGTTAAGCTCTCTCTGCCGCATGACAGCTTTGTCCCACAGCACTCAAAGAGAAAGCAAACACCATCAGGTAAGTGACTATTTTAGATTTTCTCAAGCTTTGTAGAAAGTACAATTTTTCTGCATGCCCATTTATTGAAAACAGCTTTTTAAAATAATTTATTTAAAAAGAAAAAGAAAAGACTATGGGAAAAAACAAGAATACTAAGACACATATATCACATTTTGCTTGCTATACTGGATTCAAAAGTGGCTTCAAGACTAGTACTGTGTTGCAGTAATATACTGTATATAATAGAACTGATTTACCAGTTATGTGTGTTAAAGTATTTTAGTATACATAAGAGAAGATTTTAAAAAGTAAATTAGACAATAAACTGATTTAGTCTTGGGGAAGCTGGTAGCCTAGTGGTTAGGGAGTGGCTCTACGATCAGAAGATCGACTTAAATCCCAGGACTGCTAGTGCCACTGAGGGATCTTTTAACAAGGAACTGCTGCCTGGGTGGCAGCAAACTGCTACACTTGGTGAGTGGGTTAACTGTATAAAAAAATCACAATATTCACACTGTGTACTGTGCCGTGGTGTGTTCTCGCATGACCATAAGTTCCCACCTTACTTTAAAAGCATACGGCAGTGCGAACTACATTTCCCGTCGTGCTCTTGCGTCGCCAGTGTGAGCTCACTTTCCCACGTGACCTCCATTCAGCTGAGCCCTGTAATGACCGAGTGAATGGCTCGGCTTCGGGCTCTCACCTTTCCCACTTCAGTGACATTTCTGGCGGCCAGTACATCACAGCGTGCTCGATGTTGTTTTCCTGTGCCGTTCTGAAATCCTCTCACTGTGTGTCCTGGACTATTTTGCATGCATGGCTCAGGAAATAGCAGTAGCTGCATCAGACAGACTGCAGCCAGTTGATAAAGGTGCTCTATTTCTCTTTTTCCATTTATTTCTCTCTCTTTCGGCCGCCTTCTCTCTCCAGACCCTCCGAGGTGGTCCGCAGTGAGCTCCAGTGGGTCGCCAACAGATCTTGCTCTGCGCCAATAGAGTTACGTAAGGTTTAGTTGTAAAGGGGCGATGCAGATGTTGTTCAGCCTGATCTCTGCTCCCAGTCCTGGAATGCAACACTGCAGGCTGCGGGGGTGTCTTTTTCAGACCCCATCATCAAGTCACTTATTGCATACGAAGATGGAGAGACTAAGTGCTCCCTAGACATGCAGATGCATGCAGTTGTACGTTAAGTCTCTGATCCAGTTTATGATTCATGTATCATCAACAGGAGGCAGAAGATGGAAACGGTGAAAACATGGAACCACGATTTTATTGCACTTAACCAGCGGGATAAGAAAATCCACTCTAATCAAAATGGTAAGATAGACTTCCTCAGCACCTCATCCCCAGGCCTGTTATCTGGTTAAAAATAACGAGTGTGATCAGTAGTCAAATATTCCTTCCCAAATGAAGGTTTTAGGCTGTTCAGCCTCCATATCACACACATTTTATTATCAGTCTAGCAGAATGCTTATGTTGTTTTTAAAGTGTTGTGGGGCAACACATTACAATATGCAGAGATTTGGGGTCTACCAAAACAAAGATACATATACCCAAGAAGCTGACAATGTGTAAGGCTGGAGAAGGATACTGGTCCTACAGACAATTTTAGAGTAGAGCTTGTACTTAATTCTGTTTTTATTTCTTTCTAGGCATGATTACAAAGAATCTCCTCAGTGCTCCCAAGATCCACAAGCATTTACATATCCCGCCCATTTCTCGTTCAGCATGTGCTACTGGTAAGGAATAGCAAACTACAAGGCTTAATGGTCTTTCCCATGATGTTGCAAAGGACAAGGCACTAAACGTCCTCAACTGTAGCCTCATTTTTATTAATTACATTTAATGATCAACAGTGCCAAACATACAAGAACATACTTTCTGATTCATCAGCCCATATTTTTTAGGGTATTGATAGAATGCCTTATTACAGCCCAACTGTTTAAACAGTTGTTTAGATTTTTGTCCTTTTTAAGCTTTGTTTTTTTTGTTTTACTTTTGTCTTTCTTGTTTTGCTTTAGCCTGTTTTGTATTTTTTTCTTGAAGATGTCGTTTTATCTTGAAGATTCCTTGTACTAATGTACAGGCAGAGAACACATACACCAGTGCATTATGCTGCAACTGCTATTTGAAATTGCGCTTTTATCAAATGCACTTGTTGTCAATCAGCTGAACAATAAAGCGTTTCAGCAGCAGTCTGAAGTGAGATATGTGGGAGTATTAATGCCTGCGTCGTGTTGCTGTGGATCAAAAAGACACTTCATCTCCCTTAATGAGTGTCCTCCTAGAACCAGTCCCACAGACAGGGTTCTCTGAGACAGGTGGCACATGCACAGAGAGCATGGTCTTTTAACTGCTGGACTAAAGCACTTGTCAAAGTGTGATGACTTTGGTTTGTCTCTATGTTGAATGTCAATAGTGAGCCTTGTTTTGTTTTTGTTGTGAAATAAATGCTCCAAGCATATGTGCATCCATTTGCAGGAAGTGGTTAGGATGATTAAAGGGGCCCAGCACTGACATGGGGCCCTGTTAGGGGCTATTAATATTATATTAATAAAGGGGAGGTGGCCCAAAATTCGAATCTTTCGTGGGGCCCAAGATTTCTGGCTGCGCCCCTGCCCATGACAGTCCATCATCCATAAATGTACTAGACCCATTCAGCCTCGTTCTACCCTCCCAATCGATAGAAAAAGATCACCACAGGATCTGTTGAACTGTTGGTACAGCGACACAGATGAGTTATCTGTTTCTTTTCCAACTTTTTACCCTCCTGTCTTATCTGTGTCAGGATCCTGTCCAGATTTGATCATGAGTAGGAATGAGCAGCCTGACTCACGGCCGGTTCCCATGGCACTGACCCCACAGCTGCCCCCACGAACCCACCGGCCCCTATGCCTCTCAGTGTCCTCGGACAGCAATGGCCGCTTCAAGGCCTTGGAGACTCAGGAATGGAAGAACAACCTCAAAGCTCAGGTATGGACAGTGGTACTCAAATGGCCATTTGCTCATTTGTTTGTTTTTCTTTTTCAATATGTTCACTGCTTGATGTGTTCAAACACAAGAAGGTTTGGTATATTTAGTGTAGTATGACCTGTGGAGCACTGTGAACTGATGTGGTGTGTTTGCATTTGCTTGCTTTTTCTCTGCAGATGGAGCAGGCTCACAGTGCTGGAGCTGCCAGCAGCACAGGTTCTTTGGAGAGAGCCTCTCTATTCTGTGCCTCTGGCTCTACCACCACCTCCAGTTCGGGCCTCTCCAGCCCTGTGGAGCTGCTCACCAAGAGCAAGTCATCCAGCCGCTTCTCTCTTTTCTCCCCGCCATGGAATAGCAGCTCAGAATCTGACTCAAACCCTCCTTCTCGCTCCGGCTCCAAGAAACTGCGCAACTACAGTCGTCGGACGGGACCTGGTGGTGTCAAGACAGGCCCCGAGACCCCAGAGGCCAAGCAGAGCGGCCCAGAGCACTTCCAGTACTCTGAGCCCGTCATCTCCAAAGTGACCGATTATATTTATGTGGGGAACCTGAACGCGGCCTACAGCGGCCGTATGCTCTGTCGCAACAATATTGACAGCATCATCGACATGAGCAGCCTGCCAGGGGAGACGTGCTTAAGCCTAATCCCCTGCACCTGCTCGCGGGGGGCCAAGCACAGCTGGTCTCGGCTGAAAGTAGACATCAGCGAGCTACCAGACATGGCACAGGATGGCCTGGTCCTGCGTCAGCGCTGCTTTGAAGACATCAACGAGTGCATTGATGCCTCCACGGAAAAGAGGAAGCGTGTTCTGGTGCACTGCCGTGACGGCTTCTCACTCGCTCCCACCTGTGTCATCCAGTACCTCATGATTAAGCAGAACATGAGGCTAATCGCTGCCTATGAGATGCTGAGGGCCAAGCATCCGGTCAACATCCGCGAGTGCCACCAGAACGTACTTGTGAACTTGGAGAGAGCGCTGCGGCCTGGGGGCAACACGGACCCTGAGTGTTTTAAACAGGCCATCTCGCGTAAAGTTGCCTGGACCTAACTGTACCAACATGCTCTACATGTCTAACACTAACTTATCTAACTCTGGCTTTTATCCGATACGTTTGTCCTCATATGTGACTGGTGAATGGCAGCCTTTTGTCATTGAGCAGTCTGCTACAAGGCTGGAGGAAACTACTAGCTGTGAAAAGATTTTTTAAAAAAGCTTGAGAATTGAATTCTTCCAGACTATAGAGGGGGAAAATAGTTTTTATGTACTGTATAGCTGCTAAACAAGGTGGGAGCTTTCTGAGAATTTGTCTCCTGTGGTTTATGATTAGACTCTCAGTTTGGTGCCGAAGTCTTGTATGTGTGTGAGAGAGGAGCTGCAACCATAGCGTTCTGCTATTGTCTTTTGTTTCAGGGGAATGTGAAAGGAAATCTCAGGAGACCTAAAGATGTCAAACATGGCCACATGGTAGTTGTTGGGACCAGAGATGGGGAGAACCGCACCACAGTCCATCTGAACTACCTGTGAACAATGATCACTGACTCTAGTCATCAAATGTCAGTCTAGTGAGGTTTGCCATTGTAAACATGAACACATGAAACTTTGCCTGCAATTATAGTCTAAAATGTGTTGGAAATATCTGGATTTACCAGAGTCATTGGACATTCTGAAACAGTATGTAGGTAAGAGTTGTCCTCCGTGAGGAATCCGTTCACTTACCAACTCTCTTTTCCAAACGCGTGATAATCGTCCTTGAAAGAAAATTAGCTTCGGTTCTTGGGTAGCTTGGATATCGTTATTGTTTTGTGCAGTAAAACTGGAACTGACCTGTTTGTGTCTTTTGATGGCTTGTCAGTATCAGTGAATCATGAATCTGACTGAATTGTGAAGCAGTATTTGACTGCAAAGACCATGTATTGCACTAACTACATGTTGTAAAGAACTGCCAGTGAAATGTTCATTCACTGACATCACACTTCTTGGTTCTGCACTGCTCTGTAAAAATGATTATTTTTGGATTATATGGTATGTATGATTCCTGTATTCTGGCATTAATTAATTGCTATTTCCTTAGCCATTTAGGAAAATCTGACAAACCCCTCAGATCTGTGTGGTATTGCTTATACTTGTCAGCAGTGCGTATTATATTTTGACATTTAGTGAGCAGTGTGGTGAGGAGAGAAGCTCCTGAGTGGTTTTTTTTGGTGCCTTTGTTTGAACTTGTCCTGTGTGATTGTATTGTGACATTCACACAAATATGTATGCAGCTGTCAGGCACTGACACATGATAATGTTTTTTATGCTCTGAAATGCTCTGTAAAAACTTTCATCTTCATTCTGCTGTTCATTGTGAAGTATGGCAGTTCTGTCCGGTTCAGTTACGTGAAGGTTTTGTTGCAGTGGTCATTCTGTGCGCAGTGACAGTATTTTAAATCATTGTGGTGATGGCTCGTGCATTTCGATCTGAGTGATTAACCTTTAATCGCTACAGGTCTGCTCTACGCTAAAGTCGTTATCAGTATTCTAAACTATATTTAGCTTAACTAGCGTGATTTCTTTTGCTGTATATTCTGAACGGTTGCTACTTTCAAGGTCTAACTTGAACTCAGGTGAACTTTATTGGCCTAGACTATAATGCTCTCTGTTAAAGTTAGATTCCAGAATAATGTGACGATGTATTTTCTGTATCATGTTTTTAAGTCTTATGCATTTGTATATGTAGATATTAAAGACAAAAATCGTTCACTTTTGACTCCGAGCATTTTCAATTGCAGTCAATTGCAGTTAAATTTCAGTGACCAGCATTTTCACTCATTATTTATTTCTAATTCATGTTTACTTTGTTCATTCCATGTTATTCTTACAATTTTTAAACCTTACTCAGAGTATTCATTGCAAAAATATGAGGTAGTTTAAGTAATTCATCTTTAGTGGCTTGTTCTCAAGCCTTTTTTGTTACATTGGCTGCAGACTAGATCTCAACACCTCATTATTTATTCATAACTGCTCAGCTCTCTGTAAGGAAACAGCTAAAATGTCCCTGTTGAGAGTCGTCATTCAGCAGTTTAAACTTCTGACCACTCTAACCCAAGCATTACCCCTCTCAATTTCGCACGCTTGTGTGCATGTGTGTGCACTCCTGTGTCCTGGTTATAATAACCCTCAGGCTTCTTTCCCTTAATGTGCTTTGGAATTCTTGCTGAGTATACAGTCTCCCCTAATGCTACTCTTCTCCCACTTAGTCTTCCAGCAACCACTAACAGATCTGTTTCTCCCCTGCCCTGACACTTTGCCCTGTCCATCTATCTGGACCACCCAAGAACCACCCAAGAGCATAGAAGGTTGCCAGAACATTAGTTTTGCTAAATGCTTGTGAAAGCTGCATTTGTCTGCAGATATGCAAGGTGGTGGTCTGCATTGAAGCAGCTCACTAGGTTGTTTCCTTTGCTGCATGCCATCACACTCTTAGTTTCCATTCCATTACATCCACCTTCGTCTTCTCTGCAGATCTCGTTTCTTCAGCCGGATCCCTTCCTGCTGGTCTCGTAAGTCCTTGGTGCCTCATCACATCAGTGACGGCCCCACACCTACAGTCTCTGTTTGCTTTAGCAGTGCCCCAGCTGCACTGCACATATCTCTTCTATCAGAACCAGCTTGAACCCTACACTTGCAGAAATGAAACAAATTCTATTGCACCGGTTGGTCAGGCCTCTGTGCATCCCGACCCCCCTCCATAACAGGCATGCAGTTTGTGTAATTATTAAAAATAAGAATTACAATCTTGAAGGAAGGGTTATTTATAATGATGGGGTGAAGGGAGGAGTTGGGGCTAAGATATAATGTTTCAGGTGCTTGCTAGCCCATTGGCTTTGGAGTGAAACTACTTCCATATTCAGAAAGATGGGATTTCCTTGGCCATTAGGGAATGCAATATATACCTTCACATAATGCCAGCTGTCTGCAGCGTTTCCAGTCTTCCCCCCCATTCTCTCGGCTGCGCGCTCCACTCCACCTCCTTCTACTCCTAGGTGAGAGCCTTCGTCTTTCTCTCCGTCGCCGCTGCCTTCCCAGCCCTTGTGCTGCGTTTGACCTTTTGGATTAGCACCTTGGCAGCAGAGACAGTCCTGTCTCATCTCATTGTGTCTGGTCTATTGTGCACAGGAGGTGGATTCATATGTGTGAAGGATTTCCTTGGTTGTTTTTCATAGTAATAGATGCTCTGTTTGCATTCTGCGGTTTTTGTTAAGAGGTTTGCATGCAAGAAGCTTGCTTGGATAAAGCTTTTTATATATATATTTTTAATAGTATTTTGTAAGCAAATCTGATAGTAGTTGCATTCTAAAAATGATATATTGCATGCTTAGGTTCATTATATTTGCTGTACTTTGATATAAGTCGAATGGCCATAGTAAGTGTTGGAGCACACATCTGCCAGTTGATATATTGCGTGCTGAGCTGACCTCCTGAAATTAAATTCCTTGTGGTGCGGGGCTTTGGAAAGTAAGATGTCTGTGTTTATCTTGTTGTCACTACAAAATTCCTGAAATGCAAATATTGGGCTTTAGGTGGCATTTCTGATCTGCAAGGAATGTGACCGGTGTCACAAAGATATCAGAGGTGTGGCTTGAGGCAAAGGTGATACAGAGGGTTTTGTGTGTTTAAAAACATAAGGATTAGCCCATTATCACCATACTAGTTCCAGTAAACACTTACGGTGTGGCATTGTCATGTACATAGTGGTGCTGGATCCTTTCCCCTGGGATATGACTAGAGATGCAATGATTTTTGCACATTTGGATTGGATGGAGACATTTATTATTTTTTTTTTCATGTTCATGTTTCTCCGACTTATGGTCTACTTTTCTCAATTGTGACAGTTGGTTCATATTTTCTGTTTTGACATCGGGTAATATTTCTGGAGTTTTATTATATTAGTTATGACCACCCAGCTGAAAAAAGTGCCATAATGTTTAATTATCACATTGTGCTACAACACATAGAAAGCGGCATTTCGTGTACATTTAAATTTATATGCTCTAATGCCTTAGCCATCTCAGGACTGTTCTAGAAGGGGGGGGGGCACAAACTAAGGAGGTGTCAGGTTTTTTAATGTTCAGCCAGTGACGAACCCATGATGGCAACCATGTCAACCCTATCAGCTGAAGATATTCACTCCCACCCAAATATAGCCCCTGATTCTCTTAAGCCAAATTAACACCACCCCACCCCCCAGTCACACCTCCCAGCCCCAGTCCCTGTTCATACTGACACCCCAACTGCTGTTTTTCATAATAACCTGATGGTTCTGTGCCATTCAGTGACAAATAAGAAGAATATGTGAGAAGTTGCCTGTACAAATAATAAAGATTTAGTTTTTCCCCATTACTATACTCGGTATTTCAATAAAGCTAAAACATTGTCACACTGTGTGACACCAGAGATACTTTTGCACTTATAAATTAGTGATATTGTGGAACTCATTTCATGTTCCTTTATACCACAGGGTGTAAACAGAAAAAGTAGCCAAGATGTCTGAGTAAGTACTTCTCCTGTTCCACTTTGAAGTTTCCCTTGTAGTTCTCTTGATTTAAATAAATGTTGTATGCATGTCTAAAATATTCTCATTTAGTATATATATGACCTGAAATGAGTGTATGTATAAATGTACAGATGTAGATATATTTGATAACATAGGCAGTTGAGTTTTTTACTGTGCACAAATCATGATTTACCTACCACGGTTTGGACCTCATGATTTCAATCCATAATTTCAATCCAAGGAAAAAGATGTCATCGAGTCGGAAGCATCATCTGAAGGTATATTTATGTCTCTGTCTCCTGTTCCCTATTGACTTATCCATTCATTTATTCATAAAGTCAAGCTTCTTTATAGCATTGCTATTAAGATTGTGTTTTAACACTATAGTGTACAGCATTATAAGGATGTAATGTACATAAAATATTTTTGTTTGTTTGTCCTGCAGAGCTTGATGCTCTCCATTGCTAAAGGTTTACTGGAAGTAGAAGAAAAGGAAGCAGAGGAGCAGAGGAAAAGGTACATGATGGAAACATGTCCTCCTTTGTCCATGCCAGGAGGCACGCAAGCACTACAGGTACTCATCTAGGCATACACAAATATCATATCTGAGTCCAACAAATAACTGCTGAATAGTGGTTTCCAATGTTTGAGAAAAATTTGGACAGTTTTAGCATAGTTATCATCAGTTTAGTTGAAAGACAGACATGGCCATGTTCTAGAATGTGTTTATCTGCAGGACCTGTGTAGGGATCTTCATCACAAGATTGATGTGATCGACGAGGAGAGATATGATATGGAGAGTAAAGTTGGCAAGAGCTCCAAGGAGGTAAGGTCAAGTCCTCATACTTGACAACACCCATGAACCTGTCCTACATCACTACATTCATACAGTCGTTTATTGTTTATATGCGTGTCCTACTGGCTCGCTAGATTGAGGACCTGAAGATTAAAGTTCAGGACCTAAAGGGCAAGTTCAAAAAGCCAGCTTTAAGGAAAGTACGTCTCTCTGCCGATCAAATGCTTCAAGCTCTGCTGGGCTCCAAGCACAAGGTGTCTCTGGATCTGAGAGCCAACCTGAAACAAGTGAAGAAGGAGGTCAAGGAGGAGGTGGGTGTCATTTTACTCTTAACTCCATGCATTCACTACTTGTGCTTTCACCTCTGTGGGGCTGTTTAAGTGTAACCTAGCTGCCAGTAACTTGGTTGAACAGCAGATGTTGTTTTAAGTTTAGCTTTGCAGGTTGAATAACAGATGTTGACTGCTTGAGTACTGATGTACGTCGCTCTGGATAAGAGCGTCTGCTAAATGTTGATGATTTCCTTTTGAATGGGTCCTTTGCAAGCCCATGCTGTTCTAATGCCTCCTATCATATTTATCTTTTCTAATGCATGTGTCAATTAAAAGATTTTCCGTGGTTAGTGAAAAATGTGATAAGTCACCTGAATATACACATTGGGCCTCGATGTAATGTTTATTCTCTATATCACAGGATAAGGAACTTCGTGATGTTGGCGACTGGCGTAAGAACATTGAGGACAAGGCCGGCATGGATGGCAGGAAGAAGATGTTTGAATCTGAGGCTTAAATGTTCCTTTTTAGTCCACTCTTCAGTGCTACTGTGGATTCTGTATTGTAGCCCGCTGCTTATTAATCTGAATGAAAACATCAAGTTCAAGTTAGCGCATGGACAAAAAACGTAGGGCGGAGGCGGGGTGAACAAAACTGTAATTAGTTTTTTTTCTGCTAGGTATAAAATTCTAATCCGTCTGTCATATTTTCACACAGAGCATTTGTTTTAGACAATTACATTTTCCAATGCGTGAATAAATGCTTTCAAGTACATTCTTTCCTGTGGTTCCTTGTGTCTTAACTTATACTGAATTTACCGCATCAACCACGGTAGGCATTGGATGATTGGTTTCACATTTATTTTAAAGGTGGCATAGTGGTTAGGGTGTTCGCCCTGCGATCTGGAAGTTGTGGGTTTGATTCCCAAGACTGTTACGCAACTCTGAGATTCCCTTCAGCAAGGTACCATCCCCACACACTGTTCCCTGGGCGCTCTGTTCCTGGCTGCCCACTGCTTCACTTGATGAATAGGTTAAAAGCAGAGGAAGAATTTTGTGCTGTTCAATTTATGTGCTGTGGTGTGTTTATGTGTAACAGAATGGTAATTAGTATGGGCTATATTTAACTATAAAGTTTTTGAAGAACTCGACATCCTCAAATAGCTTGAGGGACAATTAATTCTACATTTGACATATAATAGCTTTATTTACTCTATTAGTTAATTTATTTAAATAGCAGAGCTAAAGGATTTCCCACCTGAGAACAAACTGATTTGCATTTTATGCAGATTATACAGTCTTGTGATTTTAAGTGGGTTCTGATTGTATAATTCTTCTAATTTCCTGTAAAATGTGGGTCATTTATAGCAATAGCCCTATTGAAGCAATGCAATGATTCTATTTTAACTCTAATATGGTCTTGCAGAATAATTCATAGAAAGAGTCTGGTGATTCCACAAAAGCAGATTCTTCTGGCTAAGGTAAGAGAAGTAATTTTCTATGATTATTCAGTAGAAATAATATATAATACATGTCATAATAGAATAATACATTTGCTAACAAACTGGACCAAAGTCTCTACTAAAGGAAAGATAATAGAGCTTGAACAACAACTTTGAAGGATGGGTTATTTATACTGGAGGAACAGAGAAGGAAACCATAGTGCAGTATTTCATGACCTTGTCAGCTCATTGGTTTGGTCAGTAATCCATTTCCATAAAGAGAAAGGCAGGATTTGTAGAGCGATCAGAGAATGCAATATATACCTTCTTTACTCCTCAGCTGTGTCTTTGCCTGAGAGTCACTCATCTTGACGAGCCAGTCTTGTTCCTCCTTCTGGTGAGAGCTACTTTCTTCTATATTTTATTTTGATTTCTAATCATTTAAAGCAATTACATTTTGTACATTTTGTGACATATTATGTTTACTGATTTCAGTACTCTTAAGAAATTTCTCAACTTAGGATTATTTTTAAAGATTTTTCTTTTTTTAGAAGCACATGGATTAAAAACATTTAATTAATTGAAAAACAGATGCTGTATTGGTGTGATGAGAAAGTCATAAATCTATCTGTTTGCTTTAGTTGAAAGTGAAAAGTTGACGGGGACAGCTTGGGCATTTGCTTGATATATGAACTGATGATGTGGGGTTTTGAAAGGCAATCCCTCCTCCAGCAACGCATTTTGAAAATGATACTCCAATGTTATTCTTCTTGTCAACACCTACATCCAGCCGTGGATAATTGCCAGTTTACAACAGTGTCCTGTCCAAAAGATACTTTGCCTTTTAAAAAAACGGTAATACGATGGAGACAGGCATGTGAAATGTGGTAAATGTGAACGTGTTTAAGCACCCGAACAGTGGAAGAAGAAAGATTTTCTTAATATAGATCACTTCATTTGAGCTCTTTAGGAAAGTGAAGATTTAATGATGGATTTAGTTATTACTTATTATAATTTCTTAATATTCTCCTCCAAGAATTCTTTCCTAAGAATAGCCTCTACTTACTTCTTTGAAGGGAGCGGAAGGTTTTATATTGCCCCCACAAATGTCATTGAAGCTTTCTAAGCATGTAGTTAAGGCATGAGGCGACCGTTTGAGAGCACTAAAACAGTTCATTAGTAATTTGGTCATTAGTTAGCCAGTCTGTCCATTCCACCTCTCAAAGCTGGATAAAGAAAGACCGCAATGGACTCAGCTGTGAAGGGAATAAAGGACAAGTGGTTATTTCAGAACCATGCCCTAACATCTTGGCCATCTTTGGGATGTCCCATAAGGCTGGCTTGTCTTTCGGGCTTGTCCAGTTGTGATATCATATTGCAATGACCTCTCTGAGAAGAGCCCGTGTTATAAAGAGAGATTAAGGAGCACACAGGCTACTCACATTTAGAATCAGTGCTTTTGCATGTGCCATTTGCATGTGCCACACAATGTTGTGATGAATTTTGTGAAGGATAGACAAACATAAATATGCTGTACAGTATTTATGAAATTCAAGAACATTTATAAGAATTTTTTGATCGTGTCCAATTAGCTTACGAGTTTTTATTACTTTGTCGATCACTGGGTGGATAATCACTCCCATTTCCCTACTGTGCAAACAAAACAAGATGAATTACACTGCACTAAAATGTTTTTCCTCAAATATATTTATAAACTGTAAATTAATATAACATATGTTCTTTCTTTGTATTACTGTCACCAGGGCATAAACACAAACAGCCAGCATGTCTGAGTAAGTAGAATTTAGTCAATTATTCATGTTTCAGTGACAATGTATAAATTTCAAAATATTTTGATTAATGTAACGAAAGAAACAAATAACTGTGTTTTAAAATGTTACTAGAAAAACGATGTCCATGAGTCGAAAACACAGCCTGAAGGTAAAACCTATGTGTAATAGTCCCATATTGTCTTCAAAACAGACAAATAATATGACAAACATTATCTGACAATCTAATATCAATATAGCCCACATGCAAACAATTTTGAGAGTGATAAGGTGACAACGAATCCATAACCTCTTAATGTACATCTTTATATTTGCCCACAGAGCTTAATGCTCCAGGTAGCTAAAGATTTGCTGGAAGCTGAGGCAGTAGAGAAAGTTGAGGAGAGGAAGAGATACATGGAAGAGCAGTGCCCTTCTCTTTCTATGCCCCACAGCAAGGAGGACTTACAGGTAGAACCTATAGCATAGAAACATACTCTAATGACATTATTCAGATAGTTCTGTGATGCTCTATTTGTCCATGTTTGTGGGTGTAATTAGTCAATTCCTTAACGGGCACCCATTGCTGACACAGCTGGTCGGTTATTCACCACAGAGTGTATAATATCAAAAAAGTGTATAATATCATATACCAAAAGAAGACACACTGTGGCAGTTGAGCCTAAGAACACCGTGTCCATCACCAAGCGTCAGCAAAAGAGGTTTAGAACCCTCCATCACTGGGCTGTGGAGCTATGGAACTTCGTGGTCTGGAATGATTGACATAGTAATTACAACATTTCAGTTCCTGTCTTCATCAGTGCTCCTGTGAATGAATGCAGTCAGATTCTCACAGAAATTTTCCAACAACTAATGTAAAGCTGCCTAAAAAAGTAGAAGCTGACTCTAAAAGATGGATAATTTCTTCATTAATACCTTAGATTTCAGAACTTGATGAAGAAGTGTCTACAAACTTTTGGACACAGAGCATGAAAACTTACTTTATGCAAAGTTTCACAGTTGAAATAGTTTTATTTTATATATTAAATACTTGTTTATCACCAGGCACTCTGCAAAGAAATACATGAAAAGATTATTGTTATAGATGAGGAGAGATACAACCTTGAACACAAAGCCATCATGGTCACTGAAGAGGTACGCCTTTTTTCTTACTTTACAGTTTTCTTCGTACAATTCCATTGACACACTTATTCGGTTGTTTACTGTTTTCTTGGTTTGCAGGTCAAGGACTTGAATATAAAGATTGTGGATCTCAAGGGCAAATTCAAGAAACCTCCTTTGAAGAAAGTGCGTATGTCAGCTGATGCCATGCTTCAGGCTTTGCTGGGCTCCAAGCACAAGGTGAACCTGGACTTAAGAGCCAACCTGAAACAAGTGAAGAAAGAAGTCAAAGAGGAGGTTGGTGTTTAATGAAGATGTCTGGCCATGGACCTCACCGCCATTCAATCTCACATCTCATGATCACATTTCATAATTATTCATTTGAATAATGAGGTTGGAAGGAGTGTAACTTTACAAGGATTGTACTTTTTGAGGCGCCATGCAGGGTCTCCTGTCAGAATGGAGGTCATCATCGGTATATTCCTAAGACATGGGTATCTAGAGATATAACACACTGTTTGTAAGATTCTAGAATGATCTCCACTATTCAAACGATTTTTTTTGCATTCATGTTATTTTCTAGATGACCTGCTGGTGGTGCCTTATGCACTGAAACACCCTTTAATATTTAATAGTTGCCGTACTTTCTTTTACAGGATAAGGAACTGCGGGATGTCGGTGACTGGCGTAAGAGCATTGAGGACAAGGCTGGCATGGGCGGAAGGAAAAAGATGTTCGAAACAGAGGCTTAAATGGTTGGACCAGAGCTTGTTGGGTCCTTTAGTGTCACGGTTGTTTCCCCATCCGTTTACTGTTCTTAGGTTAAGTGTACCATGAACTGTTTCCATTCTCCTGGATGTTTTAACACAGAATCTAGCGCAGATCACCAAATGCAGTGGTTCTGTTTACAGCACTCCCTTTTAGGAGCCCAGGGTTGTTGTGATTTCTTTCCCAAATAAATGTACTCTTCGATGAAGCTGGAGAAAAATGAATGAGTTTACTTACGTAATAAACAAGACATTAAATATCTGCCATGTCTCAAAAAACTTTGTGATTTCTGGTGGTGGTTTCATGAGAAAGGTAAGTGACACATGCACCTTTTTGTTCTGATAAATATCTGTGTTGAGTTGTTATTTAATCAGTGAATGATAACTGTATTTGTTTAATCCTGCACAGATACATACCTGCTTCTTCCATTTTCCTGGAACAAGGTGAGTATTATTTGGAGCATCATTAAGCAGTTTACTGATGAAAGGATTTGTCCAGTCATTCTCCTGGAGATCTGTCCTCCAGTCCAGCTGTAGTCCAGTGTGCTTGTTGATACTTAATACTTTATTCAGCTCAGGTGTAATCCGTTGATTAAATTTAATTAGGTTTCATCCCAGGAGCAGCATTAGTTTTAGTAGTATATTACACAAGAGGATAGAGTGGGACCTCTCTCTTTTGGAGAGATCATTCACAGCTAATATCCCATTTAGGTTAATTGATGGTGTTATGCAAGATCCAAATCTCCTTCATACATTTCTGTGGCATAAGAAAAACCCATTTTATTCTCATTTATTCTTATTCATTGCTTATTAATGTGCTGGATTTCTGAAATTATTGAACAACCATCAAGAATGATGGACATTTCATTCTGGTTTTATCCATTGAAATTAGTATTTGATATCATTTTAATTAAAAATAGTTTTCCATCATAGGTAATACAATGCCATTACTGTTCAACCAGCTGAAGATATTATTCATGGACTGAAAACTTATTTCTAGATGATCAGCTCAGTAGCAAATTTCATTACATTGTTACATGTTTCTCATCAAATTGTTATAGAATATCAGTAATGAGAGAGCAGAAATGTTATTCGTGTC
Organism: Ladigesia roloffi; assembly: GCA_037577295.1. NCBI lineage: Eukaryota > Metazoa > Chordata > Actinopteri > Characiformes > Alestidae > Ladigesia > Ladigesia roloffi. The sequence continues at coordinate 5,257,153 of JBBKCR010000122.1, read as the reverse complement.
TATGATATTAACAGTATGTGGTTTAAAGTCTAAGTCTGTTCTAGATATTAACTGCAATTTACCACATAATGGTGGTTTATAAAATGATAAAGATAATTGTCTCCGACCAGTTATGGGGCTACATGAAAACACTTCTGAACTATTTCAAGAGTAAATCTAAACAGTCCATGCCTATGATTTGCTTGGGTTGGTCGTGGATTCAAGTTTGTCTCTTGTGGCAACCTGATTGCGACTGATGATTTTCAAATAGCTGGGTCTGCATGCCAAGGTGTTGGGTTATAATGTGTCCTTGAAGACGAGCATTACCCCTATGAGGGAGCTCAAGTGGACAGCTGGCCCTTAACACAGACTGCTTAATATAGAAGTGATTTCCCCTCTGTTTTAGAAGAAGACCATCCTCTTGCACTATGTATCATCTTCCCAACAAAATCAACAGTTGTTCGGTTAAGCTTCTCTCTTTCAAGTCTTCTTTCTAACACTCCTCTTAATTCCACTTCTCCAAAGCTGTGTGTGTAGCTGTGTGTAAAAAACAATGACATCTTCCAATTTATATTAGTATAGAGCTCCATTTAGGAAAGCTAACTGGCCTTTTACCATGATCTAAAGCAAACAAGGAACCAAGATGTCTATGCAAGGGTAGGATGATTTTTCTTTCCTCTTCCTTTGTTCCCAGGTTCCTCCCAGTCAGTTTCACTCCCATACCAACAGTTATGCTTCCATTACATGACATTAGTTCCACCATTTTCAAAAGGAAAAAAATTAATATATATTAAAATTATATATATGTTATATATAATTATATATATGTATGTTTGTATGTGTATGCTATGTTTAGCCGAAAATAAGAAGAAAGCACAGTAGTGTTCACTCCCAAATACAAAAAAGCCACAAAGGCTTACAACTATGCCATAAAGGAACTGCTTTAGTTTAAAGGACTCTGTTCGAAAGAATCATGTTTGTGAGAAACATTTTACTGGTTTAAAGAACATTCAAGTAGATAGCTGTTATCTGGAGGTTGTCTGAACTTCATTTTTAAATACATCTTGGAAAAAAACCTGTTAGTCATCATCCTGGCTAAACAATTCCTTCTCCCCACTGCAGTCAGACTCCTTAACAGCTGACAGAGTATAATTAATGGATATTACCTACCTCATATTGTAATTTTTGCCTTAAACTCCCTGCATATCCCCTTCATCTACCTCACACTGTTATTTTGCCCATCTAATTTTTGGAATATTTGCAGTGTATTTGCAAAGTATTTTACTGCAGTTTATATCAAAGTATTTTACTGCAGTTTATATCAAAGTATTTTACCAACTCTTTTGTCATGCTTTGGCGTGGACAGCAAACCAAAAAAATTCACTTTACAGAGAAAGCGCTTTCTTCTGTTCATATGCCAATAAATATTTTTAATCCTTGAATTGTTGAGGTACATTGAGCAAGTAACCGTCCCACACACTGCTTCCCAAATGCTTTGTTTCTAGCTGCCGGCTGCTTCACTTGCACCAAAAAATCGGCAACCGAAATTTTAGGACTAAAATGGCAATAAATGCATTTTCGGTTTCAGCCTAATTTTTTTATCGGCCCAAACTGCAATTACGCAAACGTGACGCAGATGACACAAACACGGCCACCACACGCCAGATTGGATTAGAGTCCGCATGTTAGCGTGTGGGGCGTTTCTATATTTCTCAGAAAGAGACACCCAGAAAGACATATTTTCTCAGCGTGGGGTTTTATTATATTTATACCGATCTCTATTCAGGGTATTAGAGAGCAGAGACACGCCCTTCGTGCCACGTAAGTCTACAAGAGCTGATGGTTTAATGATCGAGTCTCACTTGTTGAATGGTTGAAATGCAGAGGTAGACTTTAACAGCACATCGTGCGGTGATGTATCCATTTATGGCAGAATTGTCACTTTCTGTGGAATTTCCTTTGGAAAGGAAAGTCAGTTTTCCAGTGATTACAGTTAATATATTTCAGTCTTTGTTTTGATACAATGTTTAGTTACGAGTCTAAACAGAATGTTGTTTATCTTTAACTAGTTTTTAAAGCACTTGTTCTGAATGCAATTTGTTCGAGCACTTCACTCAGAATTATTAAAAGTGAATTCACTAGTTCTACGAGAGAAGATATTTAAATGTATATTTCAGCTATCTTGCTTTTAGGCTGGTTATGAGTGGGGCCAATGAAGATATTTTATTTAAAATGTTATTTTATATTGTGCGTTGTCTGAATGCTGAATAAATATATTCAAATTTTTGTACAGATTTATTAAAAATAATAATAATTATTATTATTTATTATTATTATTAGTTTTCAGTTTCGGTTGTCGACCAGGGTATTTCTTTATTTCCGGTTTTCGGCGGCCCAAAAACATATTTTCGTCAAAAAGTGGTTCTTCTATGACCTTGCACAGAGTGTACAGTGACAGAATACTGTGACAATACACTATTGTGCATTAGTGCTTTTTCAGTTGCAGTTATATCCTAACATCTGCTTGCATGGGGCAGATTCAGGAATTGAAGAGACTGAAGTCAAGAACTTAGCTTTGAAGAGAGTGAACATGTAGGGTTGCCACACTTGATTTGAGAAAAACCGGGACAAGGGGGCGGGGCGGGGGGCGTGGCTTTATCACGATTTTGGCTGGGCACAAAACACAAGTGGCAGAAAATGGATCACCTTGGGTAGGCCTCACCCACTCCGAATAGTTGCCAGTTTTCACCCAGTCGGCGTTGTAAACTGTGTACCTCTTTTTCTTTGCCGCAGGCCGTGACTTTGACTGTGAATCCTCCTCGTCCGTCTCGCCCCCCCATTAACTTATATTAAAAAATAATTTTTAACTAGGCAGTCTCCAATCTAACTAACCCGCATTCCTTCACTCTCTTAAAATTTTTGCTCGTGGCAGTTGCTAGGTGATGCTGATGCGTTAATGTAAACTTTCGTTTTCACAGGTTTGCATTAACTTATCAAATAAGCGCATGCCTGCCTCTGACAGCTGGATCAAGATACCGTAAGAAAATTAGTAGTCTAGGATTGCATGAGCAGAACGTAGATTTTATTAAAAGTGAAACTAGGGAATAGGCCTACTTAAAAAAATTAAGTGCCTTAGCACCAAAAAAAACGGGACATTTAGTGTCCCGGGAAAGATTATCAATTTTCCGGAAGACACTAAACAAGAGAACAATCCCGGGAAAACCAGAACGTTTGGCAATGCTATGCACATGTCCTGTAATTAAGTCCCTCACACTCAGTGGGGATCCATGCAGCAGGGCAGTTAGATGAAGAAGGAATTAAAAGAAGGATTGACTATATTTGGTCCACCATAAACTAATACATTTTAACCAATGTCAGTGAGTTCATGTCATTTTCCAATTGTTTTGTGTCAAGAAACACATGTAGAACCTTGTACATTTGTCTGTGGAGTGGGTTTGTATGTCTATAGATACAGGCACCAGATTTCAGACATCCGAAGTGACACTTGGAGGGTACCGAAATTATCGATCAGTTAAATGTTTTGGTTCCCTCCTTCGCAGAAGCTTAGCGAAGACGCGGGACGGAGATGATGGTGCAGTTCTTGGATGGTCAAAAGTATTCAGAGAACTACTGACATCTGTTGGCCAACACTGGATCTACAGGTAGGATTCACTGTACCACATTTGAGCATCAACTTTAGTTTCTGTCCTGATGTGTTTTTCTCTCAGACACATGTGAACAGTTTATGGTCTCTAGTGAGTGCAAATGGACCTTTTGGAAACAACAGTCTATGCATGATTTAACATGTTCCTCCAGGCCCCTTTGGCAGTGGCTGGGTGGATTTAGATAAATATATGTATATGCGGGTGTGTGTGTGTGTATGCATAGTACACCCCCATGAGCGTTTATGAATCACTGTAGTTTGTGCCACATTACATGATATATAGAAATTTATTTAAATATATGAAATAATCACAACTTCACAATTTAAATCAGTTAGATAAGGTAAGTCATAGCCAAACCTATTCAAGCGGTGATGTGCGTTAAAGTCATAGTCACAGTAACAAAAATCAGTCTTTTTATTTAAAGGATAATGAGGAGTTGTATTGTGAAAATGTACTGCAACTGGTTTAGGTAAATGCAAACACAAAATGTAAAAACAATGTACTAAAATTGATTTTAGGGATATATTTTGAACTCAAATGATCTTTAGGGACCTAATATAAATATATATTACATTGTGATCATCCCAAATCAGAATTAGAACACTTAATACTTAACACTTAAAATCCTGCAGTATTTTAACACATTTGCTTAGGTCTAGACCATGTATGGTGCACAGTAAAGTTGTGTCACATAAATGTGACTTCAGAGCTCCTCTGCTTGGTCTGCTTTAGACCAGGTTTCTGAGAGATCCACCTACTTCCCCACCCAATCTGATTCTGCGTTACTTTAACTGTGCACTGGTTTGAACCTTTGGAGGGCAGCAGTTGACATAAGAATTGCCTTCTTCTGGCCAAGTGACACTTCAGACAGGAATAGTGCTGTCAGTGTGTATGACAGTGTCAGGATTAACACAAGCCTCAGAGAACTATCTAGAAGTATCTACGTTCATAAAATAGTTTTGTCGTTTCCTGGAATCACCTTTCATGATTTCCTTTTAAGGGTGATGATCAATTTAGGCTAATAAATAGAAAAAAACTATTTAAAGTGATTCAGTCATGTCTCATTAACTTTCGCCCTCCGCCCTCATCCCAAGGGATGCCTGTGAAAGGCTCAAATGAATTGTCTGTACACCGTTTGGAGAAGTCAATGTAGTTTCACTTTGTGATTAATGTTGGGTTTGTTGAAAGGACATGAGTATGTTTGTGGGAGCTGCCCCTGTGATTCGAAGGCCATAGGTTCAAATCTCAGGACTGCTGGTTCCACCACTGGGGTACATTTGGGCAAGTGACCTGCTATCTGGGGTTCATGTCACTGGCTGCTCACTGCTGCCCACTACAAAAGCAATATTAAATATAGAATTACTTAAAAAAAAACTGTTGTGGTTTTAAGCATAGTAAGTAATACATAGTTAGTAATAATTGCTGTACCAGTGGAAACGTTTTCTCATTGAATAAATCAGCCTTGGTAGGCTGCATTATGCTTTATGCAGACAGATGCGTTTGCAATTAGGCCAACGTGATTTATGATGTGTGTCACATATCCTTTTGAGTAATAAGTGTCTATATTACCTATGTAATGATTTGTGGAATCTAATCTCTGCATATGCATTCATTCCACTGGCTCCCATTAACTTTATCATTTTCAGACATCTGGAAATGTGGTCTTCTGTGGTTTATCTATTTTAAGATAAGTAATTGGAAGAAATCAAATGCAGGGGATATTTTGGGGCCCTGGCAGTCTAAGGTGTTTGGAGCCATGACCATAAACAGGGGTGGAGATATTGTGTATTGCAGTTACATGCCAGCCTTATAAACTGATTGAGGTCAGTGTTTCAGCACCAGTGGCTCGCGTCCCCGAACCATTCCTTCCTCCAGCCAGTTCCACTGCCACAGCTTCTCAGATAGGTGAGAATAAGGGTAGCTACAGACTTTCTAAAGCTTGCGTTTTATGATGCTTTGCACTGATAGAGTGGCTATTCTATTGTATGGAGTTTGATAGAGAATGCATAAGAAAGATGAGACATGCCAAAGTGCTTTTTCTAAGAGCAAAGTTCTAGTTTGTCTAGTTTTCTCTATTTACTTAATAATCATAGAACTATTTTTAGTATGTACTCCTGCTGTATCTTGGATATAATCTATATCTTATGGGGAGGGAATGGACTTGAATAACTAAAATTTTTTGTAGTACATGCCTTGTATCACATTTTGTCTTTCATCATTTCTTACATGCCTAAATCCCTATGTGACATGGCAAGAGGTGGTTAAGAGTGATTTGTTAACTGATATGTGCAAGTTGTGATTAGTGAAATGCTTAAAATGACATTGGTTTGTGTTCATTAAACAGCTGTGAATATCATAGCACTGGAACTATTTAGACTATGTGGAATTTGAACATGGCGCTCAGTTTGTCTGTAAGGCTGTGGATACCTTATTCATTTTAGGTGTGGGATAAGTATCTGGAAAATGGCAGGTGCTGCCTTGATTTGAAGTTTGTTAACACTAGCCTGTTGATGATAGAGATGAAGGTGGAGTTGGGGTGTCGCATTTTTAATGTTACACCCATTTCCATAAATTGTTCCAGAAGCTGGTGATAGATATTAGATGTCAGAAGAGGAAACTTGTTGGCAAGATTTGGGATAGGAGAGCTCAGAAGAAGACTTGGCTTCCTTGTTAGTGCTAATTTAAGATTAAGCACATGCATTTAAAAATGTGTTGGCTGTGGGGGAATTATTTCATTATTTCTTAATCTCAAAGAAAATATTATGCTGTTGAGTTAGTATGTTTACTGAGCACTTTATTGAAATAAAAATGCATTTGTGTCCTGTTTTATCCAGGGGGTGAATAAAAACCAAGCGGCAAGATGTCGGAGTATGTATATGTTATTTTTACACTTTTCCTATTGATTCTCAATCTGACGTGAGCCATTAGTTAATTTGTGTATCCTTTTTGCAACTCTTTTATTCATGTAGAAAAAAGATGACGTCAAGCCGAAGGCATCAACTGAAGGTAAAAAATATATTTTATTCAAATAAACAGTAATTGTGCATGAAATATTCCAGAATTCTCTGAAATTTTGTCCACACACCTTATATTATGTGGATAGTCTCATGTTGCCAAACACAGTTCTGATCTGTCGGAGCATGGCCACAAGATCTCCCAGAAGTGTGCTGTGGTTTCTGGCACCAAACATTAGCAGGAGACCCTTAGGTCCTGTAAACTATGAGGTGGGTCTACATTGATCAGACTAGGTAGTCGAGCACATACCACAAATGGTTAGCTGGAGTGAGATCTGGAGAATTTGGAAGCAATGTTTTGAACTCGTTGTTATATTCCTGAAACTATTACTCTGCACTATGCTGCTAAAAGAGAACAATGCTATTCGGGAATACCATAGACATACAGTCACTCATGATGTAAATGAATACATAATTAATCAGACCTGTACTGTTTAATGGTTCACTTCTGATGCTCACATGCCCTTTGTAGGTGTGTCTGTTGGGAACAGGGGTCAGCATGGTGCAATGCACTGTGTATTCGGACGCATTTCTATCATCACTAGCATTATATATATACACAAACACACACACACACACACACACACACACACACACACACACACACACTCTCTCACACATACACACACACACACACACACACACACACACACACACACACAC
>JBBKCR010000122.1:5216247-5249732 GCA_037577295.1 Ladigesia roloffi | reverse complement strand
CACACACACACACACACACACACACACACACACACACACACACACACACACACACACACACACACACACATGCAATATATATATATATATATATATTCATACATATATACATAGCCATATGGTGAGAAAAATACAAATGTATCAAATCTGTGAATCGGTGTGTTTTCTTTCGCATAGAGTTTGATGCTCGGCATAGCTAAGACTTTGCTTGAGAAGGAAGCTGCTCAAGTTGAGGTAGACAAGGCTGCTCACATGGCTGCGAACTGCCCTGAACTGTCAATGCCTAGCTCAGCGCAGGAACTGCAGGTAAACAACACTCACACTGCAAAGGAAGTGCAAACACTTGTAAACTCAATCGTAAACAACTCAACAGCTAACACAAAAACACATAAACCCAAAGGTTTTTATGAAGGGAGTTCAGTACAGCTAAAAGGAATGTTTTTATATAATCATTCTGTACTACGCATTTTTCAGTTGCCCAATTACTCAATGTCAGTGACAGCATTCATTTTTCACATCTTATGTTAGCTGGCGTATTATGATAGCTTTCTTTTGAATTTGCGGATTAGCTTCAGTAAATGGGGAATCATTTGTGTTTTTATTTGTTCCTAAAAATTATAAGCTCGCTGTTACTTCAGCAAAGACAAATTGACACCATGATCCTAAAAATCATACAGTATTACAGTGCTGCATAAATTTGGAACCATCAAAAATGTCATTGCTGTCGACATAAAACATTGTCTCCATTTTTGTATTTTATTTTTATACATAAACTGAAAATTCCAGCTGATGATTCCATTGAATCAAAATGTTATGACAAAGGGACCAATAGGAATGATTCAACCAATAGGAATGATTAAGTCTTGATAAAATCTTACATTAGATTAGATTGGATGGGAAGGATTGGCTCCTTCTTCCATTTTGCCTTGTTTCCATTTGACATTGTGTTGACAATCATGTTCGGTATGAATTTTTCACTATATGACAATTGTTTTATTCGATATGTAATCAGGAGCTGTGCAAAAAGCTGCATACGACCATCGACAAGGTGGATGAGGAGAGATACGACTTGAATTCAAAAGTGCAAAAGGCAGATAAAGAGGTATTTTGCTTGTTTGTGTTTATATAATATGGAGTCCCAGAACTTGCTTGACTTAAGATCTGTTTGTGTGTCTGCAGATTGAGGATCTGAAGATTAAAGTGGTTGACCTTATAGGCAAGTTCAAGAAGCCTGCTCTGAAGAAAGTGCGTATGTCTGCTGATCAAATGCTTGGGGCTCTGCTGGGCTCTAAGCACAAGGTGTCTCTGGATCTGAGAGCCAACCTTAAACAAGTGAAGAAGGAGGCCAAAGAGGAGGTGGGTCATGTACAGAACAACATACATTTAACAATTTGAAGCTGGTAAAACAATGATGCACCATTTGAATCTATTTTATTTGTGCTTTTAATGAATCGGAGCCAGGCAGACTTGGTAATTATATATAGTGTTTATCATTTATTATTAGCATTTCTCATCTGTATGGACTCATATTCTACAGGGTTATGACTAAACCATGTACCATTGCCTGTGTCTCCATAGGCTGCAGATGTTGGTGATTGGCGTAAGAACATCGAGGACAAGGCCGGCATGGACGGCAGGAAGAAGATGTTCGAAGGCGAGGCCTAAATTTCTGGACATTTCTTTGTTTACTTACTCTGGAGCATCTCCAGGGCTGTGTAGAGGCTCTCCGTTTTTGCCGTATTTTCATCGTGTTTGCTGGTGCCAATGACTAATAGCTGCATATGATTTAGTAAATATGTTGTAAAGCAGAAATTTAAGTTATTGCACAGTCCCTACCATTAAATGATTCATTTTAATCAACACTGTTATGCTCTTTGTTTTGTTTTAGTTGTATTTTTGGTTCAAATATTTTTGGCTCAAATATTACAAGCCTCTTAGCAGGGAACAGTTTGTGAGCTTATTAGCTCTCTCCTGTCCTCTAGTGGTCAAACCCCACTGCAACATGTTAGACAATTCTTCCTTTTCTCATTCTCTTTACTCATGGCTCTCTTTAAACCTCTATTCTTATCATTTGTGTGTGCATCCTAAACTGTTTTGCAGTTATCTCAAATTTCCTCAAATGATTTGGGGAGTATTATTAGCTCCAAATGATGGACACTGGCTTTGACTCATGCATGGGTGAAGACCACCCTAATGATTTTAATCAATTTTTCAGTTGACAACTTTATTTAGTTACTTCAAACCTAAATGTGATTGATTTTTTTTTTCATGGGTGGTTACTATTCCCACAGAGACAAACACAGGCTGATATTGAACTTGAATTTACACGTTCAAGTAGACTGAAGCTGGACTCCAGCACCTCCTCATGGAATTATGAGGCGTGCCGAGGTTGGGCTGGGAGTATTTCAGGAGCTCGCTGGCCTATTGGTTCAGAGAGGAATCTGTTTCCATAAAGAGGACTCTTAAGATGTGCTGAGCCATCAGAGGAGCCCATATATATCCTATTTAATTTTTCCTGTCACTGGGGCTTGCCAGTCTTCCCTGTCCATTTGCCAAGTGTGTTCTGCCCTCGTTCCTGTGTATAGGTGAGCATCGTTTTTATAGAATTTATCACATACAAACAGGAACAATTCGAAAACACCATTCCTTCAAGTAGTAGAGGTTTAAGGAGCAATGCAAAGGTATGTACAAATGAATCAATAAAACACTATTGCACCAATGGTAAGTGTCTTTTCTATTGCTTATAGGGCTGCATGGGGTATGCCAAAACCCTTCTAAGAAAGTGATGGGCATATTTGAATTGTTGCCTGATCTTGCCTGAATTACTGCCTAATTATTGTCATGCAATAATTGTTTCTAGCCCATGACAATGGAGGGATGAAATGGAATTCTTCATTAATAGGTTTATTTAGCAGTACATAGTCACAGATTTAGGTCTCTACCGACAGATACTTAGCTGATCGCATGCGCACTAAACTGTCATACAGCATGAAAATGTTTTTCCTGGAAAGGGAATGAGTTTCCTCATAACAATTGTGCCTTATGGCTGTGTTTACTGACACTTGTGCTAAAATGAACATATGTCTTTTGTAGTGGCTTATATAGAGCGATCATATACAGACACTCATACAAATGCATATTCATTTGCCATAAACAATTTTTTGAAAACACAAACTGCTTGTTTCATGTAGAGAACCAAATGAATGATTTTCACCTTACTCAGCATGTGCAATTCTGTCCCAAATTGAGTTCCAATATATACATGATTACAGTGTGGAACTTTAGAGGCGGCAGCATGTCGCAGAAGATGAAATGTGACACGGCTTGGCTAAACTTGGCTTTCTCAGACATGTTCAGGCATCCAAAGCACACGATTATGGTGGGGGATAGTGTGAATTCATACCCTTGAGAATAGGCTTCCAGGACAGTTTTGAAAACTGGACCTCTGTAACATACGATGTAGGAAGCCAAGGCAGTGTAGAAGTGACACTAATACTAATTACTGTTTATCTCTCTACATCTCTCTACAGGGTGTGAACGCAATAAACTCTCAAGATGTCTGAGTAAGTACTCTAACTGTATTCAGTTTACACATAATTCATCATTATTTAACGAGTTAATCTGCTGAGTGGTCTATGTCAGCACATCCTAAACATGAACACTTTTAAGAAGTACAGTTAATGAGACAATGGGTTATATCATAACAAACTAAAGTGACATTTCTTTACGTATTCCTCTACCAACAGGAAAAAGATGACATCCAGCCGCCGGTCTCATTTGAAGGTAAAAGCACAGCCCAAAACCTGGGCAAATTCAAATTTGCATGACAGGAAGTCGATGCTCATTGCTCTCTTTCTTTCTTTCTTCCTCAGAGCTTGGTGCTCTCAATTGCTGCCGGTCTGCTGGAGGCTGAAACCAAGCAGATTGAAGTTGATAGGGAGAATTACATGAATGAACACTGCCCAGCCCTGAATCTTCCAGGATCCACACAGGAACTGCAGGTACGATCCCAGCACAGTTCATTTGTGAGGCTTAACACAGTTTGAGATGGCGCTGTGTGTGTTGTGTTATGCAGTCTGACAAACCCACAGCCCACTCACTGTACACCACAGCACAATCCAGAATGGACTCAGACCCATTTAAAGGACTTATCATTTATTTTAAGTTGTTAAAACTGATCAATGTTAATGTGATTGTTATAAATACAGTAAAAGTATAGAGCATCACTGTGCAGTGAACACTGAAGTCATTGCCTATAATTCTACAGGGTTTGTGAAAATAGAAAGATATAAACAAAACATTTGGGCACTTTATCTAGTATCTACAATATTATCTAAAATTTAATTTACAATGTAATTTGTGCTAGTAATTCATATTAACCATTAATATGGTACAGTCTCAGCCAATAAAACTTTATTTGTTGTTCCTTTAGGATTTCCTTAAGAAGTTCCACCAGAGCATTGATAAGATTGATGAGGAGAGATATGACCTGGAGGCAAAGGTTTCCAAGTCAAACAAGGAGGTAAATAAGTCTCACACACACAAGGTTTCTTACTCCATCTATGTGTTTGTCATTTTACAACATCTGTTGATTCTGACCCAACAATTCTCCAAAGATCGATGACCTGAAAATTAAAGTTCAGGACTTGAAGGGCAAATTCAAGAAGCCTGCTTTGAAGAAAGTACGTATGTCTGCTGATCAAATGCTTCAGTCTCTGCTGGGCTCCAAGCATAAGGTGACTCTTGATCTGAGAGCCAACTTGAAGGAAGTGAAGAAGGAGGTCAAGGAAGAGGTGTGTATGAAGTCAAGATGCAAGGCACTATTTATTGATCAAATGTGACTGATCAACCTTCACATTAGCATTGTGGTCTCTTAGCCCTTTATCAGACACTAACAAGTTTCCATTTGTCAATTTATTTGCCCAACAGACTGCAGATGTTGGTGACTGGCGTAAGAACATTGAGGATAAGGCTGGCATGGACGGCAGAAAGAAGATGTTTGAGTCCGATGCTTAAATTCTTGTTGTTTACTGGTCTTAATTCTTCTCTGACTGTAGCTCTGTATCCCCCCACAGTCGTTGCAATAAAGGTGGTTTTTCTGGACATTTTTCACACTTCAAAGTCATGACGTATTGTATTTAGTGTATGTCCCTTTATTTTTTTTGCTCACGGAAATTAAAAGAATGGTTCAAGCTACACAAAACTTTGCATTAGACTACACTAAAGATAACACATTTACAGTGTTTAACATTAAATGTCATAAGGTCCATTTGAAAAGTAAAAAATGGCCAAATTTCATACTTTCAATCTTGGTGATGTTTAAAATCTCCCTTCAGTGAGCGTCGTGTTGTAGTTTCCGTTAAAATCACTTAAAAAATAAAAAATTCCATGCAAAGAAAATGCATAACAAAAACTGTCAGTGATGATAAAACATGCAAAATATGTGTTAACTGTTTGAAGATCAATTTTTCTTGTTAATATTTGTGATGGAGACAGACTTGATTGCACTGACATTCATCAAGTCAAAATATGAAAATTCAGAAAATTGTCTTATTCCTATTCTTCATATTCTCTCTCACTCTTTCTACACATAGACATAGACATATATACTTACACCCCCCCCCCCCCCACACACACATATTTAATGTGAATGTTACATAGACACGTGCCACATAACTAAACGTTGGTGTAGACCCTTCATGGCAGTGGTATTCCCTGGTGGCAGTGGCATCTTTTAGCAATATACACAGACACTGAAAAGTGTTTGGAGGACTTGGCCTCCCAATTCCCCAGATCTCACTCTGACTGTGCAACTGTGGGATCTAGTTTAATCAATGTTGGCACAACCTCAAAACGTACAGACCTAAATGGATCTGCAGCTAAGGTCTTAGTGCCAGATACCACAGCACACCTTCAGAGCTCCGGTGGAGTCCATACCACAGGTCAGAGCTGTTTTGGTGGCAAAATATCTTTTTCTATGTTTTTCCTTTCAGTTCTTGAAATTTGTAATTACAGTTAATTATTAAATACAAATGCAGCTCATGTGGTCTTGAAAGCAATATTAGACTCTGTTGGGGAGGGGGGGGGGGTCTAGGGCTGACACAGTCAGTTATATAACAAGACTAACACCAAGAACCTGGCTGCTCTATGAGAGGGCGTGTCACAGATTCTTGAGATTCTTGCAATGGTGTCAATTTAAATGACTAAAAGTCAACTGAATGTAAATGAATGTATAAACCTGAATCTCAAAGACATATTCTCATTCTTTTTCACACTGGAGACATGATTTGACAACCGAGCAAAGTGGAGCCTGGAGCCTGGGAATAAGTGATCTTATACGACCTGTATCCTGTGTCTGTTCTTAAGGGGAGTTTGTTTTTGCTGCTTAATTTTTAGTGCTAAAACTTTTTCCCCTATATGTTTTCTCATATAGACCTTCATTTTAGGCATGGACTTATTGTTTCAAGTTTATGACAATTGTTATTCTTTCTTCACACGCTCAAACATCATTCTCTCTTTCATAGTCATTTAAATAACATTTTATTCATTTAAAGCTCACGATCACTTCCTCTCCCGGCCTGAATAGGTTTTATTTTCATTTGCAAATGAGCCTTATGACCTACTGCCAATCTCAGACCCTGTCATGGCGGTCAGTTTCCCGTGATTGGAAAGTTGGTGCCTCCATGTATGGTGAGAGGCCTCTCTGGAGTTATTGGCCTCCACTCTGCCTATTTGCTCAGTGTCTGCTGCTCTTAGGTTTCCTCTAGAAGCTCAAATGTAGAACCAAGATGAGCTGACCTGCTAAGTATGTCTCCTGACCGTGTAGCACTGAATGCAAGAAGATACCAAGCTATGTTAGGAGCACTGAGACACCCTAAACATTAAATCATGTTTTTAAGTGAGATACCAGTTTAGAAATATTAAGGGGTTTGATGTCAACATTTGAGGGAGGTTGAATTTGGAAGAATTGGAATTCTTACATATATCAACACAAGGAAAATGCCCAGAACTTGTAGTCCCAGATCTAAAGCAGTGACACAGTGACTAGTAGTATCTTAGCACCAATCTAACTGCACTGGACCATAACCATTTTGTCCATTCCTCAATAAACTCTTGGGAATCAAAATGTGATTGTTTGATTTAAGTGTCAGGTAAATTTGATGTTGATATTTAATCTGACACTACAGGCTGTCAGTCACTCTTGTGATGTCCTAACCAATAAGAGAGCTGATTTAGTTATATCTATCCAGATACCATAGAAAAAAATCTAATTGGATCATTATCTATTGTTCCTTTCAAGATATTGATACTCCTGTTTCAAAACAATTTTTGGTTCTATTGGATGTGAAAGAAATGAACATTATAAGTTATACATTACTACCAGGTTAAATTGTTATTGTTATAACAATAATGCCTGGTAGTAGTGTATTAATAATACAGTATTAATAGTCATTCAAGATTCAAGTTCAAGAGAGTTTATTTTCAGCCCAGCCACATACACAAGTACGCAGAGGGTTGAAATAGCATACTCTGAAGCAAATAGTGTACATGAACCAGGTCACCAAATAAGAAAGACGAATTGCAGTAACAAAGCTGCTGCAACATAATATTGCAGCATCCAAGTACAAAACAGGCATGATGTGCAAATGAAAGTATATTTCTGAAGTACAGCCATTTTTAGAAATTTACAACAGCATGTTTTAAGGCAATTTTTTATTAAAAACTACCTAGTATTATTTAACAGTACCCATGAAAATATTTGGATTATTAGTAAATTATTTGCACACAAATACTTTAACCTTCTAACAGAAAGAAATGGATTGTTACATGGTGGAATGCATTGCACAACATTTCCAGGAGTAAAAAAAAGTTATAATAAATCAGCTCTTGTGGCCTGGCAGGCCTGCTAAAGTCTAAAACATTATTATGCCAATGATGTCATGACCCACTGCCGCTTCTGGCTTCTTTCAGATGACAGAATGTGTGAGAAAATACGTTTCAGACACCCCACCCCTCCCTTAAAAAAAAAAACAAAAAAACAGCTGCTCCCACTCGTTACAGACATTCACACCCATGGACCTACATAACTTATACACTTCAGAAAGCACAAAGCAGTCTTTATGAGGTGCTGCAGGAGAGAGCCATTATCATAAAGATTTCCAAAAACATTCAAACATAAAGCCTTCAGACATAGCATTACTAGCATGGGAGACACTTTTATTAAGAAATGAAGTAGGACTGTAACGCAGACGGTGTTTGTAGCTGACTGTACT
This sequence comes from Ladigesia roloffi, assembly GCA_037577295.1. Classification (NCBI taxonomy): domain Eukaryota; kingdom Metazoa; phylum Chordata; class Actinopteri; order Characiformes; family Alestidae; genus Ladigesia; species Ladigesia roloffi. The sequence continues at coordinate 5,241,459 of JBBKCR010000122.1, read as the reverse complement.
GGCTGTGTTGGCTCAGGGTGTTTAATAGATGGCCCCACTGGACTAATAACTTGGCCACTGATTCACTGAGCAGGTCAGGCCCACCACCATCTGGTCAAACCTAGAATAGAGGGACTATATCATGTGACTCTGTATGTCATCTTTACACCATCACAAATGCTAGCAGTGCAGTAGCCTGTACAAAAAAGAGAGTCATTACAGGCTGTTATTATGACAGTCCACTTGATACTGCCTAAAACACACCATTAAGTATTAAATCAAAATAAGTTTCATCAAAATCAATCAAGCTGCATCTCCAAACAGGCTTTTTAAAGTCTTTAATATGAGGTTTGAGCAAAAAAAAAAACCAACTGCAAGAGTCTGCCCACCAAAAAAAGGCCAAAAAATAAGGCGTAACTTCACTTAGGTAGGCTGCATTTAAGAGTGTAAAATATGCAGAAAAAAGATATCTAAGTGAATGTACAGTTATTTTATTATTATCTATTTTTTTTCATTTTACTTGATTGTTTAATAATTATTATTTATTTTTCATTTTGTTTATTTTTAATATTATATTAACAGTTGGCAATTCACACGATCACTGTATGTACAACCGTCTCTCTGGTCTTAACCCCTTTATATCAAACTCTTAAACCATCCTACAACAACACACCACCCCTCAAGTGTGTTTCTAAATAAGGATAATTATTGGAACTGCAGTTATTTCAGTTAAACTGGATTAATGAACTGCATATTTCAATTAATGCATTATTAAAATGTCCAAACATGTCTGATTGTACAGAAAAATAAAATCTAATCTAATAAAATCCAATCTGAAAAAGGAAAGAAAAAAGTTTCATATCTAACAAATGTAAAAGTATTCCCGAAGGATTCTATTTCCGTGATAAAGGAACAAGTTACCAACCCTCCAAAATAATACTTAAATGGAAAATGAACTGGTTTCTAAAGTGCCATCCCACCACGGGAATTTTTTTATATGGTAATATAACTTTTTGAAAAAAGTTGCACTTTGGATGTAGTATGAAAATACAATAGCTTCAGTATTTTCTGCCCTTGATGCCATGGCCATGTACATTGTTATGTGACATGAAAGCTAATCTAAAATCAAACAGAGCCCTCTACTGGGACAATGGGCCTGCTTCTATTGCCTGTTTTAGCATGTGCTGTGATGCTATCACCAGTGACGGATCAGGATATACAGGATGTGCGGAAAAAACCTGCATTGGCGGAACTCGCCATTTCCCAGACTGCGTGTGATCATAGCTGCACTCTCAGGGTGCCTCAGGCTTTTTTGAGGAAAGTCATCCGGGTTAGTCTCTGTTTGTGTCTGTATTTGCGTGTGTGCTGTTGTCTGGGTCCTGAGTTTGGCTTGTGTTAACATCTTGCTAGTAGATTTAGACTCCGCTGTGCTCAGGGAGCTTGGTGCTACATCATTTTCCCACAGACAGAGGTTACGACAAACAGAATGGGCAGCTGGGTTGACATGCCAGTGACTTATGTACTTCATCAACAAACACACTTTATTTAGTTTCTTAATTTAGCCACTAGAGGGTGTATTGACTCACTTGATCTGGTGCAACATGTTCCACATTCGCTTCTCCGCTGGACTGTCTTACTATACTGTTTTTTTATTTATTTATCACACCTGTGTAAAAGAATAATGACCAAATAGTATGAGATCATGCATCATTTTCCAAAAGTTGGATGTTTATGCCTTAAATTGCCACATTCAATTACTTTTGTCAGTCTGTCTTTAATAAGGAGAAAAGGTATTTCATGTCTTAAGCCCTGAGCTGGCAAATTCACTTCACATCTGGCACATCACTGGCAGCCACAGAATAATCTCCATTCATGCCTCTCCTTGTTGGGTATATAGAGTTTAAAGAGATTTCAGATTGATTTCAGATAGGCTGCCACAAAAATGTGGCTCTGGAAGAAAGATGTAGTCATCTGGCATCTCACAGCGAATGGCGAAGACTATAAATATGTGCCGAGGTTTATGAAGGGGCATTAAAGAAAAATAAATGTTAGAGAGAATTTTGGAAGGGCTTTGAGAAGGGTCTGACATTACGAATGAAGTGGATTCTTGTTCTCTCTGGAGACCCCGTCTTCGTGTGGAGGGTCCCTTCTTTTTTCTTAAGGGCTTTGACCTGGTGTTGTAGGAATCCAAACAGTCTGCTGTTTGATCTGCTGGTAAGAGGTGAGCAGATGGTTCTGTCTGGAACATGCAGATAACCATTCTGCAGACACTGCACATCTGCTCCCTCTCCTAACGCTTCCTCTACAGGGTAAGGAAGAAGATGAAATGATCTTAATCTGCAATATGACTGAATGTCACATGGTGGTCAGGCTAAATAGAATAAATGGCCTCTCAGTTTATTTATGTGGCCGACCAAGAACTAACAGAGGGGCAGATGAATGTTCTGCTACTGCTAGAATCCACATTTTTGTCCTGAAATGTAGAACATCTCTTTAAATTCTATATGCCCAGTGCGGAGAGGCATGAATGTGGATCATGCTGTCCTGGCCAGTGATGTGCCAGGCGTGATGTGCATTTGCCAGGTCAGTGCTTAAAACAGGCAGTACTTGTACTCCTGATTAAAACAATAGGCCTGTATTTTTTCTTCGTTGTTTTGCTCCACTGTTGAGAAGATTTGCAGTCATAAACCAGAGGGGAATACCAAAGTAACGATGTCATCGGAGCAGTGTTTTACACATTTGGGTCCATCCAGATTTGACTTTCAGTATTCACAGTATCTTGTAGTCAGCATATATCCACTGATTGCCAGATTTAGAACATTTATCATTTTCATCTAAAATCAAGGATCTGAAATAGAATTGCATATGGCTTTTTAAACCTATTTTGGCTTTTCAGCATATCCAGGTTTTTTACTACATGTAGATTTTGGCCTTGGTCTAAGGGAGCTAACAAATGAAGATTTCTTGTAAACTTCCAATGACGTCAGCCCCATTTACACTCACTCACCAGAACGCAGAAGGCAGGTCACATGGCGAGTGATTATCCTATTGGAAATCAGTATCACCTCCATGTTGTTATCTCAGCCTGTCGGAATGCGCCTGCACACTGTTTCTGTTCCCAAGCCATGGCAGGGTTAAAGACCTCAAGAGCTTGGTGCATGATTATAGGGACATTATTTGCCAGTGGGTGAAGCATAGTTTACATGCTGTAAAGCTTTAGGTGGGGGCAGTTAAAAACAGCTCAATATCGTTAAAAAATATATAAACCAACTGGACAGCCTGAGCTGTGGCTAAATAGCTGTAAGCAAAAGGAAAACATTGCTTCTATTCAGGTTCATTGGGTAAGATAATAGGGCAGATTAAAATAGTTGATAATTTAGAAAAGACCAAATCTTGCATTGCTGCATAGTAGAATTAGTGTCAATTTTTCAAATTCGCCAAGACAACCATTGCCATTTCAATTCTGTCACAGCATACAAGTTAGTTATTTTACTTCATTATTTACCCTATTTATAACATGGCCAAATTAGAACAAATGCCTAAAACCCATATTCACTCACAGGTGGGCTGGCTTTAATATTGGAGAGAAAAATGTCTCACGAGTTTTAAGTACATTCAGTAAATATACACATTTAAGAGCATTTTTAATTCATATTTCTGCCTTTTCAGCCAGCTACTGTCAAGAATATTTTACAATATTTTGTGTTCTGTTAAATATGAGTACCATATAATTTAACAGTGGGAGTACATGGCACTCAAATTGTCTTAGAATTGCATTTTTGCTGAACAAGAGGTTTTGTATATTGCAAGTGAAATGAAGTCACAGGAAGAAAATTCATTCTAAATTCTGACATGGTGTAGCTTCTTTTGTGCTATGAATAGTTTAGAAGGATGGCAGAACCAATATCCTGTCTGTATTATGATGGTAGCTAAATAAAGCTGGTCAGATTTTAATTAGTTAACAAGCTTGTCCTCTCAGTGGGTAGAACTAATGCTGTGTGGTTTTTGGTTGCTCTTGCATGGGGCCCTCTATATCAGCATAAGTCTAACTCATTTTATATATAGTTTATGTTTATATAACCACACCATGCTTGACTGCGCAACAACATTAAAAGTCCTTGGCCAAGATTCATAATGGTCCACTGAAACCTGATTAAACTGAAATGCATAACTCTAAATGTAATTGAAAATGTCTGTGGATTAGTCTATTTTAGCTGCTAGATGCTAATGTATAACTGCAGAGAAAAGAAAAAATAAGATTTGCAGACCAGGTTTAAAGACTGGGTGTAAATATGTGACAGGGTGAATGGATCTGTTTCCTGGGCTGGTGTTCTGGAGTCACCTGCCTCGTTCCAAACCACCATGCAATAGAAATGGGTTAATACGAGGCTGTGAAGTATTTCAAATCCCTTGTGTGATAGCTGATGACATGGTTTCTGCTTTTCATTCGAGTGCCTGACCTATAAAGAGCAGAGAGATCAGTCCTGCCTAGATAGATGGAAAAAGTGAGAGTGTGTGGAATGTGGCACAAAAGTCTGACTGAAGCATTCCTATCAGTTCAGTTTTTTCCTGCTAATGTTCAGACGCTCAGTCTAAGTTTAGAAAGTTCAATTTGACTATGGATCACCTATTATTAACATACTGATTTAGTGTGTGTGTGTGTTTATTGTCATGTTTGTGGAAATTTAAAGTGACATCATACAGCAAGATATTGTGCTGGAAATTACTGAGGAATTCAGCTGTCATTAATTCTGATTTCTTACAAGCTGCATGAGCTTTTGATACACTGTATTATGATGATGCCACTCTGCTTTGTAGCTACTTTCATAATTCCATTCCGTAATTTGCTGTAGCAGCCTTTATCATGAAATACACATTATTATTGACCACCTTCTTCTCAAATCTGTTTACCAATTTCTTCCCTGGAAAACAACACTGCCTCACTCTTCCAGTCCTGTCACTTCTTGCCTGCAGGATCCACAGCATGCAGAGACATGAACCACACATGTGTGAAGTTGTTGTTGACTGTGTGTGAAGGATTGATTTCAAAGCTGCCATGTATGTTTGTTATTGTGTTTCCGTGTCAGCCTGGCTTTGGTGAATTGTGGAGATGTGAAGTGATGGGTATGAGTATTTGTGTGTGTGAGTGTGGGTATGTGTGTGTGTGTGTGTGTGTGTATGAGAGAGAGAGGGAGTGCAGAACTGTACATTCCTCATGTTGAGTCATGGGTCAACTCTTAGTCTTTTGAGATGAGTGAATTTATTTCCTGTGATCAGAAGGAGGTTCTCTTTCATCTCTGAACTGAAACGAGCAGCGCCGAGGGGGGAGGAAAGAGAACTTGAAGGTTAGGGGTTGCATTTGTGTCCAAAGGAGCAAGCACCCATCCGAGACATGCGAGTCTATAATAAGGCAAAGACCCTCAGATGTTTCATAAAGTAAGTCTATTTATATATACACATTGATTCAATGTGTGAGGTTTTGTCTGTAACAACGTTAAAATTAAGGTCAGACAAATTTCAGAGCCCTGTTTGTGAATCCAGCATTTTCGCATCCACTGATTCCTTCTATTTTTTTACATCACCACTCTCACAACAAAACCTTGTTTTTTTAATGGACGCATATGGAAATACACAGTCTCTAAGTAAGTTTCTGTAGCACAATATCCTTCTAAGTAATTGTGTAACATTTCTTATGTTTAAAAAGTTATAACAGTATGATATTTGCTCAATGTGGACTGTAGTTCATTTTCAAAGGCATGAACAAATGGTAGTAAACATTTCCACAAATGTAAACACTGCTGACCTCATAATCTTAATCAGGGGAGCCGCCAGGGGGGGAAAGGTTAGAACGATTCTAGGGGCCCAGCACTGACATGGGGCCCTGATAGGGTCTAGTAATATTATCTTAATAAAGGGAGGGGGGGGCAAAATTCTAATCTTTCATGGGGCCCAAGATTTCTGGTGGTGCCCCTGATCACAATGAACTAATCAAATACTTTATTCTTTGCTTAAAGTGAGGCATTCCTAGACTTTAATTAAGTCAAACTAAAAATGACCAGTGCTAGTAGCAGTGTTAAATATAAGAGAGTGTCTAACATCAGTCTAACATCAGAAAAGAAAACAGACCTCACTGTGTGTCTCTGGTGAGTGGCGAGATCTCCCCCAAAGAGAGACTCTTTGCTCTGGCCTGGACCTCCCTGATCCCTTCCCTCACCACCTTCACCACCCCCTTCCCCAGCAGATGCAGAGTTGGGAATGAAGGTCTAGAAGTGATGACATCCCCAGCAGGCCCAGCTTGAGAATGAGGGAGAGGTGGGAATGCAGGAGAAGTTTAAATGCGTGAGTTTATTTATGTCACAGTGCCACAGTAGTGCTGTAACCACACTACAAATCAGGGACCAGGGCCAAGGGTTGGGATGGGAAAAGAATGTTGGGAAAGTGTGAAGTGTTTTCGATAAGCAATGCAGCTGTGAATGTCTCATTTTTATCTAAACATCACCCAAACATACAGAAATGAATCATCCGTTTGTTACATTGAGATGTTTCTGAGCTATTTAAATCTCAGAATGTTAATACCGTGTCTGGTTGACGGGAATTTTCAATGAAACTTACAGTTTACAAAGACATTACATTGATGCTGGTGCAATATTGAGCATTTCAGGGTGTCATGATTTTGAAGAGAGACAATCCTGATAGGAATGAAAAGTAACAAAGTCTTGTCATTTAGTGTGGCATATTCACTCTTGGCTGTATGTTTGAAACTTCTGAGCACTGTGATGAAATACATAGAAAGTCATATGTAGCATTATTCACCACAAATGTCTTTACTTTGTTTTCTAGATAACCAACCCACTGCACCTTTCTGAGCATGATTTCCGGGTAAAAGCCAGAAAAACAGTTTGATCTGTTGTGATATGATCTGTGTGTATTAAATCTGTATTTTAATTGTCTTGTTTAGGCATGGGAATTATAAGGAAAGTATTTGACTCACTAAAGGTCTGGATATCTTTGCCAGATCCAAAAATCTGATAAAATAAAGTTTTTAAAATGTGCCAATCTAATTGTTTTTGGTCTTGAACTGTGGTGAAAGAAAAAAGTGACAATGGCTGCATCTGAGTGAAACTCTAGAGTAGTCTCCAACTGGGTCACAGAAAATAGAAGCTCTATGATTTCCAGATGACAACTGTGGCGGCCATCCAGAACTCATATCATTACATTTGTAAGTAGCGTTCTGTTTCAGTTAAGCTGACCAGCCAAGTAGACTGAGTTCCAGGTCCCTGAAGGATGCCCATGGAGGTGACCAAAACTTATAAAAAAATATATAAAATATTCTGTCATTTGTGAAGGTATAAATAATGGTACTTTGGGCAGATCTGAGGTCCAGCCCTGGGCATGTTTCTGCCTAATGAGTCAACGCGAAATTATTCATCAAAAAACCCCAGCAATGCTCACTCACTTACTCTCTCCTTGAGTTTTAAACACTGACCAAAAGGAATGAGGGGGTGAGAGAGTCCAGCAATAAAGACATTTTAGTACAAATGTAAGATAGAATAGATTAGGATGTCTGATGAACACATTGAAAACAAAAGAGTTAACAAGGTACTTACAATTACACACGTATCGGCTCATTTGGGTGGCACTCTTTGCAACACATTGAAAAAGGTATTCAAGTATTTACAATTAGTACACCTTGCAATTTTTAAATTCAAAGTACAAACTTTAATATGTTTGTATGATTTAATGTATAATTTTTATTTTTTAAATGAGAAATGAACCATTCAGAAATTAATCACAGATAGCCCACATAAATATATGTTTAAAATAATAGCTCAAAAAGAGAACAACAGGGGCAGGTGTGAAGATGTCATGTGGTCTATTTAAGGAAGATGCAGATCAAATTATGTGTAGTTTTCTAATATGGGAAGTAGCCCTGGCACATTTATATAATACTACTTCTATCAAGCATGCAGTAAGACATTTAAAACCATAAATGGCCATATTAGTTAACAGCACAGCAATCAGAAAATGTTTTCCTCCAGCAGATATATATGTTCTAGGTTAAAAAAATGTTCACAAGCCTTACTCATCCCTGGCTGCTGAGGAGTGTTTACTGTCCAGTGATTGTTTCCACAGGGAGAGCCACAAGTTCCAGAGAATTGAGTATGTGTTGTGCAATAGATCCACAGGAGTCTGTCCCAAAAGCACCTCTGGGTGTAATTCTCTTTCACAATGAGCTTCTTTTAACCAGGCTTTGAGTATTTGTATATGCATGTGAAAAAAAAGCAAAAAAACAATCATGTGTACATTGTCTGACTATGTTATCACATGACAGAGCATCAGTACAAGCAGAAACAATTTTGACACAAACATAAACTAATTCTAACACCAACTAATTTATGTCCACTGATCTGGACAATAACTCAATTACACTGGGGGCCAAACTAGACCATTGGGGGTGACCACTGAGGAGAAAATGCTTTAGTCTTCAGTAAGGCTGCCATATACCGATGAGTAACCAGCACCATAAAGTGTTTGTGTTTCAGTTTTCAACTGCAGTTTGTAAACTGGGCAGACAAATCTGCCAGAGCTGCAGCATACTCAAGGGAAAGAGTGCCATCATCCTTAGTGAGCTGAAGAGTGCAAGAAAAGAAAAGAAGTACAAATATGTATTGGATCAGTGAAGCCATCATGAAGCGTGAGATCATGAATAGGACTATGAACTCAAGTTAAATGAATAGTCAACCCTGAGCCTGGGTGAGCTTCAGCCTAGAGCTTGACAAGCTTTTAGAGAGTTAATTTGAACAAGAAATCTTAGCTGTCTGCTGAAGTGTACACAAGCCAATTGTCCATCTAGGGACTATTGTCTACATTCATGTCCACTTTTAGCAGAACAAAAACCAAAAAACTGAACTGAATATATTGAAGAAATGCTCTGAACCACAGAATCTTTCTTTGATGCTGTCTGTGTTTAAGAGTGAGTAGATTTCTAAGCAAACGGATCTGGCTCTGGCTGTCTTGATTTAAAGTCCAATGAAACTGCCAGAATTCACAATTCCTGTGTCACTATGTGGCTTGTGTCTAAACTTTGTTCTGCCACCATCAGCCTGGTGCCTTATCCTCAAGCTCACGTTGCTTCAAGGTAGTTCCCCAGAGCTGCGAAGCTAACCTTGGAGACCAAGGTAGAACTATATGAAAGCCTAAATGAGAAAGTGCATTAGCATTCTTAAAGTGTACTGAGACACAGAAAATCTTCAGGCAATTAATCTCTGGGGCAGGTAAATTATTCTTACATTTTTAGGCCACATAGACTTGTTCTCAGAGGCTCTTTACTGAAGCAACTATCAATAAAGTTGCCTTCGAGACTGGGACTCCAACAACACTAGGCTCAATGTAATATGGTATGGATTAAACATGATGTGAAAAACATTAGCAGCTGCTAAGAGTCATTAGCTGTAGCTATGACCAGGTTCCAGTACCATTAATCTGTGTTGATGTTGGAGCTACCAATAAAACCAAGTGGTAGTGGTAAGATAGTGTTTCAGTGGACTGATGGGTATCAGTACAAGTCTTATGAATGCTATCTATCTATCGATCATTCTGAGAATCCCAAAGAAGTCAATCAGGTGGCACAGGTGTTGCAAATTTGGGTTGGAACAAGCACAATGGTAGATTTGCAGGGTGATAGCCATATATAAACAGAAGTTAGACTTATCCCTAAACCTGTACTTACACAGGATAATGCCCAATGAAGTTAACACAAAAAAGACAACATTCAGCAAACCTTGATAAATATGTGTACTTACTATAATATAACATCCCAAGGAAAATCCAACCTTTGATTGAAGTGCATTCATTCAGTGGGTAAAAAGTCCCACGTTAAGAAATATAGATTTTTTTACATTAAAGTATGTCTGCCGCAAATATTGACAAATCTGCTCCTACTACATTAGCACATTCCCCTTCTGCCAATAGGATAGCACTTAGAAAAACTCAATCTATGTAAATATCTGACCAAAGAACAGGATTCCTGTTAAAGTCCCAGTATCATTTAGCAAACTCCACATGTTTACGTTTGTGATTATAGGACAGAAAAGGCTTTTTCCTGGCATGCCTCCCAAAAACTTGTTGACAGGTCAATAGCATCTAATTGTTGTTATGATGACTTGGTGACCTCAAGATGCTACTCTTTGCTGTTGTTCCCTAACTTCGAGTTAAAAAAACATATGCATGAGATTAAGGTTAGGTTTCTTTCAATTTTATACAGAGTGAGAATGTGCAAAAATCCGTATTTATTTTAAGGCTTTTTACACAACTTGATCAAATTGCCAATAATTGTGAAGCATGCTTTATATAACATTTATACAACATCATGCTCATGTTTTTAAAGACATTGATTATTTCCCATCCAGCTCTAATTCATATTTTTAACCATGAGAGGAAATCAGACGAAACTGAAGAAAACGTGAGTAGAACATGGAAACAGCAAGAAGGGACCTGATTCCACAAGCCTAGCACTGAGAGGCGATCAGGTTAACCAATACTTTCATACTGAAAGTGTATGTCAGTTCATAATATCATATTCTGGAATGATTAATTTGTGATATTTTTGTGAGATATTCTGAGAAATATATAATAGAGAATAATTGGTATTTTTCTGATGTATGATGTGGTTGTGGAGATTACAGTATCTGAATAACGAATGAGCTATCGAAGGAATGTCTGAGAGTATGAAGGATAGGGAATAGTTTTTAACCTTCCAATAGTAAGATAAAGTCTCACACAATGTTCAGAGAACTGGTATGATAGTTGTTGAGACAAAGATTTCTGATCATTTCCAGGAGATTTCAGGTAAAGTGAGACAACACATGATGCTGAAAAGTGCTCAACTTTGTCTATAAGGTATAAAAGACCCTATGAGAAGATCAGGTTTTGTTTATTGCTTTCAGATGAAGTTAGGTGCATAGTAAGTTTGAGTGAAATGGGTAATAAAACCGTTCTGTTTTCAGAGAATGCGGAGAACAGCAGCTTCATTGCCTGAGGACAGAAACTAGAGTGGAGACTGGTTGTATGGAATCGTATACTTCGATACCGCCTGCCAGACGGCAGGGAAACAACCACACCACATTACTGGATTGTGCAGGGCCTCTGATGTTCTTGTACTCTTTCATCATTGATGTACACCGTGTCGGTTCACTTTATGATCATGAATGTCCTGATTTGCTCTTGAGTTGCCCTACCAAGGTTAAAGCAGTATTACATGCTGCACATGCTTGTCTGAGTCACTTAAGTAAGAAGACTACTTTATTTTATTTGTGGTAGTGAATGCTGTGAGATTTCGTAATCTGTAACAGCGCTTCTACTCAGTGAAGATATTCTTTGGTTCATGGGACACATAAAATGTGCAGTGCAGATCTGTAGTCAATATCTCAACATGTGATGGTGCACTGGGAATGATGTCATTTTCCTGAAACTCTTCCTGCTCTTGTTCATGCAGCTTTGCCAGGTCTGGGTGAGATGAACCGATGTTCCTACAAGAATAGTGTAAATCAACTTTACACTTGCCAGTGATTTTACTCTTCCTTTCGGTTGACTCACTTTGTAACTCCATCTCTCTCCCTTAATCCCTCTCTCTCTCTTTCTCTGTCTCTCTCATTCACACACACACACACACACACACTTTCACAAAAAGCAGTGCCTGATGTCTTAATAATGCCCTTACTCTAGGCGCCCTGCCATGGCCTGGATTGAGTGCCAGATGATTGCATGCTCACTGCGTTCTGTGTGACTGTCTCAGTTGCAGAAAAAAGTAGCTCTCAGCTTAGACTCTATTCATTCAGTTACTTTCACCAAAAGTGACACCATTACTGTCTTTCACAATGATCTCTTCCAGGAGAAAATATTCTGATCCACAGTGCCCTGCTCAAATTCACATTAACATGTGGCCACTTCATTATACCCTCTGAAAGGGTGGATTCCCCACCGCAGGTCTGATGATAAAGGCCTTGGAAGCTGAGATCTTTGAATCTGAGGCCCAAGCGGTCCCTAATGTTGACAAGTGGTCTCTCTGTGTGGGTGACATTTGTTAAAAGGAGGCATGGATATATTTAACTAGACACTAAGGCCTCCATGTTTCTATTGTCCAACGTGTCATTATCGAGACCTTAACAGCACCTCAGGCCTGAGTGGTGTGTTCTTTGCCATGGCAACAGTGTTAATAATATTGTTGGTCTGGTGAATTGAGGGAGCTGTGTGTGTGGATCTGAGTGTGTGTTTGTGTGGAGCCTGGCACAGTGGGGGACATTGGACATAAAGGGGGGAGTGCTGAGATGAGAGTTTGTGGATTTTAAGAGTGCTCTGTGATCCGTGGCCGAAGCGAGGGGGAAAAATCGCACTACTCACTCAAGTGTCCTGCTTAAAGAATAGTTCTGTTAAATTGCTGAAAACTTGAATACACATCCAACACAATATATTTTCTGTGTTAAAATATGCTGTGTGGGTCTGGCCTTACCAATGGAAACCTTGTAAATATGTTGTATGATATGCTGTAAATGTTAATAAAAGAAGCGTTTCTCTTTGTCACAGTGCTGAAAAGAAATTCCTAATTGTGGCTTTGAGGCGTGTGAACTGCTTGCCTGCGAAGTGTAATACGAGTCTGGCTGAGGGCTACTTTTTATCTGTGGCGCTATCTTGAGAAAGTTCCAGAAGGAGCAAATGTTCGAAACACTCCCCCATCTTTGACCATTCACAATGGAGTAGCATGTTGTTGCACAATGGGTTTTTATTTATTAGAGAATCAGCAGGAAAACCACACAGGGTTCTGCTGTTCTGCACTTCACTTTTTTGTGGCGAATATCAAACTGAAATGAAAATCAAGACGCGGTGCTTACAGTTGCACTGATCGTTAGCGGAATCCAACAACCTTATAACACCATCTTGTGAAAAGAGAAATATTCTTGCTGTGTGTTCCATTTTTAATAGGCTCTGTTGGTCCCATGCCTTTGTAACAGGAGAAATAGTGAGAGATCAAGTGAGATTGAGTTCTGCTGAGGGGTCTAGGGGCTCAGGGGGGTGGATTAGTGGCATGGGGTGGAGGGTATCATCTTACATTTCCCTCAGGGACGGCCACATGACCTCACGGAGAAAGGAAGGGAGGGGAAAAGGATGTTGAACTACGGCCTGAGCTCTCTCAATGAGAACCACATGCAGGAATAGGGGGGCGGGGAGGAGTAGGAAAGGGAGGGCTGTGACTAAAGCCTGTCTCTCACTGAGGAGTGTGTTCCGTGTGGATCTCGCTTGATATTTTCACCAGGCAGTGTAGAGGAGAGGACCTAAGAGGGAGTGTCTCTGTATTCATAGAGAGCTAGAGTGTGCATGTGTGGAGTCTAGCAAACCAGGGAGAGACACTACAGGATACATAGCTTTTCTGAACAGTAAGAACAACTCTGTTAAAGTCCTGTAAAGAGACAGTACTGTTGGACAGAAGGGAACAGTATTACAATTCAGTGAGAGAAGCAAGAAGCAAAGGATAGAGACATGTCAAGTGCAATCCTGAGACGAAACTCCAGCAAGCAAGGCTTGCAGAACCTTCTAAGGTGAGATAAGAAACTTTAAATGTAATTATATTTGATTTCACAGTACAGATTAATGTTTATAGAGAGGGTCAGCAGAGATTTAGAGGCATAATTGTGTTGGCTTTGAATTAGTCTTTATTCTGCAGGCAGGGTCAAGCTTAATAACTAAATAATAAGCCTAAGATCAATGAAAATTTGCAGTGACATGACATTTTATATCTAGCCATATTTACTAATACTGTGCTGTTACAAAGTCAACTTGAAGAATCCTGGAACACGACACAATGAACAAAAAAAGTGTCAACATATTGAATGATACCTCCACGACAGTTTATTTAACTGTTCCCTGTGCTATCCTTTTAAAAAAGCCTCGTTCTTTAATATTTGTTTCTTAATCTCCAGAGGTTTTCATCCTTACTGACCTGATTTCCATTTTAATGGTTCTTATTCTAGTGGTTTGTTGAGAAAGTTTGTTGTTTCTACCTGAGATTCCAGAAGGTTGTAGAGGGAGAGAAGTGGTTGAGGTGAGAGTTAGATGGACAAAAGCCCCCTGATTAAAACCTGGGAGAGTTGACCCTGTGACCTTTGTCTGAGAAGATGAGAGGTAGCCAGACTGACTCATTGCCTCTCGGAGTTTAGGGGCTGGCTGGAAACTTGTTCTGATTTGAGGAACAGAATGACACTGAAATTGTTCACTTTCAGACACTTAGTCACACTCTATGATTTCATCACTCCATTGATGCTTAGTTTGCATCGTCTATACACAAGTTTTAATTGCGCAAGTCATACATAGGCCAAATTACACTCTTAAAAATAACTCTTAAAAAAGTTAAAGGGTTCTTGGCTTGGACATACAGTTCTAGAAATAGAATTCATTTAGTTTATGTTTCTTATATGGAGGTTTCTTCTCAACTAAATTGTGGGTTCTAACCCATTGAAAGGTTCTTGCAACTCTACCTACTGTGAAGCAATTCAAAAATAATTTATTATATGTTGTGAATATATGAATAAGACATGGAAAAAAAACATTTATTATCTTTTGTGAATAAATGAATGGGACATGTAGAAGACGAGACTGGAGCTTGTGAGAAACACCATGCCTAAGTCAGTCCTCACACTGCATTCATATCAATAGAGACAGGATTTCAGGTGGATCAGATGTGCTTTGTTAAAGGTATTTCAGGAGCTGCACACAGGTTGTATTGTAGAATGTGGATTCGTTTCTCAGAGCTTTTCAGAGCTGCCAAGACAGTCTTTTCTCACAGCAGACAAAGTGACTTTGCAGATGAATGCTCTGTATTCATCTTTATTACTGCTGTACCAGACACATTATTAATCATAAAAAATATACAGTGCTCTAGTTGTGGTTTATGGTATTTAAAGCTTTTTGAGAACTCTTTCCATTACACTCTACCCTGAAGTTATTAGGAATGGAAGGTGACTGATACTAACATGACCTGGATGATGTCAAGATGCAGAAATGTTCAGACATGCTGCATACTTGTCCGCTGGTACCATTGAATATAAGAGAGATGGATTGTTCTGGCCTCTTGCACACACATACGAAGGAATTCCTCTGACTTAAAGCAAAACAATTGCAGCTGTTAGTTAAATTCTTCCAAACAGCCTTAAAATTTGTGGTCTCTGTCATGTTTATTACAAACACAATATTCGAGCCGAGGAAGTGTGTCATAAAATAAACCAGATAAGGAAGAAAGAGAGCGAAACTGTGGCTGAAAGGCAGATAAAGGGTGTTTGTGAGCTCAAGGCCCATCAAGTAATAAGCGACTTGTGCGTTTGCCAGAGGGGGCATATGATGTATCACAGTGATCTGGATTGAATCAGCCTAGTTAGGAGTCTCCCCTGTCTGCACCAGCTTTGATCACAGAGTAATCTCAGGCATGAAGCACGCAGGTGCAAGCTGTGACCAATGTGTGTTTAATTTTGTTTTTGAAGAAGCTTCTTTTTCACTCTTTTTTGGGAACAGGTTTGCGATACTTTTGAATTTTAATGCAGAAAGAAACTGGTTTTGGATTGATACATAATTATCTTGCTGCTGTGTTGATGATAATGGTTATGTTTTTTACTAGAGAAATGTTTTTTTCTACTGGCTCTGGATCCTTTCATTGACTGAAATGTTTAGGTGAAACTCCTCTTACTGCTGACTGATCTGCATCAATACATTCTGAGTGTGTGTGTGTGTGTGTGTGTGTGTGTGTGTGTGTGTGTGTGTGTGTGTGTTGAACCATGACCTATATGATCCCTGGCTCTTTCGTAGCCCTCTTCTGTTTACCATACTGTGATAAGAGCAGAAAGAATTCAGGTAGGGGGGTTGGGGGCTTAGTGTTTTTGAGTAAACAGGGCAATAAACTCTCTGTCATCGGCAAGGCAGGGTGATTGTCCCAAAATTGATGGGCTTCAGGAGCAGGGAAAGGTAAACAGTCCTGGGATTCACTGCACATGGCTTAAATCTGCTGAGAATGATCTAAATCACTGCTCGCAAATATATGTTTTTCCAGCTAAACTCTGTTTCACTGTCCACCATTTAATTTTGATTAGCCATTCTAATAAACAGCAGTGGAGTATATAATACCAAATATTATGCCCATAATAAACCGACTCAGTGCCAGGCTTTGGCAAGACCCTCCATGCAGATAGACAAGTGGAGCCGGTGGGGTTCCAGACTGCTGCTAAAGGAAATGGGCCATTTATGCTCTGTCAGGGTCCGAACACATAACAGGGTGATTGACGTCTGAGGACACAGCCCGTATTTTGATGGCATTAACTGTCCACATTAAGATGTTTGAGTCATTCATTGCCAGTGTGAGATGTGTAAATAAAGACAGAGGAGATGCATGTTTTGGAAGCTACAACTAACTTTAGAGAACTGCCATTTGACTTATTAAAGAGAGCCATGCTCTAACTGTCATAACCATCATTTTTCCACTGTATGAATTCCAAGTTTGTGGATGTAATAATTAGCATGACTTATTATAGGGGGACTTTCCATGCGCTTAAGTGGAGCTCTGGTCCTTTACAAGCCGTTTTGGGTACGCTATGTGACTTGTGTGTGGGGTTTGTTGAGTCTCTGCTGTTCACTGTCAGCGGGGAGACGTTTGAGTTGTTGGTCTGGGTCAGTAACTCTCTTTTACTCTCGAAATGTGGCTTGCTACGATGACATCATCTGGCTCAGCTGCTTGCAAACCCCATGCCCTAAACCTCAAATGGCCTTGCATGTAGGAACTGGGAAGAAGTGGGAACGCTTTCTGGTTGACTTGCAAAAAAAGGTGCATTTATTTTTCTTTCTTTCTGAAGACAAAGGCTAAAGGGAAAGACGCATTAAGGCATTTTCAGTAGAGGGTGTGTGCCTTCAGTGTCCTAAGCAGGGAAAGAAATCTGTTGAAACAAGATAGTACAACTGGTCTTCTAGCAGCCAAGGAGAAGTTGGCATTATCTGTCCAAAACATTGTGTTTTGCTAACCTGTTTTTCAGGAAATATGGCTATTGTTGAATGTTGGGTTGCTATATAGCTTAACCCTGTATATAACTGAGCTATTCGATCTACCTGTCCACTGGGACTCCAAAATGTACATTTAAAAAGCAGACACTGGAAACAGGACTTAACTGGTGCGTTTATTAGTGTTTTATGAGGAGACACGTCCTGCTGTGTTTCTTGCAGTTGTAAACTCTCCCTAAACAGTGAACTGTTGGACTCCAGGTGCTGTGAATGCTGGGTATGGTAAATATTTTCTTCTCGGTTCTCTATGTATCTATCCCAGCCTCACCTCAAAGCTCTCCAAAATGTTCCTGCACTTGCAAAAGGAAAGTAGAGTTTGTCTTACATAGTCCGTGATCCATAAATCAAAGAAAATTGGCATTCACTGTAGTTAAATGCGCACGGCGAATAAAGTTTCTTGCTGTGCGTTTAAAGGGGAGCTCTAAATCTCCAGTCTGCTCTATATTAGCTGACACATCTTTCATATTGTCAGTTATTTTTTCTGATCCCAAAGCTAGGCTGATTTCTGGATCTGGAGGTAATTTGCAAGCCATTCCCACTGCGACAGAGGTATGCAATTAATAACCCAGCACTGCAACACGGCAGTATATTTTGAAAACGTAATGCTTTGAATTGATTTTATTTGAATGTTCAGTTCCATATGTAACAACAGTGAGCTCAGAAGTGAGCAAACTAAAAGACAATGACAGTGTTGATGTAATATATTGTATTAATGGGGAAATGATGTACAAGTTCAATAGAGTGTGGTCGAAGTCCGGTAGCGCCGTATTGCTGTTTCATTAATGTTGCACTCTTCACTTCAGTTTCTTTACCACATTAGTCAGAAAATTTATACCAGACTGACTACATGTAAAAACATCTTACCACACTAATACCACTAATACCATCACCAGATAAATAATCGGACAGACAGAAGTTTTCTTGTAGACTAGTTTGACAGTAATGGTGCAAACAGTTAAGAGTTGTGATGACATCTTTTAATTCAAACTGCCCACTTCTACACACAAGAGTGGCCAGTTGTGTACCCACTGGCTAAGTGCCTCTTGCTACATGTTCAAGCTTGCTCTGCTGTGAATTAGCAAATGCAACAATAGCCAAAAGCATTCCCTCAGCGAAAGTGAATTCACAACCTCCCCCCAAATCCTTTCTGCCCCTGGGCTTAGCTGCATTATGCTTAGGAAGCAGAGTCAACAGAGTTTCGGGAAAGGTGATATATGCTGAGCATGAGCCAGACTCTTGTTTTTTTTTTTTTTCTTCTCCTCTCGCCCTTAGTAGTGAGAACTACATGAGAGTAAGTAGTAGTCTTTTGAATGTGCACGCTGAATATTTAAACTGTACTGGAAATGACTATGTGAGAACAAAAGATGGCTTCCATTTAGTTAAATGGAGGCAGATTGTGGGTTTAGACAAGAATGAAAGAATGGAGCGATTTGTGAGCCTGTCACTGCCTGACAAATCACAGCAAGATGAATGACCTCATCCCTGCTGTTGACGTCATGCAGGAGGCCTGTGCCAGAAATGAAATAATCTCACCATACTGATTAAGAGCTTTAAATAATGAGAGACTATAAATGCTTTGGTTAAATGGTTGATCTCACTACATGCCTTTCTTTAGTCAAGAGGCCTCTGAAGCTTGTTCTCATTCTAAGGTGGAGTGCTCTTTTAGCACTGGAGCGAACTTTTACATGAAAAAAATTTAGTTTTAGTCTAAATATAGTCAGCCATGACTTATTGTGAATACATGACATATGAAAACAAAGACAAAGAAAAGGGAAAGAGGGGGAAAAGGGTGAAAGTGGGTGAGTGGTCCAGCTGGCTTCTAACCCTTTCACCCCTTTCCCCTCACTTCCCATGCTACTCTGTCTTCCTGTGAGATGGCCTGAGGACACGGCTTGGCTTGGTCAGACATATCGCAGTGCTGAGTAAAGGGGAAAGTAAAACGTTTAGCAGGCCAGAATGCATGTCCCTTTACAACAAAATTGCTAATACAAGAATGCAGTAGGGGGCGAGACAGCCTATTTTGTGATCACGGAGAGATTTATGGATCTCCCCTGCTATACATGTTTTTAGGGCAAGCTGTAAAGCCACTGGAGCAGATTGTGACTTTACTGGTAAGCAGGTCTGGAATGCATTAAAGCCCATTAGTGACCTGTGTATTGCCCTTAATTGATCCAGAAGCTACATTGGTGTTTATTGTAACATGACACTAAGGCGCCCAGATGGAAGTTGTTTAAGAGTCCCTCAAGACCCAAAGGGTAGGATAGGAAAGGACAGGATAACGTTTCCTACAGAAATATAGGAGATGATTTCATTTGCCAGGTAGTGACTTTTAACTATACCAAATTAAGCTTTACTCTCAAAATATTAAAAAAAAATTTTTAGACAGATAATCAACATTCTGGTAAGGCTCTCTGATTTAGTGTAAACACACTTTCCCCCTCCACAACCACAAACATGTACACACTTACATGCTTGCACATGCCCAGGGACCAATGTGTGGGGCATAAATGTGTCTGTGTGTGTCCTATGTATGTGTGTTTACTGGTTAGATAAACACTGGGATGCAGCAACATCTCCAACTTGTGTGCATGTGGGATGTCATCGCTCAATCATGGCCGCTGTTGAACTCCAAAGCAGATGTTCCATTGGCTCTCACTCATCTGCAGACTTAACAGACCATTGTTTGGAGAATCTTCCTGAGAGACTGTGGAGGACTCAGAGGATCAGAGTGAACAGTACTGTTGTGGAGTGTTTCTTATATCCATTGATTACTAAGCCCACCAGTAAACAGTGTGTGTGTGTCCATTCTCCACTTGGTTCAAACCCTCAATACGATTTTACAGATTCTGTGAGTAAATAAGGAAAAAGAACGGTATGTTTTTCTAGCCAGAAATGCTAGTTAGCAATTTTGTAGACCTCACTGTGTTATTCATGTTTTTTATTCCATCTTGGGCTTAAAAATTATTCTGCCCTACGAAACTCTTGGGACATTAGGTATAAAATTTGCACTGATATAATGCTGCTTTTAGCTTGTGTGTCATTTAATAGTGGTTCTAAAAATGAATGCAGAGTTCATTATGTGGACCTGTCACTAGCTAGATGAATACTTTCTAAACTTTTGCAGGTGCACAAGCTTAGTTACATTTTCTAAACTACGATTGTCAACTGTCTATCTAACACAATGACTATATTTATTATTTATAAATTGAGTTTTGAAGCCTTAAAGAGATAAAAAAGGAAATGAAAGGTTGTGTTTTTTCCCCTGTGATTGCTATTCATAATATGAGTTATTCTATGTCTTCTCCCTTCCCAGAGTGACAGCCCAGCGCAGTATTGAGGATGCAGAAGAGATCGAGAGGGAGCGACGTCGCCGGGCTCGAGAGTCTCTCAGGAAGGAGAGGAGTCTCACTGGATCTTCTGGGTATCCTCAGGACAGCTCAGGACCGACTGAGGAGTGCCTGTATGTTCAGTCTGATTTATTCCTATGGACAGCTTTAGTTTGTGTATTACTGGAGTGATCTAGAATCCATTACCACCCCCCACTCCACCACCTTTCCTGTTCTGACTAACATGGAGTTATAGCTAAAATTTCGGAATTACCTAAGGAGTAAAGAATGTGTATTGGACCATGGCTTAAGAAAGAGCTGCATGCCCCCTTAGCCTGCAGCACAGATTACACTTTGTATGTATGACTTCCACTTTGTATCAGAGAAGCGTAATTATGGGCCGTCTGGTTATGGACCACACCTCTCAGACACACCAAGAGAGACTCAGATATCTGGCCCCTGTGAGTCAAACTGTTTAGAGTAGAGAACAAGTTGATATAGAGTGCACTGTAATTATGTTTTGATCTTAAAAGAGTCTCGGTTTTGAGCACTTGAGTATTTTTGAGCACTTGCAAGAACTCACACGCATGCAGGTTAAAGTTTTAAGTAGTTCTAAAACAAATTTACCTTAATTTGTAATTACATTTCATTTAGATATTTATTCAGGCTATTGAAACAGTCTTCTGCTGCTTCACAGCAGCAGTTTGATGGATTATTATTTGAAGATAATAAGCTTTAATTATATCCTGGTATGTGCTCTGCAATCCTTTCAAGCAGCTCTTGGACAGATGAAGTACATTTCCATTTCAGGACTTTTTAATTAATCAAGAATCATTAGAAATGCAGTTGGAACCATTAAAATTGACCTGCTTCATGTTCTAGCTTTTCATGTAAACAATATTGCTGAGGCCTGGTCTAGTGCAGGTGATTATGCTTGGCTAATGTCATTAAGAAACCTTTGAAGATTGCTCTGTTCAAAACATAAAAGCACTGTACAAGACTGAAAGTACAATGAAAACACTAAGGAATGGGAAACAACATCCATGCTGCCACACAGAGGGTCAGTAAAGGGTTCTGGATTAAGTCATGCTGAACTGTGCAAAATCAGACACCACCCTTTCTTCATTTAATTTTCTTTTATTTCCAGTAGAAACGTCCAAAAAGCACAATTTAAATGAATTGTGAATGAATTTCAACATTATATCTCAAAATAAGTACAAATGAATGCAACAAACTAAAAACAACAATGTTCTTGTACTTACTGCACCTGGAGACATTAAAATAGGCCCTGCTATTGAAGAAACTCCTAAAAGTTTATAGGGACAATATTATTAAGGAGCAATTGAATGGAAAGTTGTAACTAAAGCCATTATTTCCCTCAGGTTAATGTAAAGGAAATATGTGGTTCCGTAGTTAGCTATTGTTTTGTGCAAGCTAGCTAGTTAGCTAAATAGTTAAATATGCTGAAACAAAGCCAAAAAATGACTAAACGATAAAAGGGGGAATCATCATCATCAATATCCATCCAGCGCTGATATTTTATGATATTCAATCTAGTAATATACATTTGACATTATATGTGAATTGTGGTGTTGTTATCAGGATTAAGTGTAATGTAGAATAAAATACAGTATCCAACACCCACCATTCTCTGTAACAGTGTGGAGCCACAACTACTCTTTCATTACTGCCTAAGTAGTAAAAACATTTGTTGAAAGTGCAAACTACTGACTGTGTTTAAGAATTACAAGAATTTGCTGGCACTTTTAGATTTCTGGTTAAGTCTGCTCAGTTTGGTCCTCTGAATGTGCCTGAAGCTTTGATCTTTCCAGGTGTCATATGAGTGGTCATGTCATCATTTTAATCCTCATGCTCTGCATCAGTGACTGGTGACGTATGTTTGGAGTCACTTTGATGATTACTATCTCATCAATGGTCCACATGTGTGGAATTATGTCATATCAGGTGTTGGCACTTCAAGCGCTTGGTAATTTGTGAGTGAGTGTTTCTCACACCTCACACTTAGCATGTCACTGGGACCTGGTTGCCTGTGGCAAGAGAACAACAACAACAAAACCACTCCGAAAACCTCAAACATCTGTTTCTGTGGACTGCTTTTGAAGTTGAATGCCGATGTTAATGGATGGACTGAATGAC
The DNA here is from genome assembly GCA_037577295.1 of Ladigesia roloffi. Classification (NCBI taxonomy): domain Eukaryota; kingdom Metazoa; phylum Chordata; class Actinopteri; order Characiformes; family Alestidae; genus Ladigesia; species Ladigesia roloffi. Next base: position 5,218,909 of record JBBKCR010000122.1, on the reverse strand, counting down.
TTCAGCGCATAGTTTTATCGCTGAGCATTTGTAGCCATACCTCACCACAGGTGTGGGCTCCATATGCTGCCTTCCCTCATGAAGGCTGTTCGTGCTTCAGTGCCTGTTAACATGCCCACAGTTCTCATAAAGTGATTATATGAGGCAGCAGCCCTGACCCTCCTATCTGATTATAAAACAGCACACCTCCTTCACTACAATCCAACCTGCTGACCTCCACAGAAATAGCTCTGTTTTCAGTTCATAACTGGTTCTTTGTATTCTTTGATGATATTCTACCTTCTCTTTGGTCTATTATTCTCATGTTCACTCCTCTACCTCAGTCTGTCAGACTTCATTTCATGGTCTGATCTTAAGATGTGACCACAACACATCGTTTCAAATCTTAGAGGTCTTTTACACTGGGTTTGGCAACAGAAATATATTTGGCAAAGCTCATGCATTGCTGGCTCAGGATGACAGAGTGTAACACTTCTCTGTGAAATCTGAGATTTTTTTTCTAACACCTGCATAATCACACTCTCAACTGCTTTCGTTTATCTCGGCTAAAAATGGCCCTCAATTCATAGTCTCATGTTGTGCAACCCATCTGAAACCAATGCATTTACCTGCAGCTACGAGAGTGATCTGAAACCCAGCAGCCCTGGTGTGCTCGAGGAGGACGAAGGCTTCAGTGACTGGACCCAGAGAGCAGAGCGGAGCCGACGGGCCAGGCAGGAGCAGAACGGCCCCAGAGAGGAGGACCTGGAGGTGGAAAGAGCTATGAATGGAGCAACTAGAAGATGCGAGATCAGTTCGGCTGTATTAACTCGACAACACAAAACCCAATGTGAAGCAGAGGAAGAGGAGGAGTACAGGCCAGTTAGGAAGAGCAGTGAGAAAAGGATTGAGCTTGGAGAGAGGCCAAGAAGTTTCAGGAACAGAGAGGCAGAAGAATGGAAAGAAGATTTGAAAGTTAACAAGAGACAAGAGGTGGTTTCAAAACCACACGTAGAAGACAAGGTGAGATAAGAATCGCTTCAGTTTTCTGAATCTGATTTCAGATATTGTATGCTTAAGAAAAAAGGATGTCATTGTCATATGCACTTTATGTTTGATTGTTTTATGATACCTAACCGTCTGGCATTTGCAGGTGAAAGAAAAGAGACAAGAAGTGAAGGTCTCATACACATCTAAAGTCTTCCTGCAGCAAGACAGAATCCCCAGTGCCAACAGTGAAGATCCTGCTGGAGAAGAAGTAACTTCACCGGTGTTTAAAGGAAGAAGGACTGCAAGGTGAGTAGTGTGTTTCTCAAAGAATAGTATGGTCCAGAACAGCGTTTGTCTCTATGTGTACCCTCCAGTGTGATGAAAAAAAGACAAAGCACTTTTATCATGAGGACTGACTCTACACAAAAAACTGCAAAAAATAAAAATAAAATAATAAAAGAGTTTTTCTTAGATTTGTATATATGTAGGCTTAACAATTGATCATTTAGACTTAAAAGACATAAATGAAATAAAGGTGCAGCAAGAATTTATAGAGGTTGAATGGGAATTATTTTTTAGGAAATATTTCAGCATTCTGCATAACTATGTGGGTAAGATGCAAATAATGCATGTCATAGCCGTTTGATATAAAATGCTTCATTTTTAAGAAGTAACTTGAACCATTGAATGATTCTAAAATATGCAGAGCAGAAACTACTGCATGTTAACTCAAAATATTCATTCAGCAGGGGCCCTTAAAAAAGAAACCCCACATTTTTTGGGTAAGACACTGTTTGAAGATAGTTAAGGGCTAGAATTTAGGTCTATTTTTTTGGCCAGATTAGCCATCTGCTGAGTGTTGTAAGACAAAATAGTTTTCAATTAGTTTCTTTGTACTACTGTTTTACCATCATCACATTCACATAAAAAAGGATGCTAAATCATTTGGGTTGTTTTGGATAGTAAAGGAAATGAACTCATTTCCTTTTCTAGACACCGTGACCCTTGGTTCCTGTCACCACAGTAAAAAAAACCTGAGTTGGCAAAATCCTTGACAATGTACAATTTAACATAAAATCTTGAATTAGGCTGGATGTCAGAGGTTGGATTAGGCTGGAATTTTGAAAAGCTGGTGGAATTACACTTTAAAGTAAGCAAAGGAACATTCATGTTGTTTCTCCATCTTGACAGGACTGGACATAAAATAAAGGGCATGATGTGTCCTGTCATGAATCAGTAATTCAGCAGGCATCAAAACTATGTACTGTGTAAATCACTGTGATCATTGCCAGTCTGTCAAAGATCATCCAGCCCAAATTAACCTTAAAACAGGAAATTCATGCTTAAATGATAAATAGACATTAAAGCGATAGTTCACCCAAAAATGAAAATTTGATGTTTATTTGCTTAAACCCAAGGCATCCAAGTCAAATGTGACTTTGTTTTCCTGCAGGATAAATAAAGTTTTCTGATTCTGATTCTGATTTCTCAGCAGATCACAAACGCAGATTATTATCTTTAGCCGTGGCAGTCTGGTAGTCATTTAATGGAAGTGGATGGGCATCAAGCCTTTCAAAGTAAAAAACGCATGCACAGACACGTCCAGATTACACCCGGTGGCTCGTGACGACACATTGATGTCTTAAGACATGAAACGATCGGTTTTTGTGAGAAACTGAACAGTATTTATATC
>JBBKCR010000122.1:5188549-5208859 GCA_037577295.1 Ladigesia roloffi | reverse complement strand
TTTCCAGTGTATTTCAAAGTGTCTTTTTGTCTTATGCTGTTATATTATATTATATTAGGACACCGATGGGTTGAAAGTGGGTGTGGCTGATCTCATTACTCAGTGGGTGAAGGGGAGTCCTGAGGGTAGTAACAGAAACTCACCATCTCGACCATCCGTAAGTAACTAAGATTGTAATCAAATGACTCCATTTCTCATTGTCTTGTCACAATAATGTTCTTTCAGTATGAGGTCTACCAGAGGCAGAATTGAGGATGGATATATACAGCATGTATTTGTTCTTCCAAGAATAAATCAAAGCCTCTTTTTTCTTTTCTATCCTCTTCCAGTTCCTATCCCTTGTTTCTTTCATCTGATTCCCTCTTTCTCTTCCAAGGTAAAACTGCTGAAATTTCCACACTTTTTCTTCCTTATTTCTGAATCAGAAAAGCTAGATATTTTCCAGTACACACATCCATATTTTATATTTATAGATTGTGTACATTGGATACTTTGTTAGTTTAGTTTTCATTCTATTCCCTTGTTTTGTTTTGTTTTTGCTGCTCTAACCTTTCTGTCCACTTTCTGCCACAATATTTCATATTTCCCACTTGTGGGACTAATGAAGGTTTATCTTATCTGAGATTTTGCATCTATTTGTTAATATTATTAGAGTACACTATTACAAAAATAGTTATATAGAGACCCATCCATTGAAAGCATTTTAGGATTAACCAAAAATGTTTCTCAATCATATAATTGCAAACAAATTCCCAGTGTATTAGAAAGACATCTGTTGATCAGACCTGTGTCAGATCTCTGTTTGCAATACAGGAACTATTAATCCAGGTTTCTGAAAGGTCTGACACTGTTGTCTGCATTCATTCTCAGGACGTTAAAGCAGGGGATGTCCTCCAGAAGAAGAACATGTGGGAGATCATAGGTGAGGGCACAGGAGCAGGGCGTTCAGGAGCGGCGGGGAAGGTAATAATTTCTTTGTTGCATAAGAAAAGCTTTATCCTCTCTCCTCTAGCCTCTCTTTGCAGATATGTGACATTTGTTTTGAACATTTAGGGAGCTGCCGCTGGTAAACGTTACAAATTTGTTGTGACTGGTCATGGCAAATATGAGAAGATCTCCATCGATGATGACCACTACAGTGACTACCCGAATGGAAAATCAGGTAAGACCGCCTGTGACATCATGTGAACTCAGTTAACCCTAAATCGTACAGTCAGAGTTGTGGGAAAAGTACCATGGAAACTGCACAATGCTGACACCAGAATAGCTTTGTCACTCTTCCTGCTGACATAACATCAGCTTATCCCACGGGTCTCTGTAAAGATCTTTGCAATGTAATTTACTGACTTGAGCCATTTTGGACAAAGCTCTGCAAATCCACATAAGCTCTGGTAGGATATGAATTTAAGGGGTGTTGACAAGACTCTAACACATGCTTATGCATTCTAACTCAGCCTGCAGAGCTGGAAATGTTCACACATGCCAGGCTGTGCATTGCAAAGCTTTTAGGGCAGTGTTCAACACCTTTTCACGCGTTCAGCATTGCTGTTACAACTGCCTATTGCACAGTCTGCCATAATGACTAACATTTTGTATTGTTAGGCTGATTTAACACACATCTTTTACACTCTTTTTTAATACTAATATTATGGAATGGCCATTAATTATTGTCATGTATAAAGAATGTGTGTACTTAATAAACTGTTTGATTTTGAATGACCAGAATGACCCCTCTCCAAATCGATTTTATTAAAAAATAATAAATATAAAACAACAACTAGTACAGTGCACCGTAAAATGCCAAGCATCACTGCCCATCTCCACAAAGAATGTGTACCCAGTCTGACATCTGAAGACATGCAAAAGAAAGGCAAAGCAAGAAACATGGTATAGACAATTAATTTATGCCAGATTTAAAACAATACTTTAGTCCGAAAGGTCTTAACATCTTAAATTTGAGCCATGCATTAGAGTTGACAGGCAGTTCCAGTTAAACAGATCCCTGAGGTTTTAATTCAGGGTTCAGTCAGTGAATTCTGTCCGTCAACCCTTCAGGCATGCAGCTTTATCAAGACATGCTCTGGTCACCAAGATCCCTCATTCCATTATCTGTGTTCTGCTTTTGAGGTACATGGTAGATTCAGAAGCTCTGGGTACTCAAATCCTCCACACATATTTTTTTTTTCTCAGACTTCCAAATCTTCGTAACGTCACAGTCACCCCATCCTACTCAAACACTCGCCTACACCTTTCACTTGCCCTCTCAAATCTATTCCTTCCCTGTCCACAAAATCAGAGCTTTGTCCCGCAGTACCCCTTACTGGCATCTTAAAAAGCAGAAAAAAATAGAAGGAAAAAAAAAGAAACAAATGAAAAGGGAGTGTTTGAATACATACCCATTTGATTTCATAAGCACCATATTTTAATACTGAGCTTTAACTTATACCAACTGAATATCGCCCAATACTCACACTTACGCATGTTTTCCAAAAAATTCAACCTCCATTTTTCAGACTTCCATGTTTTTAATATTGTAAATGTTATTATTGAGGCAAGTTTGAGCCATAAAATTACTGCATAAGTGGAAGTTTGTGATTTTGTCACAGTAGTTCCCACAGGCAGGGGGAAAGCTTATTAAAAAAGAACTTGTGAACGCATTATCGATGCATCCTTTAATCACAGAGGGATGGCTGTCTACGTGTCTTAGATTTCTCTCTGCCAAACTAGCATGACTTACAACATATCAGAGAGACTGGCAGTGAAGTAAAACAACATTACACTGAGCATTCAAATTGCTCAGTGTGTTTTATACAAATAAATTTCATTTTGATACTTAGTTTGAACTTCAAGGTATTTGAATTGTGATAAAGAGAACTGTACACTATTACTGAAAAATTACAAGATCAACCTTCGCCATTTACTACTTACTCTTCAGCTACACTGGTTTTTGTAGCGCCGAACCCTCTGGCAGTTCTGTTAAAGTCTTTTGGTTCTTCATCTTTATTTTTGCGGCCTATGAGACTCATCTCAAATACTGTTGCAATCTTTGTCACTGGGCGTGAGGCTGCCTCTCTCAGTTTTCTGGCATCAAATCGAGGGCTGTAAAGTAGAACTGGAAGGCGATGGGCAAAGGATGGAACTTCTGTTGGTGTGTCCAGTTCAGCCTCTTCTTTCTTTTGCTCCTCGGTTTTGTTGGCTTCGATCTGTTGCATGATGCTCTCTTTGGTAGAGAACATTTGGAAGAGGACAGCGTCCCACATTTTTGCTGCCCTGGGGCTATCTTTGGCGTCTTGGCTCTGAGATATGTCACTGATATCTTCTGCCTGTTGGCCCTGTTTTTTGGGTTCACTTTGAGGAGCGCCAACAGGGGCGTCTTTTTTCAGTTCTAGCTCAGGCTGAGGAAAGTGGGGCTCTTCTGCCTCCACCACCATGTGTTTCTTAAGGCGAGACCAGCCACTGAACTTTGACTTTGTTGCTTTTGGTTTTTGATTCTCCTTCAGGAGAGGCCCCTTGGTTGGGAGGGAGCTGTTGCTCACCTTCTCCTCTCCTGCAGGCGTCACGTTTTCTGTACTCTTTTTAGTTTCTTTTAAATCTACTTTTTCTGGTTTAACTTTGTCCTTCTGGTCATCCGCTGCTTTGACCAGAGGCTCGTCTTTTGTCTTTTCAGGTGCAGCGTTTTCAGGTTTCTGCTCTTTCAGCCCTTTAACCCTTTCTAGTAAAGACATACCAGCTGCTGATGGCTTTTTTGACAGCTTATTTATTTTTGTAGTGATTGCAGTTTCTGCCGTAGTTGGCTTTGAGGCATTGCTGTCAGCTGTTGTACCTTTTCCAGATGGTGGTGTTGGCTTAGTTTCAAGTTTTGTGGTTTCAGTCACAGAGTCAGGTGGAGGGGTTTTTGGTTTAGAAGGGCCATATATTGGAGTCCTGACTCTCTGTGTCACGGGAACAGCTGTCACCACTGTTGGTGTTTCTGATGGTGGCGTCTCAACTTTAGATACCACGATGGTTGGAATTGTCATTACAGGAACTTTTACCGTCGCTTTATTTATGTCTGGTGTTGATGTTTCTTGCACAGGTTTTAGCTTTGTCTCAATTGTCGATGTTCTTGGCTCTGAAACATCAGGAGGTGCAGCTGCTTTTGGCATAGGAACCTCAGCATTTGGGGATGGTGGTATTTCACTCATAGGTGTTTTTGTTGTTTCTGTCTCCCTACAACTTACTTCTTGCTGACGTGTCTCTTTCAAAGAAGATTGTTCTTTAGCTGTACCCTGAGCATTTTGTGTAGGTTCCTGCGGCTCTTGTTCTGGAGCTTTAGATGCCTCAGCCGATGGTGACAGGGATCTAAACATGCTAAAAGCAGGTGTGTAACTTTGTATTCCCCCATAAGCGACGTATTCAGCAGGGGTTAGTCCATAATATGCTGATTTAGATTTTGACGTTGGTGTTCTAGGTCTCTGACCTGCAAATGGAGGTACTCTTGGTCTTTGATGCCCTGGTGAAGGTATTGCAGGTTGAGGAAACTCCTGATTTGCTGTTTTGGATAACTGATATACAACTGTAGAGGCTACAGGTTTAGGACTTTCTTGTACAGGTTTAGGACTTTCTTGTACAGGTTTAGGACTTTCTTGTACAGGTTTAGGAATTTCATGTACCTTTGAGCTTTGAGACTCTGTGATCACTGTGAACTTTGGAAAAGCTTCTGTTGAGATCTTTGGCTTAGATAATTCTTTGATTCTCTCCGGAGGTATTTTATCTGCTGAAATATCAGATGATTTCATCTGAACCTCCCCATTTTGTATAGCTGGTTGATCTTTGTCTTTGGGAATTTCATCACTTGGCCCCATTACACCAGAGGTTGGTGTTTTAGATCTCCTGCCTTCCATATGCACAGGGGATACAGCAAATAAAAGTGGATTAGGTCTTGAAATTTCTATAACAGGTGTCCTAGCAGGGGACACATGGTATGAAGGTGTCTTGGGTCGTCCTGAGGAAGTTTTTGATGGTAAAAACTCAAATGTTGGTGTCCGATCCCTTGTAGGGGTTCTGCCTCTTATTGGCTCAGTAATTACTGTTGGTTCACTTTTTATCTCAGACGTTGGGGTAGCACCTATTTTAATTTCAAGAGTTGGAATCTGCCTTTTGATTTCAGGTGTAGGTGTCGGGCCCCTTTTCATTTCAGGTGTAGGTGTCGTACCCCTTTTGACTACAGGTGTTGGCGTTGTACCTCTTTTGATTTCAGATGTAGGTGTTGGACCCCTTTTGTTTTCAAATGTAGAGGTCACACCTCGTTTGATTTCAGATGTTGCCGTTGTACCCATTTTGATTTCAGATGTAGGTGTTGCCACTCTTCTGATTTCTCTGGTTGGTGTTTTATCTTTCTTCAGCTCTGATGTTGGTGTCACAATCCTTCTAACCTCAAACGTTGGCGTCGGACCACGCATCACCTCGGGAAGAGGTGTTTTACTCCTTTCTAGTGTTGGTGATGATGCGTAATAAGACGTTCTTAAGCTTGTAGTCTTAGATGTGTAATTTGTTATTCGTGGAACGTCAAACATAGGTTTTGAGGGTTTAATGTCATCTAAAGCAGATGGCTGAGGACTTGAAGCTTTAGAGATAATGAAAGTAGGTGTAAGACTTGAGTTGGGTTCCAGTTTTGTAGATAACACAACATTGTTTATGTGCTTAACTGCTGCGGAAACTTGTGCTGCACCTGGTTTTGTGTTAGTAGGCCTGATTATCTCGGTTGTAGTTGTTATGGCTGTTACAGATGTAACAGTAACAGATGTTGCTGCATAGGAAGGAACTGGATGAGGTAGAGTTGTATAAGAGAATAGTGGAGCCACATGGTGTGGCATAGTGAGGCCTGGAGTGACATACGGCTGTGGGGAGAACCTTGCTGGTTTGCCATAAGGGACGCCTCGGTGATGAGGATAAGGAGAAGCTGAGTGTTGATACACTGGTCTGACGTTGAATCGTGGGTGCAGTGTACCTCCATAGAAGGGTGTCTCTGGTGTCTTGGGTGGAGTTGAATGGTCACTGTGTTCCAGGTCAGGACTTGCCTCATTTACAGGAGAAAGGCTTGAGCGGAAGGGGACTGGTGTCTGGGAGGCCTGTGAAGCAGCTTTTTTCTTGGCAGTTTTCTTAAGTAGTTTCTGGAGCCGCACATTTTCCTTTCCAGGTTTGGGAAACAGAGGCGGTGGGTACTGCTGGGGAAGCAGGCCTGCTTGGGCAACGCTGCCAATATTTACAGCCATGGAAATGTCGGCCCCCTTAAACAAAGACAAAACCTATTACACACATATATTTATTCATTCTAGTCTGAAATCAGAAGTTTAAAAGCATATTTGTAAAATGTTGGATCTTAAGTACACTTAAAGCATGTGCAACAGGTTATCTAAAAAAGCCTCATTATATACACATATATATGTGAAAAACATGTCTGGAACTAATTTGCATTTTTTTTCTTTTCCTTTCAGGAGACCTGTGCCATAGTGATTTGTAAGACGCTACTGCATGCTACCATTATGATGATTTGGATAATTAATTTACAGGTATCAAATTCATATGCATACTGTACATGCCACAAGCAAAATTTAAACAATGCCTAGAAGCACATTTTGTTTAGGAGTGACAAAAAAATGATTATTTTATCATATGAATCACATGTTATTGTATTAGTATGTCATAAAGCACATGATGTTTAATTCACATTTTCTTACTTGTCCTTCTTTAAGTTTATTCAGCTGTTTTTCAAACCACTGCAACAGACTACAAAGTATTTTTGGTTTTGTCTTGTTTTGTCTCTTTTATTTTCTTGTTTTACTGTTTTCATTTTGTTTGCAGTGATATCATTCAAAGCGGAAAGATATGTCACAAAGTTTTTTATGTTAATGTAAATAGGATAGCATACATACAAAAATAATAATTGTAATACTTTGGATTTGGCCAGAATCCCAAAGCTGTTGTCAGACTAAGCTTTAGAGTCCAGCATATTATAAGGTCCTCCTAATTCTCACTCAGAGAGCACAACTGAGGTGTTTAAGTTACGTGCATCTGCAATGAAATACATACAAAACATACAGGGTTGCAGGCTCTCTTAAATTTAAAATCAAACAAAAGAGCTCACACCATTTATGGTAAACACCTTTCTGTGATCAGCATATTTTGAGCCACCGGTCTACACAAGGTAGAGGAAATCACAACATGATGACATTTTTTCTTTAAATCTATATTTTAAATATTTTCATTGTACTGGTCTTTTGTTTAATAAATGTGACATTTTTATTACTGAAGCACTGTCTGTCTTTATTAAAGGACTATGAATGTACTGGTTCGTTCTGTGGCAGAATCTGTGAAGCAATATTTCAACCAGTCCATTCTGTATTTAGTTTAATCCTGACTCCATAATTTGTTTATGGCCATTATGCCAAGCAGCTGTTGTATGTAGTAGAGAAGGTGGGGTAAAAGGAGGAGTCGAGTACATTTAATGGCACCCACCTCTCTTTGCAGTGAGCCAATCCAGTTTTAATGGATATCTCCTTGGCCTAATTTTAGGCTGAAAGCAAACGCGAGACCTCTTCACCTGCTCCCTGTCATTAATTTTTATTTGCCTTAATTTCACTCCACAATAAAAGTAATTCTCCAGTTTTCTGCCCATAATATGGGCTAGTTACAGAACAGATCACAGATCACTTGGAAACGAGGTTAACAACATCAATGATAAATCATGCAAATGATACAAATGATAAATAATTTGTTATCGGACACTATCACAGACTATCACTGTTTGGTCCATACTGTACAAAGATAAGGGACTTATTGATATGCTGCTCTGGCTAGATTGAGTGCTGTCAGAGACATGAAATGGATTTGATATTGACTTGGAATCTTTCCTGAAAAATAGGCAAAGACTGTGTTTGTTGCCATTTAGCCTTTTAAAATATTAAACAAATGGGGTCACTGGTTCAAAACTGAACAATCCATGACTTTGTCTTCTTTTAAATCTTGTTTATCGTGGACAAATCGAGGCCTATATGCCTGCAGTATGCTCCCATAACTCGAGTTCAAAAGTAGGCCAGTCATAAGAGTTTTAAAGGAGCCTTACTGCCACGGAAACTGAAGCTGTCGCCTGACGCATGACACATGAGAAGGGGTCGTCCTTTTAAGGTTCTGGAAGGTTAGGCATTTTGGAATAAGTCCAACACGCAAGCTCAAAAGAGGAAAGCATAAGAATAGCCAGGCAGTAGATTCAGGCCCTGCACAATGATCATGTATTAGCAAGCGCCTTTCAGCAAAAAGACAATAAGAGCAAACATCCATCAAAACAGGCTTTCATATCTGCTCCTGTCACATGTGAAACGCCCTCAAAATAGAAACACAACAACAACTTACCAAGAGATGATTTTAATAGATGACAGATGGCTCACTCCAGACACAGTCCCCTTTGAATTTAAATAAGCAAATTCCATCAGTGAACACAAGCAACCACAATATTCACCACTAATAAGTAGTCATTAGAGAAAGTTAGCCAAAAGGTGCATTTACAGCAGAAAATCAATTTTGTCCCATATTTCATTGCCAGTAATGACATCTGGTTTTTAGTGAGCTGGGTCTGGATCAGACACCAGTCCACTACCTCTAATTCTAATTCTAGTAATGGTTGTTTTATTCCTCACCCTCAGAAAAGGCCACTATCTTCCAAAGAACTGTCAAAGCATGATACAATAGAATCAAGCTGAGGGGCTGGCCACAACACCCACAACACCTGTTCCAAGACCACAAGCCCTGACATCAACACACTGACATGGGTCTTCTACATGAGAAAAAGCTGAAAGTATTTTGGATTAATTTTACCTGTGTTTCTGCAGCTTAGGGGCCACGGGCTGCTGCCTGCTTCTCCCAGCCTGGAGTGTCAGAACAAGAGGCTCATGTTGAGCTCAGCTAGTCTTTTCCTCCAAATGGAAGGCACAGGCTCCATAGCAGTCCAAAAATAAAACCAGAGCCCTTTACTTAGAATGTGCGCGCCGAGTGGCGATGGCACAGAGGGGCCGCCAGCAAGACAGGAGGTGTCCAGACCAACTTCCATGTCCCCCACCTCGCTCTCACTCTCCTCAAGTCACCAAATCCAAGACCACAGGTTTCACAGGCTATAAAAACACTGCCATCTGTAGGATAGTGACTGCTGTTGCCTCTCTAGGCTGCTGCCATGACTAAATTGAACCTGACACCACACACAGGGTTAGAAAATAGTATGATATAATTGAACATAATTACTAAGTGGACATTAAGAGGCACCTCCCTAATTAACCCAATGTGTCATGTTATGAACTCTCATTTCCAAGCAGCCAATAATGCTGTCATATGCAATTTTGTAAAAAGGAAAATATGTAAACAGATTTCAAATAAAAATGACATATTCTTTTATCATTTGATTCATAAACTCATTAATTATTGTAACATTTTTTGTACGCAAAAAAAATCCAATTACGCCTTACATAATTTTATTAATTACCTGTATTCAAAGTAGTAATATTTTAACTGTACTTTTTGAAGTGAAGCGATTTGAAATAAGCTAGAAGTTAATCCCGCCCCCCATCAAGCATGCTAACTTTGAATCAAATTTGGAGGCAATTAAATTTCAAATGACATGAGTACTGCTCTGTTATTTAAGTATAATTCTCAGCAGCTGACAAGTCGTGTCAATTTATATGAGGTTTGAGGAGTTATGCAACACCCCTTGTGGTATGAATTCTGGCCCACAGCTTTGAACATAAGCCTGTACAATGTCTTTTCCATCCGGAAACACCCAATGCTAAGCCTGCAACCACCCTGCTGATGCCTGACGCCTCTCCCACTTGCTTTCATATGTGCACTTCATTTTGCTTGCCTAATGCAATAGCAAATATAGCGATGCTGTCTCCATTCCAAACTTGTGCGTCTTCTGCATTCCCTCGATCCATCCATCTCCTTATTCAGTGCCTGGGCCAGGACCTGGACCTGGCCAATGTGGCCCTGCCCAGTGAGCCATCTGAGCCAATGAGAGGCCTTCGCGGATCAAGTGTCACTATAACAGAAGGACTTAATCGGCCCTGGATGTTTGCAGAACTTTACAGCCAGTCTCCACCACGGGAGCTCATCTCTTTCGGCTTTTCTGAGGTAAGACAGTGATAAGACACAGAGAGAGAGAGAAAGAGACAGAGAGAGACAGAGAAATAGAATGAATGTCAATCAAAAGGGAAAGAAGATGATGTTGTTTGTGTGTGTATGTATGTGAGAGAAATAAATAGAGAGCAGAGCATCCTACCCCACAAGTATTTCAGTGGAATTATACATGTGCAAGAAGCACTGCCACGGTCTTGCTTGCAAAAAGGTCCGATGTTTAAGGCTCTTTGGGATGCTCTGGTCAACGATATGTACATAACATAATAGTTGGTTTGTTAGGTAGGACACTTGTGTTTATGCTGGTTAAAGAATATAAATAAGATAAACTGTATTCTGACATTTTCAAATATGCACACTGTGTGGTTTCTTGTTGTTTAATAAAGATAAAAACAAAGGTGGTAGCCCTTAGGTCACACTCTGGTGCCCTAAGGTCACTGAGGCTAAAAGTGAGTGAGTAAATGTAAGTGTGTGTGAGTGCGCATGTGCTAATTTGGCAGATCACTGTTGCCGCAGCTACTGGTGTCGAATGATTGAACTGCGTAAATGATTTTGGTCTGAGTTCAGACAGGCCACCAGTGCTGGCTTCACTTAGCGCTCTCAAAGCTTCCCGGCTGTCCGGCACATTGCCCTCTGCTGCTTACAACTTACATAATAATTAATTGCGGGCATCACTGACATCCTAGACATGTTAAACTGTGTTTGGTAAGCTTACCACAAGGGTCTCAAAGCTTAACAGAGTACACTTGTTTAATACCTTTGGGGTTGGTCTGTAAATCCGTCTTGCCGATGTGACTCAGAACGCTGTTTTCAGAACAGAATCATGATATGATAGATAGTATGATGTTGATGCTCAGAATACAAAAGCATGGAATATCTTTTAAGACACATTAACAGTCATAAGACACTTTGTGTGTCCTTCTATCGTAAGAAATGTCCTGGTAGGTTTGATAGTTAATACTTCGCTGTAATTAATACCTCACATTTGTTTAAATGGTGATACAACATTCTGTAGTAATGATCTAAATCTTGCCAAAAATGTCTCTGCATATGTTATGACCAGATAAGGCAATGAAGTTAGTGTTGCAGATACTATTCCAAGAGAAAGAACTTGATCTTGAGAACTTGAAGCAGGAAACTGGATCCTGAATAATGTCAGGAAGACATTTGCAGCTGTTTAAGATGGAATACTGATATCCTAGAAACCGTTTTGAGTGTCTCTGTCGATTCTCAGTCATTTCCATCAATGTCCTTCACATGTCGGAACATTGAAAAGTTGTATATTGTGTGAAATGAAATTTATAAAACTCTTATTATATTTAAATAATGAACACATAAATTATTCTGAAATATTGACAATATGTACAAAACGTATGCATCAAAACATATCTTGGTGCATATATTACATTATTCCACTTTCTGAACTTTCACTTTTACAGTAATAATCTAGTGTAGTGTTCTGAAAAGCCCATTAATCTGTCAGAGCGAGTCCAAATAGAACATGCTGTAAAACCATATGGGGAGCCTTCTCACTTACAGCTCAGCACATCTAAAATTTCAGAAAAGGTTTGCAGAGATAAATCGAGCTGGCTTCCTTTCTTAGTTCAATGTAATGCTCAGTAGAAAAGCATTTAAATGTGAGGGACATGTTGCAAACATCAAAGTGATCATTTTTTTATCTTATAGTTTCTATATGGCTGTCAATCAGGTGGACTGTGAACCTTATTGGTAAAAGGCAGGCTCCACTCTGTAAGGGGAGGATACCTTTTTATGGCTTCAAGTTCTGCTCCAAGGAGACTATATATAACTAAAATATCTGCAAGCAAGCATTCTGTATGTGGCTTTGCCAAAAAAATAATTTTTTCTTCTTTTTTTTCGTCTTCAGTCCCAAAGTCCACTATCATCATGTCTGACACAGAGGATGTGTAAGTCTCTTTCACTTCACTTAATCCAATTAGTCACAGACAGCAGTACGGCGCATTATGGATATTCCCAGTGTGTATTACAGATTTACTCCAGACGTGTTGACAACATACCTATTATACTCACTGCGCTGCTTAACCACTCTGACATAAATAAACTACACAAACATGTGTAACAGCATACTTAAAACAAAAGTGTGGAATCACTTTTCATTTTAAAATATTATCTGGCTTTGGGAGAGGTTATCTGCCTTGAGGAATCATTATGGATTTATATTTTATTTTGACATAATGCAGTCATTTTAAAATAATGTACAGTTCTGATCATCGTTCTGGGGGCATTTAATATTTCTTAATTGCATTCATTTGTTTGTTTTATTAATACATTTTACACACTTTATTATCATTTGTAATTAAGTATAGTTGCAAAGTTGTAATTATTTTAAACATTTTCTGCCCTACCCTCATGTTAGTTTCCAGTATTTAAGGCAAGTGTATCCAATAAATGGAATACTGGACTAAATATTCCAGTAATTGACCACATGATTTGCTTCTTCCCATTTAGTGAGCAGCAGGGTGAGTACTGCTACTTTAAATGTACTAAAAGTTAAAGAATTTAAATTTTTTGTCAATATGTTTTCAATACTTATTGTTAATGATTCAGTTTGAATGTTTCCAGCTGCAGAAAATATTGTTGTATCAGTGTCACTGAAGTGTTGCAATTCATTTTAGTCATAAATATTCATATACAAAAAGAAATCTGTTCAAATAAAAAAGGATACCACACCATATATCCTAGAATGATATCACGGTTTTAAAGGTTTGCTTTGTCTTAAAACTACATTGTTGAATGATGCTTCTGAATTGTCAGCTGACTAAGGAATGAAAGGTTCCTTCCTCCCGCATGGTTGCAGGTCCTGTTACCAGCAGAATCAGTTCAAGTACAACTTGTACACAGTAAACCATTACCCTGCTAATCACGTAATGAAAATGACTCTGCTTGCAGCAGTTCCTGCAACTCTGTATTGATAAATAGACTCTGCATCCTCCATGGGTGGATAAAGTCACACAAATCCAGATTTTGTATTAAACAAGTATATTTGATGCTTTTTGGCAAATAAACAGGCCAACTTATCAGCATGGAGGAATGCATGACACTTGGCATGACCCCGAGCTGTTCACAGATCCCAGATCTGGGCACAGCTGGGCACATTTGATTGTTCTGCTGATCTACTGCTTTCTTTTTCCAAATAAAAAAAATGAAGTCGGCGATGAAGGTAAAAATACAATGATATATTAGGTGGCACTTCATTGCCATCAGTACTAATTCTCTAATGTTGCATTTTCAAGAAAAACACATTCAATTCAGTGATGTGTCTTTTACCCCTAGAGATGCTGAATAAATGTTATTGCATGTTCTCACTCCTTCACTGTCCTGTCGCTAGCTGTCATTCCTGGACCCATAAATCATTTGAATCTTTCCATTAATAACATCAGCTAGTGTAATGATTCTTACTTTCTCATTATTGTTCATGCTCAAGTGCAAACACATGCGCTTAGCCTTAAATGTGGTGTAAAGACAGCAAACACACGTTTAACTAAGCATGAAGCGAGTAGTTCAGGGTTTAATGATTACCATACTGACACAGATATCAACTGCTTTACTGATATACTCACTGACCAAATGATCTGCAATATGCAGCAAATTATAAACAATAGCAATAGTGTTGCATCCATGGAATTTTTGGCATTCATTTAAGTTAAAGTGATTTTTAGGTCCCCATTTATGTATCATCCACTACCTAACAAATGTTCCTAGTTTACATTTTCATTGATAGAGCCACATGATGGCTTTGGTGTTTCTTGCATTCCATTACCATCAGCCAGTCTACCCTTAGGACATTTCCCTAATGATCCCACTACCTTTTCCTGCATCTACTAACCTCTCTTATCATAACCCTCCTTTCCTCAACCCCACTTCCATGCATGCTATAGTCGAGGAGGTAGTAGATGTAGAGGTGGCGCCTGAGGCAGCCCCTGAACCAGAACCAGAACCAGAGGCTGAGCCTGAACCAGAGCCAGAGCCTGAGCCTGAGCCTGAGCCTGAGCCAGTAGCCCCAGAACCAGAACCTGAGCCTGAGCCTGAACCTGAAGGTATGTGGCATGGAATATTCTCTCATCCTTCTTCGTAAAGCAGCAGAGCGCTCCAACCCATTGCCTCGTTATAGTGGACTAATCGAGATAGCTCTTAACCCATTATTCATTATCAGGGCCCTAGTAATCATACATAACCTCCTCTTCCTTCCTGGGCACTGTCAGAGCTAAACATGTATTTTTGTCTTTAAGTGACAGTCAGAGTGCTACACCTTGCTTCCATCATGCTCACATTGTGTAATGTGCAGCACAGCTACTACACTCTGCCTGCATCCTCGCTGACATAGTCATGCGCTAAGCCTCTAGCAGATTTGTGGAAGATAACAGACCTGTATTATCTGTGCTGAAGCAATGAAAAGCGCTCCGATGTACTCTTGTCATACATTGGCTGTAGAAGTCACTAATAAAGTAAAATTAAGGGGCCACTGGATGACAACACCATCAAACTGAACAGGATTTACAGCTGTCTAGTTAGCTATTAATTATGCATATAAACAATTTGTTCCATTAATCATTTAAATTCATTTTTGTTTCTGCCGCTCATTTTTACTTAAGGTGATCCATTTAATTTAGTTACATGTACAATTATCTTATATGATCACCCTTATTTAAGGATTTGCATGTCCATCTTTAAAGAAGAGGTTATAAGAAATGTACATTGGTTGGAATGCATATTAATCAGATATGATTATTAATTTAAATCTCATCCCATCAAAGTATCATTTCTAAATCCTCCCAGTATACAGTGAAAAGTCAATTAAACTCACGTCACAGAAGTTAGTCTGCAATCTAATGGTGCTGGCTGTTTAACTTGTGCATTGGATGTTATGCCTATTTCAATAGCCTTATGGTTTAAATGATCGATAAACGGCTGTAACGCTGTTGCTAATACTGTCTGTTTTGCTTTTGCTTTCATCACTTGCTGCATGCAGAGGTCTTTGAAGAGGAAGGTATGTTGATTACATGTGTATCCCACCTTTTTCATGTTGAAAGGACTTTGCTGTCCGTTGTCTCAGCTGTCTATAGTCTCCCTCTGTTGGAGAGTGTGTGCACTACGGTTCCTCCCAGTCAAACCTTCTTTTGGAGCAAGGAGCGCTGCTAGATTTGGCAACAATATAAAGAGATGACAAACTATGTAAACATGGAAAAATACATTCATTTTGCAGTTATTTCAGTCAATATGTCAAATGTAGTTTAAACCACATTTTTTTTTAAATGTGGAATATGCTGTGTCCTCAAAGTAATTTATTTGAAGAAAAGGGTGAAAGAATATTAAATGCTAACAACCACTAACCACTGCACAGTCATCCAATCATGCTAAGCAACTCATTTCTGCATGGCATGCACCAACAGCTGACCAACTTAACTCATCAGGGAGGACCAGCCAGGCCAAGGCAACATTTTGGAGGAATCCAAAATGAGCACATGTTGGCTGGTGTGGGGAGTAGGCCAAAAACCTGGTTCATTTAATGGTCAAGGCAAATTACTGTGATTATTTATCTTGTACTAGTAATAAGTTCTGTATCATCAGAAAGCTCTATGCTTTACTTCCAAACATGTTATGGATAGAACATACATTTACTTTTGAAGTAAATAACTTAACCCCTTCAGTCCATTTAATATAATATTAATAAAGTATTAATGTGTGTCTTAAGCTTGAAAGATTTTTATTTGAAATTATGTTTTGGTTTTTTTTGCTTTCTAATATTTGAGCATAACTCATTTAGTAAAACATTTACTCATTTGTTATGCAATATCCTACCAACATTTTAATTTTGGTTTGATATACCACTTCTCTACATATACTACCAAGAGTGGATTTCTAACCCTGTAATGTATACTTGTTCCCTCTTCATTCTTAATCTACAGAGGAGAAGCCAAAGTTCAAGTAAGTAACGGCTTTCACTGCTAATGCCATGAACAAAGGTTACCTACCTGTAGTAACATTTGTTCTGGAATTAACACAGGAGTTTATATCCATCTGTTTTGTTCATTGCTATTAATTGTTTATCTTTTTTACCCTCTCACCAAAGGCCAAGTGCACCCAGGATCCCTGAGGGTGACAAAGTGGACTTTGATGTAAGACTTACTTAACATAAAGTCAGAGCTGCTTTTGAATGGAATACTCATGCTGGTAACACATGAAATCAGCTAATCGTTAGATAAAGCTCACCATATCTGTCTTCCTGCCTTTCAGGACATCCAGAAGAAGCGTCAGAACAAGGACCTCATTGAGCTGCAGGCCCTGATCGATGCTCACTTTGAGCACAGAAAGAAGGAGGAGGAGGAGCTCATCGCTCTCAAGGAGAGAATTGTGAGTGAAAGTGAATGTAGAATGGAGTCATTTGGATTTCTCGTTAGGTGGAAGAGAATCAGAATCAGACAACAATTTATTCCAAAAGAAATTGCTCATGTTATGACATGTTATGACTGCACAGACAGACAATATTACATCTCAAAAATCCAACAGAAACTCTGCAGAGAAAAAAAAATCTGAAAATAGCAGGTAAGAAGCAGAAGCAGTAAAATGTGTCTGTGTCTGGCATGTTCACCAACAGGAGAAGCGTAGGGCTGAGAGAGCAGAGCAGCAGAGGATCATGGCTGAGAAGGAGAAAGAGCGCCAAGTGAGACGTGAGGTACGCGTACCAGCCTGTAGTTTGGGATCTGAAAAAAAAAGAAGTTTACGCACGCTTGTTCACATCAAAAGTTCTACACACATACTCTGACATTATGTTCTGACTGCTTCAACAGGAGGAGAGGCTGAAAAGGCAGGAGGCAGATGATAGGAAGAAGGCAGATGAGGATGCCAAGAAGAAGTCTGCCCTTACTAGCATGGGTTCCCAATACAGCAGCTACTTGCAGAAGGTGATTACCCCCCCACCCCCCACCCATTTGTGACATGCTAAACAAGCGTACATTCTCAAAATGAGGATACCATAATAATATGACTTATCTCTGAGTGTGACTTGTGGCACTCCAGGCTGACTCCAAGAGAGGCAAGAAACAGACAGAGAGAGAGAAGAAGAAGAAGATCCTTGCTGATAGGCGCAAGCCACTCAACATTGACCATCTCAGCGAGGACAAGCTGAAGTAGGCAGCACTCCATCCATTAAGAGACTCAGCCCATGGGTGGACGCATAGTGTTGCTCACCTAATTAAAGTCCTGTGTCCTAATTAAAGTCCTGTGTCCTAATTAAAGTCCTGTGTCATGTGCCTCAGGGAAAAGGCCAAGGAACTGCATGACTGGATGAAGACTCTGGAGGCTGAGAAGTTTGATCACATGGAGAGACTGAAGAGACAGAAGTATGAGGTAAGCAGCTCACACATTCAAGCTGGGGCTTGATATCACTTTTCATAACTTTTCATACCACGTCATCTGGTATTCTACATGAAATCTTTTTGAGAAAAAGATCCAATCAGATTTGTTCAGTTTTTAATTTCGTGCAGTCCTACTTGACGAGTTTTACCTTTGAGATCCTGACATAAGTGTCAACACAACTCTCCTCCAGGTTACAACACTGCGTAAGAGAGTGGAGGAGCTGAGTAAATTGTAAGTTGTTACAGATTCAGTAGGAGGCAGGGCGCCCCCTGCTGTGCATGGTCTGTGCCTGCCTGCTAAGTACAGTCACAGAGCAGAAGTTCCAGAGCAGAAGGGGTGACTCACACAAGGACACCGTCACTTTTCTGTAAAGTATTAAGCATGTGATTCTATAGGGTGATTCTCCACTGGTGTAATGATACAGCGACTTACTTTTAGGCTCAACATGTGGTCTAACAACAGCAAAAGTAACAGGTAACCAGGGCAATGAGGCTTGAAAGTAAGTACTGAAATACTGGGGTGTCCAGTCTCGGCAACAAAGGGCCAGTGTGACTGCAGGTTTTCTTTCAAACAAAGCAGGAAGATCAAGACCACCTACTTAAAGTTTAGTCAACCTGAAAACAGAAGGTAGAGGAAAAGAACATTGCCATATTTGAAATAAATATACACCACAGGTGACGGAAACGAAGAGAAAAAACTCAGACCTGCTTTGACTGAGCTGTAGTAAGTGATACTGTTTAATCCAGAGTGCTGCTGTTAGTATGGAAGGAAAACCCTAAGGCACACCGGTCTTCACAAACATGACAGGACACCTCTACCATAAGACGAACAGATCCTCATCCAACCCTAACACACTTGGGAATATGATATGGTCTGTTTTTCACTGTACACTAAAACAAATTCATTAATCCTCAGTAATTTCATATAACATAAGTAACAACAAACAGACTACAATTAACCCGAGTCATGCCAGTTCTTGGTCCTTGTAATCCACCAGGCTTTGGCCAGAGAGCTGCACTTACAAGGTGAGAACCGGGTCCACTCTGCAAATGCCTCCGTGTGTGTAAAAAAGTGTTGATGTGTTGTTTTCAGGTCATCTCTCTCAGAAACCGTATTGATGAACTGCAGAAACAGTAAGTTCAGTAAAGTGGTATCTGTGACTCTCCATAATTCATTCCCATCTAATCTCATCCCATCTCACTCCATTACATTCTAATCAGACACTGTTTGCACATGTGATATTTTGGTAAGTCCTCCTTAAATGCATCTGTCACTGATCCATCATGTATCATTCATTACATGCATGGCTCAGTCATTGTTTTGACCAGTTTTATGCACAGTTGCACATAGTTTTATGCATTATAGTAGAGTAGCTTTTAGACCCTGGTAAGATGGAATGCCCAATATTTTCCCCATCAGTATTTTGACTTGTATTACCCGGTTTTATACATAAGGTAAGTAAAATCTGTTTGTGATCTGGATTGTGTATGTATGCATGAGGCCTAATAAAAGGGAGTTTTCTTATCTAGTCTCAGGGGACCTTCAGCCAATTCTTATTTGCATTATATTCATTATTTTACATGGTTAATGTAGCTAAAGGTAATAGACTCAGTAATAAGTGAACAGTGGTTATGCATCCCCTTCACGGCTTACAAGGCATAAGGTTTGAGCACAGCTTTAAGTGCTTTGTTGTTAAATTGGATTGGTCGTGGGTCCTCAGCGGCCGGACTTTGAAAACCCCCTGGATCTGAATGTGAACATGGTACATTCCAACCTATAAACAAACGTGTGACTCCAGCTGAGGCTCAGAGGCTGTAACAGACTGTAGAATCAGATTGTCTCACGTGATTGTCCCCGGCACTTGTCCCATTACAGCAGCAAGAAGGGAGCCGCAGCTCGCCGCAGAAAGTAAACGCCCCCCTCCACGGCCCACGGCACGGAGACGACCACCAAGCCACAGTGTTCTCGCCATATTTACTAGCTGTAGATCTGCTTGGAGCTCTGCAGGTCTCTGTGCTTGCTGGTTGGCAAAGACCCACACTCACGCTTTCTCGTCTTGGACTGCTGTTTGGTTCTCATTTCCTTTTTTCCATGTAAATAAAGTGTAACCCAAGCCTTTGTCAGTAGGTCTGTTGTTATTTAGCCCTTAACATCAATAAAGTGTTTTAAGCTCTGTCAGTCACTTCCACTTTCTTATAGTTAGTCAATTAGACCAACAAGAAATGTCTACACCACCCATATTCCAGTAAGCCCCGCCTTCCGTACAGTGATTGGATTAATGTAGCCTGCCTCGTCTCGGATTGGCTCTTACCCACTGGGCGTTTCCCAAATAGCAAATAGATTTCACTTTTTATTGGATTATGTCCCTCTCTCTCTCTCTCTCCACTGCAAAACCGTACCCCTTAATTTTACCACTTAAAATAACCTAATTAATTTTGACCATAATTTCCAGAAAAAAAGGAAAGTCATGGGGGAAAGTGCAGAGATTAAGGTCGATTAATAATGGGTAAAAGTATATATCACCTGTTTTTACCCTGTGAATGAAAACCGTGACTGATGATGATTCTTGAGTCCAAGAGGGAAAGAGGAGAAGTAACACTAAGAAACGTCTCGATAATACAGTCACTACGAAACCAAACCCCTTAATTTTACCCCTTAATATGACCTTAATTTTTACCTCAATTTCCAGTAAAGTAAGGAAAATTAAGTGGAAAAGTGCACAGATTAAGGCTGATTAAGGGGTAAAACTACAGAATT
>JBBKCR010000122.1:5176038-5186712 GCA_037577295.1 Ladigesia roloffi | reverse complement strand
TATTATTATTATTATTAGTAGTAGTAGTAGTAGTAGTAGTAGTAGTAGTAGTAGTAGTAGTAGTAGTAGTAGTATTGCCGGTACTGGATACCAGAGAGTGAAAGTCACATGTGCTTTAATAGGAAAAAATTAAAAAATTCCTAAAATATACTGAGATAATTTACAAATGGGAAGTAAGTGTTGTAATGAATGTCATGTGGTAAAATATAATGTAATATAATTAATAAATACTAATAAAATTAACTCTTAATAACAGACTGTTGGCTGCATTGAATAAAGTGTGCCGTTAATGAAGAGGGAACGAATAGAGAGAAGCATTTCGGTGTATAAATAAGTCTTATTTTTATTAATCCACATTCACTCACTGAAGATGTATATAAATATAAAGTTGAACGCTGGACACAACAAACTCCTCACACAGGCAGCATTAAATACATAGGCTCCATCGAATCTTACTTTTCTTTTCCTTTTTTAACAAAACAACTCTTATATACACATATACAAAAATGGTCCTCTACTCTTCATATCATGTCTGAAGTTGTTATTCTCGTGAATAATCAGGAAATAATAAAAGATGAAGGTGAAATAAAAGAGTCTAAAAAAACATTAACTGGGAAAGATCATGGTCACATGGTGCAGCGCTGACACAGTTATATAAATAAGAGAAATTAAGAAACTGACTTCTGCAGAGCCATCCTTACACTGGAATTAGACATCCTCTAAAGAAAGAGAAGAAAGGAAGAGAAAGAAGAAAAAGACAGGAAGGCAGAAAGAAAAAGAAAAAGTTAACAAGCGATCAAAAAAATAGAAAGAAAAAAGAAAGAAAAAAAGAAAGAATGAAAGAAAGAAAGAAAGGGGGATAAATAAAGAAAGAGAAACGGGAAACAAATTAATTAAAAAATACAGAAACGAAGAAATAATGAAAGAAAAAGATAGAAAGTAAGAAAGAAGGAAAGAAAGGAAATATCGGGAACGAATAAAAAAATATAAAGAAACGAAGAAATAATGTAAGAAAAAGAACGATAGAAGGAAAGATAAAGATTAATGCAGGTGTTCTGTCCTTCCACTTCGTTCCTTTAGACGCAGGGACAGCAGAGTCATGAAGGCTCCACACCAGGCGCGCGCGTGAAAGGTGTGTGTTTTACAGGACCTGGTACACGGGGTCGGGAGCGCGCACCCCAGTACCGGGGGAGGGGGCACGCGGGCCCTGTTCGCTCGGGGCGGGTGGTCCGTCCTGAGGAGAGCGCGGGCTGTTGTCTGAGGCTTCGTGCGCCGAGACCTGGGGGCACGCGGGCGCCTCTGTTGAAATCCTCTCCACGATACTGGACAGACAGTCCAGACTGGACACCACCGAGGACTTGCTGCTTCTCACATCTCCTTCAATAGAAAACCACAATAAAAATAAGTTAATCATCATATAGATTCATTTGAATTCATTCTTCAGTTCAACTTTCTCATATAGAGTGACATGCCCCTTATTACAATATTGAATTGGCACATTTAAATGCGGTTAACTAAATAATGTCGCATTCGTTTATGCCATTATACATTGATTATGTCTGTTGGTCTGTTTATCTTACCGTTCTGACTCTCGTTAAAGTAGGAGCTGTCGTAGCTGTTTCTTCTTCTGGACGGGCACGTAGGACCATTGAAATCCATCTGCAGGGATAAAAAGAAGTAAGTAAAGTGTATTCATATACAATCAGTACCAAAACAATTTCACAGAAATTGTAAAATGCAGAATATACAATAACAAAAACAAAAGCTAGCAAATAATATAATATAATATAATGTAGTAGAATAGAATAGAATAGATAATAATCCAAATACAAGCTACCCAATTAAAATAATAAAGAATGAAACTTTTACTCCTAATTGGAAACAACATAATACAATATAATTTAATGTAATATCCTAACAAAATCTTCCCAGTTAACAGAAACTACTCCTAATTTGAAACGATCATTACAGCAAACATCAGACTCGGTTCAACATGTCAACGCGTCACTGGGCTTTGATCATAAAGGGGGTCCTCACCATTCCGTCGGAGCAGTTGGACCTTGGGCTGGACGCGTCCGAGTCCCCACTGTACTGGTCCAAGACCGGGTAGTACGGGTCCTCCTGGCTGCGCAGCAGCGCCTGAAGTGACTCGATGTAGCTGATGGCGTTCCTCAGGATCTCCACCTTGGGCAGCCTCTGGTTGGGATTGGCCGAGGTGCAGCGCTTCAGTGTCTCGAAGGCGTCGTTGACTTTGCTCAGGCGCCTCCTCTCCCGCATGGTGGCGGCCTTCCTGCGGTCCGCGTTCGTCGTCTTCCTCTTGCACGCCTTGCAGGCCCACAGCAGACACCTGCCCGCCTGGTGGTGCCCACTGGGCGCGCGCACGTGCTCGTCCTCCGCGTGCCCATGCTCGTCAGGCTTCAGCAGGCTCACGTGCACAAGCCGAGGGTCCAGGTCCTCGAAGAAGTGCATGTCATTGGTGTTGAAGCAGGGGTCATCGTAGAAGTCGTCCGCAGAGGGGATGGGAAACGGAATATCCGAGAGCTCCATCTTTTCCAAAACAACTCTTTTGTTTTTTTGGTTTCTGTGTGTGTGGGGAAAAAAGTGTGTAGCCCAGCGTGACTCCGGCAAACACGCACACTTCTGAGCACTAATTGTTCTTTTTGTTTTATTTTGTAAAAACAGGCTGTGTAAGGTCCTTGGTGAGCTCCACCAAAGATCTCCCCCCAGTTCAGCCTGCTGACACTTGTTGCTGAAAATCCTCCAAGGCTGGTTTATATGAACAAGGAACGATCAGGAGGCGTGGACTGCGTCTGGAAGACTGTCCAATCAACAGGTGTCGCGACGCGACGGGCGTGGCTTCATCTGTGCCGGATGGGGGAAAAAACTAAAGACAACAATGAAGACTATAAATCAGAAATTTCGTTAAAAACCCAAAGAGATCACAACTTTATATTGGGATTGAAATAAAACAAACATAGTTTAGTGGAGTAGAAGAAAACCCACTCATAAACGTCACAACTACTAATGAAAAACACATTTACAAAATGAAAGTAAATGTATAAAAGGAACAGACAGTTTTGTCATTAGTTACGGAACATCACTGTCAGGACTAAAAGCTTCTTAGTTTTTTTATTACAAGATAAATCATAAGAAATATAACATGAGAAGAATGTTATGAAAAATGTAAGATTAATAACATAATATATATTTATAGGATTTATAGGGAGAATGGTTAAACCTGTTCTCTTAATGCTGAACGAGCAAACGGAAATTCTAAAGTTTCCCCAGAAGATTTAATGTTTCAGCTTTTTTGAGGGATTATTTTCATTCGGTCAGTAGTGTGGAAAAAAGGATAACAACTACTAACATTTCGTCTGTGTGGAACACAGCCTCATTTCATTTCATTATTTCAACACGTTTCTTTCCTTTTTAATGACCATTCTGATTAATACTGATGAAACTGTAAGGCAACATAGGCAAAAGTACACAAAGGGGATCTCTATGCAGCAAATGAATGAACAAATGAATAAATGAAAGAAAGAATGAATAAAAGAATGAATGGTGTGATTTTGAAAAGAAAAGTAAACAAAGGAAAAGAAAAGGACATTTATGACAGTGGAAACACATTTTAAGAGTTCATTCGGTTCATAGGCTGCTTATAAATTGTACTAGCCTACTTTATTTAGTGTATCTCTTAAATAGCCCCCAGCAGGACCACATCATCACCAACAGGTGGCAGATACGAGCCAGTGAGGCACCAGTAGAGAAGTTCATCCTCCACCACCAGGTATAAGAATCACCTCATCTCCTTCTGTTCATCAACAGAACTAATCCTCTGAGATCCACCATATAGACAGATAAAAAGAGTGGAACAAACTTTTAAATAGTTAAATATTAACCAAATAAATATTACTGGAGACTAATTTAATAATATATACGTGTTTATTACTTTAAATATGAAGGAAACACTTTGGCTTGACACACATTAACACATATTTGAATGTAACCACTTATTAGCATACAAGCAAATGCAGAGGATATACATATGATCAGTGTTTGAAGTGGGAAAAAATAAGTGCAGGAACTCTAATTTTCTGAAATATTTGCGGGCCACTGTCACTTCGTCGGATTAGTTTCAGTAAGTACCGGAACCCAAAAGACGAAAATACAGAAGTTCCGGAACTGCGTTCCCCAGCATTCCAGCCCACTTCAAGCCCTGCATATGATAATACATTCTGGCTACAGTTCAGAAAAAAAACTGCACTTTATTTAAATGTGTTTAAAATAAAAGAATCTATTGTTAAATCTACAATGCTTCAAAAAACTAAGAAAAAATGTGCCTTAAGAATGCCCTCTAAAACAATATCCATATCAAAATACAGACTTAGCATCAGTCATGTAGTCCTTTCAGCCACTCTGTTTCAATATTTAAAATACATTCACTCTTTCAAATCATAAAGACAAGTTGCTCTTTCAGCCTATATGAATCATATAAAAAACCATCACACTGATATAAATTAAGTTCTTAAAATATTCATTAAATATATCTGTACTCCTAAATTTAAAATACCTCTGCATTAATGGAGTAATGAAATTAATCAAATATTCAACTTGAGGAATACTTTTAGTAGAGGGGAGAGCTGATACTGAGTTCTTAAAAAGTGCTCTTCGAGAAACTTAAAACATTTCTTGTAACAGGTCTTAATCAGAGCTATACCAAAGCAGTTAGTGCACTGGATCTAACAGTAACACACTGTAAGTCTAACAGTGGAATACAAAGTACACACAATACAAACTGCTGGTGTTTTTAAAGCACTGAGTGAAAGATGGATTATCAAGAGGAAATTCAAGCGCTCCTCGTTAGTTCCTCGTACAGCTGGTCAATGAGGTACTCTCCAAATCCTCCAGCACCATCACTGGTGCAGCCCGCTCTTCGAGCATTGGTCATGAGGTCACCTAGAAGCTTGATCTTCGGTGCAAGGGGCTGGAGGAAGCGGCTCTTGAGCACGCTGGCGGAATGGGGATCCCCATGCTCACGAGCGAGCTGACACAGCTCCACCAGGACAGACATCTCTTCCTTCCACTGGCCCAGCAGGAGCTCCAAAGCAGCCAGCAGCATGCATACCTGCTCTGTGCCTGGTTTCTGCACACCAAAGGACAAGCACTCAGCATATTCATCTATCTACATACATGTATGTAGTAACTAGTGGTTTTTACACTTTCATGTCTGCTATAATTTTGAACTCTGAGAATAAAGAGAATAAATATAGTACATTTGATACATATTTGTACTGCACTGAAAAACTACACCCCCTGTATGTTCACACAAACACACACAGTGAGATCAGTTAGACTACAATATCTCAATACATCCATATGACAATACTTCAGCATGGTGGGCTTTCTCTACTATACTATACTGCCTCTACTATACGTTACCATGAAAAATGGCACGTGTGCAGTAAATCTAGGTGCCTTGATTGAGGCTTTAAAATACAACTAATACGTTTCGATTGCTCCCAAAAAACAACCAGTTCTATCACTTAGAGGCACTTCAGTGATCTGTATAGTTTACTAATGTTAAACAATTATGCAATACAGCTAGCCACCTTTAAACACACCCATGCCTTAGCCTTTCCATGCATCAGCGGATAACAAGGTGTTCCAAATTGCTGCTGATGGACCCTCACCAGCCTCACTCCGGATCAATTTTACATGAGTCGTAAAACTCGGGAAGAGGAGGAGGTCCGAAAAAAAGAGAGGACCCAGGCTAAAGTGGCAGCAGAGCCAGTGCCACAGTGTACATCTGGAACTACAATTAATGCACTGTCCTTCCGCTTTCACATTAATCTCTCCAATTTTCCGGAACTCAGGGGAAACGTATACCCTGACAGGCATTAGAGAAGAGATCCCCCCAAAGCCCACAGGGGTTTAGGCCTCTCTCTTTCTGACCCCTTCCCCCTAAACCACTGCCCTTTCCAGCCAAGAACCCTTAAAAAAGCAAGATTTTTAAAGGTATGGGGAGCAATGGATGTCTCAGTAATATGATGAGGATATCGCCTTGGCAATAACTGCAGGCACTAAAATAACTCGGGATAACTGTGAAGACCTTTTGTTCCCAACAACACGAGTAGGAGGCAGATTGGGAGTTCAGGAAGAAGTTAGGACATTTTTAAAAGTAGCATTCTAAACACATGTAAGGTTTCTTATGACTGACCAGGTTTTTTTGCAAGAAAACAGTTTTCTCAGCAAAAGTAACACTGGGCATGATCAGCATATATGGAATCAGCTAGAAGTACCTGAATATCTTTACTGCAGTACTGTCCTCCACGGTCTGACAGGTAGTTTAGCATGGCCTCTGCCTGTTCCTGCTCCCTCATTGACTCCTGATGGAAATATGCAGCCACTCGGGGCAAAGCCATGTCATCCTGTTCAAAGATCTTAGCCTGAAATATGCAATACACACACATTACAACATTCAACTAGAAGCCTTTACAAAATATTTATTTATGTCTCTGTGTTTCAATGTCAAATATTCAAAAAAATTGGCAACAATTGGCAACTTTAGTATTTAGGCATGATTATAATTATTGTTTCCTAGTTTAAGCTTAATTTGCAAATAATGTGACACATATATCGACCACACAACTTATCTATATAGCTGGGACGCTGTTTAAATTAAGAGTAGCTTTAGTCTATTTTTAAGTAATATAATTCATATTCCCAGCAATTTCTGTTCGATCAGGTTGTTTGATGGCTATTTTGCCTATGTGATTTAAAAGTGGATATAAGTTTAAAATCTATTCTGTACAATGCCTTGCTTCCTTAAAGTCTGTACTGTTAATGGGAACTTTGCTTCCATCCCATCTCATTTTTTTTTTGCTTGAAAGCTGTCATTAACTATTCCTTGCCAAAATGACGGATGTTGCTGTTTCTATCTTAGCTTCCTTGGTTTGGGTGTTTCACACATATCTTGGTACTAAAAACACAAAGAAATGAATGTGTTTTCAAAATAGATTTTAATGTGACACATGAACATGCATTGTACCCCGGCTTGATGTTTAGCTGAGATGTGATCATTTGGTCATTGGCATTATCGGATTATGTATTCAAGCATTTTTTTTATATCTTGCAAAATATAACTTTTTGTTGGTCATTTACAAAGAGTGCATCATTCAGTCTCAGCCAAAATGCATTCTAGGACACTTTAATTAATTTATATAACTCATAAATACACTACATTAGCAAATGTTTGAAGACACATCTCTTTATTATTGAATTCCGGCAATCCCTTACATCCAGTAAGGTTAATCATAATCCTCACATTTTATGGACACAGTTTGGGAAGGCCATTTTCTATTTCAGCATGACTGTGCCCCAGTGCACAAAGCAATGTCCATTAAAACAAGGTTGGATGGGTGGAAGAACTTGACTGGACTGCACAGACCCTTACTTCATCCCCATCCAACATCTTTGAGATGATCTGGAATGGAGATTGTGAGCCAGGTCTTCTCGTCCAACATCAGTTTCTGGTGTCATAAATGCTCTAGAAAATGAATGGGTACAAATTTCCACAGAAACACCAAAATCTTTGTGGAAAGCTCTTAGAGAAGAGTATAAGCTGTTAAATTTGAAAAAAAATGGGACCAACTTTATATTAAAATCCATGGAATTTGAATGCAATGTCATTAAAATCCTGGTAGGTGTATTGATCAGGCATCCCAATATGTTGTCCACATAATGTTTTAGATAATACATATTTCAGGTATTCTTTTAATTTATAGGACTATATTACTTATATACCTATATAATATATG
The DNA here is from genome assembly GCA_037577295.1 of Ladigesia roloffi. Lineage (NCBI taxonomy): Eukaryota > Metazoa > Chordata > Actinopteri > Characiformes > Alestidae > Ladigesia > Ladigesia roloffi. The sequence continues at coordinate 5,178,895 of JBBKCR010000122.1, read as the reverse complement.
ATGTGGATATGTAAATTAAAATGTCGCAAAATACATTAAATAAATAGGCTATCAGCTGATACTTTCTATGGTTTATATAACTCATAGTTATATTGCTATCGTTGTTTATTTATAAATTAACATAAGAATGAATCCTGAAGCATTTTTTTATGGATCTTTAACCTCCATACTTCTGTCCATATCAGCTACTTGTTATTTAATTAATGAAAGCTTGAATACGTTGATACTTGCTATTTTGTCACATAATTATAGTTACATGGTTAAACGTTACAAAGTTATATAAATTAATATAAGTATATATAATATATATATATAAGTTATTGAGTTACAAAAATTTATATATAGGGTCTTACAACATCTGGATCCTGATCCTTGTTTGTGATACGCATCTTATAACTTTTAACTAATCTCAGAAAGCCTGATGAGGGAAATGAGACCTCAGACTGCATGTGAGGAAGAAAGCAGAGCGTTTTTGGTCTCCTGCCTCCCCTTACCAGCGCCTGCAGACGGTAGGCTGCCTCCATGAGTAAACTCGAGACTCCGCACAGACCCTCCTCCACGACGGACGGCAGGTTGTGTTTCGCTCGGCCCCCGACTACAGCTCGGTGGGTTTTACACAAGGGGACGCTGGTTTTTAGCCTCTTCCCCCGGGGCTCAGACATGTCTGTCCGGATAGATAACGGGCCGAGCCGAGCACAAACAAGCACCGATAAACAGGAGTGGACTTAACTACTTTCGCTCGCAATGCGCTGTAATTTTCCGAAATGAGTTAAAGACGTCTCTCAGCAGACCGCAGATTCACCCAACACAGGGTTTAGCCGATTTGACAGCGTGAAATCGTTTCCCGTTCAAACTGTCAAGTTCATCCGGTGCCTGTGAGCGGATGGGGCGCTGCAGAAGGAAAAAGTCGGAGCATCGGCATCAACAGCCTAGTAACAACTCTAAAAATACGCCCTGAAAACATTCCCAAACCGCGTTACAGCCGGTACAGACTCAGAGACAGCAGTACAGTTCGTGTATCCGTGCACATTTTCACCACAAATGTCATTTAACACCATGAAAACAACCCAAACCCCACTAGAGCTGATACAGAACAATAGATAGCAGGTTAATCCAGGCACCTGTGCAAATTTCACCACAAAAGTCTACCAACAAACCATTAATATGTATTTATAACTCAAGCTGTTTACCATTTTATGTGAGCTTTGAATTTTTAGTGTTCTTTAATGTTTCCTTTTATTGTGTTGTTTATATTTATATATTCATTTAAAAAGTATTTCTCATATACTGAGCCTTTGCCTCATCGACACCTGTTGTCAAGAAGTTGTAGACGGCTGACCCTTTTTGGTCAAATCTTTTACTAAGACTGTTTGTTCTCAGCTCACAATTTACACAAACAATTATGAAGTGATGAAGCAGTGTCAATTCCATGCATCTGTGCAAATTTTGCCACTAAAGTAATTTAAGATGGATGTCATTTTGTCTGTTTTTGTTTACCATCAAACCCTTAATATGTATCTGTAGCCCAAAATATTCTGTGTCATACTAATTGTATTTTCTTGGTAAAAGTGTTTCTTATGCACTCATCGCTGTCTGGACTTTGACCTCATGATATTTCTTTGTTTTCATTTATCATCAAACTAAAACAGCCTTAAACTCCACTACAGCTGATACAAAACCAGAGATGGTGTGAACCATTAATCATCAGTATGCATCTAGAGGCCAATATGTTTAGCCAATTATGGCCTTTTAGTGTACATAACATGTTTATTTTTTGTAAACACGTCTAGTGTTTTAATGTACAGTCTTTTCTATACATTCTAACTGTATTTTCTTGTAACAGGGATTTCATCACAAGCTAGTCTTTCACCTCATTATGTTTGTTTTTGTTTACTGTCAAACCATTAATAAGCAGTTCAACCAGTTCTGTGTGCTTTGCCGTTCTGGTGTGCCTTGATGTTTAGGTTTGCTTTTATTGTGTTGTTTTGTAATCGTATCTTTTCCCCCCCAAAGATTGTAATTGTGTATTCATGGTGAAAGTGTTTCTCGTGCACTCATCACTGTCTGCACCCACACCTCATTGAAATCCAAAAGAAAAGAGTTTGGTCCCATCGATAATTTCTAGTCATTCTTTGGCAACTGTCATCTTTAATCAAAATTGGATTGTTCTTCAGCTCACACAAAAACATAAATAAGTGATGAAACAGTGTCACCTCCATGTTACTTATGATAAGGTACCCCTCTAATGCTATCCCTTAGTCACTGTGGGCTGCGCCCCCTCCCCATCTCTACACGAAGGAGGGATCCCTTTCCTGTTTCAGTCGTGTCCCGTGTCACTGTGCTTTCCGTGGACTGGATGAGTGACGTGAGGGACTGGACAGACCCCGGGGGCCCGTTCGGCCTGTAGGGAAGAAAGGAGAACACCCAGCTTATGGTCAGCCCTAGGTCACCATGACCTGCACCCTTGACTTGACCCCTGCTCCTTGAGATAATACATAATCACCTTGTCTGGATTTATGTAATGTAACAAATTACAGATCTAATCCAAACAAGCTTCAGTGGCTTGTTCTCACTGAATATTAGTTAAAACTTTGACAGTTGAAACGACCATCTCTGAGGTCAAGTTCCATAACAACACTTTTCATTATCAGCATCGTACATCGCAAGGAGTATGGGTCCGTGTGTATGGGTGTGTAAATGTATGTATGTAATACTGTTTTTATTTATGTTTGCATATGTTTGTATATATATGAATGTATGTATATTTGTATGTATGTATTTGTGTGTATATGTGTGTGTGTGTGTGTGTGTGTGTGTGTGTGTGTGTGTGTGTGTGTGTGTGTGTGTGTGTGTGTGT
>JBBKCR010000122.1:5140833-5166961 GCA_037577295.1 Ladigesia roloffi | reverse complement strand
GGGGGGGGTTCTCTCTGTGTGGTCTGTTTAACTCTCATCGGTCCCAAAGCCATGGGACCTCCAACACTATTTGGACCAGCTCAGTCAGTGAAGCCCAAATGGGGCAATATATTATCACACATTTTTACCAATTACACCTACATTATCTACATGCTGGACAGAGAGACTGCAGCTGCTGGTGTGTACATCATTTAGCCGGAGCCACACTCTAGCATTTCCAGAAAACATTTTGCAACTGCACAATTCTTCAGTCACCGCGGTTCAATGCTGTGACACTGCTTCCAGTGCATTTGAAATCTATTTAGCTTTTATTTTCTTTAAACTTAAGAGCATGTGAGTCGGTGCTGATTCAGAAATGCATTCAAGGTTTTTATTTGACCAATGAAAGTCATCGTAGTGAGTTCCTGACAACTGCTATACAAGATCATTTGGTTGGCAAAGGTTTTCAACAAATAAGGAGCAGCACACTTTTTAACAGCAGTGTTCCCATTGTTTCTAAATCTCAACTTAAACGTTAATATAATCAAATCAAATATGAAACAAATTCACTTGCCACTATAGGGAATTTAGTTTTTATCTAGTTTGTTCTATAAAAACAAGTTCCCATCAGAGTCCAATGCATTATAGCAGCTGCAAAGGGGACCAACTCCATTGCAGCTGCTATAACTCCTTATTAAAATCTATTTATCTGAATACAGTGTTATTAAAGTCCATCTTGGTGTAATGGTCAGGCATTTTGTCTATGTAATATATGATCTTCTCACGAAAAACAGCGGAGCTTCATGTGCCGCACGGTCATGAGCACAAAAAAGCAACTAACTTTCAAACTAATAGGATTTTAATAAAACCTCAGTTAATATTATAATAACACATTAACATGCCCGGCACTAAAATCAATACATAAATACATACAACTACAAAGGCATGCTTACTTAAACAAAAACAAAAACTCATTGGCTTATTACATTTTAATGCTAATTATTAAGTAAATATATAGAAGACAATGGTAACAGTTTTTGTTAAGTTTCAGGTGTGCTTAAGTGACTCTGCAGATACTTGTCACTTAAAGTACAAACTACAATAACTGGAAAACTGAAAACAGACATGGGTAGTTAAATGGAGTAAAAACATGTGGAATATCTTGTGTTTTAAAGGGTAGCATTATCCTGAAAAGCACAGGGTTTCCATAAACCCAACCTAAACCTAACTCTAACTTTAATCTCAGCCCAAAACCTAAACCTAAGCCTTGCCCTAACCCTTAACCCATCCCTAAAGCTGTTTGTTAATAAGTTCAGTATATATAGATATTCAAGATAATCAAATATACTACGCTAGTCATCCAAATAAAGCAGTGATGGGGGATGAAATACACAGGTGATCATAACTTAAGTGAACTGTAAAGACAAGAAGAGAATGCCCTTTTGAATGTGTGACTTTTTAAAACTATTTTAGGATGTTCCCTTCAATGCTCAGACTTTCATGAACCCAGAGTGCCTTCTGTCTCTCAGGGGTCTGTTAGGCCATCCCAAGCTGTGGTGGCCTTTGGTTGGGCATTGGTGATGCCTTGGCGCCTGGGGGCAGGATCACAGCTCCACCACGTTATGATAGGCTCCTGACTTTGATCTCCCTGTGTTGGCTCACGTCCTGGAGATCCAGGAGAACACACACACACAAACAGACACTGTCATGTGACAACAGGACATTAAGACACTAGGGCAGGGTTTGGGACTATTACGTTGACAGGGAGGCAGGTGTGAAAACCAAGCAGAAGACAAGCCGACTTCTCCCAAATTTAGCCCACATTTCAGGATGGGAGGAGGGGCCTAACACTGTGTCCATCTTGGTCAGCCACCGTCACCTCCCATGCTTTGTTGCTTTTGTCTTGGTGGTCCATTTTGCTACATTTTTTGTCACATGCAAATGGCCAAGGGTTTTTTTCTGTGGTTCATGGTGGTCCAAATGCAGAATATCCTCAATGGATGAAAGGTGTAAGGAATGTGCTTTGTCACTAATGTAATATACTTGTCACTAGATTCTCACACCTTTTAAGAACTAAAAAATGCTGCCTATTATCAGGGAACTATAAAGGAAATAAATATAAGAGATCCATGATATGTGCTTACTAACGTCATAAGACATAAATACATTTTTTAAAATAGATCATAGTTTGAAAGTTTCATTTAATTTAACACATATCAGAGAAATATGCATCCTAAGCGTCTGTTTCCTTCTCTTCTTGGAGTGTGTTTGTCACCTTAACCGTTTAAAGCATTAGCACATTAAAGCTAAGGGCCATCAGCTTGCAAACTGGGCCTGGTGTGAAACAGAAGGTGCTGGTCACTAATTATACTCATTTGCAGTAATTAGTGAGGATGGCACATGCCTTCTCTGCCTGTCAACAGGCAGAATTTAGAGCTATACAGAGCTGTCACCCGTCTCTAAAGATACACATCCATGTAAAACCTGAGCGCGGACATAAGTTGGATCATTGGTGAGCTCAAATTGTTCATTTATACAGCTTTAGTTTTTAATAGTGGAAACAAGTGAAAGTTATTGAACCAAACAATGGAAAATCTATGACATTTTTTCCTTTTCATACTATATTTGGTTGTTAGCAATGAAGAAGTATATAATATGACAGATAATGTAAAGGTTATTACCGGGTTAATGATCCTCCCATGCTAACATCACTTAACTTGGCATATCATGTAAAACTATGTGATAAAATTGAACTTGCTTTAAGCTTGAGTGACTTTGGTTTAAAACCAGCTTACCTTTATCAAGTGGCTGAAATTAACATTGAATGGAGATTTTTTAATCAGCCAAAACATGGTTTTGAGTTACATGCATTATTCTGTTCATTACATTCATTACATTTCATTATTAATTGTTTAATTATTTAATTTCTTTCTCTACTTTAAATACATGCTTTAGACTGCAAATTAATTACACAGATTGGACTGATACAGTGTTGTGCCTCTTTTTAGGCTCACCTGTATAATTTCCACACTCATTAACAATTTTATCAGCTCCACTTTTCATAGGTGCACTTTGTACTGTACAGACAGTAGCCCATCATTTTCTCTGCATCATTTCTTAGTTCTCTTTAACTCATTTATCAATGGGCAGGACCACCGCTAAACAGGTTTAATTTGGGTGTCGAATCATTCTCAGCGTAGCAGTGACACTGATATAGGCTAAGAAATTATGCAGAGAAAGTAAGAAACAAAAGCTGTAAACTACAAAGTGGATCAATATAATAAGTGAAGTTGGTAAAACAGGCATCAGGAGAGCTTTATTTAATGCAGTGGTTCATCAGTGTATACAAGTAATGCTTTACTCTGTTCAATACTTTTGAAAGATAGACAAGCTTCAGTGTGTTATAAATTCTGCATCTTATTGCAGACACTCTCTCGAAACTTGAGAAGTCACAGCCTGATGTCCAGCCTGGGACCCTAAATCATATTCATTTTATCTCTTAATTCCCCAAGTTCCTGCTTTTGCCCTTTGTGTGTTCATTCGACTAAGTTACCACCCAAATATTCTAATGCTAACGTGAAGCATGTCTGTGACCAAAGTGTTGGAATGCGCTCTCCGTGGACAGTTAAGAGCTTACCTTAGTGTTTATAGCCACAGTGATGCAGTTCTGCTCCTAATGGGAGGTGCAAGGACCCCTGTAACACTGTGGGATAGAGTTACACGAGCATGCACGCAGAATTTGACAGTGGCAAGCGTTCATGTGAGTGACCCTGCACGTTGTGTCACAAGGAAAGATTTCGTATGAATCACTAAGACCTCGCTGACTCTTTTCAGTTAGATATCTTTTGAATTTAATATTAGAACTGAATATTTAAGTTCATATGATTCCAGCCCCCCTTCTCCCCAACCCTTAGTAAGTAAGAGGGCATCATGGTCTCATTGTTTGGAGTCCTGCAGTACTTTTGTATGCAATTATTCTACTTTGTAGAAAGATGAGGTGCATATGGAAACATGACCTCCTTCATGTCCATGGCATCTGGTGAACTCTGCACTGCCGCATCTTTTCATACTTGCCTTTATGTCAGAGCTACCATTACTGAAAGCTTTGGCGTGCGTGGACAACATTATGGAGTATGTCCTATCAGCACCTGCACCATCTGCCAAGTCTCCACAACTGGCTTGGGTCAAACAGGCATTTTAAAGTAGCAGAGAGCTCTGAGGTCCACCCAGTTACATTAAAGCTAAACCCTTGAACTCTAGAAGCACTGGTGGGGCTCTGAGAGGGGAAATTGGAACCTTTGTTTTTTCAAAACAAAATTATCTAGAAAGTAAAAAAAGAGGATTGGAAATGACGTTACAAGTATGTTGTGTCGAAGAGCAAGAGAACATGCAACTATGATGGGTGGGTGGAGGTCAGCATGAAGTGCTCTAAGCTTTGGACGCAAAGCACAGTGGGTACTTTGGCAGAACCAGTGTGTTCTCGATGACAACGGCATTTGGTTTATGTCATGCTTTCTCCATTTCATGCAGAATAGTTTATCACATGGACTTCCCAGCAGACTTAGTGTACAAAGCCCTTTGTCTCTCATATTGTTTTTCTTCTATTATTATTATTATTGTTATCATTTCTAAATCTGTTAAAAATGCAAACACACTAAAATGCATTTAATTAGATCAGATGTCTTGTAGCACTGAGAAGCATTTGGGGGTTGCTGGGTGGGGTGGGGGTTTCTTTGTTTTTATTGGTCATTTCATGCCCATGCCAGGTGTGGGTATAGCTCTCGCTTAGGGGGTTGGATCTATTCCCAAGTGTTGGGCCTTATAACAAGCCATGCCCTGGTGTACTGGCCTGAAAACCCACAAGCAGATCACTTCCCGAGCCGCGGCCTTTAAAGAACTGCGCCCCGAGTAATCCCCACTCCCACAGCCTTGTGAAACTTTAAATGTTGGTGTAAGCAGCAGAGGCGCCATCCTGCCCGTCCTGCACTTAACATGGGCTCTGTGCCAGCCCCGGGGTGGGGGGTCTGAAACCGCTGGCACTGGACTTGGAAAAACGAAGCGTGTTGTTCACAGAGAGAGAGAGGAGTGTGAGCGAGAGGGGCAATCAGGTCTGAATGATGAGAGATGTTGAGAGGCTGTGCAAAACCCCGCCTCCTCCCTCAGCACTCCTCATCTCAGTCCTAACGCTAGGGTCGGTGATTAGCCCTCACAAACCAAAGTACATATCAGATACAAGGATATAGAGCCGGATAAGCATGTCACTGTACATGCATTTGTACTGTTACAAAGGCAAATTGTGGCATATACTTAAATAACTTTACCTTTTTATTAATGCAAATTTGAAAATAGTCCTGATTTCAATTTACTGCAAACAAACATAAATTTAGACACATTGCTTGACACTTTGGTACCAAACACTTGTTCCCGTGAAAAAATTAATATCTTGTCACCATAGTGAAGAGTAAAGCAGCGAAGTGACAGTCAGCATTCTGCCATACCCAGTCCCATCCTCCGTGCCCCATTCACGTGGCCCATTAGCATGTGTGATCATCACTGCCCTCTCCTGCCTTCTGTCCACCAGGCACAGGCCACTCTGACAGACGCAGCAAGGCACTGTGGTCACTTCTTGTCACGCTTCTTCTGTGCCCAAAGTGAAAGCAGCATAGTGGTTTATTAAAAAAAACATATGTGTTCGAAAAATCTGTTTGGTGAAAAAATCCACAGGTTCCTAACTTCTGAATCGGTCTGAGGAACAAAATCAAAACCTGGAAAGGAACTCTTTAAAATTAATTTTACAATCATATGCAAACATTTTTAACACCCATGGTCTCTAATTACACACATCATTGTTGAAGAACTATGCAATAAAATGATTTCAAGTGCCAAGGTTGTGTTTGTGTTTCAAAGATAAACTGTAAACATTCTTTAAGCATTTTTATGCCTGTCATGGCAGCATGCTTTAACCTAGGATACTTGATAGTTTAGCTTTTAAAGTTTGCTGGTGTTGTTTTTCCGTGACTGTGTAACTAAGCTTGTGATTCAAACCCAGTAAAGTCATGTCGTCCTCTTGGGGGCTGAAAGTTGTGCCTGTTGTGAGTGGACACATGATTTAAAAAGAAGAGTGCTGATACTGTTTTTACTGAGTGTGCCGAACATTATTTACCAAACTTATAAAGCATTTTAAATGGCTTATTATTTGTCTTCATATACTCCCAAATATTTTTGATTTCATTATTGTCCTTTAGAAGACAATAACAAAGAGCGGAGTTTACCACATAACATTTGGACCCCTGTTGCATGGTTCTAATGTACACTGTGATTACTACAAACAGTTTCTCAGTATAAAATTACATTAAACTATATGTTAGATTACACTAATCTCTTGCTAACATAACAGCTGGAAAACTATTATGGGCTGTTTGCAATATATTAGGGCAGCAGACGGATTTATATTTAGTACAATTATATAGACTTTAATTATTATTATTATTATTATTATTATTATTATTATTATTATTATTATTATTATTATAGAGACATCCATTAAAAGGTTGGGCATTTTGGCTCAACTGTGTTGCTCATATATAATATTTATACTGAGCATTTCTGTATATAGCAGAGGGAATATTTTTTTATTTTATTTACTTATTATATTGTTCTTGTCTCTGTGTGTCTTTGCAGTCATTACATAAGCAGTTTCCTGAGAGTTTTCTGATTCTGATTTGGCACTTTTTAGTGTTGGATACTGGAAAAAGATTCATTTCCATTACGTTTATGAAAGTTATTCTTCCTTTACAGTTATAGATGCCATTACAGATTTGGTTACAGATGCAAAGGTCTAAAATACTCTGCATCCCCTAAATGAGTATTTAGCTCAACGAATTAGCCCAGTCTCACAAACACATGTAGACTAACCACACAATGCTGTTAAACCTCAATGGATTTAGCAGCACTGGGCCAGTCTGTCTGGCTGGGTGAACTCTAGCGGATATCAGATTTAATATCGACCTGTATCTCTACATGTTCTGTGCTCCTAAAGAGCGTGAAAATGTGGTCTTGCCCTCATGCTGCAGGAATGAGAGCGAGTGTGAATAATCGCACCGTATCCAGGTGTATTTAGTCAGGGTGGCAGACAGGGTTGTAAATTGGTTGGTCTGGGCAGTGGACATGCTATGCTATGTGCTGGGATCCACATAAAAATTTGGAACAAATATCCAGATGTTGAACCTGGAGATCAGAAGGCTGAGAAAAAGTTTGTGCCATATTAGATACACTCATATGTATGCTGCCTCAGAAATTTGAAAGTGAATAAAAAGATTTTCTGAGTTTAAATACTCTGTTGGAATAAAAAACCCCTGAAGCTTTCAGGGCATAGAACATTCACCAGTTTGGTTTCATTGACTCTGCACATCCTGTCTCAAAACCAGAGCTTTTATTTTATTTGAAATTATAAAAATTATAATATTTAAGTGGAACAAAACATAAAAATCTGCCCACATTCTCAGGGAAAGTAAATACAGCATGACTTTAAAATGTATTTGAGGTACATATATACTATAATTTAGTCCTGGAAACTCCAGAATTTAACTCAAGTGGAGATTAACACATAATGCTGTTTAACAAATTTAAAATGCAATTGCCCAAGCTATATTTCTATATTATTAACACAATGATACATCAGCATCATTCATAAAAACCAGTCGGATTAAATGAAGTTCAATTATATGAAGTTTATGAAATTTCATTAGTCTCTGTTCTCATTCACTGGGATTCTGTGCTTAATAAATTATTTTCAGGTGACTGATTACAAATGTCTTACACTTTAGTAACCAGTTCTTTGCATAATGCGCTAGATGAAGAAAGTAATTGTTCTAGAAAGAACTGTTACTAATCAAAACATGACAAAGCAGTAAAAGAGTTTTTATACTTGAGTCTAGCTCAGATACAGTTATAATAGCACCTGAAAGTATGCTGAAGAAAATAATACACTGAATTAATTTGATGTGTACATACATAAATAAATATAAAGCAATTCATTACATCAGTTTTGTCTTAAGTCCACTTATACTGGGCTATAATTGTGTTGTTATAATTTAGAATTCAAATTAGAATTTAAACTACACTTTTTTCATTTTATTGAGTGTTTAGGTTAATTTAGCCTGATGTTGATGCTACTATAGGAACACATGTAATACACTATAACTTGTTGAATTATTTGATTGATATTTATCAGACATTGGTCAATTTATCAAAGCTATTTTCTATCTGTAGTTTCACAAATCTGGGATAAGAATGTTAAAGATGAGAACATTCCATATAATGATGCAATAATCACCTCTGGGGCTTTGTTTCAGCCAACAATGAAAATCTAGAACTAAAATTAAAAATAATTAAAAATAACTCAATTCTTAACGTGTTAAAATAAATAAATAAAATAAATAGATTTCACATCATCCTATGTCTGTATGCTAGCTTAAAACAGAGTTTGCTGCTTTTATTAGCTAACCATGCTCTTATTATTGGTAACCATGACAACAAATAATGCAGTATTTGAGTATTGGAGTAATCCACTGGTTAAAAAAACCCACACACAGAATCACCACCACTTCTCAGTCACTTTCTCATGAAGCTCCACTGAAGTGGTCTACCACATTGAGCTCTCTCCAAACAAATCTGTGACCCTGATTAGGGCTCCTTCAGTAGCCTGGAAGAGCTCTTCCCCGTGGGAGTTTCAGTCCCAAGTCCTTCCCAATCTCAGTCCTGGTGAACATAGAGGGCTCTGGTAAAGCAGTCTTTCCAGTGCTGACCTGAGATCAGCTCACTCTTAGTTTGTTAGTTTGAACTCTGGCTGGACCAGTGGTCCTAGATCAGTGTTTAAGTGCAGTGAAAGAGGACCTCAGTAAGGGCATGTACTAACATGCTGTTCCCGCCTGGGTGTTAATCACACTGGACTGTCCCCACCCTGCCCACTCTCCTCAGGGGGTCGCAGTAGAGGACTAAGGGGGTCTCTATGAGGTAGAGTTAGATGTGCTTTCCAGATGAGCAAGGAGTTTTCCCCCACTGTCTTCATTGTTGTTGTTTGTGTATTTTTTCTTTGCTGACATGGCGTAATTCGTGTTAAATACACACTGACATTATACGTAGCAACAGAAGTTACGCATTCTTACTAATAAATTATTTAATGTTTTTTTCAATAAGGGCTGATCAATTTCTCTGTTGGATAATGCCTTTGATTTAGAAATGTATAATCTCTTATGACTGGATGACTGGAGTCATTAGGAGCCATTAAGAGTTCTCTCGTCACCCTTGACCTGAGGAGTATTGTGCTTTGTTGCTCACTGGAGGGCACGCTGACCTTCCTGGACAGTTTATCCTGAAACAGGAAAACAGAGCAGGTGGCCTGATCACTGACAGACCATCTGTAAAACACATAAAGCCAATATAGTCAATGAAGTGCAGAATCAATATGGGAAAGATGCAGCCTATGATGGGACATCAGATTCCTGCCTAACTCAGGTTTTCTTAAAACATTTTGGAGCAATTGAATTTATACCAGCTGGCCCTGGATTTCACTCTGTATATATATATATAAATACTGATATTTCAGCACAGACAAATTTCCATATTTATGTTTTGTAGATTATTTGTATAGTGTATTTTTTTGCATGACTGTTGTGTGGTATAGGTTTTATTCTATTGTTTTTGTGGCCTTTACCTTTGTTCTGTCCACCTTTCCCACTACAAGTAAAAACACTTTTCACACATCCGCTTCATATTCTGTGAAATGATACTGATACTACTTTGTTGCGCAATTCCTTATTGAGTTTAAATCAATTAATTGCATTTTACACTGTATGCATTTTTATCGTAGTATTATGTGCAATAGTCTACCATATGCAATATTGGTCATCAATGTTAATTTTATTATTGGCTGCTAAAACATTATCATTATGTGCAATTCAATCCTCTGTGCTATAATTTTATCATATGGAATATCTCTCCTTATATCACTATTACTGATCACTACAAGAAGTAGCAATATGCATCTAACCATCATTTGTGCTTTTAGAATTCCCCTAACAGTAAGTTATTTATTTATAGTATAAATGTCCAAGCTTTTCTGCATATAGAATAGAGCAGGCGTCTTTATAGACTTTATATTTTATATTGATTTTGTCCCAGTGTCTATGTGTGTCTTTGCAATAAAGACTGTATCAATGAAGTATGCTGATATGATACATAAATAAACACCATTTTTTAAAGTGATGTTTAACGCATCTTAGAATGAAGAAAAGAAAGCATTCTACCAGCCAAACAACATGCTAGAAGATAACTACCTGTATTACACTATATTTATACATCAATAACATAGCATTACCAAAGAAAAATAACAAAAATGAAAATGATTCAACTAGTGATAATCTGAAATATTGTACCTCAATGAGCTATAGTTTCTTATTATACTATAGTGAGATTTTCCCACAAGCATTATATCACAAACCATATTGTCAGCAGAAGCCATTTCCAGATGAGTTTTCCAATAGTGTATATTATCCTCCATATTAAATTGCAAAGCTATAAAGTCTAAGACAGCCGAAGTGTCAAACCATAACGTCTGACGTGTTGATGTAGCAGACCAAACCAGGCCCTGTTCTCATTAATCTCAATACTGAATGGCGAGAGATATTGTTTCACAAGTGGGAGGGGAATTAATAGTTATTAATTCTTTATTGATTATGTTTAGTCTTGTGTAGGTCTCCTCAACAGGTGGGATTGGGTGGTGGGGAGCTGAAAATGGCACTCTTTGCCTCTAAATTAGCTTCCTGTGTCTTGACCCCCAGGTCCCTGACCCACAACTGCAATGTATTTTGTGTGACTAACAGCTGTAATTCCCCAATTATCACGCTGTGTTGTCCAACTGCGCCACAGGTTCAGTTACCAAGAGGCTGCAGCCAAGCGCTGGACCTCAGGCCTGGCTCTCGCAATAGCAGGAGCAGGTCTTCTCTATGACTCCCTTTTTAGTGCACAAGAGCTGCACTCCAGTCTGTTGTACATTTTTTGGCTTGAAAATAACAATGCAAAGGGTTTGGGAAGAGTGTGCAAGAGACCTGCTAAATTCAAACTACTTTTCATTCACTGGTGGCTGTGTTGATGTTGTCAGTACTGTGAAGCTGTAAGAGTTAAGAGCTGTCATAATCCAGGGTAATACAGTATATTTGGATAATTCAGAGAAATGCATTGCCTTTCTATTCTATATTTTCTGTTCAATTTTCCTCAATAAATATGCAATTACGAGTAACAAACCTGCTTCGAAGAACCAATTATTTATTGAAGAAGAGCCAAAAGTCCCGCTTTTAGCTAACATGATGCAACTAGTTATCGCCATCCATTTATACTGGTGTATTTAACTTGATACCAACACCTTTAAATGAAGCAAAGCCAAAACAGTACACCCCCCACCCCCTTCCTCAACTATAGACCCCTCATACTCAGCCATCCCCAGGGCTCAGAGAGAACCATGACATTACACAGCCTTCTCTCTAATTAACCAGTGACTTTCTCCAGCACATCAATCTGAGTCAGTCCAGCTCAAAACAAAAAAGTCAAAGATCCTATTAACTGTCAACGGCAAGGCTGCCCTTGGCCCTGAGCGGCTAGACACAGGAGGACAAAATGCAGAGGAACCTGTTGAAAACACCATTTACACTGCCAGCCTGCTACATATGGCTACTCCATTTTTAAGCTGGTCTCTTTTAACACTTGGCGAGAAGGTGTGAAAGAAAAGTTACCTTCGGAGGTACAGGACACATTATAAATAGGTCCCAGGGGGCTGTTTCGGTGCAATCCAGTCCAAACACGCATTGCATTGGTAAAGCAGCTACATACCTAGCAGTGTATGGTGGGCTTGCTAAAGTGGGCAGGCAGGGCTAAAACCCAAGCATCATTGAGTATATCATCAAATTCTAAAGCAGTGCAGAACTGTTTATGAAACAGAATATCTTAGCTGCTAAACCACCTGCCAGCACTTTTTCCACTGCAAATTAATCTTTATTTGCTTTAAGTGTTATGTGGTAGCTTTTTCTGGCCATGAACCCCAGACAAAGATTAAAAATTCACAATTTATTTCACATATACACAGTTATACACATGCAATGTGAAGTGAAATGTGACCCAGAATCATTCCTGAGACTAGATAAAGTGTAGAATAATAACATTATTTTGTAAATATACACAAATACAAACAATATTTATATAATTTTCATTGCATTGGAGAATAAACGGAACATGTGCAAACTAAAAAAAATTTGTTGCTAAACAGCTTGACCTGGTCAGGTCAGGTTATTTCCTGGTTTGCAGTCTGTAGTTTATTTTGAGGTTGTTACATTTCCATTGGCTTAAAAAGGGAATTTAAATGAACTTGGCTTCATGTTACTCAGGCAGGTCACTAAGATCAAGTCAACCCTTGATACCCAAGAGTTTGATTGATAGTGATGCACTAAAATAACAGCAGAGCCCTCCAGTCCGCACATAACGCAGATATCAGTAGCTGAGGAAGCCTCTTCAGGGTAGTGGCAGGGACAAAGCAGGGGGTCAGTCATCTTGTCAGAACGCAGACTGGGATAAAAATCCCTGTAATCCACCAGTGAATAACTCAACATCAACAGGCCCCAAGTCCAAGGCCAAGCAAGGAATGCCTGCTTGGAGAGGAAAAACGAGAGTGCACTGTAGAAGAGCTGGAGCAAGAGATGTTTCAAACAGTCTTGGTCAGAATCAGAATGTGAGCGAACACATAAAGGAATTTGATTCCGGTTGATGGAGTCTCTCAAGCACAATTTCATAAAACACAACAATATGTAAAGACACACTGGATAATATACTGAGCAATATAATATACAATAATGTTCAATCTACAATATGAATATGTTATATTGATTTATATTTATAAATATAAATATACATGTTAGCAAATATATATGTATTAATTATACACATGTTTATACCATTTAAAAGATAAATATATGTATGAACACACACATACATACATACATATACATTTACACATACATACATATATACATTTACACATACATACATATATACATTTACACATACATACATATATATACATGCATACACCATATATTCACATAAATTTTATTCATCACCAATACAAAATAATCAACAATCTAATTGTTATTCTAATTGTTATCCAATCTTATATACAGAAAATACAAGGATTACAGAAATATATACCACAGAGTGTGCATAGAGTGTGACCTCAGTACTGTAATGTGGAGCAGTAACAGTTCAACTGTTTAGGAGGGAGACCACGTTGGGGAAAGAAACTGCTCCTGTGTCAGGTGGTCCTGGTCTGCAAGCTTCTATACCGTCTGCCAGAGGGCAGCAGGTCAAAAAGCCAGTGTCCCTGGAATTATGGTTCTCTGATGAAAATAGATGATGATAGATGATAATCCATGATTATACACAGAAGAATATCAAGATTCTTTTTCTACAGGATGCCTCAGAAGGTTAGGAGGAAATAACTTGTATAATTCTTGTTTAAAAAGTTTAAATGTGTTTTTATTGTTTTGTTATTAAACTTTAAAAAATGTTTGTGTTTTTAAACTCTTTTGTTACGAACCATAGAAACTTAAGGGACAATACTGACCTTAAAAAATAATAATAATAATTTAGAGCTGTGATTATGGTCTTTTCCAAAGTTCTTGTTGTAATGATGGCTACCCCCTAATACATGTAAGTGAAAATGAGAGCCATTTTTTTCAGGGTGTTCTGATACCTGAGCGTCTGGTTCCTGCTATGCCCCTTTCTGTCTCTTACTCTTATGAATGTTTATCTTTAGGTAAGCATAGTCGTTCCATGTCTTAACCATGAAAGTGGATACGGCAGGATGATCATGGCCACTATTTACTCAACTGCTGTGTCCTAACCCTAATGTCTGTGGCTGGGTTTTGACATGATCCATGTTAATACTGACAAATGACCCTCTAACCAGGAAGTTTGAGAAACGCAGCAGTGAGGTTTTGTTCGTGCAAGGGTTAAAGTGGCTGAGCCAACTGTACTTTGTCAGATAAAGCATGGGATGTTGTAAAAGCTTTTTAATATACAATACCCAAAAATGCCCTTTTTTAATGTGATTAGCTTGGAACAAACTTCCTACTAAGGATTTTTTAAATACAATTTATTGTGCAAAGTAATGCTCTTTCTGTGGCTGAGTGAAAGTATTAATGTATAGACAGGAATGTAGAGGCCAACATTAAAAATTAGATAAAGAGGAGCAGTTAAAGTAAGTCATTTTAAAACTATTAAAAACAAGGGGAAAAAATATTCAAGAATGCGTACTGCTCCTGATCTAATGGCATATTAGTAGGAGGTTGCTTCCAAGCTAATCACATGAAAGATGAGCAAATTAAACATTGTCATATGAAGCTTTTACAAAATTCCGTGCTTTATCTGAAGCTTGAAATAAACTTCAGTGACTATTTCAGTAATCAGTCTAGGCATGTTTACCAACATTCAGGAACCCATCCGGCATTACTCTAAACTGTCAGTCATACATCTAAGACTTTCAGGAGTCCTACATATTGTTCTTTGTGTAACTGGTCCTACCCGCAGGAAATTCAAAATGTAACAGGCTGATTCCACCATTAATTCCTCATTATGTTGGTGGATAATCGGAAATTGTAGTTCTTTAGTCTAGAAGCTGAAGGCTTAACCAAATACAAAGCTTGCTTACACACCAAGGTACCATGTAAACAAAAAATCTGATGTCCCTTTAAAGTTTCATTATCCAATACAATTAATTTAGGCAAATTGTTCCGACATTTAAATGCAAACATGGTTCTGCTGAATAAAATAACTGATCTCTGAATTGAAAATAGCAAATATCCAGATGTCCTAAGGGTTCTCCTGTACAGGTTAATAAGCATATTATCAGGTTTAATCAAGTCTAATAATCACAAAATATACTCTGTAACAAGCTGCAGTCAAATGGTGGGAAAATCAGGCAAAGCAATAATAGTGAAATTCACTCTGTGCTCTTAATCCACTGTAATGCCATTGCAATGAGAGCATCCCAGCCCTGATAACAACTTGCTGAAATTGCGTCATATCATTGTCACTGACAGTGCTGTTTCAGCTGTCCAGGATCATGCTGTGGTTCTCTTGCTCTTCACACAATAAAACCGCCAATTAATGTCTTTATTAAGTAGAGGATCTCCTGGGCATACTGTGTATTATCACCCTTGTTTTTCAGTCTCTTTGGAGTTCTCTTCATTTAAGAAATTCTAACCATGTGTTAAAGCTAGCATAGAGACATTTAATTTGAAGTATTTAAAGTATTAATTGCATTGGTGTTTTGTGCTTATAATGTCAGCCAGTCTTATTAGACAATTGTAGCCAGCTTCAGGTTCTCACAAACATGCAAATTCAGCAATATCCTCTGAATATTAACCAACACCATTTTAAAGAAGTCCTGTAATTATAAGTGGTAATCTCTTTAAATGTCCAATTATATGAAACACATTGAGTGATGGGTATAGATATTTCAAAGTACATACTATGGAATTGAAAATATTAGTACATTATATGAAATTGAAATTCTGCAATAAATATATGTGTGTAACACTAAACCTGCACATATTATGCAGGTGTTTCATATGCAATGAAGTGGCAATCCAACCAGCATGCAGTGTCACCGCTCATGCAGATGTAGTGTTCATAGAGCTTCTGCAATTTAAACAGTGGTTGTGAATGTGCATACGCAGGCCTAAGGTCCTCCATTCAGAGCATTAAATCAAATTCATAAAATGTTACAGTGGCAGGTGGGCAGCTCCAGCACGCTCTAAACACCAACTGCCCATTCAAGAAGCTATCGACTGCTGTCCCATAAATTTGCTGCACTTACTGACATTTGGCAAAGCATAAGAACAAACCATTCACTGCAAACTTGTGTCCTTCATCTGGTCACTGGCTTTGGCATACCAGAGGCAGCCACCTCCAAAGCAGTCTGAGGACAACCACAGATAGTCCAGGCAGTGTGTTGCATGAACCAGAGAGATGCCTGTTCTCAGAAATTGCACAGTCCTGTAGTGATAATGGTGAAGGTTAGCATTTTTGTTTCTGCCATGCTCCCAGGCAATGCTCTTGTATGTGTATGTGGATTTATTCTTTAATAAACTAAATAACAATGTAATGCTTCTTAGTTCCTCAGAGGAATTTGTCCTTCCACAGCCTTTTTTTGATCTTTGTTTATCAGTTATTGCATATAATTGTGCACGTTGGCCTCCAGGCTTCAATACAGCCTCTCTTCCTGAATCATTAGTGTCGAGTTTCTCAGCTCAGCTCCCTTAATGGTCTCCCCAGTTTGGGCCGGAGCTCTGTGTGATGTTGGAGAAGGACCAGATGGACTGCCTAAAACACACTTATGTATTTCCCTGTTGCCTAAAACCTCCATATCCAACTCATAGTGACAGACTCTGTCACAGGCTGTCATCACTGACAATGGTTTAATTGCACACATCATCAGACACACATGCAGAAAGTAGGGGACGACTGTGACCTCCCGCAAATGGAAGCAGGAATAGGCCTCTAAAATGTATCAACAAATTCGCTGTTGCAACATAGACGGATGCTTATGTAACAAATTCAGGGGATATACTTTACAGTTAGTGTCGGGAGTGTTACATTGCGAAGACAGTGTTGCTGTGACTGAACAATCCACAGCTCTTGTATTTATGTTTTTAAAAAGTGAATTTCATTTAATTTCAAATGAATTGATGATCACAAGTCATCATATGAACTTTTAACTCCTAAAATAATTCTTAACATAATTAAATTCCACTTTAACAAATGGTGCATTCAGCATATCATTGCTGTCAAAACAAAACCTGTGAAACAACAACCTTGATTTTCAATAGTTAAGAGAAAATAACATTGAGATTTGATTTTGGTCCATTTCTATTGGTCTGTTTACTTTGAAATTATAACATACATTTATGTTGAACAGACTGCATGAAATCCAATTACACTGAAATGTGCTTTAAGTCAAACCATCCACCTGGTGCATTTTTGACTATACATTAGCTTATATATCTATAACACATTCAAGAGTTTCATGATACAGGATCAGCACATGTTTCCTCAATCTGAAAACTTTCACGGCTTCTATAAAGATCAAAAGGTTTACTGTCCACACTGATCATTATTGCTTGTTTCTCTGTCAAATAAGTTAGTTAAAGATGGCCCAAATTCAAAGGGACGCGTTGAGGTGGCAGGTCACTTCCTCATGAGGTAAACTGGGGACAAATGTCAAGCTCTCTGGTTCCTGTCACATGGTTGGCCACTTGCTTTCCTTTCCCTTGTCACTCCTTGGGCCTGCTCTTTAGTGTTGACTGCTGGTGTCATTAGGGACCCTCCACCTGATTCTGACATTAGGAGGAGTTTCCCACACCTCCCCCAGCTCAGGTCTGGAAATAACCCCAATCAGCCCTGTTTAGGGTCTGAGAACGGGGCTTCTGATGATTAGGTCATCAACAAGAGACCTTTTATTCTCAGACTTTTATTTTGTTCATTTCAAAACCAAGAGTGACAGAAGGCATGTTTCCATAGACAAACCATCTTGTAGTGAATATGCTTAAAAAAACATTTGTTTAAATTAGATAAATAAATATAAAGAACCTTTTCTACATGTTTCATAAACACATAAGGTGTTATTTGGAAGAATCTTTAAATGAGAAAAAAACCTTTTATTTTATAAAATTTCTTTATACCGTCTGTTATTTACACTTACGCATATAAAATTGTCTTTAGTGGACCTCTATGGAGTCATTTCAAGAAATATCATGACACCTTCTCTTTCATAAATGTAGTAATAAAGTGTAACTCTGCAATTAAGTTTGTCACTAAGAGACAGATTTTCACTGAGAGACACATTGTGTTGCTTCATAATAAAACGTTTGGTAAAACAGGGGACGCATTAGTTTATCCGCTGTATTAACTTGTTAATTTTCAACTTTATGTAGTCTGGAATAGACAAATGCCATAAACGTGTTGTAGCTGGTCTGACTTAGTAGCACTACAGTACATTACTATGGCAGAATTAGTGCCATATTTCTAGCTTAACCTGTAGAATATTTACCATAGCACCATATGAGTTTACTCTTGTTTTAAGTGTATCAGTAAGGAAGTAGAACACTCAAATCTTCAAACTTTGATTTAAAGCTGCCCCTTTCCCCTAAGGTGTTGGCAAAACTGGTATTATTCATTGCATGTGCTATTTATTGCATATTTTTAGTGTACAGTACAGAGTTGCATGGAGTTGGGGATCAGTACTGATAAGATTTATGGAGTTTTTAGCAGCAGCGGGCCCTGTCCAGCTGCTGTTATAGTCACGGGAATCAGAGGGAGCAGTGCACTCCTCTGCCTTAAACAATGGAGCACTGAGTGCCAGGGAGAGAGAGAAAGAAAGAAAGAGGTGCTGGGATCATCGTTGTGGGTGCAGTAAGGGGAAGAGTCACAGGTTCTTCAGCGTCTGTGGAGTAGATCAGGTCTGCTCAGGGCGAGAGAGTTCTGCCCTTATCGTTTAGGCAGGTGCAGCTTGTGTGTGTAATGGTGAAATGGTTACGGCTTCGGTTTGTGTCTTCGACATTGTACTGAAAGCCCTGTGTAGTTCTCTGAAAGTGATTAATGTATATATAATCTTGTTTTTTTAAGTCAACACTCTGTCCAAAGTGTTCATGTTTTAATGCTATGGCATTTCTCAACATTTAGCCTCAAGCCCCCTACTGGCCAACATACTGGAATGGGCAGAAACAAAAGGATATGATTTTAGCAATAATAAAATCACGCCAATAGTTTAATTAGCAAAAAAACACTGCTCTCTACACTCTTTATTTCATGCATTTAATATCTGTCTCTGTCCAGCAAAAAATAAATAAATTATCCGAAAACAATAAAAAACATGCAGTGTGACTATATAAAGCCCTTTATAGGACAAATGCTTCTGCACTTCACTGTTAGTTTGTCTTCCTGATTTAAAATTTGGAAACTTTGAATATCTAAAGTTATATGGTTTGAAATACAATAAATAACTAAGTGCAATTTGACTTTCTATTATGCAAGGACAGGTTAATCTGGTCATTTTTATCTCACCTATTTTTTGTCTAAACAAAACTTAGCATCTCCAGCATGCTAATTTCACAGGGACTGTAAAGTAAATATAACTGGCTTTCACTATTGGTTATTCTAACCAGATTTTTGAATGCAAATCATCTCAGTTCCTTTTTATGTGGAGTTTACATGTTTTTCCCATGTGTGCATGGTTTTATGCTGGGAGCTTTGGTATCCTCCCATTTTTTAAAGAAACTTATCTCAGGTGAACTGGAGTTTCTCCACCTTTCAACCCATGAGCACTGGGATAGGCTCAGCAAATCTCACATTCATATTTGAGCTTTGAGTAATGACTGAATAAACAAATGATCTGGACAGTGAAGATATACACTATATACACTATATACACTACATACCCTATATACACTAAATGTGCATCTATATATCTCAGCAGAATAACATTGCCAACCAAATTAGATGCTCTGTTCCCTTGCCCAAAACAAGTGTCTACCAGAGGTGTGTAAAGTCCCCCAGCACTGGACTGTGGAGCGGTGGTACTGCATTCTGTCTAATATTGGAGCTTCGTCCTGGACCTTTGGGATGAGAATGGTGTTTGTGATCCAGAACTTATCATCCAACATCAGTACCTGACCTCACTAATGTTCTTGTGGCTCAATGTAATCAGATTCACACAGCAATGTTGCTAAATCTAGCGTAAAATAGAATGTTTGTTACTGCAATGAAGGCAGGCAACTTCCTTTCCCGAAAAAAAGTATGGACAAGCAAATTTTGGACACATTGTGTTCATTTATTTGTTCAATCTTTGCTACATTATGAAGTAATAAGCAGGGGGAGGGAGAAAACACTCTTGAGCAAGTAATATGAGCTTCATAGCATGCTGGTTTAGCTCAAGCTAACATTACTTCAGGAAATGAAATTCAGAAACTACAAGGATATTTTATTAATATAATACAGATTTTTTAACTATATGTTTTAAAAATGAATAAATGTTATGTATTTATATATATATTTATTTTATATGTATTTATATTTATGTTTAAGAGGCATAAAATAGCTCCTGAAAAAAGTGCCCTGCTTTTCTTGCTGTCTGCAATGATGTATTGCAGATATAACTTATATGGTCTGGTTTCTGTTTCTGAAAAGTGAAAATCAATTTGTAATTTGCTATTGTGCATGTGCAGTGTTTTACAGTTTCCCACATGCTCTGGATGAAACATAATTCTAAGCAGACGTGCTGCAGACAAGTTGTGGAGCATTGTCTATGACTGTGAAGCAGAATAAGCTACGCTACTTAACATTTTCTCTATACATTGTTTTCACCTGTCCATGGATAAGATGGGGGCCATGGTGGGTGGGGGGAATAAAAATTCATTTTAAAATACATGTCTGAATACCGTATTCGTAAAAAACATGTTACTCGTGCCTTTCCGAATACCGTATTGTTTGAATCTGTTTATATCAGCTGTGGGATTCTTTCAGCCCACAAAAACACAAGTGAACATTACAAAAAACTTAAACTAACAAGAAAGCAGTAAAAACGTATCAAGATTTATTTTAATTCTAAAAATGAGTTGATATTTTTTGAGCTGGATAGAAGACTACAGGTTTGGTTTCTGATTTCTGCTCATTGCCTCCAATCATTGTGTGGAAGTTCCACAAGCAGCCCCACAACATGTAAAATAATAAAGTTAAAAAAGCCAAAATAGGTATTTGATTATAGCTTAAATTAAAATTGGACTTCCATGAAGAAAGAGGTCTGGAAATGGTCAGGAAAATAATTTGCCACACATGAAAGTACTCTTTACTGTAATTATGTTCATTGTATTTCTTTTAATAATACTGTTTTAACACTACCTTAACACTGCTGTCCAGTAGTAATCAGGTTTTAAGTATAATTTTCCCAGGTGCCTAAGACTTTTGCACAGTACTGTATATACACATTTTGTTTCCCTCAGTGATCTGCCTGAGTGTGGTGTTGCGTTGTGTTGTATGTTGCATTGCACCTACGGTCCAGGAGGATAGAATCTCTCACTGTGCACTTATAATGTATATGGCTGGGATGTCGATAATGCTCTACTTGACTTTAGTTGTTCTTCTGCATTTTTTTTACTTTCTGCCAGCGTTGTCTTTCCTCAGTATCTTCTAAAACCCTACAAAAACAAGGAATGAGGACAATAAATAGGACACACTATAGTAACCCTCAAATAAAGATAGCCCACTGGTCTGTGTAGGCAAAACAAGCTGGCAAGACTCTTCTCCACTGCCTTCTGACAAGGTGTGGATATGCATCCCCATAACATAACAGAGAGGAGGAAGTGGTGGGATGTATATGATCAGTGCGGGACGATGCTTCAGCCTGTCTTGCTCTAGCTCCTGGAATGGTGTTTACTGTTCAAAGCCAACTGGCCCTTCCAGCTCTGAGCCACTTGATCGTGCTCGGCCGTCTAAGCTCCCCCTCTTTTGGTCCAGCACTGCTCCTCATTGGCTGCTTGTGTCGTCACGGAGACAACAGCTGTCTCCGGGATGAAGAAGCTACTTTTGGGGTGCCAGCCAGTCTGACTGCCTGCAACTAGAGAATCCCAAAGTCCCTCATGGCCTTCAAAACCCACATTTGCATGAGAGCAGCTGGCACACAGAAAGAACAGTGCCCTCTAGAGGAATGACGGCAACACTTTGTGTTGAAGGTCCACCCCGGGTACTTTTGAGATGTTCTCTAACCCTAATCACATACCTAAACCTAAAACCTAGTCATAATCCTTTCACTGTCCTGATTCACTGATAATCAGCTGAAATTCAACAGACAATTCTTCCCAGAGCACAGAATACAATGAAACTCTACTGCAGAATACTTGCAAGTATAAAACCTGATCACATATCTGTTATTGTCTATGCTAATAGTGACATGTAGATGCATAACAGTCTAGATGCAAGTCTGCATACAGTACAGTCTATATGAGTCCTTACTGTGTGTGTCTAGATGCCAGTTTGGGCCTGTCCGTATGTGCCTGTTTGTCAGTGTGAGTGCATGTGTCCATTCAGTGAGACAGTTGAGCTGCCCTTCATACCCTGCACAGGAGAAGACCCTTCTCTAAGCTGCACCTGCTGCTTGCCCAGCAAGTTGGCCCAGCCAGTTGATCCAGGCAGTCTATAAGAGCCGAAGTCGGGACGGCCAGGCCACAGGCTGCCCTGCACCCTGGGGAACATGCTTACAGAACGGAGGAGATGCCCGCTATATGCTGTGCAAATGGATGCATGGACAGAACATGGATGATTCTGCTTGGAGTAGGCGGAGGGAGTGGCAGAAGGGCCCGAGAGGCTGTGTGTGTGAGCTGTGACTTAGGATGACCAGGATCATCTGTTGGTTTGGAGTATATTTCTTTCAAGAAGAATGTGTTTTGTAAGGCATTATGGGATAAGGGACTTTCTGCTGAAGACTGTGACTGAGATGTATGAGCTATGTGTGAGCAGTTAGATTTCAAGATGGCTCTACATTTCTGACTAGTATTACACATCTGCTTTTGAAACTGGCAGTCTCACTCTGTCCTAGTCGGCATGCCCTAGGTTGTTTTTTTCTGCTCCTTTACATTTTTTAGCATTTTTTTTTTCAAATGATTTAGTGTCAGTATTTGAAAGCCTCTGGGTGATCGGTTAAAGATGGCAGATACTGAACGCTATTTTTGTTCTATGTTGACGCTGCATGCAACTTACAAATAGGACATTACAGTAAATCCATCCAGAATTGTGTGATTAGGAACAGTGCAGTGAGGCTGTAGGAAATGCTTTTTGTCTTCTGCTATACCTTAGCAGGCCAGGTGGCACAATTGTAAAAACAGATGGGTGGTGTAGTTTGCAGTCCATTTAAGAAATCCATTGCAAATGACATTGCAGGCCTAAAAAGTGTTGTGACACTATGCTGTAGTCTGTTACTTTCTTAAGAAATATTCTCTCTCTCTCTCTCTTCTATCTATCTCTCTCTTTTTTGCCTTCTTTCTATCCTTCTCTCGGTTTCTGTCTCTGCTGATTGACAGGTAGGGCAGGTGTGGGCAGTCCTGGGCTCTTCCAGAACCCCCTGAATGCCCCACCTGTTCACTGCACACTCCCTTTGGCCCTTGACCTGATGACCAACTTTTTATCCCCCCCTTGGATAGAGTCGAAACCCCCATAGTCCGCAGCAACTGTTGCCCAGGGGCCGGCTGGCCTTCATAAATAATGGCTCATCCAAACAGACCCTACCTGACACAGTCCCCCTTCTGTATGAGCTGCTCACTGCTGTTTACTGGTGCAGACTCGACTCGTGACAACTGACCCCTGCCCTGACGAGATATTTTATTACACACTGCAAGTATTTTTAATGGGCATAACCATGTAAACACCAGGACTAATTTTAAATAAGAAATTCAGATCCACTGACACACACATTTTATGACAGTGATTGGTATTATCTGTAAACAAATTACTGGGCCAACTGAATATTTATCTAACCCGTGTACATAAATACACATCTAAATGTAGCTATTTATTTGTCCAGAATGATCTTCCACCCATTTATTTTTACCAAATGTGAACAAATAAAGTTGCTTCACGGTTTTTAATAGTTGAACTTGTACAATCAGCATTACTCTAGTGATCAGTGATACCATTTATATCAGAACTTTAAAGACGGAAGTACAATTTTGGATACCCCTGTTCAAATGACAAGTTTAGAATGTCGATCTAATTGAACATAAGTACACATCTTCAAAAAAGAACACATTTCTGTTCCCTGTGGAGAAAACATAATTCGACTAGCATGTTCAAATTTTGCCCATGACTGAACATGAATTTTCACAAATTTGGCAGGCTAGCACTTTCGATATGATTGTGCCGATCCAATGACACAAACTACAACACAAACTGTGTTACTCAAACATTTCACTGAAGCTGATACAGCAACCAAACTTTCTAAATAGAAAGTTTCCCTTTTCCCCTTTTTTATTTTAACAAGTTAAATGATTACTTGTTTTATCAGGAAAAACAAAATCATGCTAAAAAATAAAATTTGTAAAAATGAGTCACTCTATTATGAATTGATACATTTTACTTTACATATTTTGGCTACATTTGCCTCTCTGTTCTATTAAATCATCTGCCCTGATACAGATTAGGAATCTTTTATAGTGAATTACATGCTAGAGGATATACTGGAGTTCTGTGAATGAAGAATAGAAAGTTCAAATGCATAACCATTTGGAGATGTTTCGGGCTCAACTTCAAGGGTGGGCTCATTATGATTTCAGGACTAAACTGGAAAGAATGTCTCTGTTGAAGGAGCCAGCTTCCTCACCATGCAAAATCAAGTGAGGTAATCAGTGCTTTAACAACCAGTGACACGATGTGCAAAGTATGAGAACAGTCATGACCACTGTGGCTGACTGGCAAACAGGATTTCTCCCTGTAGCAGCAAAGCTTACAGGTTTTATTTTATAGATGTCGTGGTGTTACCAGTCCTTTGCTTGTGATATGCACAGTTATTTCTGTCAAATGAACCAAACAGGTTTGTGTTCTAAGTGAAGGGACTTCACTGTAACTTTAGAATGTGAGGAGTTCATGAGACATTCTGGAAGGCACCAGCACAGTGCCGACTCCTCTCTCTCTCTCTGACTGCACGCTCAGCCTATGAGTTAGCGCTCAGTCATGCTGGCATTCGGTAATAATCTGCTTTCACTCTATCACACGTTCTTTTGGTAATTTTCTATCTCTCATAATGAAACTGGGGATAATGGAATACCATGATGATGTTATTAATGATACACCGATTTACTGGAGCACACAGTTCATACAAGGCAATAATTTCAGTCTAGTGGGTTATGAATTTACCTCTTACAGGATAGAAAATGCAAAGAATACATGTGCTATATTCTGAATGTTGATTATCAATAAGACCTTTTGAGTAAATCAATATGAAGTATTTTTCACTTTTGGCACACAAAAGTATGCGCAAAGGCTTTTTTTTTATCAGTACCACATTTGGGTTCATAAGCTAACAGGATATTCTACTGTCATGCGAATTTGATTAAAAAAGCTTGTTGGTGTATATAAAGTGTTGGTATGATGCGAAGTAAATCTTTTCCCATGTTTAGGTGATGTAAAGTAGCAGACCTGAACTGTGAATTTAGAGCACAAATCAAATGTAAATACAATTTGTTGTGTGACTAAAAATGTAATTAATCATGTAATTGTGTGATTATTTTTAACCCATAATAAACCTTATTAAATCATAAGTACTTGCACTCTTATTAATAGGTTGCTCTATGTGATACTTTAGAAAATACTGAATAGATTTGACAGGATTGTACTTAAAAGAGCCATTATTTAACAGATGAGATGTGTGTGTGAAGGACATTCCTAAACTTTAAAGAACCTCCACATGATGTAAAGGTCCTTGGAAGGACCATTACTTTTATATATAACATCAGTACATTCACATTAGTACATAAAAATGTTTTATTCAAAGCAATCAAAGCATTATTCCACTGTATGCTGACAACAATCTTAAGTTAATCATAAGTTGGAGAGAAATTGAAGTGTATTTTCCAGAATTTCTCGATGAACCTGGTTGTACCATGTACATTAATTGAATTAATTTATCAACTTCATGATTTTAGAATGGGAATTACTGGGTTGTAGCTTTCAGTTTTTAATGAGAAAGCGTGCATTCCTGTGTTTAGTAGAGTCAGGGCTGATAGTGTGGGTCTTTCCGTCTAAGCTGTGTTTAGGGCCTGAGTCAGCCATACTGGCATTCCGCTCCCTCACCAACGCACAAACGCTCACTACACAGGGATTATCCAGCCACTCCGAAAAAGATGTGTGAAATTGTGATGAGCACGGAAATAACACAGGAAAGTGTAAGTGTGTGTGTGTATGTGTATATGTTTCTGTGTGTATGTGTGTGTGTGTGTTTATATGTGTGTGTGTGTGTGTGTGTGTGTGTGTGTGTGTGTGTGTGTGTGTGTGTGTGTGT